>JACYFF010031952.1:68944556-69013045 GCA_017589665.1 Selenicereus undatus | reverse complement strand
GATTTGATTCTTTCTAATCAAAGGGGATGGAGAGGTCTCCATCACCTCTTTTTCTTTTTTTTCCCTATTTTTAAAAATAGGTGCCTTTCTTTTTCTAGGACTTTGGGACCAGGTCTCGTGATGCGTTTAAAAGCAAAATTACTGTTGTTGTCTGAGGGAATAAAATATTAGTATTGTTAGACAAATTTCTAATTATCATTTTATAAATTAGTGATCAACTTAAAAAAAACAGTGATCATTTATTTATAATCATTGCAAGTAAACATTACCACTGACATAGAAATTAGTGATCACCGTTAGATAGATTATGTAGCTAAGAAGCCAACCTTTAATGATGCATAGACCATCTTTGCTTTCAAACATTGCCAATAACCTACAGATTCTTAGTGATGTTCATTAGTTAAATTAGTGATCTTTGTTAGATAAATCAGTGACGAATAAATATTACAACAAATGAACTTGGAACAAATTAGTGATCATCACTTGATATATTAGTAATCATTATTAGAAAAATTGGTGACATGAAGTATCATAAAGGCATACCTTTTCCTGGCAAGTCAGAAATTTTTAAATATTGCATCGCCTTACAATGAGTTCAAACTTATCAACAAAGTCTGACAACATTCTCAAACGGTGAATGTACTTCTTTGTGTTTTATACTACTTTATGTTTCGTTTCTATCTACCATGTGCATACACTATGTTGTGCCTCAGTGAACTGGGCATTTATGAATATGTAAATGATCAGTATTACAATGTATAGTACTTGTTGTACTGGCATTGTTTATATGAACAAATTGTAATGAGATTGTTGATTAAATATTGTGTTTCATGTGCCCAATGATGGTATGCTCCCATGAAGAGAACCAGGCATCTATCACTTGAGCTCACATCAGACTTTGGATCCTAATCTTCAGATACAAGTTGCACAAGGACCAAGCAATAATGACAAAGGCAAAGCTATTACGATCGAAGTCCTGAAAAGACTGAGGAAGAGGCCAGAGCACTGTAGTAGCAAACTATTCCCAACACGTACTTCCTCCACACTATTATGCTTTTGACTTTGCTTATTCTTGCTCATTTTCTATTTTTTCCCTTTTTTTCTAAAAGAGGAGTCTTTCTTTCAGTAGGATTTTTGTGCAATGTCACATGATGAGTATAATAGCACAATTATTATTACTACTTGAGGGAAGAAAATGTTAGTATGGTTAGACAAATTCATGATTTTCATTAATTAAATTAGTATCAGTGCACAAAATATTACAACGAATGAAATTATAAGAAATTAGTGTCATCTTTTGATGAATTGGTTGGCATTATTAGACAAATTAGCAATCATGAAGTGTAATAAAGACATAAATTTTTCCAACATGTCTGAAATTTTTAATCAACATCGTGTGGCCGTACAATAAGATCAAACTTATCAACAAAGCTTGACAACATGCTCAAATGGTGAGTGTGCTCTGTGTTTTTTGTCCTACTTCTTTTTTTTTGTTTCTACATGCCATTTGCATATGCTATGTCAGACATTAGTGATCCCAGCATTCTTTTTGTTTATGTAAATAAATTATAATGGGATTGCTTATTAAATATTGTGTTTCTTATGCCCAATAATGGTATGTTGCCAAGAAGGGAACCTAGCCTATGTCACTCAAGCTGACATTATACTTGCGGAGCCTAATCTTCATATACGAGATGTACAAGGACAAGGTAATAATGACAAAGACAAAGCTGTTATGGTCAAAGTCCCAAAAGGATCCGAACAAGGTCTCAGCGCATTGTAGCAGCACACCATTCCCAACAAGGATTTCTTCTATACTATTATGCTTATGGCTTTCCTTGTTTTTGGCCCTTTTCTTTTTTCCTCTGTTTGTGAAAAGAGGTGTCTTTCTTTCTACAAGATATTGGGAACAGGTCTCCAATGAGTCTAATAGCATAATTATTGTTACTGCTTGAGGGAAGAAAATGGTAGTATGTTTAGACAAATTTGTGAGCATCATTATACATATTAGTGATACATATTAGAAAAAAAATTTAATCACTTACTGATAACCGTTGCATCCAAACTTTGTCACTAACCTAGAAATTAATGGTCATCATTAGACACATTTGTGATCTAGGAGCTCAACTAATGGACGTATAGATGACCTTTGCATTTAAAAATTTTGAATAACCCACAAAATTAGTGATAATTATTACTAGGCTAGTGATCTTTCTTAAACAAATCAATAATCACAAAATGTTACAACAAATGAACTCGTAACAATGTAGTGATCATAGTTTGATGAATTAGTCATCATTATTAGATAAATTAGTGATCATGAAATATCACAAAGACATACTTTTTTCCAGTATGTTTGAAATTTTTAAATAATATCTCATCACGTTAAAATAAGGCCAAACTTGTCAACAAATTCTGACAACATACTCAATTGGTGAATGTCTTTTTGTGTTTTCATTCTAGATATTTGTGTTTTTGTTCCATATTCCACGTGTACAAGCTATGTTAAGCGTCAATGAACTGAACATTGGTGGCCATAGAACCGATCAGTATTACAATGTATAGTGGTTGTTATAGTGGTTTTGTTTTTGTGAATAAATCAAAATGAGATTGCTGATTCAATATTGTTTTTCATATGCCCAATAACTCTATGCTCCCACGAAGCGAACCATGCATCTGTCACTCGCACAAATATTAGACTTGGGGATCCGGATCTTTAGATGAGAGATGTACACGGACCAAGCAATAATAACAAAGTAAAAGCCATTATAGTTGAAGTCCCAAAAAGACCAAGAGCAAGGCCAGCGCACTGCAGCAGCACATCCTTCCTGACAGGTACCTCCCCTACACTATTGTGTTTTCTATTTTCCTTATTTTTGCTCCTTTTCTTTTTTTCCATTTTTTCAAAAAGAGTTGTCTTTCTTTCTGTCGGATTTGGGACCTAGTTTCATGATGAGTCTAATAGCACAATTACTGTTGCTGCTTGAGGGAATAAAATGGTAGTGTGGTTAGACAAATTCATGATCAAAAGACAGTGATCATCATTTGATGAATTAGTGATCATTACTAGGCAAAGTAGTGATGTGAAGCATCATCAAGGCATAGCCTGCAACACAATTACTATTGTTGCTTGATAGAATAAAATATTAGTGTGGTTAGACAAATTCATGATCATAATTGTACAGGTAAGTGATCAATATTAGAAAATAATGGTGATCATTTATTGATAAACATTGCCTCTAAATTCTGTCACTAACCTAGATATTAGTGATCATCATCAGACACATTAGTAATCTAAGAGTCGAACTTAATTATTCATAAATGACATTTGCGTTTAACCATTGTCAATAACATCAAATTTAGTGATCATCATTAAGTAAATTGATGATTTTTATTGGAGAAATCAGTGACCACAAAATATTGCAACAAATGAACTTGTAACAAATTAGTTATCATCCTTTGGTGAATTAGTGATCACTATTAGACAAACTTGTGATCATAAAATATCATAATGATCGATCTTTTGCTGCCTCTAAAATTTTTAATTAATATCGCATCACCTTAAAATAAGGTTAAACTTATTGACAAAGCTTCATAACATTCTCAAATGGTGAATGTGCTTATATGTGAATCTGTTCTATATACCACATGCATAAGCTCTATCGAGCATTGGTGAACTAGCCATTCATGAACATGCAAATGATCTGTATTGCAGTGTATAGTACTTGTTGTAGTCGTTTTGTTCATGTAAATAAATTACAATGAGATTGATGATTAAATATTGCGTTTAATATGCCAAATAATTGTATGCTCGCCAGAAGAGAACGAGGCATCTATCACTCGGCCTGACATTAGACTTGCGAAGCATACAAGGATCGAGAAATAAAAACAAACGCAAATCACTATGGCTAAAGTCTCGAAAAGACCAAGAATTAAGTCAATGCACTACAGCAGCACAACATCCCCGACATGTACTTCTTCTATACTATTATGTTTTCAGCTTTCCTTGTTTTATCCTTTTTTCTTTTTTTCCTTTTTTTAAAAAGTGGTGCCTTTCTTTTTATGGGATTTTGGGACCATGTCTCGTGATGAGTCCAATAGCACAATTACTGCTGCTGCTTGAGGGATGAACATGCTAGTATGGTTAGATAAATTTGTGATCATCATTATACAAATTACTGATCAATGTTAGAAAAAACAACAATCATTTATTGATAATCTTTGCATGTTAACATTATCACTAACCAAGAAATTAGTGATCATCATTAGACACGTTAGGGACTTAAAAGTCTAACGTGATGATGGATAGATGATCTTTGTGTTTAAACATTGTCAATAACCTGCAAATTTAGTTATCATCATTAATTAAATTACTGATCTTTGTTGGACAAATCAGTAATCACAAAATATCACAATAAATGAACTTGAAACAAATTAGTGATGATCGTTGGAGGATTTAGTGATCATTGTTAGATAAATTAGTGATCATGAAGCATCATAAAAACGTACGTTCTCCCGACATGTTTGAAAATTCTAAATAATGTCACATTGGCTGACAATACTGTCAAATTTATAAACAAAACTTGATTACATTCTCAAATGGTGAATGCGCTTCTTTGTGTTTTTGTCCTACTTCTTTATGATTTTTTTCTATGAATCATGTGCATAAAGTAGGTCGAGTATCAGTCAACTGGGCATTCATGATTGTGTAAATGATCACTATTGCTATATAGTAGTTGTTGTAGTAGTTTTGTTTTTTTGAGTAACTTGTAATAGATTGCTGAATAAAGATTGTGTTTCATATGCCCCAAAATGGTGTGCACCCAAGAGAAGAACCAGGCAACTCTTGCTCGAGCTGCCATAAGACATATGAAGCCTGATCTTTATATTCAAGATGTACAAGCAGCAAGCAATAAAGACGAAGGCAAAGCTATTATGGTTAAAGTCCCAAAAAGACCAAGGATGAGGCCAGCGCACTGCAGCAGCACACCATTATCGATAAGTAATTCTTCTATATTGTTATGTCTTTGGCTTTCCTTGTTTTGCTCTTTTCCTTTTTCGCCCTTGTTTTAAATAGAGGTGTCATTGTTTTTGTTAGATTTGGGACCAGGTCTCATCATGAGTCCAATAGCACAATTACAGTTACTTGGGGGAAGAAAATGCTAAGTTGGCTCGATAAATTTGTGATCATCATTACCCAAATTAGTGATCATTATTGGAAAAAACAGTGATCACTTATTCATAATCATTGCATCTAGACTTTGTCATTAACCTTGAAATTACTGATTATCATTAGACACATTAGTAATCTAAGAGCCCAACTTAATGATGCGCAGAAGATCTTGGCATTTAAACATTATCAATAACCTACAAATTCAATTGTCATCATTAATTAAATTAGTGATCTTTATTAGACAAATTAGTTATCATAAAATATTATAATAAATGAACTTAAAAGAAATTAGTGATCATCATTTGATGAATTGGTAATCATTATTAGACAAATTAGTGGTCGCGAAGTATCATAAAGACATACATTTTCCATACATGTCTTAGTTTTTTTAACAACATCGCATAGCCTCACAGTAAGATCAAACTTATCGACAAAGCCTGACGACATTCCCAATTGGTGAGTGTGCTTGTTTGTGTCTTCGTCCTACTTCTTTGTGTTTTTTTCTATATGCATGTGCATATGCTATGTCGAGCATCAGTGATCTAGGCATTCATGACTATGCGAATGACCAAAATTGCAAGTATGGTGGTTGTTGTAGTAGCTTTGTTTATGTGAATAAATTATAATGAGATTGCTGATTAAATACATGATAAATAATGTATGCTCAAAAGCAGAGAACCAGGTATCTATTGCTCGAGCCGATGTTAGACTTGCAGAGCCTGACCTTTAAATGTGAGATGTATAAGGACTAAGGAATAATGGCAAAGGCAAAGCTGTTATTGTTGAGGTCAAGAAAAGACCAAGAATAACGTCAGCGTGCTATAGCAGCACACCATTCCTGATAGGTACTTCTGTACTGTTATGTTTTCAGCTTTCCTTTAGTCTTTTCCCTTGTCTTGCTCTTTGTTGGAAGTTTTGGACCAGGTCTCGTTATGAATCTAATAGAACAATTCATGCTGCTACTACAAGGAAGAAAATGTTATTATGGTTAGAGAAATTTGTGATTATCACTATGCAAGTAATGGATCAACATTAAAAAATAGTGATCATTTATTGATAATCGTAGCATCTAAATTTAGTCACTAACCTAGAAGTTAGAGATGATCCTCATACACATTAGGTATTTAAGAGCCCAACTTAATGATGCATAGATGAACTGTGCGTTTGATCATTTTTAATAAAGTACAAATTTAGTGATCATAGTTAATTAAATTTGTGATCTTTATTAGACAAATTAGGGATCACAAAATATTGCGACAAATGAACTTATAACAAATTAGTGATCATCATTTGATTAATTAGTAATCTTTATTAGAAAAATTGGTGATCGTGGATGTAACGCCCCAAAGGTTACATGATTCATTACTTACATTCACTTGCTTAAGTTCACCAATTAAAAATAATAACCCAGTGAATGGGGCATTACCACCGTCCAAAAAGGACAAGGCTTCCCTTATATATGAAAACTAAGGCATAAAACCAAAGTTTGAGGGCATTCACACCATCACAACCATTCAAACCGTTTAGTTATATACAAAAACGGTTCTCGCATCCCAATTATCTTGCATATTACACCAAAATACATAATTCAGTTCAAATATACAGTTTCAACACCAAAATACATCACAATATGATATGATAGCATCTCAACACTCATACACCGCCAGTCACATGGACAGTCCTGGCTCACTTATCACCTTCAGCCGTCCTGCCCGCCTGAGGGCGGTTCACTGAACACTTTCCTAAAACAAAACATGAAAACATTTCGAACTATAAGCCAAATCTTAGTACATGCATTCCTGTAATGTTAAAGATTCACTGAAAATTTATTTGGGCCCACTTTGCAATTCATTTTGATTTTAAAACAGGGAATGAGATGCATATAAAACTGAATTGCCAATTATTATCTGTTAGTGCACCCCTTAGTAACTATTGCGATCTGTGAATAGGTGTACACCTGCCAAGCTGACTAGGAGACCTGGCCTGAAGTCGCGCGGGTAATTGGAGGGTAATGCCCTATAACTGATAATTGATGGGGTCACTAATTATGTGACAAAGCACTAATTAAATTGATTCATTGATGTACTTACCAAAACATTATGATTTCGATAAATACATGCTGATTTCTAAAGATACATGCAATGAACGTACCTGAAAGTTTTAAATGCAAGTTCATGGAATAATAAGATGCACAAAGTGGAGAGAATGAAAGCTTAGGCCTTGATTTTGTTCAAAATATCATTATAGGTACATGAGGTCAAAAATGAGCTTGTTCTTATAATTGATGTCTTTAAATAGAACTGGGTTATGAAGAATCTTTACAAACTAGTTAATAGATTAAACTAAAATGATGAAACTATATAAACCATAGAAATGTGATTTGAGGCACGGTAGCAAGTTCAGAGCAGAAGGGCTTATAGAGAAGGTACGGAAAGAATAGTTCCCAACTTATACTCCCGACCTCGAAATGAGACCAAAGACCCCAATATGAAAATCTTAGGAAGTCCTCTAAAACTTATATTGAGGACACATAACATGATTCCCACAATAGGGTTCCTAAAATGTGGCTAGAACACCAACATGTCAGTTTTGAGTCCATCCTGCATAGGTTCAGTCAAATGATCATAACGTTTTCCATAGACCTCGGATTAATGCGATTCAAGAGCCATTTTAAAGCTAACACACTGACCTATCTACTCACCAAAAATGTAATTTTTGACTGGGCTAATCATTACCAGTTTCATCTCAGAGGTTGTCCTAGTTTCTTGGAAATTCTTACCGCACTATTTGAGTTTGTTCCCTCACTTTTCACACAAATCCTTAACTTAAACCATTCCTTAAAAGCATGTCAACACACTTTGGTCCATCCCAACATCATACAAAAGCACCACACTCAATTAAACTTAATTTTCATATCCAATAAAGTTCATTTTCTAGTCAAATATCCACATACTTCAAGTTTAATATTAGTTTGGTCCAAACCATGCATTCTTGAATAAAATCCAAACTTAAGGTCAACTTGAACCCACTCCCATCATTTCAAAACACCATAAACATCATAATAAACTTCAATAGATTAAAATATGATCAAAATCAAGGATAAAACAATCAATATCCAACACTTTAACTGTAACACCCCCAGCCCCTAGGGCCGAAAGCGTTACGTTTTCCTAACTTCTTACTTAAATTTTGGGACGAAATGGACAGAATCTCCCCTGAAAACTGAACGTTCCCAGGCTAAACGCCTTACAAAAGTCCCTGTAAATCAACGGAAGCGTAAACATTTAAAACATAACTCAACGGCCACACGCCGGAGTTTATAACTCGACAAGCCACCCGCTCGGAGTACACCAAACATAATAGATCATTAATACAGAAACAGTAAAAGATACAACTCAACGGTTCACACAACCGGAGTATGGGGTTTACATCCCAAAACACAACCAACTTCAACCAAAAGACATCTAACTGACCGGATGGTTGGCTCATATGGCCATACAGAGCGACTCATAACCAATATGCATTACGTGAACTTAGAATACTGTTTACAAACGTTTACAAACTAAAAAGGGCTTTACATGACTTTAGTAAACACATAAGTTGGCACAAATGACATCTTGTAAGCAATAATCAATTCCAGCTGACTCCACTTCTTCCTGTCATAAAGAAAACCTGGGGGAAAAGGGGAAAGAATAGTGGGATGAGCAACCACACGCTCAGTGAGTGTCCCCCAACCCCCTTAAAACCAAAACCATTGCAGGCAATAATATCTTACTAATCACATAACACGTATTCATACTATAATATCATAATAGGCATTTACGAAGTTCTTATAGAAACATCACTAACCATAAGCTTCACTTACCCACCACTTAACATATTTCTAGGCCCTTAAATAACCAAACTTCTTAACTACAGGCAATTAAACACTTAGGCAAGCAACGAGGCTAAACACATAACTCTCTTTTCATGAATATAACTCATAATGTCCCCTTAATGACATTTAGGTCACACTATAGTTATAACAATAAGCTACATGTTATAGTTTTCAACCACTTAAACATGATAGGTTCTTAGTTTCATGATAGGTTCTTAGTTTCAATAAAGGTGGCATATTAGGGACTTGCTTACATATCATGTGATCCTAAACAAAACATGGGATGCACTATCACTTATATGTTCAATAGGTACTTCAAGAAGTCACCACATGATCATCATGGAAACAAACATGGCTACTTGCTCACTTGAGAACACATGCTTTTCATCTATAATGCTTGTACACTATGAAATCGCATATTCTTTACTTTTATATGCTTGAAGTTTCGGGTATAGACATGTTCGTATGCAAACATAACTCATTCATATAGAACATGCATATGTCACACATAAGAAACTTTCTTTCTTTTGCTGAAAACACTTCATTTAGCCACCGAGGCTCTTAAAACTCTTCTGTTAGCCTTTTTAGGCTCTTAAAACTCTTCTGTTAGCCTCTTGAGGCTCTTAAAAACTCTTTTCTTTCATCTTGGTCATATAATGACCCTTTAAACTTTCTTGCTGAAACATTTCAAAGGCAAAGTGCCAACTGCTTTTCATATTGAATAATAAACTATTTCTGGGCTTAAGATCATGAAGTGCCGGTTGGGAGAGATCTACACTCAATCCCCTAAGCTCTTACACCCGGGATGGCAACTAAACTTTTGGACCTTAACCCTCGTCAGGGTCTCTAGGGACTACGCCCTAGGCTATATAGAGATTCCCCCGTTCAAGCGAGTTCACTCCCTATCTGATGTCCCTATGCACTTATCTTAGCCATTTAAACTTGGTCTTAACGACTAATAACTTTGCTGCTGCCTCTCACAGCGAAATCTTTTATCATACAACTCACGCTTTTGTAAAACTCTTTAGGGATTCCCCCGTTCAAGCGAGTTCACTCCCAAAACTGCTTTCATTTACTTAAAATAGGCCATCATGCAATAATAGTTATGGCTACTATCATTTCAAAACATGAAATCTTTCTTTAAAAACTCACTCTTATGCATATAATGCAGTCTAAGCATTTAAGCACATTTATATCACATATATCACATTTGAGCACTTCATATCAATCATAACAATTCAACACAATAAGCCACACATGGCCTCGCAATCCACACGATTGCGGCTAATTCACAACCCAGTCTCCCTCCTCACTTTCACCGTACACACAAGACCTCAAACGCTCATAATGTTATCCTCAAACCATCCAACTACTAGCTCGTTTCATCAATTTATTTTTCATAATATGTTATCACAAGGACTTATTAAAAAGGGGAAGAATTAGGCTCTTACCTGTGCAAACAGCACCTTTCAGCCACATATACGCATACATCTATATTGCCTTAACTTGGAATAATGCTTAACGAACCAATTTAAACTAAACAAGGCATAATAGATCAACTAAACATGTCATCTTCAAAATATAACCAATCAACTAAACATATATTGATTTGAAACATTCTTAGGTTGTTTCCAAATTAACTATGTCTTTATAATCTCAAAATGAATCCATTTTCATAAATCGCTAATTATTCGAATTAACGCTAAATATATTAAAACAACTTCGTTTTCGATTCTTTTAAAACCTTAGCTTACTTTAGTCGTATTCAAGCTAACTACGCCTTTATAACCTCAAAATTAATCCACTTTCAGGAATCGCTAATTACTCGAATCAAGGCTAAATATATCAAAACAACTTCGTTTTCGATTCTTTTAAAACCATAGCTCACTTTAGTCATATTCAAACTAATTACGCCTTCATAACCTCAAAATTAATCCATTTTCAGGAATCGCTAGTTACTCGAATCAAGACTAAACATGTCAAAACAACTTCGTTTTCGATTCTTTTTAAACCTTAGCTTATTCTAATCAATTTCAAGCTAACTACACCTTTATAACTTCAAATTAATCTCTTTACATGCATGGTTCCTTTTATTCGCACATAATTTACATCGAATTACAAACTCAAGCATAAACTAACTCAATAATTCGAATTTGAACATGCACAACCCATTTCTTGACATTTCTAGCAAATCTAGCTAACTCTAATTCGTCATGCAACATCTAATTACCGAAAATCAGTTTCGAAATTAATATTACTTAGGAGGGAGGAACACCCACCTCGATTCCATGCTAGAGACACGCAATTTAGCTTAAATCGGGGCCAAATTCGAACATCAACAGCCACATACTCGTCCACTCTTCGCGTCTGACTCGACCTCGCCCAAACCCAAAACCCTAATTCGCGATTTTGTCCAATTTTCACACGATTAGTGAGGGTTTGGGATAGAGATTCAATTTAAAGAGAGATAAAGGCTTGAAACTCACCATGCTTGTGAATTTCGTTCGAGTATCGGCCCTACCCGTGGTTGTCGGACTCGAGCCTACCGGTGGAGACACCTTGTCGCCTCCAATCTCGCTCTACGTCTCTCTCTCTCTCTTTCCCTCTGTCGTTCTCTGCTCATCGCCGTCGCCTGGTCGCCGGCGTTGGGCCGCCGTCGTGGCCGTGGCCGTGGCCGACCGGCCTCCTTCACCCTCTCCTCTCTCTCTCTCACCGAGTGCTGGTGGTTCGCGTGGGGGGTCGGGGCTGAGGGTTTGAGAACCCCCCCTCCCCCCTTCGTGGCTCCTCTTTTCTGAGAAAGGAAAGGGGCTTCGGCCATTTATGTTTTTTTTTTTTTTTTTGGCCTTAGTAACATGCTTCAGCTAGGTTCCAACCCCAAACTAAATAACGAAGAGTCTAAACTCGAGTCGAAACGTCCTACACTTAGCACCCTTAATCAAATTTCGGGAATCGACTAAATAAATCGAAAGACGATTTTAAAAACTCCAGTTAGCATCGATTCAATAATTTTATAAATAAGTAACATCAATAATAACATAATTCAATTAGGCGTTCTTTTTAATAAAGTTAATCGTTTAACGACTAAATTAAACTATCAATATAATTTAAAGACATAAATAACACGAATTAACTTTGAAATCAATAATAGCGATAAAAATCCCTTTTTATAAAATTATAGTTTTCAAAAGCACATCGATAATCAATTAACTCATATAGTTACTAAAATACAATTTTATAACATAAAAAGGTAATGCAGGCAACTTAATATAGAAATAACGAAGGTGGGTCTTACATTAACATGAAGCTTGCATGATTGAGAAGTAACCCTAACCCTAACATCATCTAACTTCAACTCCACCATGATCCATCACCAAAATAACTCTTAATTCAATCAAAACAACATGATCCATCATCAAAACAACCAAAAAAAGAAGAAAAAGCCAACAAGGTTAAGAATCAACAACAAAATCAACATAAGAGGTGATAGGAATTACTCACTTTGTGCTTGAGAAAGAGGTATGAATGATCCTTGATGCTTGTGGGAGTGAGAGGGGTGGTTGGGGTGGTGAGTGATGGCTGTTTAATGGTTGTTCGGTGGTTGAAAGGTGGCTGTACTGGTGGTTGTTGGGGCAGGCCAAATAGAGAGAGAAAGAAGAGAGAGATGGAGCCTTGATTTTTTTTTGTCACTTGGTGTATATTGAAGAGAAAAATACTTGGCTAAAAATTAACCCTCAAAAGCTACTTTTACTAATGCTACATTAGGCCTAAATTAAGGGAAATTAGCTAAACAAATGTAGCCAAGTTTCGTTGGGTCAAAATCGGCCTTAAACGGGCTCAGGTTTGGAAAAGAGCTGAAATCGAATGTGTGTGCAATTTTTTTTTTCTCCAAAGCTCGAGACTAAATGTTTGTGGTGTCATGAAAAATAATTAAATCGCTTAATTCATAAATATCATGGCCTAATATCGATCTCCAAAATTTGACAAGAACAAAAACTCGAATTGCAAGGTGAGGGCCCATTTAAATTTTCCCAATTGAAATAACAAAAAGCGATATTTAAATGCGATGAAATTAATCACATGGATTAATGAAATGGATAAACATGATTTAGGGTCAGACTATTAAAGTTGAGTATCATAAAGACATACCTTTACACAGCACAAGTGATATTTTTAAATAATATCACATCGTCGTAAAATAAGGTCAAACTCATCATGACAACATTCTCAAATGGTGAATGTGCTTCTTTAAGTTTTCATTGTATTTCTTTATTTTTTTTGTTCTATATACCACATGCATAAGCTATGTTGAGCATCAGTGAACTGGGCATTTGTGGTTTTGTTATGCCAATTAATCATAATGAGATTGTTGATAAAATGTTGCGTTTCATATGCTCAATAACTATCTGCTTTAAAGAAGATAACCAAGGATTTGTCACTCGAGCTGACATTAAACTTGCGGAGCCTAATCTTCAGATGCGGGATGTGCAAGGACCAAGAAATAATGACAAATACAAAGCTGTTATGGTTAAAGTTCTAAAAAGACCAGGAACAAATCAACGCAATGCAGCTGCACACCATTCCTGATGTATACTTCTTCTATATTATTAATTTTTTGTATCTCCTTGTTTTTGCTCTTCTTCGTTTTCCCCTTTTATTAAGAAAGGGGTTACTTTGTTTTTGCAAGTTTTTGGGCCGGGTCTTGTGATGAGTATAATATCACAATTACTCTTGCTGCTTGAGAGAAGAGCATGTTGATATGATTTGACAAATTTCTGATCATCATTATACAAATTGTTGATCAATATTAGAAAAATCCGTGGTCATTTCTTGATTCTCTTTGCATGCAACCTTAGTCACTAAACTTAGAAATTAGTCATTGTCATTAGACGCAATGGTGACGTAAGAGCCCGACTTAATGATGCATAGATGATCTTGTTAGATTGCCAATAACCTACAAATTTAGTGGTTATTGTTAATTAGATTAGTGATCTTTACTAGACAAATCAGTGATATCGAAATATTACAACAAATGCACATGTAATAAATTAGTGATCACAATTTGATGAATTAATGATAATTATTAATGGAATTAGTTATCATGAAGTATCACAAAGGACACCTTTTCCCAGCATGTCTGAAATTTTGAAATAATAAATTTTTGGTATAGTTAGATAAACTTGTCACAATCATTATACAAATTAGTGATCAATATTTAAAAATTGTGATTTCTTTTACTTATAATCTTTGCATTCAAACATTGTCACTAACAAATAAATTAGCGATCATTATTGGACACGTTAGTGACCCGATAGCAAAACCTAATAATGCATACATTATCTTTGTGCTTAAACATTGTCAATATTCTACATATTTAGTGATCATCATTAATTAATTTAGTGATCTTTATTACAGAAATCAATGATCACAAAATATTATAACAAATGAAATTGAAACAAAATAGTCATCATTTTATGAATTAGCGATCATTATTGGACAAATTAGTGATCTTGAAGCATCATAAAGACACACTTTTTCGTAACATGTCTGAAATTTTTAAATAGTATCGCATTGTCTTACAATAAGGTCAAACTTAACAACAAAGGCTGACAACATTCTCAAACAATGAATATATTTCTTTGCATTTTTGTCTTGCTTCTTTGCGTTTTGTTTGTACATACCACATTCATATGATATGCTGGGCATCAGTGATCTCGATATTCTTGATTATGTAAATGATTAGTATTACATTTTCTAGTAGTTGTTGTAGTAGTTTTGTGTATGTGAATAAATTATTATGAGATTGCCGATTATTTACTGTGTTTTATATGCACAATAATGGTATCCTCCCAAGAAGAGAGCCAGACATCTATACCTTGAGTTGACATCAGACTTCTGAAGCATGATCTTCAAATACGTAGTGTAGAAAGACCAAGCAATAACGGCAAATGGACAGTTGTTACATTTGAAGTCCCAGCAAGACCAAGGATGAGGTCATCCCTGACAAGTAATTCTTCTATGCTATCATGTTTTCGGCTTTCCTTACTTTTACTCTTTTTCTGTTTTTCACTCTTTTTTTGAAAAGATGTGTCTTTGTTTTTGTGGGATTGGGGACTAGATCTTGTGATAAGTCTAAGAGCACAATTATTGTTGCTACTTGGGGGAAAAAAAATTTAGTATGGTTAAACAAATTTGTGATCATCATTATACAAATCAAAGATCAATATTAGAAAAAACAATGATAATTTATTAATAATCGTTGCATCTAAAATTTGTCACTAACCTACAAATTACTGATCATTAGTTGATGGGTTAGTGATCTAAGAACCCAACTTAGTGATGCATAGATGATCTTTGCCTTTAAACATTAACAATAACCTACAAATTTAGCTATCATCATTCATTAAATTAGTGACCTTTATTAGACCAAATAATGATCGCAAAATATTGGGACCACTGAACTCGTAGCAAATTAGTGATCATTATTTGACGAATTAGTGATCATTATTATATAATTAGTGATCACAACGTTTTAGAAAGACAAACCTTTTCCCAACATGTTTGAAATTTTTAGATAATATTTCATCACCTTACAATAAGGTCATGTTTATCAACAAAGAATGACAATATTCTCAAATGGTGAATGTGCTTCTTTGTGTTATTGCTCCTCTTATTTGTGTTTTTGTTCTATATGCCACGTACATAAGCTACGTTGACCATAAATGCACTGGGCACTCGTGACCATGTAAATGATCGCTACTACAATGCATAGTAGTTGCTTTAGTGGTTTTGTTTATGCGAGTAAATTACAATGAGATTGCTAATTAAATATATGTTTCTTACGCCCACTAATTGTATGCTCCCAAGAAGAAAACTAGACATCTGTCACTCTAGTAGACATTAGACTTGCATAACCTAATCTTTAGATGGAATACGTAAAAGGATGAAGCAATAATGACAAGCCAAAGCTGTAGTGGTTAAGGTTTCGATAAGACCAAGAACGAGATCAACGCACTACAGTAGATCACTATTCCCGACATGTATTTCTTCGATGCATTTATGTTTTATGCGTTCCTTGTCTTTGTTCTTTTGTGTTTTTTCCCCTTTTTTAAAAGAGAGGTGCCTTTCTTTTTGTGGGATTTTGCGACTAGGTCTCGTAATAAGTCTAATAGAATAGCTACTGTTGCTACTGGGGGGGAAGAAAATGTTATTATGCGTGGATGAATTTGTGATCATCATCATACAAATTAGCAATCAATATTAAAAAAAGGAGTGAGCATTTATTAATAATATTTGTATGTAAACATTGTCACTAACCTAGAAATTAGTGATCATCATTGTAGACATTAGTGACCTAAGAGCCTAACTTAATGATGCATGGATGATCCTTGTGCCTAAACATTATCAATAACCTACTAATATTGTTATCATCATTAAATAAAATGGTGAACTTTGTTAGACAAATCAGCAATTACAAAATATTACAACAAATGAACTTGAAACAAATTAGTGACCATCATATGATGAATTAGTAATCATACTTATAGAAATTAGTGATCATGAAGTATCATAAAGATATATCTTTTCCCAGCATGTCAGAAAATTTTAAACAATATCGCATCAGCTTATAATAACGTCAAACTTGTTCGGAAACCCTAACAACATTCCCAAATGGAGAATGTGTTTCTTTGTTCTTGTCCTACTTCTTTGGGTTTTGTTTATGTATACCAAATTCATAAACTATGCTAGGAAATTAGTTAATTGGGCATTCATGACTATGTAAATGATCAGTATTACAATGCATAGTAGTTATTGTAGTCATTTTTGTTTATGGGAAAAAATTATTATGTGATTGTTGATTAAATATTGCGCTTCATATGCCTAATAATGGTATTGATGTATGTCTCAAGGAAAGGAAGAAACCAAGCTAAAACCCACCAAGTACATGAAGTAAACAAGTGAAACCAACACGGCCAAGGGTGGCATGGTCGTGCTAGGGAGCACGGTGTGGCCGTGCCAAACTTCTGCCAAGCACGTCTGAAATTGGCAAGTTTCACGATTTGTGCTAGGCTTTGTGTTTGTGGTGGAAGCTAGACTAAAGGCGGTAGCCTTAGCTTTGGTTAACCATGGAAATCGACGTATGAAAGACTTGTGAAAGTATGGAATTGAAGGAGATTCAAAGTTAAGATTCACTAGCTCAAAATTAAGCTAGCAAACCCACTTTCCTCTCTTGATGTTTGGATACAGAATCACCACCAAACACAAGCTTAGGGTCCCTAATCTTTGGTTAAGATATAGAAACACCACTTAACAAAGCTTAGGACTTACTTGATCACCACCTTAAGCGACCAAATTAAGGATAAGCAAGTGAAGTATTTGAGGAGAGAAATCAAGAAGCTCTCAAACTGAAAATTCATTCAAAGTGAGTTATGAAGCTTCAAGGGGGCCATGTGCCCTTATGTACATGCATACAAGTTGCTAGCAAACACACATACAGACACTAGAGCTTCCCTTACTAGAAAGGAAAGGTATTAATTAGCCTAATACATCCGGTTTAGAGCTAATCGTGTACATAGCATGCTTAAGCTAATCTAAATACATCCAAAGCATAGAGTAATGCAAGTCTAATGTTTATTACATAGTAATCTACTCATACTTAAGCTTAAACAATCAGATTGCTTGTTGAATTGTGATTGGCTAGTCGTAAAGTAAGGTTCCTTTTTCGGCTAACCAATAGGAAGCAAGAGACATCTTCATTTGCTGTTTGCTCTCCATTGGCCATTCTTCCCAAGGTTACAACCCATGATTGTTGCCTAGGGACGTGTGCCAATATTTGACGAGTGTGTGACACTAGTTGCAAGTGAGTAAACTTATGGCTGAAGCAAAGTGAGCCAGTTTGAGTGAACTGAGTTCACGCACAGGATTTTGGCCGGTTTTTAGACTTGGTTTAAGCTCATCAAAAGTGAGTATGATTTGGTTTTCAGGCTGTGGGGGGTAACTTTGGGATGTGTATAAACCCCCCCCCCCCACAATAAAGAAATCAAGGATAAACCATGTGTAAGTAGGTTAACTCTACTAAAACATTTAACCGTGCAATTTTGGACCAAAACTGGCAGGTTTGACAAAATGAATTGATCTCTTTGTTTCCTTTGGGTATGATTGGAATTTAATGTTTGGGCCTGAAATTAGACATCTTGGGGTTTCCAAAAAGCTAAAAATCCAAGAACTAAACCAAAATATATCATAAGAAATGAAAAGAACAAAACCGTGTATATTCTAGTGCTGTTGTGCAGTTTGGACACCTTGGGTTTATTTGCTAATTTGAATGGGTAAATGAAGTCCAAATGGGATGAAACTTGTTTTGGTGCAAATCTAACTTCCTGAACTTCAATCCCAACAAAAAAATATTAGACTTAAACCTTAAAGAGGCTTGAGCAATTAAGTACACAAAAATGGGTTAGCTGTTGGAATTAACCCATGCCCTGCAGTTTCAATACTTAAATAAAATTTGGATGATTTATTCATCCTTTAAGCAGCAAATTGATATTACCTAATTGATTTGCTTCTTTTAAATCAAGGGTATGGAGGGATCTCTATAAGGTATGCTTCCAAGAAGAGAACCATGCATCCATCATTGAAGCTGACATCAGACTTGCGGAGTCTAATCTTTAGGTAGGAGATGCACAAGGAGCAAGAAGTAAAGACAAAGGCAAAGTTGTTATACTTGAAGCCCTGGAAAGACCAAGGACAAGGTCAGCGTACTACAGTAGCACGGCATTCCTGATAGGTACTTCCTTTATACTATTTTGATTTCAGTTTTCCTTGTTTTCGCTCTTATTTTTTTTTCACCATTTTTTAAAAGAGGAGTCTTTCTTTTAGTAGGATTTTGGCACCGGGTCTCATGATGAGTCTAATAGCACAATTGTTGTTGCTGGTTAAGGGAAGAAATTGTTATTTTGGTTAGACAAATTTGTGATCATTATTATACAAATTTGTGATCAATGTTAGAAAAAACAGGGATCATTTACTTATAAACTCTGCATGCAAACATTGTCACTAACCGAGAAATAAGAAATCATGATTAGACATATTAGTGACCTGACAGCAAAACTTGACAATGCGTAGATGATCTTTGTGTTTACACATTGTCAATAATCTATAAATTTATTGATTATCAATAATTAATTTAGTGATCTTTATTAGAGAAATCAGTGATCACAAAATATTACAACAAATGAAATTGTAACAAAGTAGTGATCATCATTTAGAATTACCGATAATTATTAGACAAATTAGTGATCATGAAGCATCATAAAGACACACCTTTTCACAGCATGTCTGAAGTTTTAAATAATATTGTATCACCTTACAATAAGGTCAAACTTACCGACAAAGGCTGACAACATTCTCAAACAGTGAATGTACTTCTTTGTATTGTTGTCCTAGCTCTTTGCGTTTTGTTTCTGCATACCACGTTCATATGCTATGCTGGGCATCAGTGATCTCAACATTTTTTATTATGTAAATGATTAGTATTACAATGTATAGTAGTTTTTGTACTAGTTTTGATTTATATGAATAAATTATGATGAGATGTGAAGATTATTTATTGTGTTTCATATGCCCAATAATGTTATGGTCCCAAGAAGAGAACTAAGAATTTGTTACTCTAGCTAACATCAGACTTATTGAGCTTGATCTTTAGATACAGTATGTCAAGGACCAAGCAATAATGACAAAGGCAAAGCTATTATGGTTGAAGTCCAAAAAAGGCCAAGAAAAATATCAGCACACAGTAGCCGCACACCATGCCTAACAAGTACTTCTTCAATACTATTATGTTTTCAGCTGTCCTTGCTTTTCATCTTTTTCCTTTTTTCCCTTTTTGTAGAAAGTGGTCTCTTTCTTTTTGTGGGATTTTGGGACCAGGTTTTGTGAAGAGTGTAATATGACAATTTCTATTGCTACTTGAGGGTAGAAAATGTTAGTATGATTAGACAAATTTGTGATCAGCATTACAAAAATTAGGGATCAATATTGGAAACAAGAAATAGTGATCGTTTATTGATCAAAGTTGCATCTAAACCTTGCCACTAATCTAGAAGTTAGTGATCACCATTAGACATATTAGTGATCTAAGAGCCCAACTTAATGATGCATAGAGGATCTTTGTGTTAAACATTGTCAATAACCTACAAATTTAGTGATCATCATTAATTAAATTAGTGATCTTTGTTAGACAAATTAGTGATCACAACATATTACGACAAATAAACGTGTAACAAATTGGCGATCATCATTTGATGAATTAGTTATCATTATATGGTAAATTAGTGATCATGAAGTATCATAAAGACATACCTTTTCCTAGCATGTTTAAAAATTTTAAATAATATGGCATCGCCTTAAAATAAGGTCGAGCTTATCAGCAAAGCCTTACAACATTCTTAGATGGTGAATGTGATGCTTTGTGTTTTTGTTCTGCTTCTTTGTGTTTTTGTTCTATATCCCACATGCATAAGCTATGTCTAGCTTTAGTGAACTAGGCATTTGTGACTGTAGAAATTGTAGTGGTTTTTCTTTTCGTGAATAAGTTATATAGAGATTACTAATGAAGTATTATGTTTCATATTCCCAATAATTATATGCTCCCAAGGAGAGGACCAGACAGCTATCACTCCAGTTCACATTAGACTTGCAGACCTGATCTTTAGACACATGATGTACAAGGACCAAGCAGCATTGATAAAAGGCAACGCAGTTATAGTTGAAGTCCCGAAAAGGCCAAGAACGAGCTCAGCGCACTACAGCAGCACGCCAATCCTAATACATACTTCTTCTGTACTGTTATCTTTTTTTCCTTTTTTTAAAAAAGTGACGCCTTTCTTTGTGTGGGAATTTGGGAGCAGATCTCATGATGACTCGAATAGGACAATTACTATTGTTGCTTGAAGGAAAAAAAAGTTAGTATGGTTAGATAGATTTTAGACAATCATTATACAAATAAGTGATGGATATTAGAAAACACAATTATCATGTAATTGTAAGCATTGCATCTAAACATTGTCACTAACCTAGAAATTAGTGATGATTATTAGACACATTAGTGATCTAAGAGCCCAACTTAAAGATGCAGGTATGGTCTTCACATTTAAACATTCTCAATAAGCTAGAAATTTAGTTATCATCATTAATTAAATAAGTGATCTTTTTTAGACAAAGTAATTATCAAAAGATACTATGACCAATCAACTTGTATGAAATTAGCAGTTATCATTTGATAAATTAGGGATCATTATTAGATAAATTATTGATCATGAAGTATGATAAAGAGATACCTTTTCCCAGCATGTCTGAAATTTTTAAACAATATCGCATCGCCTTCAAATAAGGTCAAACTCGTCAACAAAGCGGAACAACATTCTCAAATGGTGAATGTGCTTATTTGTGTTCTTGTTCTACTTCTTTGTGCTTTTTCCCCCCTACATACCACACGCATAATCTAGATGGGGCATAAGTTAACTCGGCATTCATGACCACGTAAACGATTAGTGTTAGAATGTATAGTAATTTCGGTAGTAGTTTTGTTTACATGAGTAAATTATAATGAAATTGCTAATTAAATATTATATTTTATGGGCCCAATAATGTTATCCATCCATGAAGAGAACTAGGAATCTATCACTCGACCTCATATCAGGCTTACAGAGCTTGATGCTTAGGTACGAGATGTATGAGGACCAAGCAGTAATGAGAAAGGCAAAACTATTACGATTGAAATCCTGAAAAGACTAAGAACAAGGTCAGCGCATTGCATGATCAAACCATTCCTGACAGGTACTTCTCCCATCCTATTATATTTCCAACTTTATTTGTTTTTACTCCTTTGCTTTTTCCCCTATTTTAAAAAGAGAAATCTTTCTTTATGTGTGATTTTGCCACCAGGACTGTTGATGAGTCATCAATATCAGAAAAAACAGTGACAATTCATTAATAATCATTCCATGTAAACTTTGTCTATAACCTAGAAATTACCGATCATAGTTCGACACATTAGTAACCTAAGAGTCTAACTTAATGAAGCATAGATGATCTTTACATTTAAAGATTCTTAATAACCTACAAGTTTAGTAATCATCATTAATTAAATTGTTGATCCTTATTAGATAAATAAGTGATGACAAAATATCACAACAAGTGAACTTGTACAAAAATTATTTATCATCATCTGATGAATTAGATACCATTGTTGGACAAATTAGTGATCATGAAGTAACATAAAGACATATTTTTTCTTAGCATGTCTGAAATTTTTAAATAATATTGCATTGCCTTAAAACAAAGTCAAACTTATCAACAAAGCCTGACAACATTCACAAATGGTGAATGCACTTCTTTGTGTTTTTGTTCTACCTGTTTGTTTATTCGTTCTATATACCACATGCATAAGCTAGGCGGAGCATAAGTGAACTGGGCATTCATGACCAACTAAATGATCTGTATTACAATTTATACTTGTTATAGTGGTTTTGTTAACGTGAATGAATTATAATGATATTGCTTAGTATATATTGTGTTTTATGGTACCAATAATGGTATGCTTCCAAGAAGAAAACCAAGCATGTGTCCCTGAAGGTCACATTAGACTCTCAGAGCCTGGTCTTTAGATATGAGATGGACAAGGACAAACAATAATGATAAAGGCAAAGCCATTACGGTTGAAATCTTGATAACACCAAGAACGCGTTTAGCGCACTGCGGTAGCATGCCATTCCAACCAGGTCTTGTGATAAGTCTAGTAGCATAATCGTTGTTGCTGCTTCGGGGTAGGAAATGTTAGTTGAGTCAGACAAACTTTCGATCATCATTATAAAAAGTAGTGATTGGTATTAGAAAAAATTGTGACCATCTATTAATAATCTTTGCATGTAAACTTTGTCATTAACCTAGAAATTAGTGATCATCATTAGACACATTGGTGACCTAAGAGCCCAACTTAATGATGCATAGATGATCTCTACGTTTAGACATTATAAATATCCTACAAGTTTAGTAATCATCATTAATTAAATTTGTGATATTTATTAGACAAATCAGTGATCACAAAATATTACCGCAAATAAACTTACAACAAATTAGTGATCATCATTTTATGAATGAGTGATCCTTCTTAGATAAAATGGCAATGATGAAGTATCATAAAGATAGACCTTTCCCGAGCATGTCTGAAATTTTTAAACAATATCACGTCGCCTTAAAATCAGGTGAAACTTATGAACAAAGCCTATCAACATTCTCAAATGGTGAGAGTCCTTCTTTGTGTTTCTCTTCTACTTCTTTGTGTTCTTGATCTACAGACCACGTGCATAACCTACTCATGTAAATGATTAGTATACAATGTATAGTAGTTGCGGTAGTGGTTTTATTTATGTGAATGAGTTATGATGAGATTGCTCATTAAATATTATATTTTATAGGCCCAATAATGGTATGCTTCAAAGAAGAGAATGAGCCATCTATCACTGGAGCCAACATCAGACTTGCAAAGCTAGATCTTTAGATACAACATGTAATAGGGCCAAGCAATAACGACAAAGGCAAAGTTGTTATAGTTGAAGTCTCGAAAATACCAAGAATAAGGTTTGTGCACTGCAGTGCACACCATTGTTGACGAGTACTTCTTCTATAATATTATGTTTTCGACTTTCCTTGTTTTTGCTATTTTTCATTTTCCCCTTTTTTAAGAAGAGGAGGCTTTCTTTTTGCACTATTTTTAGGTGAGGTGTTGTGCTTAGTCTAATGGAAAAATACCATTTACTACTTAATGAAAGAAAATGTTAGTATGGTTAGACAAATTTGTGATCATCATTACACAAATTAGTGCTCAATATTAGATAAAAATAGTGATCATTTGTTGATAACCTTTGCATGTAAACTTTATCACTAACCTAGAAAGTAGTGATCATCATTAGACACATTAGCGACCTAAGAGCCTAACTTAATAATGCATATATTATCTTTGCATTTGACCACTATTCTTAACATACAAATTTAGTCATCATCTTTAATTAAATTAGTGATCTTTATTAGGCAATTCGGTGATCATAAAATATTATAACAATTGAACATGTAACAAATTAATGATCGTCATTTGATGAACTAATGAACATTATTAGAGAAATTAGTGATCCTGAAGTATCATAGAGACATACCCTTTCCCAACGTGTCTAAAATTTTTATATAATATCGGATCGCCTTAAAATAAGGTCAAACTTATCAACAAATTTTTAAATAATGTGCTTCTTTCTGTTTTTGTTTTACCTCTTTTTTTGTTCTATATACCTTACGCATAATATAAGCCAAACATAATTGAACTAGGCGTTCATGACCAACTAAATGATGAGTATTACAATGTATAGCTATTGTTGTAGTGGTTTTGATTATGTGACTAAATTATGATGAGATTGCAAATTATTGCATTTTATAGCCCCAATAATGGTATGCTTCCAAGAGGAGAACCAGACATCTATCATTCGAGCTGACATCATATTTGCGAGCCAGATCTTTAGATTTGAGATGTACCAGGACCAAGCAGTAGTGACAAATACAAAGCTATTATGGTTGAAGTCCTAAAAAGACCAAGAACAAGGTCAGCGCACTATAGTAACACACTATTCCCGGTAGATACGTCTTCTATAGTTATATGTTTTCAACTTTCCTTGTTTTCACTTTTTTTCTCTTTCCCCGCTTTTATAAAAAGAGGAGTCTTTTCTTTGTATGCTATTTTGGGACTATGTGTTGTAATGGGTTTGATAGCACAACCACTGTTGCTGCTTGAGGGAGGAAAATGTTAGTATGGTTAGATAAATTTGTGATCATTGTTATACAAATTAGTCATCAAAATTAGATAAAATAGTGATCATTTATTGATAATCTTTGTATGTAAAATTTGCCAAACTTAGAAATTATTGATCATCATTAGACACATTGGTGACCTAAGAGCCCAAATTAATGATGCATAGATCATATTTGCATTTAAACATTGTTAATAACCTATAAATTTGTTGATCATCATTAGTTAAATTAATGCTCTTTATTAGCCAAATTAGTGATCACAAAATATTGCAACAAATGAACTTGTAACAAATTAGTGGTCATCATTTGGTGAATTAGTGATCATTATTGGACAAATTAGTAATCATGAAGTGTCACAAAGGCGTACGTTTTCCTAGAATGTCAGAAATTTTTAGTTAATATCGAATCATTTACACTTGGGATCATGAACTTTAGTATATTAATTTGCAGATCTTGCTTTTCCAAAATTAATGCTTAGGACTATTGAATTATTATGCAATAAACTTTTAGGGAATAAGTCACTATCAAAATTTTTATATGATTCCTAAAACTTTTCATATTTGCAAATTTTTAGCCTAATCCTTAAAAACTTACTTTTGAAAATTTTAATTTTGTACATGTAATATTATTCTCATTAGTACTATTAAGGCCCTCTTTAATCTTGTATCAGAGCCATGGGACCAAAATAATTATGACAACTAAGATTAATTAATATTTAACTATGTTAATTAATTGTTTTTTATGTTTGAATCATCATCTACTTGATATGCTCCTAATTATTCACATATTGTGCAATCACTAGAAGGAACCACTTCAGTAGCACGACAACTAAACTATATCACTTATATAGTTTTAGAATTAAAATCCAAATGATCAAAAAATAAGACTGAGGTTAAGGAGATTAAGAAGCAATTGTCTACAATCCATCTTTCTTTAATTCATGAGATTAGAAATAACGGAAAATCTAATTTAAGTATTAGTACCCCATTTCAGTATAAATATCCTTTTTAAAACTTGAAAAGCAAAAATCAATTTCCTTTGCATGATATAAAAATTCAAAAAAGAAGTAGGAGAAAAATCAATCGAAAATTCATCTGAAAAGGCAGAGCAAGAATAAGAAGATGGAATATAAGTAGTATAATCTTGAGGAATTATAGAACATGTTTGACAAGGAACAAAACATAGAAGAATTAAACAAAATTATGGCAAAGTAGTTGAAAAACAAGATGTGTTATTGGATGACAATGAAGAGACAAATAATATTCAATTGGAAGAAGAAATTTATTAGTAGATGAACCCAATTAAACTAAAGTATCTTAATGCTATTCCTTTAGAAGAAATCAGGAAGAAACTGAATGAAAAAGTATGGTAAAATGGTATTCGATGATGAAATCAATGAGATTAGAGAAGAACTCAACATAGATGAGATCAAGTCCAACCCAGTTAACAATGTTGTCACAAAACATGAAGAATTTAGTGAAGCTTTTAGAAGAAATACCCATTTTAGAGGACACAAATACGTGTCAACAAGATGTACAACTAATTTTTCCTTAGCTTTTAGTCTAAAGAAAACTACAACCTTTGAAAAGATTGACCTTACCCTAATCAGCCAAACAAAGATACATCTTAAACATTAATGGAGCTCCTAATAAGGAAGAAATATTTGAGCATTGGAAAAGGGGAATAAGTAGTCTCTTGCACTTAAATACCATATGAATTGCAAGAAATTTTGTAAAATATATCGAGCATAGTTTTTCTGATAATGTAGTTGACTAGTATGATTCATTAAATGGAGAAGGTAAAAATGTACTAAGAATGATGGAAACACCAACTTCAATGTTCAAAAACTTATGTAAGGAAATTGAAACTGAATTTAGCGGAGCTAAGCTTGAATCTGAACAAAAGGCTAGGGAATGGAAAAGATAGATTAAAAACACGGAGTTGTGGGATATGAGATATCTGGAGAGTTATATTATTGAATTGAACATTACCACAAAATTGGGCATAATGAAACCAATTTTTGTATATTTTATGACAATTACCATATCTAATCAATTCTATAATCAATGAAAAAAATACATTACATGGCTTGAAAAAGCAGACATCATTGATACTATTGGTACAAGAATCTCTTATTTAAGAAAATGGGTCAAGTAGCAATGTCTTGATGTCCAAAAACAAAACAAAATGAAGAAATAATTTCTAGACTATTCAAATAATCCTCACCAAAGGGTGAAAAGAACTTAAGAAGAGAAGAAAAAAGAAAATTTTATGATAAAAAAAGAGCTTTAACAAGCAAAGGGGAGACAAATGTAAAACAAAATATTATAACAAATCAAGGCCTATAGGGGGAATATTTTGTAGAAAAGTAGCTTATTATCCTGCCAAGGAAACAACTGTAAGTGTTGGGCATACGAAGAAGTAGGGCATTATGCAAACAAATGCAAAAAATAGGAAGAATAACAATCTTCTATAAACATTGGGCAGCCTTGATTATTTTGAGCTTAGCGAGGAAGAATCACTAGATGTAGCCCTGGAAAACAATATAGGAATTGTTAAAATTGCATTGTCAGATGAATAGGAAGAAATTAGGCATATGATGGCAAGTATTTCAATTAGTTGTGGTGATCTTCAAGGAGAAGAATTTTTCATAGATAATGAGAACAAAGAAGTCAAAGGAGGTTAGGTCCTTCCCATAATCTAGAAAGACATGATCTATAAAAAGTCAATCTTTCAATTAAAGAGTAAGTACATATATGAAATGATGAAAAGATATCTAGAAATAAGAGATTGTGAGTATGATATGTGAGAAGTTAACCTCATTAATTTGGAAAGTATCCTTATGTATAACAAAAATAGAAAGTACACATATATCCATATTGGAGTATGTCCAAGTGCAAATTACTCCTTTATAGTATTATGCCAAGGGTATTGATCTTCATGCTTTGCTTTGTGATATCAAGCATATCAAATTTAATAATCAAATTATCATAGAGATCAAGACCAGTTTAACAAATGGATCAGTAGCATTCAATTGTTGATCTGGATATTATGTAAGCCTAATGGATGACTTTGCCAGAAACTTCCTATCCCCTAAGATAAAAAATGTTGGTATGGGGACGAAGAGAAGAGGATACCCACTAAGGATATTTTGAAAAACAATCTACAATCTAGACAATACTATAGATCCAAAGACTAAGAAAACAATTATAGAGGAAAAAATATTGAAAGTCCTACGCCAATGCAAAAAAAATTCAAAGGATAAAATCCAATCCGTAAGAGATAAAAATCAATAGGTCTCGGCTATCTAGCTTTGACAATCTTACAAAAATAAATAAGAACAATGTAATAAAAATTGATCAGAAAGACAAAATTACCATTAAACCCCAATGACTGCAAGATCAAAATGGGGATAAGGATCTTCGACAGCTAAAGAAGAACTTAAAAAGATGGCACAATTAGTATGCCTAGTGAGATGAGTACAATGGGTTTTTAACTTGCAAGACACAATGTTGATTGAAGTATGAGTCTAGCTAGGAAAGTCATTGCATACAAAATGAGAATTATTAGAGAGCCAATCCATGTGGATGAATTAATAAAAAATATGACTATGGAGATATGTTATGAATTCACCAATACAAACCTTAGTACTATCTATATCCTAATAAATGTATGCTTAAGGGGATGTAATAAATTTGAATTATGTACCTTGTAATAGCCCGACCATAAATCATATTCATTTATTTAATTAAGTCACGTTATTAGTTTCCTTGCATTTATTTATCGCATTTCATCATCCTGATTGGGAAAAATTCATTTAGACCCTCACTTTGCAATTCAGGTTTTTGTTATCATAAAATTTTGAGTGAATCGATAGTAGGCCATCATAAGTATGGTTCAAGAGATTAAAATATTTTTCATAACATCACCAAAATTTAATTTCGAGCTACGCAAAATTTTATCGTAACAGAGTGTTTTACTTCAGAGTCCAATTCGTTTGGGCCCAATTTAAGGTCCAACAAGTTCATAGGATTGAGTTGAGCTAATTACCATTATTGACACCTAATTATCATCATCAAAAAGCCCCTTTTAGGAGATTAAATATTAGCCAAGTTAATAAGACAAGTACAAAGAAAATCGTCAAGGGACCAAAGACACATATTTTCCTCTTCCTTTTCTCCTTCCTTCCTCTCCCCCATGTTGCAGCTGTTCTCAGCCTATTACCGCCATTTCCCGCCCTACTACTTCTATTTCCAACAAACTTCGGCCACCAACCCCACCCCCAACACCACTAGCCCCCACCCCTAACTCCAACCAGCACCAAACACCATCTCTATCACCTTATATTCAAGCTTAAGTGAGGTAAATCCTAATTCCAATCTCGTTTAATTTTCGATTTTTATGATGGATTTGTTTATGGAACATATTATCTTAACAAAAATAAGTGTTAATTTGATGTTTTATTGAGTTGGTTGATTATGAAACTGTGTAATTCATGTCTAAAGTTGAATCTATGCAGCATCATGCAAGCTTTATGTATAAGGTAGATGAATTTTAGGTGTTGTGTTCTAATCTTTCAACCTTTAGCATAAAGAGTAAGTATGGTGGTGTAAGATGATTTTGGATGTGAATTTCAGTTGATCATGGCTTGAGGTTTTATGTCCGTGCATGATTTAATTTGATCTTTGGAATCAAATATGTTATTTAGATTGAATTAGGTGAAATTTAGAGGTTGGATGTGTTATTGAATTAAAAGAATGATGTCATATGCGTTTTGTCAAAATTAGTGGATTATGAAAAATCCCATAAATGGCCAAAATGAGCTTGTTTGAATGATTAATGCAAATAAGTGAGTTTATAGGAGCATTTTGAGCGTTATGTAAAGAAAAAGGGGCATTTAGAGCCGTGAACAGACCAAAAACAAGGGTCCTTTTACGAATAAAATGGTAATGTTTGGTCCACTAAAAAATTATGATTTTTGGTGGATAGATAGAACAATGAGTTATCCTTCAAATGACCGTACAATCACTTCATTTCGAGTTTTGTGAAAAATGTTATGATCGATTTGTGACGACTGCACATAATAAACTGGAGGTGTGCATGGTTTTGTTTAATCTCAATTTTAGAGGTCGTGTGGTGGTAATTGGGTTTTCCAGTTTGAATAAAAGTGTGACGGAACTTGCTAAGCTTTGTAGACTGAATTTTTAAGCTCAAATTGAGGTCAAGGGTGAAAGACATGAATTTTCTAAGGTAAGCCTTGAAATAGTAATATACGGGAAGACATAACTCACGAGATTTGGAGATATTATTAGGAGTTTCCAAATAATTATAGATATGTCAAAGAAATTATAAAGCTTAGTGAGTTATACAACTTTAGTCGTGTATAGAAGCTTACCTAGGTTGGAAAACTATGTTAAATGAACATGAGAATGAAATTTGAGAAGTGGGGAGAGTAATAACTCAAGATCAATGTCTATCGGACCAAGCTAGGGTTATATGAGCTTTCCTTACCTCACAACACCTCTCTTGGCATTAAAGTTTTTATTATCCATTTCAGAAATATCAAAAAGTTGCATTCCATTTTTATCTGTTAGAGACTTTTCAATATCACCTCGGTTATTTCATTTTGCTCTATTTTGTTCTAATTTGTTTTACTTTGAGTTCAACAACCCTAACTTATTTACTTTTCAAATTGTTTTGGTGTAACCTATCTTATATTGGATTGTTTGAATGGTGGATGCCCTCTTATTCCATCAATTTCCATTAAAGTTACAAATTATGGGAGTGAAAGTTGTTTACTAACTATCTTTACCAACAATTATATTTCTTAAGCAGAAACAAGGCCTAGTCTGTCGTTTCCCATTGTACATAAGTATTATAAAGTGAGATTGTGTTTTAAAGACTTCAGGTATGTCCATTGCCTGCATCATTAGAAATCAGAGTTTATTTATCAAAGTTACCATGTTTTGGTAAGTATAACAATGAATCAGTTTACAAGTGATTTATCATTTAATGAGTGACTCCGCCAGGTACAATTGATATGGCATTCGCCCTTTAGCTACCCGCACAACCTCAGGCCAGGTTCCCCGATTCGCTTGGTAGGTATACACCTATCTATAGATCGTAATAGTATCAAGGGATTCACTATCAGATAATAACTAGCAATGCAGGTTTCTATTCATCTTATTCACTATTTTAACTTAAAATGAATTACAAAGCGAGCGCGTAACCAGTTTATGTAGAGGTAATTTAACAATACAGAAATGTATGTATTGAGCTTCAACTCACAATTCTAAATGTTTTTTTATATTTTTTTAAGGCAACTGCTCAGTGAATCACCGTCATGCTAGCAAACTAGTTGCAGAAAATAAGTTGAGCAAGGAAATTTGGATGGATCAACAATGACATAGTACATGCATATTTTTACAGCTGTATTTTGAAATCTTCAGTGGATAGAGGTATAAGCTTTGTGGTGAATTACTTTACTGGGGTGCGTAAACCTTATGTTGGTTAATAGTTGATTGTATATGGTTTGATTATGTGTAAATGTGTATGGTTGAAGCTATGCCCAACTATATTATTTCTAGTACACATGCTTCAAGCCTTGTCCTTTTGGACGGCGGTAACGCCCCTATCATCGAGTTTATTATTCCTAATTAAGAGATTTACTAAGGAGAATACAAACAGTAAAACATGTGCATTTTGAGGCATTACAGTTTTGGTATCAGGCCCATATTTGATCTTCCTTAATGGGATGTGGAGTATAGAGAGTAGATTTAAGAGAGCCAGAAAGTTGGTTAATGAGGGTTATTATGATGTCATTGGAGATTTGTGACAATAGTATTGTCTGCTCATCTCTCTCATGTTCTTTTTTTATATTTTGCATTGTTAGATGGATCCATATCCAGTGAGCATCTTGCCGGTTACTTTTGTGGCTGCTCATATCTCTTTACTACATTCTAGCATGGTAGTCAACATACAAAACCCCCTATCCTGAGTTTCATAGCGTTATAGTCCATACACGTAGTCTATTGTGTGTGCTTATCTTATATGATAGTTGTAGTGAAGTGATTGAATTACTCTATTTATTGAATAGCTAGAATGCCTGAACCTGTGCAAAACAATATAGAGACCCACATAGGAGATAACTTGGATGACGGTCAGGGGTTAGATGACCAAGCTTCGCGTAATGTGCCACCAAACCTTAGTGGAATGCCCCCGATTCCCCCTGAATTGACTAATAACATTGGGAACCCTAATTAATGGCATACTTTGGTGCCTAAGCTTATGAAATCGATTCCTCCATCACCTATTGAAATCCCCCATAAGGATGATAAAGTAACAGATAGGGTAGCCCAGTGCAATCCTAAAGTCTATGATGGAACGTATGACCCAGTGGACCTTGAGGAATACATTCGAGTAATGGAGAAAATTTTCACTATAGTAGAGGTTCCAAAGAATAAAAATGTGAACATTCAGATGTTTTACCTAACTGATGAAGCCAATATTTGGTGGAACATTGTTAAGGTAGGTTCTTAGGGCCTAAGTTCACTTGGAGTAGATTTTTGGAAGAACTGAGAGCCAACCTGTACTCGATTGTGGTTCAAAGGCAGAAGAAGAAAGAATTTATGAAACTGAAGATGAGTGGTCATATGACTCTGATGCAATACACTAGCAAGTTTACAAAACTATCCAGGTTTGTTTTAGAGTTTGTGTCATTTGAACGATTGAAGATGAGAAGATTTGAAGAGGGATCAGATTTTTATATTCGCAGCCAGCTAGCTGGTTAACTGATCCTTACCTAGTAAGAGTTACATGAGTGAGCAACTAAAGTGAAATAAGTGAAGACTGAGTTAAGGGCCTTGAACTCGATTAATCAGAAGGGGAAGTGGATAGAGCAGGGAGCTCCGAGCGAGAGTGTAAACCAGAAGAAGCCTACTCCCACTCCTCCTAAGAGTCATCCTGCAGGCTTAGCAGAGCCCTATGGGAAATGTGGAAGAGCTAATGACACCTCTCCTAAGTGCCGAGTGGGTACTACCAAATGCATATGGTGTGGTAGCCTGGAGCACCTCATTGCTGCTTGTCCTTGAAGACTAAAGGCGTTAGACAAGGGCTCTCACCTCCAAGGCCCGCAGCTGTAGGAAGGGCATATGTGTTAAGAAAGAAAGAAGCTAGCACCTCTAGTATGGTAGTTACCGAAACTTTCTTTTTAATTTCAAAGTCGTTTTGTGTATTGTTTGATTCTGTTGCCACTTATTCGTTTATATCCACTTGATCTTCCATGCAACTGAACCTTCAAAATAAGGAGATAGAAACCCATTATAGAACTAAGTTACCCAATGACTCCAGAGTTGAGTGTCTTATCTCTTATAAACTTTTCCAAATTACTATTGGTGGGATAGTATTCATTGGAGTTCTTATTCAATTTGACTTGTTATACTTTGATATCATTCTAGAAATGAGTTGGTTGTGTACTTATGGGGGTTAAGATTGATTGCAAGGACTTTGAGTTTATGTCAAGTGATGAACGAGGGAGAGAAATATATTTCATGGGCAAAGAGAGGAAAAACCTTGTCCTTTAAATTCTGTTATGAAAGCGAGTGAGTTCTTATGTCAAGGATATATTGGTTATTGGTCTTATGCTATTGACACTCAATCAAAGGAAGAAAGAGCAGAAGATTAGTCTGTAGTCTGTGAATTTAGAAATGTTTTCCTAAAGAGTTACCGGGACTGCCTCATAAACAGAAATTGATTTTGAAATAGAATTAATCGCTAGTGCCCCATCTATCTTCAAAGCCCCATATCGGATGACCCCAACAGAGCTTAGAAAACAGAAGATTCAATTACATAAACTATTATAGAAGGGATTTATCAAACCAAGTGTGTCACCATGGGGTAGCCCAATTCTATTTGTAAAGAAGAAGGACAGAACCTTGAGGTTATGTGTCAATTACAGTGAGCTGAACATGATCACCATCAAGAACAAATACCCATTGCCCCAAATAGAAGATTTGTTTGATTGACTGTAAGGAGCATGAGTCTTTCTCAAGATTTATTTGAGATCAAGATACCGTTAATAGAGGATTATACATGAAAACATTCCCAATATCGCACTTAGGACTGGGTTTGGCACTATGAATTCACCATTATGCCTTTTGGCTTGACCAATGCCCCTGTAGCCTTTATGGATCTTATGAATAGAGTTTTCAGACCCTATTTGGACAAGTTTGTGGTAGTATTTATAGACAATATCTTGATTTACTCCAAAGACAGAGACGAACACATTACCTATTTGAGAACAGTGTTGTTGACCTTAAGGGAACATCAATTACATATATATCAAATACAAGAAGCATGAGTTCTAGTTAGAGGAAGTGGTATTTTTGGGACATGTGATCTCAAAGGAAGGGACTATGGTTGAATTGCAGAAGGTGAAAGCAGTTATAGATTGTCCAAGGCCCACCAATGATATTGACTAGAAACTTTTTGGGTTTAGATAGGTAGTATTGAGTTTTGGGAAGGATTTTTCAAAGATAACATATTCCCTAACCAATTTGTCGAAGGAAGCTATTTATTTAGCTATAAGATAAAGTGATAGCTTAAGCCTCCCGACAGCTCAGCCTTTATGAGAGAAATTACCCTAACCCTAACCTAGATCTAGAAGTTGTGATTTTTGCACTGAAAATTTAGAAACATTACTTGTATGGAGTACCTTATGAGATTTATAATGATCATCAAAGCTTGAAGTACATTTTCATTTAGAAGAAGTTCAATATGAGATAAATGCATTGATTAGAATTGGTTAAAGATTACGACTTGTAGATCCAATATCACTCAGGAAAGTAAAATGTTATGGTAGATGCCCTGACTAGGAAAGCACAATATAGCCTGAACACTGTAGTGATTACTCAGTTGAACCTCTTGAGAGGGCTTAAGGACTCAGGTGTTCAATTAGTGTCACATGGGCAAGCAACTAAAAATATCAATGGATCCAACTTTTTTTAAGTTGGAGCCTATAGTACTTCACAACCTACGACCAACATTTGCATTTGAAGAAAGCATGGAACTCCCAGTGGTCGATGTTATAAAAGTACTAACAGAGATATCTACATGAAATATCAGAGTAAAATGATGCAGATATTGACGATAAAATGATCTTTTAGGGCATGAAGAACTTCTTCAACACTCAATGAGGTCATAGACATCAGAAGACTCTTGAAAACAGACCATTAGAACTGATAGAAAAGTTATGCCAACAAATGAAGGAGATCCCTGGAGTTTTAGGTAGATGATACGGTTTTTTATAAAGTTTCACCAACTAAGGGTATAAGGAGGTTTGAACTGTGAGCTAAATTAAGGTCGAGATCTGTTAGACCATACAAGTTTATTGAAAGATTGAATCCCATAGCTTGTCGACTAAATCTGTCTATATTACTTGAACACATACATAACGTGTTCCTTACTTCACAACTTAGGCATTACGTTTCAGATCCTGACGACGCTCTCATAGCCAAACCCATTGCAGTCACTGAGGGTCTAGTTTTTAAAGAGCACCCAGTCCAGATACTAGATTGCAGGATTAAGTAGCTAAGCCTCAACCAAATATCTTTAATCGAGGTACCTCAGGCAAATCATAGCTCCTTAGAAGCCACTCAGGGAAACTGAGGAAGAAATGCAAGCCAAGTACACACATTTATTTCAGATAAACTTACATGTTTTGTCAAAGCTCACAAGTTTCAAAGATCAAACTCTTTAAAGGGGTAAGGTTGTAACGGTCCAACCCTAAATCATGTTTATTTATTTAATTAAGTCACGTTATTAACTTCCTTGTATTTATTTATCGCATTTAATCATCCTAATTGGAAATTTTCCATTTGGGCCCTTACTTTGCAATTTGGGCTTTTTTATCGTAAAATTTTGGGTGAATCAATAGTAGGCCCTGATAAATTTGGTTTAAGCAATTAATTATTTTTCATAACATCACCAAAATTTAATTTCGAGCTATGCAAAACATTTATCTCTCTTCTGAGCCCAATTCGAGGCTCAATAAGTTGGTAGGATTGAGTTTAGCTAATTATCATTATTTATACCTAGTTATCATTAGCAAAAAGTACCCTTTGGAGATTAAATATCAGCCAAGTTAAATAGATAAGTCCAAAGAAAATTGGCAAGCAAACAAAGCCACACATTTCCCTCTTCCTTTTCTCCTTCCTTCCTCTCCTCCATGGTTGTGCTGCTGCTATTTTCAACCTATTGCTGGCACCTCCGGCCCTGTTGCTGCCACTTCTAGCCACCTCTAGCCAGTTGCCCCCACCCTCAACACCACTAGCCAGCACCCCTAACTCCAACCAACACCAAACACCACCTCCATCACCTTATATTCAAGCTTAAGTGAGGTAAATCTCAATTCTAATCTAGTTTAATTTTGGGTTTTTATGATGGATTTGTTTATGGATATGTTATATTGATAAAAGTAAGTGTTAATTTGATATTTTATTGAGTTGGTGTATTACAAAAGTGTGTAAGTCATGTGTAAAGTTGAATCCATGCATAATCATGCAAGCTTTACGTATAAAGTTGATGAATTTTGGGTGGTGTGTTTCAATCTTTCAATCTTTAGCGTAAAGATTAAATATGGTGGTGTAACATGATTTTGGATGTGAATTTCAATTGAGCATGGTTTAGCATTTTATGTCCATGCATGATTGATTTTCATTTTTGGAATCAAGTATGTTATTTAGATTGAATTAGGTGAAATTTGGAGGTTGGATGCGTTATTGACTTAAAAGAATTATGTTATGCGAGTTTTGTCAAAATTAGTGGATTGTGGAAAAAAATGAGTTGTTTGAATGACTAATGCAAATAAGTGAGCTTATGGGAGCAATTTGAGTGTTATGTAAAGAAAAAAGGGGCATTTAGAATTGTGAATAGACCAGAGATAGGGTCCCTTTATGAATAAATTGGTAATGCTTAATCCTTTGAAATATTATGATTTCTGGTGGATATATAGATCAATGAGTTATCTTTCAAATGCCTTTGGAATCACTTTATTATGAGTTTTGTGGAAAGAGTTATGACCGATTTACAGAGACTGTGCAGAATAAACTAGAGTTGTACATAGTTTTGTTTAAGCTCAATTTTAGAAGCTGTGTGGTTGTAATTGGGTTTTTCACTATGCATAAAAGTGTTGGGGAACTTGCTAAGCTTTGCGTATAGGGGTTTTATAGCTCAATTTGCGATCAGGGGTGAAAGATATGAATTTTCTAAAATAGACCTTGAAACGTTAATATGGGGGAAGATAAAAATCGTGAGATTTGGAGATATTATCAAGAGTTTCTAAATAATTATGGATATTGTAAATAAATTACAAAGATTAGTTAGTTCAACAACTTTTATTGTGTATAGAAGCCTACTTGGTTGGAAAACCAAATTAAATGAGCATGAGAATGCAATTTGAGAAGTGGGGAGAGTAATGACCCAAGATCGGTGCCTATCGGGCAAAGCGATGGTTATATGAGCTTTGCTTGCCTCACAACACTCCTCTTGGCATTAGACCTTTTATTATCCATTTTAGAAATATCAAAAACTCACATTCCATTTACATTCATTAAAGTCTTTTTATTATCACCTCAATTATTTCATTTTGGTCAATTTGCTCCAATTTTTTTTACTTTGAGTTCAATGACCCTAACTTATTTATTTTTCAAATTATTTTGGTGTAACTTATCTTATATTGAATTGTTTAATTAAGAGGGCATCCACCCTCCAAGCAACTCAATATAAGATAAGTTACACCAAACGGTTTGAAAAATAAACAAGTTAGGGTCATAGTATATCAATTTCCATTAAAGTTACAAATTATGGGAGTGAAAGTTGTTTACTAACTGCCTTTCCCTATAATTTTATTTCTTAAACCGAAACAGGGCCTAGTCTATCATTTCCAATTGTACATAAGTATTATCAAGTGAGATTGCATTTTAAAGACTTCAGGCATGTCCATTACCTGCACCTTTAGAAATCAAAGTGTATTTATCCAAGTTATCATATTTTGGTAAGTCCATCAATGATTCAGTTTACAAAGTGATTTATCGTTTAATTAGAGACCTCACCAATTACCATCTATAGGGCTTCACCCTTCAGTTACCCGTGCGACCTCAGGCTAGGTCCCCCGATTGGTTTAGTAGGTGAACACCTATCCATAGATGTCAATAGTATCAAGGGGTTCACTATCAGATAATAGCTAGCAATGCAGTTTCACATTCATCTCATTCAGTGTTTTAACTTAAAATGAATTACAAAGCAAGCGCCCAACCAATTTATGTAGAAATCATTTAACAATACAGGAATACGCGTACTGAGTTTCGCGTCACCATTCAAAATATTTTCATGTTTTGTTTTAGGAAAATGCTCAGTGAATCACCGTCATGCTAGCAAACCAGCTGGAGAAAATAAGTTGAGCAAGGGAATCTGGATCGATCAACAATGACATAGTACATGCATATTTTTAGAGCTGTATTTTGAAATCTTCAGTCGATGGAGGTGTAAACTTTAGGGAGAATTACTTTACTGGGTTGTGTAAACCTTATGTTGGTTAACGGTTGATTGTATATGGTTGGATTATGTGTGAATGTGTATGCTTCAAGCTATACCCAACTATGTTATTTGTAGTGTACATGCTTCAAGCCTTGTCCTGTTGGACAGTGGTAACACCCCTATGATCGAGTTTATTAGTCCTAATTAAGGAATTTATTAAGGAGAATATAAATAGTAAAACATTTGCATTTTGGGGCGTTACATACCTACATCGATACTGGTTGTTCTGTATGTGTTGGAAAAAAATCATTTTTTTCAGAACTTATGTGAAAAAAGCAAAAAATCCTTTACAAATAAGGATAACTAATAATAGCATTATGAACCACAATGAAGCCATAGAGGGGTTATCCATAGAAATTGGAGGAGTCCAAAGAATTATACTAGTTCTATGGACTACTGATCAACCCTCTCATGATGGTATTATTGGGAATAATTTTCAGAGGCTATATTCTTCAGGCACACAGAGCATAAGCTAAATAATATTAACAATAAATGGTCACTCAGTTCCCATTGATAAATTAAATAAAGTTTATATTCATAAAAAATTTATGTGTGCACGTGGCCAGCGTGGTGAGAAGATAATGATATAGCACTAAAAATCTTACAACTTGAATTATCCATTAAAAAGCAAATTACTAAACAACAAGAGAAATTATGCAAAGAGCTCTACTCAGCTAATCCTCTAAAATTTTAGGATAGGGATAAGACATTTGCAAAAATCACTTTGTTAAATCCTAACACTATTATTCCAGTCAAACAAATGGTGTATACACAACATGATATCCATCAATTTGATAAGAAAATCGATGACCTTTTAGATAAAGGGCTAACTATGAATAGTAAGAGTCCTGACACTAGTCCCACTTTTATGGTAAGAAATCATATGAAAGATAAAAGAGGAAAAGCTAGAAAGATAATCAATTACAAAAAGCTTAACGATAATACTGTCTTTGATGGTTACTATGTTCCTAACAAAATAGTTCTTTTCAATAGGATTCAAGGAGCCTCTTGGTTCTCAAACATAGATTGGAAAAGCGATATTTAGTAAATAAAAATGGATAAAGAGAGCATTCCTTTAACTTCTTTTAGTGCCCCTTTAGGACATTATGAATGGATAGTAATGTCATTTGGTCTTAAAAATACACCCAAATATTTGAAAGAACAATGGATGACATCCTGAATAATCTTAATCACTATTACCTAGTTTACATTGAAGATATCTTTGTTTTTTGTAGTACGGTAGAACAACATAAAGATGATGTCTTAACTATCACCCAACGATGCATTGATCATGGTATTATTGTTGGTAAGAACAAGTGCATTTATCCTAAACAAGAAATTGAGATTTTAGGTGTAGAGATAAAAGCTGAACAAATCATACTACAAAAACACATTTTAGAAAAAAAAAAATTTCCCTAAAAAGATTGAAGATAGGAAACAATTAGAAAGGTGTGTAAAATCTAGCTAAATTGAGAAAACACATGAACCCGTAGTGATTCAAAGATTGCTCATAACTTCAAAAGGATGTGTAAAAATCTTCATGTTCTTAATTTGTCTAATAAAGGAGAAAATTTAATTCATGAGACACATGACAGCAATGAGCACTGGAGTGTAGTACCCAAAATTAAAGGAGATAAACTCTTCAAATATTGTAGTGAGAGTTTTAATAAAATATAATGCAGCTATTCCACAATGGAAAAAGAAATCCTTCTAGTCATAAGGGGAATTGAAAAGTTCTTAATCTTTTTAGCACCAAATCTTTTCTTATTTGAAATGATTACAAGGAAATACTTGGTTTTGAGAAAAAAGAATTTATCAAATACGTAAGCATAGGGGTGACTCTTACACTGGCAATTATGGCTTAACCAATTTTCTTTCCCTGTTGAACATATATAGGGATCGAAGAATTCTCTACCAGATAGTTTAACTAGTGAACCTACCAATGGTGATCATCAGAGCATAACTTCTACTGAAAATGGAGGAAATCCAAAACAAAAAGTCATTACTGCTAGAATGGGTTTCTCTTTCTAGTAGAATCCATATGGATATTTTTGAATTCCATAAAAAAAATAGATCATGCTTTGTCTACTGTTTTTACCTCTCTAATAGCACAAAGATTCAACCTTTTAGAGTTACAAATGGATTATCTATGGTGTCCTGATGATATTAAAGAAAAAATATGTTGCCATCTTAAAGGAAAATGGTTCAACGACTAGCATACAGCTTGCGTCGACTACTATCATAGTTATTCACATAATATTTAGAAATAATGGAGTACTACTATTTTATTTCCTAATAGATCTAGAGTTGGTTGTGTTAGATTTCTAGCAAATTCAACCTTTCTAGATGACACCATCATGAAAGTCTCGAAATATGGAATGGTAGCTTACCTCATAGAGATCCCAGCAAATGTATGCTTAAAAGGATCCATAGGATTCTCGCATCTCTTAATGGTCCAACAAAAGTTCTATACAATAGAAGTTTGTATGTCAAGTTACATTGCAAAGTAATTAAGTATGAAAATAGAAAGGCCAAACCAGCCTTGCATCTGGTTCAATTAGTTGATATAAGCAATCCCAATGATCAACGACAAGAGTGGTTTTCAGAATGACTAGAAATAGTTAGTGATTCTGTTAGCAAGAGCAATTAGTTTTTTATAATATTTATCATCAAATGTGGGCATTAATTGAACAAGGAAAAACACTAATGCATTATGGCAATACTACTTTCATTTATCATAATGATCTTAGCAAATATATGAAGGTAGAAGGAGCAACTTAAAAAGATGTCTTTAATTATCTCTTTGACGTTGGAGTAAGAAAATTCTAATTAGAAAAATGAATGAAATATCATCATGAATTACTTGAAAGATGTGATCGAGAGCGCCTTCAATTTGATGACGATTCTGATGATTATTTGGATAATGATGGACTGGAAGACATTATTAGAGATTATGGCATGTAGAATTTTAATATGGATGACTAGTTTTGAAAATATTAAGTGCTCTAAAAAGTTGTTGTACCAATATTGTATTTTGTCAAGTGTCGAGTTAGTAAAATAATGCAGTCTACTGTAGCAATGTGAGAGCGACTGTAGGCATGTGAAAAATTAGTGTGTGTCATAGACATTAGGGCATCCTATGTATTCTGTCTCCTCTATAATAGTAGAGGTTGTGTCCTGAGAAGAGACGCTTTCATTTGGGTATACTTGAGCAAAAGGGAAGTCTGGATTCTCTATTTATGTATGACTAAGCATCTTTGATAACCTTAGTAGCGTAAGTCCCTCTCCAATATTTCCATTGTAATATTTCCACTTTCAATTTTTCAGTAAAATAAACTTCCAAGTAAGGAATGTTATTCAATTGAACCTTATGCCTTAAATATTATAATTTCTTGATTAAATCCTCACTATCCTTTAAATGATAAAACTTGTTTGGTGACTATGGTTTCAGGTAGGAAACAAAACAAAACTATATTGTGCCTGATCTAAGAAAGGTGTAGTTAAGATTAACAATCTCTGTAAATTGGATGCTAGAGGAATGCAAGGGTCCAACACTAACTAAGTTCAAGTAATGATCAAAGTTCTCTAACTAAGCTTTATTATTTTGCTTAGCATGGTGGGCCTATAACAGAAAAAATTATTCAAAGCACACCATTTGGCCCAAAGTTTAAAATTTCTAAAAGTTTTGGGCCAAAATAATAATAAAAAGGACTAAAAAGTCAATTTTATCAAAACTAAAGGGACCAAAAAGTTTATTTTCCTATTTTCTAGACCTAACAATTTAGGCCCAAAGTTGGAGGTACTGAAATGTTAAGAATTCAATAATATCACATTGGCTTAAAATAAGGTCAAACTTATCAACAATGCCAGACAACATACTCAAATGGCAAATGTGCTTCTTTGAGTTTTTGTTCAACCTGTTTGTTTTTTTGCTCTATATACCATGTCTATAAGCCAGGTCAACCATCAGTAAAGTGGACATTTGTGATCACATAAATTATTAGTATCACAATGTATTGTAGTTGGTGTAGTGGTTCTGTTCTATATACCACGTGCATAAGCCAGGTCTCGTAATGAGTCTAGTTGCACAATTATCGTTGCTGCTTGACGGAAGAAAATGTTAGCTTTGTTAGAGAAATTTGTGCTCATCATTACACAAATTATTGATCAATATTAGAAAAAATAGTGATCATTTGTTGATAAACATTGCACGTAAACTTCATCACTAACCTAGAAATCGGTGATCATGATTAGACACATTAGTGACCTAACAGCCTAATTTAATGATGTGCAGATGTTCTTTGCGTTTAAACTTTACAATAACCTACAAATTTAGCAATCATCATCAATTAAATTAGTGATCTTCATTAGACAAATTAGTGACCACAAAATATTACAACAAATGAACTTGTAAAAAATTGGTGAGCATCATTTGATGAATTAGTGATTATTACTGAACAAATTAATGATCATGGAGTATCATAAAGACATACCTTTCCCGAGCATGTGCGAAATTTTTAAATAATATCGCATCGCCTTAAAGTAAGGTCAAGCCTATCAATTAATCCTGCTAACTTCTAAACTGGTGAATGTGCTTCTTTAAGTTTTTGTTCTAGTTCTTTGTGTTCCTGTTCTATGTACCACGTGCATAAACTACATCGAGCATTAGTGAACTTGCATTCATAACCACGTAAATGATTAGTACTACATTTTATAGTAGTTGTTGTAGTAGTTTTGTTTATGTGAATAAAATATAATGAGACTGTTGATTATATAGTGTGCTTGATAGGAGCAATGATGGTATGCTTCCAAGAAGAGAACCAGGCATCAGTTATTGGAGCTGACATTAGACTTGCAGATCTTGATATTTAGATACGAGATGTATAAGGACTGAACAATAATGACAAACGCGAAGTTGTTACAGCTGAAGATCCGGAAAGACCAAGAGCAAGGTCAGCACACTGCAGTAGCACACCATTCTTGATAAGTACTTCTATGCCATTATGTTATCGACTTTTCTTGTTTTCACTACTTTAATTCCCCCTCCCCCTTTTTAAAAGAAGAGGAGCCTTTCTTCTTTCATTATTTTATGACTTGGTCTCGTGATAAGTCTAACAACATAATCACTATTGCTGCTTGAGGGGAGAAAATGTCAGTATGGTTAGACTAATTTGTGATGATGATTATACAAATTAGTGATCAATATTAAAAAAATAGTGATAATTTAATATTTCCATGTAAACGTTTTGACTAACATAGAAATCATTAAACACATTACTGACCTAAGAATTTAACTTAATAATGCAAATATGATCTTTGCATTTAAACATTGTCAATAACCCACGAATTTAGTGATCATCGTTAAGTAAATTAGTGATATTTATTAGACAAATCGGTGATAAAACAATATTACAACAAATGAACTTATAACAAATTAGTGACCGTCCTTTGATGAATTAGTGATCATTAGACAAACTAGTGATCCTGAAGTATCATAAGGAGAGTTTTTCACAGCAAGATTGAAATTTTTAGAGAATATCGTATCACCTTAACATGAAGTCAAACCTATCAATAAAGTTAGGAACATTTTCAAATGGTAAATGTGCTTTTTTGTGTTTTTGTTCTACCTCTTTGTTTTTTTATTCAATATACCACATCCATAAGCTAGGTTGCGCATTAGTGAACTACGCATTCATAACCATGTTGATCAGTATTACAACGTGTGATAGTTGTTGTCATGGTTTTGTTCGAGTGAATAAATTATAATGAGATAGATGACTAAATATTGTGTTTTATAGGCCCAATAATGTATGCTTCCAAGGAGAGAACCAAGCATTTGTTACTCAAGCTGACAACAGACTTCCGGAGTGTGATCTTTGGATACAAAATGTGCAAAAAGTAAGCAATAATGGCAAGTCCAAAAAGAAAGCAATAATGGCAAATGTAAAGCTATTACTATTGAAGTCCCAAAACGTCTAAGAACAAGGTCAGCCTACTAAAGTAGCACACCATTCTGGACATCTTCTTCTAATATATTTTGTTTTTGACGTTCCTTGTTTCCCAGTTTTTCCTTTTTCCCCTTTTTAAAAAGATGAGTTTTTCTTTTCGTCATGATGAGTCTAATAGTACAATTACTGTTACTTCTTGAGGTAAGAAAATGTCGGTGTGGTTTGACAAATTTATGGTCATCATCATACAAATTGGTGATCAATATTAGAAAAACCAGTCATCATTTATTGATAATCTTTGCACGTAACTTTGGTCACCAACACAGAAATTAGTGATCAACATTATACATAATAGTGATTGACATGCCTGCAAGCGCAAGGGTGTTGTAGTATAGTTAAAATATCGTTCCCACAGAGACCAACATAATATATTGAGTTTATCCTTTCAAAATGCTAAGCAAATATAAGTTGATTTGGGGAATAAATTCATCTATCACTAGATGAAGTGCTAATTGTTGACTAGAGAATTCTATCAATTAAATAACTAGAGATGTGCTTCACCAATTATGAACTAGATCCGATAAATAATATCTATGCTTACTCAAATTTGGATAAATCAAAGAATAACAAACATATAATATCCAATCCTTTCTTTCAAAAGAATAGCAAACATATAATATACTACCAATCCTTCAAAGGGGTTCTTGATTTAGTCTAAAATAAGAGTCTAAATTGTCAAATTTCCTCTCAACGTGTAACTTTCTCTCAAATGTAACTATGTTAAGCCTATACTTGTCGATACAATAGTAGATTTATCCTTTCAGTATTTCATCTAACTATTCGATAGTTTACAAGTTTTGGGCAAAACTACTCACAACAATCATAACACAAGATAGATTGAAACATTCCAAGTAGAATAAGCATATTATTGATGAAGATTAAGGATCGAAGTTCATAGTTTGGCTATCAAATCTCAACACTATAGAAACTACTCATTCATGATGATTAAAACTAACAAGATTGTTGAATCAAGAAAAGCAACCAAACAAAGCTAATCTACTGAGTTTAAAGAACAAGGGAAGAGAATAGCTTAGCAATGGCGGAGTTTCTTGATATCTTCTTCAATGTTCGAAACTCCAAAAGGAAGTAATCTTCCTTCCAATTTTCTCTTTGCTCCCATAAGTAATAAAAATTACAAAACTTTAAGAGATTTCTAAGGTAAAATATGTTAGGTCTTTTGTTCAAGCAGCCAAGCACATCTTCACATAGCAACCACCATTAATTATCTGCTAGATAAGTCGATGAAAACGAAGGGGTGCAACAGTTCCAGGCCTACCATGGACCGTGGCCACCACCACGGAAGGTCCGTGTAGGCCTTTGTCTCGAAGTTTTGTTGTTCTTCTTTTTCCTCCACAAGCATGGTGACCGGGGGCATCCATGGTGAGTTATAAATTTGACTTTTAAGGGTCAATGCTTGATCAATATAGGTCTCAAAACTTGCAAAAGTATCCAAACAACTGTACCTGAGCGTAAATTGGGATTTTGGGGTATAAACTGAGCTTAAAACTCATAAATCCCTAAAAATGCATCAAAATGACCCTAAATGATATACGCTATAGGCACTTCTCAAACGCCCTCATGCTTAAATTGTTGCTTGTCCTCAAGCAACTAAAGAAACCAAAATTATGATGAAGAACGTCCTCAGGAAAAAAGAAGTAGCATCATCATTAGCCAAACCGGCTTAATAAGTTAGGCCAAAAGTGATTGAAAATGTGGAAAAACAGATAGGAGAATAAAGCTTTGAAAATACAATTAGAGACTGTTTCATCAAATATTAAATCAATTACTCAAGTCAACTTAACACTCATATTGACACATGAATAATTTAAGCAAGAACAACCGGTAGAAGCTCGCTCTAGTAATAAAGCACTCAACATTCACATGTTTCAAAATATATTACAGTTCTCTCAAATTTCATTAGAAAGAATTAGACCTACCATCAGCTTGACAAGACTCTCAAATTCGCCATCGTAGAACGCAATTAAAATATATAAGGCAATCATGAGGACTTCAATAATGTTGCAACGGGATAATTGAGTAAAAGTTTAGAAGGGAACAAATGTTTTGAGATTTGTAGAGCGAAAAGCCAATGACTGAAAGCAAGATCATCACCTCCCAAATACACAAAATGAACTATTGAAACCAATACATATAAAAGATATAAACAATCCCTTTGGTTGGTTCTAAAGAAAAAGAAAGTGTTAAGTCATTCCAAACAACATCTATATAGAATTCTTTTCATTGCACATATTTGTTTTTTTTTCCTTTTCTCTTTTTATTTTTTTCCTTATTTCTTTTCATTTTCTCTACATATATCTCTAAAAGAATGATAATGGCGTAGAACATTAAGTACCTTTCAACACTTCTCAACTAACTCACAGTAACGAACCCAAATGGATCCAAGCAGACTATATCTCAGATCATCATCCTTAAACCACACCAAATCAAGAAATAGAACTCTTTAGCCTTGGCTAAACTAGGTAAAATGTATTTGGCCAATGGCAAGGTTCACATCAATAAACATTGTCAAGGCTCAAAAGGGTAGCAAGGGATAAATAATACATAATAAGGGGGACTAAATGGTCAATGTAGCTCATAAATTCAAAGAATGCCTCAATCCTATTGCTTAAATGTGCATGCCTAATGTGATCTTAAATAAGAGTCAAAGTAGGTTCTAGACATTTGAAATCTAGGAAGAGTCACACATGACAAGCAATATAAGGCTAAAATTGATAAGTTAGTCCAATCAAGCTCAAAGTCCCATGGGACAACTAGCTCATTAAATCTCACATGCAAAATATTCATACAAAGTGTAATTTAAGCAAACAATTCACATTCAACTTGATAGTCAAATCAAGAAGCACATTTCAAAAATTTATTATCAAGCACTTTATTCACAAATGTGCATAACTAAAAAGGTCAAATTAAGCCAAAGAAAGCTACTTAGTCTAAAGACTCACCATCAGAGGATTTCTTTCATTTTTTTTTTCAAGGGTTTTGTTTTTTTTTGTGTTTTTTATATGCACGTCAAACCTAAAATGCAACTAAAAATTGAAAATGGCAATATGAAACTAAAACAAAGAAAAAAAAAACTAAATCGTCAACTAAAAGTGCTCTAATTAACCGCAAATGCATGATCTAAGATGCAAACTATTCACACGACCACATCGTATACATTTTCACAAAAGAAACACACACCTCACAGCTCCCCCATACTTGGACAAAGCATTGTTCTGAATGCAAGTACAAGATAGCCATTTGGAAAGGGGAAGAAAAAGTAGAAAGGATGAGGAGGGGGAGAAGGAGGGTGGGGTTGAGATATACGCTAATCACGCCAAGTTTCTAGACAAGCCCTAAAATCTTAGAATATTGGTTCTGGGAAGCAATTACCGCACGAAGCTCATCATGCTGCTCCTGAAAGTCACGTTAGGCAGCATGCTCAGATTGGACATAAGCCCGTAAGGAGACTGGTTTCTCTTGGATAGACCGAAGGGTTACATGGATTTCAGCGTAGTCCTGGGAAGAGGAAGCCTGAGAGGAACTAGAGGTGCCTAAAAATGGTTGTAAAGGAGAAGGAGGTCGAGGAGAAGGATAAACTAACTCCTCATCATCCAACATAAATGAAAGATTATTCGGGTTCAAAAGAGTAGTACGACCAACATTTAAAAGAGGCATAAGCCCATTTTAAGGGTAAATCCAACATGTCCTACTTCCCTCCATTCTACAGAATTTCATTTGTTCAAAGGCGGCGATGGCCAATCTCTTATAACCTAACACTCTATTATCAGGTTTAGGCTCAATACCAACCGACCTAACTATAGGGGTGATAAGGCCTCTAATTACTATCCTCTTGGTAGAATTAGTAGTTGCACTCAACAATTGATGGAAAAAATGAACTTGGGTCAAGTCGTGTCCTTTCCAGTATACTATACAAGAAATATAGCTTGGACAGACAAGGCACATTCAAACTGTCCTCCCGAGCAAATAGTCCACAAGCAAGGACATATTAGGGTACTCTCATATAAGGGTTTCGACTAATATTGCCTTTGGAGTGAGTAGCATCATTTGATAATTACCAGGTAAGGTATACCAAAAATTATTAGGATTGAACTCCCTAGGCACATGTCGTCGGTTTAAATCCAAATGAGGTGCAAAATCGAATATGCTATTAAACGCACTCAAATTCAGCTCATCAAACTCCATGTTCAAGTAAAACGACATATATCCTTCTTGACATCGAGGACTACTCGTGACTTCAACATGCAAAGTACTCAAAAATTCCAAAGCAAGTACACGATATGTATGGCCTCGAGTCTCAATAAATTGACCCTTAGCCCTATGAGCAAACAACCAATGAATATCATGTACCAGTCCTAATCGAGTTAACAAATTCTCATAAAAGTATCACGTAGCTATGACAAGTTTACTACTCAAACCATTATATCTAGCAACATGCTCAGGATTAGTTAAACCAAGCAGGTTAGGAGTATTACTTCGTATTAGTTGAGGTTTGGGAAACTCGTTGGGGAACTTGACTCGACATCTTCGCCCTTGGAGTAGTCCTTGTTCTCTTCTTCGGTGTCATGGATATGGAATGTGCAAGGGCGTGGATGCTTAAAAATCCTAACTATGAAGAAAATGGATGGAAAAGGTGAAAATGAAAATTTGTGCAACTAAGGGGTAACGGGGAAGAATTATGGAAGAAAAGATGAAAATTTGGAAGATTAGAAGGTGTAGTTGAGGACTGTAGATGTGGGTACGAAGATGGGAAGAATGTGAGAGAAAGAAGACTACAAAAGAGAGATTTAAGGAGAATTAGGGGTAAGGTGAAGAAAAGAAGAAGATATTTGGAAGGTATTTGAGTGAATTTAAGTAAAAATTGAAGCTAAAAATGTTGGCGTTAATTGAGGTTTTAGAAAGAGAATGAGAGAGTTTAGAGAGAGAGATGAGGTTGGAAAAGAAGAATGAAACTCTCAGGTCAAAGGGCATGAAAAAACCTTGGCGACGGAGAAATAGGCCAGCCATTGACCGCGCTGAACACCATAGACCCTTCGTAGCCAGCTCTGTCTCCAAAATTATGTGGATTTCGGGGCAAAAGCTCCATGAACCGAGTCAGACACTACTAGGGGTCTGTGATAGCTTCTGTCTGGAGTCTCTAAAACTCTTATTACATTTTCTCTATTTTTTCCCACTCTCTTTTTTGCTCATAACTTCTCTTTTTTTTTTCCATTTTGCCCTTGTTTTTCTTTTGTTTTATTTTGTGTTTTATTTCTCTCTTTTTTCCTTTTTTTTTCAAAATAAGGAATACATTATGTACAATCAAATAAAAATAAAACTATTAAAGGGAGTTTGGGTTGCCTCCCAAGAAGAACTTATTAAAGGTCGAGACCTCGACCATCACTTTTGTGCTGGCTCGGGGTTGGAAACGGTGTGGGTAGAGGGCTTCTCAATTGGCTCCCCCACAACTCCCGGCTCGATTTTGCTCGGTGCTTTTCTTAGTTTAAGTTTAATTTTGATTGTTTGTAATTTCAATTTCGGCTGGTTTTTATCTGCAGTTCATGAGTTCCTGTATGAGGTTTTGATTTTTGATTTGAGTTTTACAATTTGTATTCCATGTTGATTTTGCTGCAACTTGCTTTCTTTATCTCATTCCCCAGCCTGGGGTCACGGTAGCTTGGCTATCTTTCGCTCACACATGCTCCTCAAGGTACGAGCACCCTACTGTTTGAAATTTGTGATTTTAATTCGTTGAGGAATCGTGAGTTTGATGTTGGTGGTTGGTTGAGGTTAGTGATTTAGTAATTTGTGGTTCTCGATGTAGGGTTTGGTTGAGTTGATTTGTGTTGATTGTGGTTTGCCTTGCTAGTTCTAGTGATACTTTTTGCTAATACGGGTGCTAACTTTGTGATTTTTAGGCAGAATAATTAGTTTAAAGGAGTCAGACTCCTGTAACTTGCTTACTTTTGCTCCTTTGGTTGCTTGAATCTAGTTACTTAAACTCATTTTGATTATTGTTCCTTGTCTTTGTTTAGTATATCTTGCCTTCGTTTTACAGTCTAAGGCTTTCAGTATTAATTTTTGTTTACTTCTTGGTTCTATTTTTTGCCTTATATCCTTTACCGTTTAGATCCCCTTTATTGTTAATTTGGGTTTTCATTCAATTTTGTATTGGGGTGTCCGAAAATAATAAAAAGATTGAACCTTTTGGGTAGCTTTTGTGGTGGGGTTGAGATGGAGCAGAAGGGTTATCTGTTACCTACATTGGGGGTTGGAGTTGGTGTTGGTGTGGGGCTTGGAATTGCTTCTGGGAAAACTGTGGGTGTTGGCTCGAATTCTGCCTTGGATAGCATCTCCGCTGAACAGATTGAGCTTGAATTATCCAAACAGGTTGTTGATGGTAGGAAGATTAAGGTCTCGTTTGAGGAATTCCCTTCTTATCTTAGGTATGATCTCTATTTTATTATCTTTGTTCTTTAAATTTTTGTTGGCTATGTGCTTGTTTTGTTGGAATGATTAGAGATTTGATGAAGTTTTGACTTTATATGTTAAGCTAAAAGGAGTGTGGTGTATGGATAAAGGTGGTTGCTTTGTTTTATGGTTGGGTGAGTATCATATATGTGATTGGTACGACATTTGTTGATTCTGGGTTTGTGTGAATCTGAATAACTTTTTTTGGAATCATGGAAACTTGATTCCGGAACCGGGTTTTATTGAATCTTATTGTAGTTTGGTTGTGCCAAATTTGATATCAAGGAAGCATACAAACAGTGCAGCTACAGGCATGCTTTATTTATGTTTGCATATATGAATGGACCTCTCTGATTAGTGTTCACTCTTGGCTGTTGAGTCTTCAAAAAGGGTCTTTTATAACTAATAAAGAATTCATTCTCACCTTGTTATTGACTCAGCTTGCACCGCTTTGTTTTTCCCAGAGGCCAGAAGATCTGTGGGCAATTCATTATCAACCTGTTGATCCAAGGCCTCATAAGAAGGGCTCTTGTTGAATGAAATCCTTAGCTTCAGCATCAACGTCTTCGTCTTATTGATATATATATATATATATATATATATATATAAGAAGGGAGGTGTGGGTGACTGATTTTTGGCTTGTCTACTGGTAGTATTAGTAAGACTTGGATTGTATATATTTGTAATTAGTTTGATGGAATTTTTGTGTAAATTTTGAATTGTTGAACAAAATCAGTAAAATGTATTGGTGGAATTTGAAATGGTACTTATATTTTGGCGTAATGGTGCATATGAGCTTCTATAATTTATCGTAATTGTGGCCCAAGGTTCGAATGCCAAAAAACAGCGAAATTATTTTGAAAAAGAAAATTAAATTAGAGACCGAAATTAAATTAGAAAAAAAAACAGCGTAATTGCAGTCTCCAAAATTGCTTTGGCCAGCCCCACTCTCAATTAGAGACCAAATTACCTTTACGGTCTCTGCTTGAGACCGAAATGTTTGGTCTCTGTACAGGTTAGAGACCAAAATAGAAATTTCGGTCTCTATCTGAGACTGAAATTAGAGTTCGGTCTCCAATTTCACTTAAAAGTGGACTCGGTCTAGTAGAGACCAAAGTTAAATCTGATTTCCAACTGAGACCGAAGATAACGGTCTCCACTGGAGACCGACCCATTTTGGTCTCAAATGGAGACCGGTGGGCTTTGGTCTCAGTCAGAGACCAAATATTGTGGTCTCTAATTGAGACCAAAAATTTTTGGTCTCAAGTAGAGACCGACCTGATTTGGTCTCAACTGGAGACCATTTTGTTCAAACTCGATCTCCAAATTTGAATTGCTACCAACAATTTGGAGACCGATACAATTCGGTCTCTGTTCGGTCTCTAAAATTAAATGGAGACCGAATTTTCTGTTTTGGAGACCGAATTGTTTCGGTCTCAAATGGGTCGGCCTGTTGTAGTGTATATTATTCTTATGGTGCTATATTAAGGGGGAGCATCTCTATATGTCATTGATTTATAAAAGGGGAGCTATATGTGTTCAGCATAATTCTCTGCATGCTTTGATTTTTCTTTCCCATTCTTGCACTACCATTCTGATGAAATACAAAAAGGGGGACAAGTTTTTGGCAAGGTTTCACGGTGCGTCATTTAAAATTGAATTGATATGTTATTTTTATTAGGTTTTGTCATTCATCAAAAAGGGAGAGATTATAAGCTTTACTTAAGCTCACAATATGTTTATTAATATGCTTTCATGAAAGACAAAAAAGGCATTGGTCCATTGGTATGCTTATTATAATTAGGTTTACCTTAGAATTACTATTGTTCCAATGTGCTATAATTTTAAGTGGATATTGTCATGCAAAAATTACTTTCACGATTTATGAATTACATTTGAATTTGTTATGTTCTAGATATGATTTGAGGTGACATCATCTTGGAACAATGCTTGCTATCTTGGGAAGATTATATGTACATATTATGGAGAATATGGAATGATTTGGCCAAAACTATATGTGATTGATACTTACCAATTTTTCATAGAAAATAGTTGTAAAATATTATTTTTAGTGATTTAATTGAACAACCACAAATTTAGAATATAACCGTTACCTTGAATGTCAGCAAAGTTTGAAAAGATAAATTGTTGAATCTTCAAGGGTTTGAAATGAGCTTTGATTATTTGGTGACAATAGCTAGTTACCTTGAAGGGCTCTAACGGCTATATCCTATTGGCTATAAATAGTGGAACATTTGAAGCTTGGAAAAACACAAAAGGAAAAGACAAGCACTACACTTGCAAATCAAGAGGACGAACCTAAGAAGAGTTTTGGCTTACATTGCCATATTTATTCTTTTCTCTACCAAAGAAGTATATCTTATAGTTGTCACCGTTCTCTGTGTTGGGTTGGGTGGATTAGTCGGACGGCCAACTACCTAAGTACGGTTGAGGAGCAATGTGTATGTTTGGACCCCAAGAGTTGTAGAGTCAACTCATAGGTTGTACAACTAGTGAATCGTGTATAATCAACCGACCTAATAAAAGTAAATGCTTCCAAAATCCCATCGACAAAGGGTGCCTGTGGGTAGAGGATTAGGCATGGCCGAACATCTATAAATAACGTATTTTGTCCACATTTATTTTTTTGCATTCCCATTTCGATTATTTTATGACTTTATTCATCACCCTATTCAACCCTTTATGGTGATTTAACAAGCCAAACTAGGCCAACAATAATTATTGACTTTCCTAAGCTCACAATGTGTTGATGGGCACGTTTTGATGAAAGACAAAAAGGGATTGGTCCATTGGCATGTTTATTATAATTAGATTTACTGTAGAATTTCTATTTTTCGTATGTGCTATAATTTTAAATGGTTATTGGCATCCTAAAATTACTTTGAGGATTTGGGAATTAATTTTGAATTTGTGATATTCTGCATATGATTTGAGGTGATATTACGTTTGAATAATGCTTGCTATCTTGAGAGGATTATATGTGTATATTTTAGAGATTATGGATTGATTTAGCTAAAATTATGTCAGATGATACTTGCCTATTTTTCATAGAAAATAGTTGTAAAATATTTTTCTTAGTGATTTAGTTGTGCAACCACAAATTTGGAATATAACTATTGCCTTGAGTATTGCCAAAGTTTGAAAAGGTAAATGCTGAATGTTTTAGGACCTAAAATGATCTTCAATGGCTTGAAATCTGTTGAAGATTATCTTTTCCTTATTTGGTGACAACGGCTACTTACCTTTAATGGTTCCAACAACTATATCCTATTGGCTATAAATAGTGGAGCATTTGAAGCTTGGAATAACACAAGAGGAAAAGACAAGCACTACATTTGCATATCCCAAGGAGGAACATAAGAAGGGTTTCAGCATACATTAGCAAGTTATTTTGTTCTCCACCAAATAAGTTTATCTTATACTTGTTACCTTTCTTTGTATTGGTTTTGTTTAATTAGCTAGACGGGCCTACCACCCAAGTACGGTTGAAGAGCAATGCATATGTTGGGACACCAAGAGTTATAGGGTCAAGTCGCAGGTTGTATGATTAGTGAATTATGCGTAGTCGCCTAACCTAATAAAAGTAAGGGGTTCAAAATCCTATCGGTGAAGGGTGTCCACTAGTAGAGGACGAGGCGTGACTGAACCTTTATAAATAGCTATTTTTTAATTTTTTTGTATTTCTATTTCGATAATTTTGTGACTTTGATCATCACCATATTCAACCACTGTATGGTGATCTAACTACTCAAATTGGGTCATCAATTAGTATCAAAGCAGGAGCAATCATCTTAAGATTTGACCTTCTGAAGTTAGATCCATGGCTAGTTTATTAAATGCTTTTGTCAATTGTCCTCCAAAATTTAATGGTACTAGTTTTTCTCTTTGGAAGTGCAGGATGAAGTCATTTATTAGATCCATTGATTTTGATTTTTGGGTCATCATTTCGAATAGTCCTTTCATGCCAAATTGGACAAGAGATGATGGTACTACTGTTATCAAGCCAAAGAGTGAATAACCTCTAGATGACCATAAGAGGCTTAAGAAAAATTCTAGAGTTTAATATTTTTTGCATTGTGCTCTAAATGATGAAATATTTAACCATGTTTGGTATTGTAAGACAGCTACAGCTCTTTAGAAAAAACTCACGTTTTTCTACAAAGAAACAAGCCTAGAAAATTCCAATTCGTCAAGAAGGGATAATATGCTTAGAAACTTGAATGACAAAAAAGAGATTATCCATTTTTGTCTAATGGTAAAAGAAGAAGTTAGAGATTAGAATGCTAGTGACAATGACGATGATGATGAATGCACAAATGATGGTGAAAAAAAAGATGAGGAAATGGAATATGACATTCTAGATGATGTATATGACTGCGTTCATAATTAATCTAAATGTAAGTAAATAAAAGTCTTACTTTATTATATTAGTTGCTGAAAACGACACATTCCTAAAATTAAGGATTTTAAGAAAAAAAAATTGAACATTCTCAAGAAAATGTTAAAATGATTTAGTGTCAAATGATTTAAAAATATTTTAAGAGAAATTTGTCTTTTGTTGGAAAAAAAAAAAGGTGTGCTCCAAGTGAAGTATGCCGATCTAGAAAAAATTGCCTTCTTTATTTAATCGACTTACTACAAAAGTAAGACTTCTATGTCTTGTAATTATAGGTGTAAAATAGGACATATTGTAACTCATCCATTGTGGTAAATGCTTACGATTATGGAGCTACATTTTCTAAATGTGTTTAGAGAAATGTATAAGTTTGTTTTACAGGGCATCTTGCATTCAAATGAGAATAAAACATGAATCTATGGAAATGAATGTTTTATAAATGTTCAAGTACTCGTGGAAATTACTTTATGGCCCAATAAGGTTGGAAACAAAGCTAATCAGTCAATGCTTAGAATTCAAGGCCCAAAAATACAGTACAAGGCCTTGTAAATGAGGCCGAAGCTAATATCTTATCATCAGTGAATAACTGAACATCAAGGGCTTGATTTCTATCTCAGTAGCATGAATAAAAATGAAAATAAGAATTCTTACTAAATGGAGGGTGATGTTATCTTTGCATGATTTACTTCCTATTTGAGAAATTTTCATTTCCAAATTTTTGAATTTTAATTTGTTTAATTATCTTTGGAAGGTGAGCATGATTAATATCCTATGCTATTGTGACATGTGCTTATCTTTATGCACAAACTAAAATGTTGTATGTGATTTCAATATTTTTGTCCATAATTATTAAGCTCCCTAGTATTTGTATAAATGATATTGGTTGCTTCTATAAGGGGAGAATTATATTACCTGATAATAGAGGGAGAATTTTGTTAATGTTACTATATACTAATCCCTTTTTGTATCCTTATGTTGCTTACAGGAATTTCAAGTCAATGAGCATTAGCATGTGTGATTGACATTGCTATTAGTATTTAATCTCCTATATTATTCTTATGGTGCTACAATAAGGGGGAGTATCTCTATACACGATTGATTTATTAAGGGCGAGCTATATATGTTCAGCATAATTCTTTACATGATTTTTCTTTCTCATTCTTGCACTACCTTTTTGATGAAATACAAAAGGCGAGCGAAGTATTTGGCAAGGTTTCATGGTGTGTCATTGAAAATCGTATAGATATATTATTTTTATTGGGTTTTGTCATTCATCCAGGGGGGACTATTAGCTTTCCTTAAGCTCACAATGTGTTTATTAATATGTTGTGATAAAAGACAAAAAAGGGATTGGTCCATTGGTATGTTTAATACAATTAGATTTACCTTAGAATTACTATTGTTTGAATGTGCTATCATTTTAAGTGGATATTGCCATGCTAAAATTACTTTGAAGATTTGTGAATTAAATTTGAATTTGTGTTATTCTGGACATGATTTGAGGTAATCATATCTTGGAACATTCCTTTCTACCTTGGGAAGATTATATGTGCATATTTTGGTGATTATGGATTGATTTGGCTAAAATTATATGTGATTGATGCTTACCTATTTTTTCGTAGAAAATAGTTGTAAAATATTATTATTAGCGATTTAATTGAACAACCAAAAATATAGGATGTAACCGTTGCGCTGAATGTTGGCAAAGTTTGAAAAGGTAAACAGTTGAATCTTCAAGGGCATAAAATGACCTTCATAGATCTTTTCTGTATTTAGTGACAACGGTTAGTTACCTTAAAGGGTACCAACGGTTATATCCTATTCACTATAAATACTAGAACATTGAAGCTTGGAAAAACACGAGAGGAAAGCACAAGCACTACAGTTGCAAATCAAGAGGAGGAAATTTAGAAGAGTTTGAACTCACATTGGCATGTTTATTTTGTTATCTACCAAAGAAGTGTATCTCGTAATTGTCATGTTTCTTTATATTAGGTTTGGTTGGTTACTCGAAGGGCCGACTGCCCAAGTATGGTTGAGGAACGATACGTACGTTCAGATACAAAGAGTTTTGGAGACAACTTTTAGGTTGTGCACTTAGTGAATCATGTATAATCGATCAACTTAATAAAAGTAAATGGTTCAAAATCCCATCGGCGAAGGACACCCATGGGTAGAGGACTAGAAGTGGCCAAACCTTTATAAATAGCGTATTTGTCCACATTATTTCCCCGCATTTTTCTTTTAATTATTTTATGACTTTGATCATCACTCTATTCAAGTCATCTAGGGTGATTTCACTAGCCAAACTGGGCCAACAACAATTATTAGCTTCCTTCAAGCTCATAATATGTTTATTGATATGTTTTCATGAAAGACAGAAAGGTATTGGTCCATTGGTATGTTTGTTATAATTAGATTTACTTTAGAATTACTTTTGTTCTAGTGTGCTATAATTTTAAGTTCATATTGACACGCTAAAATTACTTTGAAGATTTATGAATTAATTTTGAATCTTTGATATTCTGCATATGATTTGAGGTGATCTTATCTTGGAATAATGTTTGTTATCTCCGAAGGATTATATCTATATATTTTAGAGATTATGGATTGATTTAGCTAACATTATGTGTGATTGACACCTGCCTATTTTTCATAGAAAACAGTTGGAAAAAATTATTCTTAGTGATTTAATAGTACAGCCACAAATTTGGAATGTAACCATTGCCTTGAATGTTGGCAAAGTTTGAAAAGGTGAGCTCTGAATCTTCAATGCCCTAAAATTATCTTCAAGGGCTTGAAATCTACAGAAGATGATCTTCCCCTTCTTTGGTGATAATAGCTACATACCTTGAAGGGGTCCAACGACTATATCCTATTGGCTATAAATAGTGGAGCACTTGAAGCTCGGAAAAACACAAGAAGAATAGACAAGCACTACATTTGCAAATCTAAAGGAGGAACTTAAGAAGGGTCTGCTATTAAATTAGCATATTTTTTTTGTTCTTTACCAAAGAAGTGTATCATATACTTCTTACCTTTCTTTGTATTGGGTTGGGTTGAATAGTTGGACGGTTGGCTACCGAACTATGGTTGAGGAGCAATGCGTATGTTTGGACAAACAAGACCTGTAAGATCAACTTGTAGGTTGTATGATTAGTGAATCATTTGTAATTAACTGACCTAATAAAAGCAAAGGGTTCAAAATTCCTTTGGCAAAGGTTGTCCACTAGTACAGGACTAGGTGTGGTCGATCCTCTGTAAATAGCATATTTTTTTATTTTTTCACATTTCTATTTCAATTATTTTGTATCTTTGATCATCTCCCTATTCACCCCCTTAGGATAATTTAACTAGCCAAACTTGGTCATCAATTGGTATCAGAGCATGATCTATCATCTTAAGACTTTACCATCTGTAGTTAGATCCATGCCTAGTTTGTTAAATACTTCTATCAATTGTGCTCCAATATCTGACGGTACTAATTTTTCTCTTCTGAAGTGCAGGATGAACTCATTTATTAGATCCATCAATTTTGATTTTTGGAATGGTCCTTTTATATCAAATTAGACAAGAGATGATGGAACAACTATTTTCAAGCCAGAGAGTGAATATAGATGACTATGAGAGGCTTAAAAAAATTCTAGAATTTATTATATTTTACAATGTACTCTAAATGATGAAATATTTAACCATGTCTGCCATTGTGAGACAGCTAATGTTCTTTTGGAAAAACTCACATTACTATACGAAGCAACAAGCCTAGAAAATCCCAATTTCACTATTGTGTGACTTTAACCATCGCCCTATTCAACCCTCTAGGGTGATTTAACTAGCCAAACTGTGTCACCAATTGGTGTCAGACCATGAGCTATCATCTTAAGACTTGACGGTCTGTGGTTAGAGCCATGGCTAGTTTATTAGATGCTTCTATCAATTGTCCTGCAATATTTGATGGTACTAATTTTGTACTTTGGAAGTGCATGATGAAATCATTTATTAGATCCATTGATTTTGATTTCTAGGACATCATTTCGAATGGTCACACCAAATTGCACAAGAGATGATGGGCTACTTTTATAAAGCCAAAGAGTGAATACACTCAAGATAACTATGGGAGGCATAAGAAAACTTCTAGAGTTTTATATATTTTGCAATGTGCTCTAAATGATGAAATATTTAACCATGTTTGATATTGAAAGATAGCCAAAGCTCTTCGGAAAAAACTCACATTCCTATAGGAAGAAACAAGCCAAGAAAATCCCGATTCGTCAAGAGGGGACATTATGCTTGGCAACTTGAATGATGAAAAAGAGATTACTCATTTTTGTCTAATGGTAAGTGAAGAAGTTAGAGATCGGGATGCAAGTGATAACTATGAAGATGATGCATGCGCAAGTGATGATGAAGGATAAGATGAGGAAATGGAATATGACATTTCGGATGATGTGTATGACTGTCTTCATAATTATTCTTATCGTAAGTTAATAAAAGTCTTACTTTATTATATTAGACATCAAGAAGGACATGCTTCTAAAATTAAAGATTTGAAGAAAAAGAATTTTGAATTGTCTCAAGAAAATGTTGAAATGATTTAGTATCAAATAATTTAAAAGGCTTTCAAGAGAAATTTGTCTTTCTTGAAAAAGAAAAAAAAAGATAAGCTCCAAATGAAGTGTACTGATCTGGAAAAATTGTCTTAAAATTTTCAAAATGAGAAGAGAATTTAAAAGAATTCTTGGCACACAAAAATCGTCATTTGACAAAGAATGAATTAGTTTTAATCCATTCAATAAGAAGAAGTGTTGCAAAAACTTCTTTGTTAAATTGGCCTACTATTAAAGTAAGACTTCTATTACTTGCAATTATTGTTGCAAAATGGGTATATTTCAACTCATTGTCTCATTAAAAGGAACGGGCCAAGTGGTGCACGAATTTTGGTACCAAAAGCAACCAGGTCATCCATTCTGGTAAATACTTATGATTATGGACCCGAATGTCGTAAATGTGTTTGGACAAATGTATTGGTTTGTTTTAATGGGCATTTTGCATCCAAATGAGTATAAAACCCGAAATTACGAAATTGGGTGTTGGAGAAATGTTTAAGTGCTCATGGAAATTATTTTATGGTCCAATGAGATACAAAACGTAGGTAATCAGTTCAATGCCCATATTTCAAGGCTCTAAAATATAGTCCAAGATCCTGTAAATGAGGTAGGACTAATATCTTGTTGCTAGTGAATAACTGAAAATCAAGGGCTTGAATTTCTATCTCAATAGCATGAATAAAAATCAAAATTAGAATTCTTACTGAATGGAAGGTGATGTTACCTTTTCCATATTTACTTTCTATTAAGAAATTTCGATTTCCAAATTTTTGAATTTTAATTTGTTTAATTATCTTTGGAACTTTAGCACGATTAATATCCTATGTTATTGTGATATGTGCTTATCATTATGTGTACAGCTTGTCGTAGAGCTACAAATTAAACCACTAGTTGATTTATAAATAATATTTATAACATAGGAAAGAAGAAATCGATCCCACAAGGAAACATTATGATAGTAAGCTAGTTTAAATCTAATTAAATTTACTGCTCTAATATATTTTTCTTTTTCTTTAAATTGCTAAAACAAACCAAATAAAACAAGCAAAAATCTGGAAAATTACTTACTAATGCCCTAAATATTCAAAGCCTAATTCTGGAAATAAAAACAGCAAATACCTAACCTAAATATTCTGGAAAAATAAAAATAGAAATAGCCACACAATATTAAACTGAAAATTAAAACAGAAAATAACAAACAGAAAATTAATATCAAAAATCATAGAAAATAATATCCATTAATTTTATGCAAATTCATAATTTTATATCCCCATATTTACATGTAATTAATTTTATAAAAATAAAACAGAAAATAACTGCAGAAAATTAAAACAGAATATAAAATATGAAATTAGAAAAATAATAAGCTGCACATAAATAAATACGAAAAATAAATAATAAATTTACCCATATTGTAAAATATAATTTTATGGACTTAATAAAACCCTGAAAATGTAGAATCAAAACTAAAAAAGTAATTTTCAGATTTGTTAAAGTAAAAACCTCCACGTATTCAATTCACGAACTAATTTTGAAAAATTTTAAAATAATTTCCAAAAAATTTGAAATTAAATAGCCACATATTAAGATACCTAAACTAGAATAAAATGAAAAAAAAATACAAAAGGAACTATTTTTAACATAATTTCTCACAAACCGGTAAATAATGGCAAAATAGAATAGAAAATTGACCTGAAAATTAAACCACACTAAAAATCAAAATATAAATGATCTAAAATTATTAAGATACACCTAAATGACTACCCTTTTTGGGGGGGAGGGGGTAAACGAAATTAATATTAAAGTCTATAAATTTAAGAATTAAAATTGACAAACTAAAGAAACTAACTAAAAAGCAAACAAATAATTATCAAAGATACCAAATTTATGAAAAAAACTTGGCATAATCTATATCCACCATGAAAATTAATATTTATCATCAACACACAAATTGATTTTTTCATGAGTTGGACTGTAGAAAACATCTACTAGCATATCTTCCCTCTTTTTCCATATATAATAGTTTATTTAGGTCCAACCCTAATATAAACCCTACTAGTTTTGATAACTCTAGCACCAGCGCATAAATTTAATCAAACTAGAGCATTAAGCACTAGAAAAACATCAGGAAACACCTTTTCACTAATTTACCAGCAAATTGATTTATGTGCATACCAAAAATGTGTTATTTTTACGATACTTTTATACCCAATTTATCCTCGTAATAATTGTTATTTTAAGGTTTTTAATTGATTTAATCCTCTCTTTCTCTCTTCTCGGTCCCCAAACCCCCGAAACCCTATGAAACACTAGAAAACCTGATAGGCCCCCCTCCTTCATCTCCATCTCTCTACCTCATCTCTCTCTCTCTCTAAAGCTCCAACGCCTTCCCCCATCTTCATCCCTATCCACCACTCCAAACACTAGCACATCACCACCAGCGCATCAATTGCCAGCTTGCCTCATCTCCACCGTCCACGGCACAACGAATCAAGGGTCGAGATTGAAGCGTGCTAGGTATAAATTGAAGGGAGCCGGCTCCAAAGAAGAGGTTAGGAAGTTTTTAGGGTTCCAATTAGTTTTAAGTTTGAGTTTTTAGGCTTCAATTTTGTATGTTTATAAATTATAGAAAATTGAATGCTTCCACTAGGAAAGACCATTTTCCCATCCCCATTATAGAAAATTGTATGTCTAATTCTCTTTTTAGGAGCATACCATTATCGGGCGTATGAAATACAATAATTGATCCACAATCTCATTGTAATTTATTGACACAAACAAAACCACAACAGCAATTATAAATTGTAATATGGATCATTTACATAGCCATGGTAGCCCGGTTCAGTGATGCTCGGCATAGCTTACGCATGAGGTATATTGGACAACAACACAATAAAGTAGAAAAAAGACACAAAGAAGAACATTCACTATTTGAGAATATCTTCCAGCTTTGTTGATAAATTTGTAGGTTATTGACAATGTTTAAATGCAAAGATCATCTATGGATCATTAAGCTCGGCTCTTATATCACTAACGTGTCTAATGATGATCACTAATTTATAGGTAAATGACAAAGTTCAGATGTAAAAATTATCAATAAATGATCACTATTTCTTCTAAAACTGATGACTAATTTGTATGATAATGGCCACAGATTTATCTTACCGTACTAACATTTTCTGCCCTCAAGCAACAATAGTTATGATGGTTTAGAGTCATCACTAGAGCTGGTCCCAAAATTCCGCAGAAAGAAAGGCTCCTTTTTTTAAAGAAGGGAAAGAAAAAGAAAAAGAGTGAAAACAAGGAAGATCGAAAACGTTACAGTATAGAAGAAGTACTTGTCAAGAATGGTGTGCTACTGTAGTGGGCTAACCTTATTCTTGGTTTTTTTCAGGAGTTTAATCATAACAACTTTGCCTTTGTTATTATTGCTTGGTCCTTGTACACATCGTACATGAAAATTGGGTTCTATAAGTCTGATGTTAACTTGAGTGATAGATGTCGAGTTCTCTTATTAGAAGCATACCATTGTTGGGCCTATAAAATAGAACATTTAATCAGCGATCTCATCATAATTTGTTCACATAAACAAAACCACTACAATAGCTACTATACATTGTAATACTGATCATGTACGTTGTCATGGATGCCAAGTTCACTAATGCTCATGCATAGCTTATGCACGTGGTATATAGCACCAAAAAAAACAAATCGGTAGAAAAAAAAAATACTCAACGAAGTACTTTCGCCATTTGAGAATATTGTCAGGCTTTGTTGCTAATTTAACCTTTTTTTTAAGGAAGTGCAATATTGTTTAAAAATTTTAGACATGTTGGGAAAAAGATATGTCTTCAGGATTACTTCATCATTACAAATTTTAGATATGTCTTCAGGTCACTAATTCATCAATTGATGACAACTCATTTGTTGCAAGGTCAGTGTTTTAGTATTTTGTTATTACTGATTTCTCTAGAAAAGGTCACTAATTTAATTAATGAGGATCACTAAATTTGTAGGTTACTGACTATTTTTAAATAAAAAGAGCATCTATGCATCAAAAAGTTGGGTTTTTAGGCCACTAATGTGTCGAATAATGATCACTAATTTATAGGTCAGTGAAAAGGCTTACTAGCAAATATTATCAATAAATTACCATGGTTTTTTTTGTAATATTAATCATTAATTTATATAATGATGATCACAAATTTGTCTAACCATACTAACATTTTCTTCCCTCAAGTAGCAATAGTAATTGTGCTATAAAACTCATCATGATATATGGTCCCAAAATCACGAAGAAAGAAAGACTCCTCTTTTAAAATAAAGGGGAAAGAGAGAGAGAGAGAGAGAGAGAGAGAGAGAGAGAGAGAGAGAGAGAAAACGAGGAAAGTAAAAAACATAATAGTATAGAAGAAGTACCTGTTGAGAATTGTGAGCTACTCCAGTGTGTTGATATTGTTCTTGGTCTTTTTGGTACTTCAATTGTAACAGCTTTGCTTTTGTCATTATTGCTTGGTTCTTGCAAATTACTTATGTAAAGATCAAGCTCTACAAGTTTGATGTCAGTTCGACTAACAAATGCTTAGTTTTTTTTTTTAGAAAATATACCATTGTTGGGACTATAAAAGACAATAGTTAATTAGCAATCTCATTATAATTTATTCACATAAACAAAATGACTGCCACAACTAATATACATTGTGGTGCTGATCATTTACATAGTCTAGAAGCCTAGTTCACTTATGCTTAGCTTAGCTTATGCACATGGTATGTATAACGAAAAAAAGAGGTAGAACAAAAACACAAAGACATACATTCACCATTTCAGAATGTTGCTAGGCTTTGTTCATACATTTGACCTTATTTAAGACGACGCAATGTGATTTAAAAATTTCAAACAAGCTGAAAAAAGACATACATTTAAGATACTTTATGATCATTAATTTGTCTAATAGTGATCATTATTTCATCAAATGAAGGTCACTAATTGTAATAAGTTTATTTGTTGTAATATTTTACAACAACACCACCTCCTCCTAGTATAGGTCCCGCTTTCGTGGGGTTTGAGGAGATCCAGATATAGGCAACCTTACCTCCATAGGTATCTTTGTCCGTAGAGAGGATGGTTCCAAGAGACCCGCAAAAAAGGATTTGTGAAATCATTTTATGTAAGAAATAAAGGTAAGCATCAGGGAATAAACTAATAAATATCAATAAAATAGGTGATAGTAACTATGCATAATATAAGTACAACATAGTAGAGGGAAGATTATACCTTAATAAACAAAGGTAGGCTGATATAATCTCTTCCCAGAAGTAGGATACTACCTAAATATAAATGCAACATACAAAAAAACACACATGATAACAAATCTTATCCAAAGGTAACTAAAGGACAACTACGAGGCCATCTCTCTATGATCTAACACCATAATTATATCCCGTCACAGTCTCCTATCCCGAGTCATGTACTCTGTCATTCCTAAAACTTTCAAGTCCTATCTAATCACCTTATTCATGATCTTCTTTGGTCGCCTGCTACCTCTTATATCTTGAAGGACGTTAATCCTCTCGCATTTCCTGACAAGGGCATCCACACTCATTCTCTTTAAATGACTAAACCATTTAAGTCTAGTCTCTCTTATCTTATCCTCGATGGAAGCCACTTTAACTATGTCTCTAATTACTTTATTCCTAAATCTATCCACCCTCGTATAGCCATGCATCCATCCAATCATCCTCATCTGTGATACCATCAACCGTTGAACATGCATCTTTTTAATTGGCCAACACTCTAAGCTATACTGCACAGCAGGTCTAACTACCATACAATTAAATTTGCTTTTTATTCTTACAAGCATCCTCTTATCACACAGAACACCTAAAGCATTCTTCCATTTTTGCCAACCCATTTTTGTGCGATGGTTAATGTCCTTATCAATGCTCCCTTTGTTGAATGATCGAGCCTAGGTATTTAAACTTCTCAATTTTTATTATTGTCATCCCATCAATGGTGACTACTCCCACCTCCTTTTCTCTTCCACTGAAACAACAAGGTGGATATTCAATTTTTGATCTGCCTAATCTAAAACCTATAGACTCAAGTGTATGTCTCCATCGTTCAAACTTATTGTTAACTTCCTCTCTAGTTTCATCAAAAAGAACAATGTGTTTTGCAAATAACGCACACCATGGTAACCCATCTCGAATCCCTTTCGTGAGTTCATCCATGACCAAAGTGAAAAGAAAAGGGCTTAAAGCATAACCTTGATGAAGGCCTATAACAATGGAAAAGTCATTGGTAACCCTTCGTTGCTTCCTAATACTTGTCCTACCTCCCTTGTATATATCCTTAAGAACTCGAATATACACAAGCGACGCTCTTTTCTTGTGCAAGCATGTCTATAACATTTCTCGTAAAACTCTATCATATGATTTTTGCAGGTCTTTAACACTATGTAAAGAACTTCCTTTCTATCTCTGTAAAATTCCATGAGTCTTCTAAGGAGACAAACTGCCTCTGTGGTTAACCTAATAGGCCTAAAACAAAATTACTTCTCTAATATCAAAATGCCCTTCTGGAACCTTCTCTCAATCACCATTTCCCATAACTTCATAATGTGACTTGGTAGCTTTATACCTCTACAATTATTGTAATCTTGAATATCCCATTTGTTCTTGTACAGTGGGATGACAATACTCAACCTCCATTCTTTAGGCATCTTAGAAGTCCTGAAAATAACATTGGAAAGCTCTGTTAGCCACTTTAATCCCTTTTCACCTAAACACTTCCACACTTCCACCGATATTTGGGTTGGTCAATCGGCTTTCCATTGGACATCTTCTTTAGGGCCTCTTTAATCTCCTCCTTGTTGATACATTTGCAAAATCGAGAGTCATGTTATCTCTCACGACTCTCTCCTTCCCTACTCTGGAAATCGTCTAGCACTTCCCCGTTGAGGAGCTTCTTCCACCTTTCCTTGATTTTTGCCTCCTTAGCCAGAACATTGCCATCTTCCTCTTTGATGCACCTCATGTCACCTAAATATTTAGTTACTCTTTCCCAAGCTCTTGCCAACTTAAAAACCTCCTTCTCACCTTCCTCAGTCTTTTATTTTTGATACAGCCTATCATATGCCATGCTTTTAGCTACAACAATGGCTTTCTTGGATACCTTTTTTGCTAACTTATATCTAACTCTACTAACCTTCTTTTCTTGATCCATTTCATTATTATGACAGCAGCACACACCTCTTTTTTCTCCTTGGCTTTCTCTTTTACCACCTTGCTCCACCACTAGGATTCTTTCATTTTGCTACCACCTCTCCTGGATATATCTAAGATTTCCTTAGCCAAACTCCTAAGACATTCTAGCATGGTTTCCCATATTTTATTTACATCCTCTACTTGCTTGCAATTCCCTTCCTTGGTAGTTTTCTTTGATAACTTCCTAGCATTCTCCTTAGTAAGGCTCCACCACTTAACTCTAGGGTCCCCCACACTATTCTTCATCCACTTCAAATATCTAAACTCTATATCCATCACTAGAAACCTATGTTGATTTCCTAAATACTCACTTCGCATTATCTTACAATCCTTACACAACCTCCTATTATTTGCTCTAATCATAAAGTCATCAATTTGAGTCTTTGTGATGCTACTTTTAGAGGTCACCAAGTGGTCGTCTTTCTTCTTAAAATAGGAGTTTACAACCACCAATTCATAAGCAGTCACAAAGTCCATAATAGAAACCCCTCCACTGTTTCTCTCCCCATAATCGAAACCTTCATGTGACGTACCATATCCATCTGCCTGCACACCATTGTGGCCATTAAATTCTCCTCATATGAGAAGTTTGTCACTCAAAGGTGTATCTTCAATAACCATATCCAAATGCTCCCAAAATTGCTCATTAATATCCTTCGCTAAACCTATTTGAGGAGTATAAACACTAACCACGTTTGGGATTTATAATTTCACCACTGCCTTAATAGCCGTAATGCGATACACCTCACTTCAACAATTAGGTCAACCAACTCCTTAACAATGAAAACATTAAGTCTATTCCTAGCCTTGTTTAACCCTAAATACCAAAGCTTATACCTATTAATTTCCCTAGCTTTAGCTCCCCCTCTTGTCTCTTGAACACAAGCAATGAAACTTATGTCTGTAGAAAGCTTTAACTAATTCTATCGACTTGCCAGTAAGTGACCCAATATTCCAAGACTCCACAACCTGAAAACCCTATTCCTATCCTAACCCCACTCCCCATAGGAGGACTGACTTGAGCTAATGTATTGCTCGCGACTAGCTTATGCTAACAACACCCACAACCAAGCAACAACACAATATAGCACACGAAACACAACAACAATAATAATAATACTAACAACAACAACAAAAACAAAAACAACAACAACAACAACAACAACAACAACAACAACAACAATAATAATAATAATAATAATAATAATAATAATAATAATAATAATAA
>JACYFF010031952.1:68928267-68944546 GCA_017589665.1 Selenicereus undatus | reverse complement strand
AATAATAATAATAATAATAATAATAATAATAATAATAATAATAATAACAACAACAACAACAATATTTGTTGTAGTATTTTGTGTTCACCAATTTGTCTAATAAATATAAGTAATTTAATTAATGGTGATCCCTAAATTTATAGATTATTACTAACGTTTAAACGCAAAGATCACCTATGCATTATTAACTTAGGCTCTTAAGTTATAGATGTGTTTAATGATGATCACTAACTTCTAGGTTAGTGACAACGTTTACATGCAAAGATTATCAATAAATTATCACTGTTTTTTCTAATATTGATCACTAATTTGTATATTGACGATCGCAAATTTGTCTAACCATACCAATATTTTCTTCCCTCAAGCAATAATAGTAACTATGCAATTATGGTGATCACGAGACCTGGTCCCAAATAGTGTTGAAAGAAAGACTCCTACTTTTGGAAAAAGGCGAAAAGTTGAAAACATAATAGTATAGGAGAAGCACCAATAGGGAATGATGTGCTAATGTTGTGTAGTGACTTTGTTCTTGATCTTTTCGAGAGTTCAACCGTTACAACTTTGCCTTTGTCAATCTTGCTTGGTCCTTGTACTTCTTATATCTAAAGATCAAGCCCCATAAGTCTGATGTTGGCTCAAGTGATAGATGCCTACTTCTCTTGAAAGCATACCATTTATTTGGCATGTGGAACACAATATTTAACCGCAATCTCATTATAATTTATTGACATAAACAACCACAACAACAACTGCTATACACTGTGCTAATGATCATTTACATGGCCACAAATGTTCATTCACTAATGCTCGACATAGCTTTTACACATTGTATATAAAACAAAAACCAAAAAAGTAAAACAAAAACATAAAGAAGCACATTCACCATTTAAGAATCTTGTCAGGATTTGTTGATAAGTTCAAACTTACTATAAGGTGATGTGAGATTATTTAAAATTTTCAGACGTGTTGGGAAAAGGTTTTCCTTTAGGATACTTCATCATCACTAATTTCTCTAATAATGATTAGTAATCCGTCAAATGATCATCACTAATTTAGCAGCCTTATTACGTTTATACGAAGCTTTCAAGTTAGAAACGAAGTCGTTTTATGATTAGGCAACCTTATTATGTTTATATAAAAAGCCTTTTAGTTAAAAATGAAGTCATTTTACGATTTAGTAAACTTATTATGTTTATACAAAGCATTCAAGTTAGAAACCAAGTCATTTTACGATTTAGTAAACGTGTTACGTTTATAAGAAACTTTTAAGTTTAAAGTGAAATCGTCTTAAGTATTAACCAACTTATTGCCTTTATAAGAAGCTTTTAAGTCTAAAAAGAAGTTGTTTTACGAGTTAATAAACGCATTACGTTTATACGAAGCTTTTAAGCTAGAAGTGATGTCGTTTTACAAACTAGCAAATGTTTTACGTCTATAAGAAGTTTCTTAAGTTAAAAAAACAAAGTCACTTTGCGAGTTAGTAGTCGTATTACGTTTACACGAAGCTTTTAAGTTCGAAACAAAATCGTTTTACGATTTAACAAGCTCATTATGTTTTTAAGAAGCTTTCAAGTTTCGAAGGAAGTTAATTTATGTGTTAATAAACTTATAACGTCTATAAGAAGTGTTTAAGCCAAAAAATAATGAACTATAAGCATTTCAAAAGATTATGATCGTTTGTTTGAAAAACAAGTTTCAACCAAGTAAGCATTTGAAATAGAGAAATGAAATATGTCTTTAAAGACTAAAAATGTGCTGGGAAGATGGCCAAAGGGCGGAAACTGAACGCAAAGATGGCGTGAGCTGTTTCCCCCTAAGGTAATGTTGGGAGCTGGATGCAAAGATGGCATGAGCTGTTCACAGGAGATGGACTCAAGATATGATTATCTTGGTGTGAGTTGTTCCCTGATGTGTGACACGTAAGAAAATCTTGAGGGGGACTGGACTCAGGATATGATTATCCTGGTGTGAGTTGTTGCCCCACAGAGGACAATATCGAGGTTAGAGTTGCTCTGCTAAGACGCGTTTTGGCCAAAAGTTAAGTACGTATACCCCAGGGATAATGTAGAATAAGAGTGACGATCTCACTTAAGGGCGGTGTTGACCTCCCTAGCCAGCACAATGAGATGCTCTATGTTGTAAGTAAGTTCCTGATAAAAAGAAAATTTGCCTTTTGCCACTCTAACCAGTAATGTGAGCCTCAAGAGGCCAAGTAAAGGAAGTTCTTTTAAAGTAATGTGAGCCTCAAGAGGCCAAGTAAAGTATTTTTAAGAACATAAAGAAAGCTTTCAAATGTGCACCTCCCATTCATCTTGTATGAAAGGATTTCCAAGTATAGTCAAATGAAGTCTCAAATGTCGCATTATTCGTTTCAATGTGCATATTCTATGAAAGTATGTTTCTTGACAAGACTTTCTTACCAGTTTAGATGTTTTGAGAACTTTTAGAAAGAAACATAAGCTTTAAAGGAGTTGGTGGGGATTATAAACCCTTCTTGGTATTTATCGAGAGTCACTATGTTTTCAAAAGTGAGTTTGAAAACCTTTGTATTCAGTCCTGAATGCATACTTGTTTGTGTGCCTGAATGCCTGCTAGTAGGGAAGTTTGGTCATTGAGGGCCTAGAATTGAGTTGAATGGTTGGAATGAAGTTTAAAGAGGGTAATCTTTCCTTGGGATCTATGATTGCCTAATATGATAGTAAAGTATGAATGCGTGATATGTGGCTATTATTAGTATTATTGCTTGCAATGGTTTTGGTTTTAAGGAGTAGGGAAATTCTCACTGAGCGTGTGGTTGCTCATCCCTTTATTATTCCCTTTTTCCCAGGTTCAATTTGAGCAGGTATAAGAGATCCTCTGAAGTTATTTCGATGCCAAGCCCTCAGGAGTCTCTGCCAGTTTTGCAAAGTGTCTGATGCGTATCACGTTGTAAAGTTCTAAATTTATTGTTGTATGCGAAAGCATGTAGCCGGCTATGTACCTGTATATGTATCTTTTGATCATTGTTTAGTTATTGAACGTCAGTGATCCGGGCGAGTGGCCCGACGTTGTGAGCTTGGGTTATTTTAGCATATGTTATATCTTTTTACCAATTACAGGTACCCTGAGCTAAGCTAAGACCTGTCGCTAAAACAGGGGGAACTCTTGCAGTTTTGTTCCAAAAAGACTATCTGAATGCTAATCCAAATCCTCGACCTTCAAGAGCCTTAAGGATTTTCTTTTAGGAAGTCTTGGCGGTGTGACTCTCCCTACGTTGGGGGCGTTACATTAGGTGGTATCATAGCCATAGGTTTGCATTATGCATTTAGATAGCATAATAGGCATATGCTATGTGAAGATACGTGACTTATGTGGTTGTGTGGTCGTGTCTTGTCTGGTATTACTTGTATTAACAAGTGTATAGTTTATTATATGTATGTATATGCCGGTTTTTCACTTACCATCTAAGTGGTAGCGTAGGATTGTTTTCCTCATCGTCGAACGCATTTATCTACCTCTATGGTTGGCCGCTAAATCGTAAAATGACTTGGTTTCTAACTTGAATGCTTCTTATAAACGTAATAAGTTTACTAAATCGTAAAACGACTTCATTTTTAACTAAAAGGCTTTTTATATAAACATAATAAGGTTGCCTAATCATAAAACGACTTCGTTTCTAACTTGAAAGTTTCGTATAAACGTAATAAGGTTGCTAAATCATAAAAACAACTTCGTTTCTAACTTGAAAACTTCGTATAAAAGTAATAAGGTTGCTAAATCATAAAAACAATTTCGTTTCTAACTTGAAAGCTTTGTATAAACGTAATAAGGTTGCTAAATCATAAAAACAACTTCGTTTCTATCATTTCTAACTTGAAAGCTTCGTATAGGCATAATACATTTGATACTTTGTAAAACGACTTCATTTCCAATTAAAAAGCTTCTTATAAATGTAAAACGATTGCTAACTCATAAAAACAACTTCACTTTTTAGCTTAAAAGCTTCTTCTAAACGTAAAACGTTTGCTAAAATCGTAGATCGAAACTCAATAGAGACTTAACTAAGCAAAAAGCATGCAAATAAGCTAGGCTTCATAATTAGCACCTTAAGGTACTCTTTTTCGGGTCGTATAAATTCTTTTAAACACGAGGAGGGGTCATTACCCAAACCAATGCCTTAAAAATCATTTTGCGAACTCACTTTTAGTTCGCTTTTGAAATTCCGAAACCTATCGACTATTCAGTTGAGTCACTAATTGAGCAGTTCGATGGTTTAGGACCCTTTTTACACTTTAAACGTCCTAACACACGAATAGGCAACTGATAAACTTAAAAGCATTCTCAATGTATAAAACAAGCTTTCTAAACGACATTTGATTTTTGAAGACGTCTAAAGTTTCAAGAATTAATCACATAATGTCACATAGCATATCGGGGGAAAAGGGTTTACACATAGCACATTCATACACTTCATATCACAACTCGGCAGAATCTGCCCAATGAGCCACACGTGGCCTCGCAATTCACACGATTATGGCAATTCACAACCCAGGCTCCCTCCTCACACAGCACTAACCACAAGAACCTCAAACCACTCAATAGTTTCACCTCAAGCCATCCAACTACTAACTTGGTTTAATATTACCATCAACAAACCAATAATACATAAAACGATCGTCTATAACCATTACATTCATGCTTAATAGCCAACTTAGAATTTAACATACTAAACTGATGCAAATAGAAACTTCAAGCGATATTTACTTTCTTGTTCGCAAACCAATATACATAGGCATAGTATCTCCTTTGTAATTACCAAGAATAAACCATTAACATGCTCAAATTGATTTAGCCATGACTTTTAGACATAATTTAGTTTACACCACAATTACTTCAATTACCTAACTAACATCCTTAAGCATTAAATAGTCCATCAAATGCGACAACTGATGCTAAACAGGCCCCTATCAACATTCTATTTACTTTGAAATCCTCAATTTAATCGGTTCATTCAACCATGCATTTACTCAACATGCGATTAACCAAAATCAATACCATGCTAGAAATTTCTCAATATCGATTCTAATTTACCCAAACTAACTACTAATCACAGAATCAATATGCACTAGCTAATTTAGTTAAATTCATTGAAAATAGTTGTAATTTAGGAGGAAAGGATCCCTCACCTCGAATTCGAGCTAAGTGTTCGTTTGAAGGGTTACCGGCTTGACTTTGGGCTCAAACAACTCTAAATCTTTCAGCTCTTGTCTCCCCCACGCTCGAACCAGACCCAAATGGCGCCCAAACTGGAGCGTGTGCTAATGGGCCGGAAGTGAATTGCTTGAGTTTAGTTGCAAATTTCCACTTTGATGAAGGATATGACTTGATATAAAGGCTAAGCCACCAACCAAGCCTAAGGATCCACCAAGAATTGCATAAAGGCAATGCCACCAACAACTCTATAAAGGATTCCACTCAAGACTCACCACCTTTGCAAAAGGATAAAGAGAACTTAAGATTTTTGAGAGAGAATGAAAGCATAAGCTTCTTTGCATAAATATTCAACAACCTCTTCCACATCCTAAGGCTCCTCCTTATATAGGAGAGCTTCACAAGGCTTCAAATCAGCAAAAACAAGGCCTTGGTCGACCATAAAGCAACGAAGGGAACCAAAAAGAAAGAAACAAAAGCTGAAAAGTGCTTTTTACTTTATGTCAGCACTTTTTAGTTTACATGGGTCAACTTTAAAAGGCTATATCTCCTATGTTTGTTGGCCAAATGAGCTGCAAAAGTACTTGTTGGAAATTTCTAGAAGTAATCTTTCCAGAGCCTCCTCGTTCAGCCAATTTGGATCACTGGTTTGGGAGATATCATCCAAAACGTGCAAGGTGGTACAGTCTGGGCAGAATCTGCAACATGTGGAAAAAGCCTTCACTTGACCCATGACCTATTGCTTTGGCCTAGAACTCTTTTTATGCCCTTTGAGCTGACATAAGAAGGTTCCCAAAAAGTGGGTTTGCAGCAAATTAAACCCATTCTAAGCTTGGTTAATTAAGCCCACAAAACCAGGTTAAAAACCGGGTAACCTTGCCGTTAGAGTGCCACTTGCTGTTTTGACTTCTTTTATTATTTCCGAGGGTTTGAGTTCATTTTGATGACCCAAACCCTTTAGAAGGCCTCTTGGCCTTCCCAAAATAGGTGCGTCACGCATCCCAATGTTTCGGGATGAGTTTGGAATTGGAGTTCCAAAACCGCACAAGGGCCAAGTCCCCTTTGATGTAGCTTGTGAGCATGAAGGAGGAGTTGTGAGTCCTCTTGGACTTGTGTAGGCATGATATCCGTTTCACAAACTCCCAAAATTCGAACCCTAGAAACGACCCAAAAATGACTTTCTGAATGAGATTGAATTGGGTGTTTGAAAACAACAAATTTTACCTTCAATTATAGAGATTTCGAAACAACTAAACGCTGAATTGCATGGATGGCTTTTACAAGTGTTGGGATGCCGAATTTGTGCTCCAAACCCGCCGAAAAACGTGGTGGGTTCGCTCGATTTCACCCAGATTTTGCACCAAACGGAAGCTAGCTCGTGTGGGAGGCCGGATGGATGAGTTTTGCAGGTGTGTGTGAGAAAATCAGCTCGAATTCGAGCTTGTCTGGTGCGTTCATGGTGGAGAACAAGAGGAGGAGGAAGAAGAATAGAGGAGAGAGAGGGATGTCAGGTTCTAAGGGGGTCGCAACGGGAAGGAGGGGAAAGAAGGGGTTAGCGAGATTACAAAAATGCCCCTCTTCTATATCTTTTTTTGTCCCAAACTGTTCGATACTCGACACCGCTACTCTAATTCATAACCCGAACTCTAAACCCAAAATCGATAACGTGGCCCTTTATCAATTACTCATTCCCAAAAATATCGAAGCTCGATTTAATAACATCGAACTACTTCTAAGGTCGACGACCTAATCGCATTCGAGTTCCTAATCGATTTAGTACTCGTTAATAACGCTTATTAAAAATCATCGAAAGATTTTCAAAACTAATAATAATAATAATAATAATAATAATAATAATAATAATAATAATAATACTATCGACAAAAATATTCTCTTTAATAAAATCATCGCTGCATAAGCACGTCAATAATTAATTAGCTCGTATCATTAAATAAAATAAATTTTATAACGTAAGAAGGCGTTACAACAACTTGACAGAAAACAAGGTACGCGGGTCTTACAACTAATTAGTTACAACTTCATTTGTCGTAATATTTTGTGATCACTAATTTGTCTAGTAAATACCACTAGTTTAATTAATGATGATCACTAAATTTTTATGTTATTGACAATGTTTAAATGCAAAGATCATTGATTTTTAAGTTATTGACAAACTTCATTTGTCGTAATATTTTGTGATCACTAATTTGTCTAGTAAATACCACTAGTTTAATTAATGATGATCTCTTAAATTTTAAGTTATTGACAATGCATCATTAAGTTAGGCTCATAGATCATTAATGTGTTTAACGATGATCACAAATTTCTAGGTTACTGAGAAAGTTTACATGCAATGATTATCAATAAATGATCAGTATTTTTTCGAATAGTGGTCGCTAATTTGTATAATGATGAACACAAATTTGTCTAACGATACTAACATTTTCTTGCATCAAGCAGCAATATTAATAGCGCTATTGAACTCATCACAAGACTTGGGGAAAAAAATTTGTGGAAAGAAAGGCCCGTCTTTTTCAAAAAAAAAAAGGAAAAAAAAGACCAAACGCAAGGAAAGTCGAAAACATAATAGTATAGAAGAAGTACCTGTCAGGGATAGTGTGCTACTGCTGTGTGCTGACCCTATTCTTGGTCTTTTCGGGACTTCAACCTTAACCATTTTGCCCGTGCTGTTCTTGCTTTGTTCTTGTACATCTCGTATCTAAACATCAAGCTCTGCAAGTCTAATGAAAGCTTGAGTGATAGATGATTGGTTCTCTTCTGGAAAAGGTACCATTATTGGGCCTATAAAACACAATATTTAATAAATAATCTCATTATAATTTATTCACATAAGGAAAACCACTACAATAGTTGTTATACATTTTAATAGTGATCATTTAAATGGCCATAAAACATTTAGTTCACTGATGCTCAGCCTAGCTTATGCATTTGGTACATGGAATTTAAAAAAAAAAAGAAGTAGAATAAAAACACAAAGAAGCACGTTCACCATTTGAGAATGTTTTCAGACTTTGTTGATAAGTTTGACCTTATTCAAAGTTGATGCAATATTGTTTAAAATTTTTAGGCATGCTGGAAAGAGGTATGTCTTTATGATACTTCATGATCACTAATATGCCTAATAATGAGCACTCATTAATCAAATGACGATCACTAGTTTGTTACAACTTCATTTTTCGTAATATTTTTCGATCACCAATTTGTCCAGTAAGTATGACTAGTTTAATTAATGATAATCACTCAATTTTTAAGTTATTGACAATGTTTAAAAATGAAGATCATCTGTGCATCATTAAGTTGGGCTCATGGATCACTAATGTGTCTAATGATGATCACTAATTTCTAGGCTAGTGAGAAAGTTCACATGCAGTGATTATCAGTAAATGATAAGTGTTTTCTCTAATATTGGTCACTAATTTGTATAATGATGAACATAAATTTGTCTAACGATACTTACATTTTGTTGCATCAAGCAGCAATATCAACTGTGTTATTAGATTCATCACGAGACTTAGGGCAAAAACTTTGTAGAAATAAAGACCTGCCTTTTTCAAAACAGGGAAGAAAAGAACGAAAACAAGGAAAGTGAAAAACATAATAATGTAGAAGAAGTACATGTCAGGGATGGTGTGCTACGACCGTGTGCTGACCTTGTTCTTGGTCTTTTCGGGACTTAAAGCTTAAAAACTTTGTCCATGTTGTTTTTGCTTTGTTGTTGTACGTCTTGTGTCTAAACATTATGCTCCGCAAGTCTAATGTAAACTCGCAGTAAAAATCTTCTGGGAAGCGTATCGTTATTGGCCCTATAAAACACTATATTTAATCAATGATATAATTTATTCACGTAAAGAAAACCACTACAACAACTACTATACATTGCAATAGTGATCATTTAAATGGTCATAAACGTTCAGTTCACTTATGCTCAGCATAGCGTATACGTGCGGTATATAGAATAGTGTTGAATCAAATCTTATATAAGGTTTTGATGATTACAACCAAAATGTAATAATTATGCTTGGCTTGAGTTAAAGATAGTGAAGGATCTATACTTCCAAGAACAGGGCTTAAAGGTGTTCTTAGACAAATTGCGAACATAGGGTTGGCTAGATACATTTTCCAATACTAAGAGGGGCTGCTCAGTACCTGAATTAGCAGAATTTTATGCCCATTGTGAGGTCACTAATGGGACAGTGACTAGCTTTGTTCATGGTCGGGAACTTTGTTTTGATGCTGATAATCTGGGGGATTGGCTTGGGGTACCCTCTAAAGGGTTTGATGTGTATGTCAAGGAGGATAAAACTGTGTTGAGCAATGACCAATTGTTGGATCTCACCAGAAAACTAGCCCAACAACCTGACCTAAGTGCACCCCGGTCTATAAGAAAGGGGGAAATGTAGCCTTTACATCGGTTGTTATTCTAGTTTGTTATTAAGAATGTGATACCTCGTGGGCAGGGACGCAATCTTGCGGGCTATATGGACATGTACCTTACTGACCTCCTTGATCGGGGAGAGTCCATTAACTTGCCTGCTATCATGATTAGTCACATTGGACGGATTGCTAACACTACCAGAAGCCATGATCTGGGCTATGGTTTTCTTTTGACTTCGGTCTTTGAGGCTCTGGGGATCCCTCTGCAAAAGAGAATGGGCTTTCAGGTAACCAATGAAATAGGGAGAAATACTTTACTTGGGTGTGGGTTCCAGATTAAGAAGAGTGATGGAACTATGTTAGAACAAGGACCCAAAACACCCATTGGCCCTGGTCCCTATCCTGGTTCAAGTATGGCAGCATTGTCCAGCACTACCATGGTTGCGACTCTCATCCAGGATCAGCTCCATCTGAAGGAGGAAATTGCTGAAGTGAAGCAAGCACTGACTGAAGAAAAGGCCTTGAGTGCGCAACGCCATGAGGATATTCTTCATGCCCTCTCTGCCCTCATGGCTAAACTTGCTCCATCCTCCTCTTCTCCCTGATTCAATTCTGTTCTTTGCCCTATTCCCAACAACATTGTTCGCTTTTTGTTTGGTTAATCTTGATTATGTATGTGATTGACAGTGGTTATATCTTTTTTAGTTTGGTTTGGTTATGTCATGCCATTGCTTGCCTTTACTGTTGTGTATTTGTGCTTAACTCGGATGGCCAATATCATTGTGTACTGTATACTTGACTGTATCATGGATTATTTTCCCTCATTACCTGTGGTGGTGAGTGCATCCCCACTGAATTTATGCATGTGGCCTCCTAGATCTTTTTGATGATGTCAAAAGGGGGAAGACAAGTACGACCATGTTCCAATTAAATTAACTGATTTAAGTTGACCTCCTATTCTTATGTACCTCTCCTATGTGATCTAGATACTTTGAATTAAGTTTGGCACTAATGTTTTTTCCCTCTGCTATGTCTCACCTTTGATGATCATTTGGTTTGTCATCATCAAAAAGGGATAATTTGTTGAATCAAATCTTATATAAGGTTTTGATGATTACAACCCAAATGTATTAATTATGCTTGGCTTGAGTTAAGTGCTAGAATCATGTGATAAGACAGATTGCAAACATCCTGGAGATCAGTTCAAAATATCACGCTTGAAGCTATGTGATAAAATTGTATGTTGAAAGCGACAGAAGTTGCAAACACCCTGAAGAACAGGTCGAAGAAGCTGAAATCATCAAAGTGGATATATGTGCACATCATCAGCAGAGTACAAGAGTCTTTAGAGTCTTAGGGCTAAGTACTGGTTATAGATTCTTATTAATATGCCAAAGAAGAACTTGTCTTAACACTCACCTTGAAGGAATTATTTAAGCTAACTCACAACATTGGTCATAACAATTGAGCAAACAGGTCTGCAGTGCTCTGAGGGCAGCGAGTGCAAAAATCAATTTTTAAAGATTTTCAAGAGTTTTCCTGCTGCTAAAATTCCTAATGTATTTAGGGTCGATTTTCTGATAATATTGGGTTTTAGAGAGAATAATTTCCTAAATAATATTGGTCTCCTAAAAAGATTTTTCAAAAGATTTTCTCTTATCTTTTGAGATATGATTTCCTAAAAAGATATTGTTGAGAAATTTTATTCCTATTAACTGTTGAGTATTTTCAGAGTTATTATGGAAATCAAATCCTTGCGTTTTGTGGGTATATAAGCACTCGCTTCTCATCTCTTCAAAACAGGTTTTTCAAGGCAAATATCGAGTTTCTTATGAGCTTATTCTCTGAGTGAAAAACCTTCAAGGAGGGTGCTAAATTGAGTCATTCTTTCTGGCATAATAGGGTTTTGTAATTGTACCTTCCATTCAGCTTGTTTAGAAGCACAAAAAGTAAAGTGCTCTTCTATTCTTTTCTGTCATCAGTTAAGTTTAGAGTGGGTCCAAGTCTTGAGAGACTTTGGACGTGTTGTGTGACTCATTCTTAGGTGGAGAATAGTTACGTGTGTGTAAATAAAGTCTCGGGGGAGACTAAGTTACGTGTGTGACATTGTCACGTGTGTTACATAGTGTAACGAACTTGGCCCGTGTTAGTGAAAGTGTTTGTTGAAATCCTACTGAGGTAGGTCGTGGTTTTTACACCTCCATTGGGCCAAAGGTGGTTTTCCACATAAAATCTTATGTCTCATTTATTTCCGCATTCAAAGTTTTGTTTATGTCTTACTGCAAACACCTCTCCCAACAATTCTAACGAGTGTTCTGAAACAAAACGAAAAAAATTGGAAGACACAATTCACCCCCTCCCCTCTTGTGTCCTTGTGTGCCTTAAAACTTAACAAATAAAAAAAAAGAAAAAAGAAGTAGAATAAAAACATAAAGGAGCACATTCACCATTTGAGAATGGTTTCAAGCTTCGTTACTAAGTTCGACCTTATTTTAAGCCGATGCAATATTGTTTAAAATTTTCAGACATGCTGGAAAGAGGTATGGCTTTATGATACTTCATTGTCACTAATTTGCCTAATAATTGATCAAATGATGATCACTAATTTGTTACAACTTCATTTGTCGTAATGTTTTATGATCACCAATTTGTCTAGTAAATATCACTAGTTTAATTACTTATGATCACTAAATTTTTAAATTATTCACATTGTTTAGATGTAAAGATCATCTGTGCACCATTAATTTGGATTCACATATCACTAATATGTTTAATGATGATCACTAATTTTCAGGTTAGTAAGAAATCTTACATGCGATGATTATCAGTAAATTATCACTATTTTTTCTAATATTGGTCACTAATTTGTATAATGCTAAACAAAAATTTGTCTAACGATACTGACATTTTCTTCCATCAAGCAGCAATATTAACTATATTATCGTACTCATCACAGGACTTGGGGCAAAAATTTTGTGGAAATAAAAACTCGTGTTTTTCAACAAAAAAAAAGAAGGGAAAAAAAGAGCGTAAACAACAAAAGTTAAAAACATAATAGTATAGAAGAAGTATCTGTCGATGATGGTGTGCTACTGCAACGTGTTGACCTTGTTCTTGTTCTTTTCGGGACTTCAAAACAGCTTTGTCCTTGTTGTTCTTGCTTTGTTCTTGTACGTCTTGTGTCTAAACATTAGGCTCCGCGATTCCAATGTAGGATCGAGTGACAGATGACTAGTTCTTTTTTGGAAAGTGAACCGTAATTGGCCTATAAAACACAATACTTAATCAATAATCTCATTATAATCTATTCATGTAAAGAAAATTGCTACAACAACTTCTATACATTGTAATCATTTAAATCGTCATAAAACATTCAAGTCACTGATGCTCAGCCTAGCCTATGCACGTGGTACATAGAATTAAAAAAAAAAGTAGAATAAAAACACGAAGAAGCACATTCACCATTTGAGAATGTTTTCAGGCTTTGTTGATAAGTTCAACTTATTTCAAGCCAATTCAATATTGTCTAAAATTCTCTGACATGCAGGGAAGAGGTATGACTTTATGATGCTTCATGATCACTGACTTGCCCAATAATGATCACTAATTCATCAAATGATGTTCACTAATTTCTTACAACTTCATTTGTCGTAATATTTTGTGACAACTAATTTGTCTAATAAGGGTCAATAGTTTAATTAATGATGATCACTAGATTGTTAAGTTATTGGCAATGTTTAAATGCAAAGATCACCTACGCGACATTAATTTGGGCTCATAGATCACTAATGTGCCTAATGATGATCACTAATTTCTAAGTTAAAAGAGAAATTTTACATGGAATGATTATCAGTAAACGACCACTATTTTTCTAATATTGGTCACTAATTTGTAAATTGATGAACAAAAATTTGTATAATGATGCTAACATTTTCTTCCATCAAAGAGCAACATTAATTATGCTTTTGGAGTCATCACAAGACTTGAGGCAAAAATTTTGTAGAAAGAAAGACTCATCTTTTTGACAAAAGGGAAAAAAAGAGCAAAAATAAGCAAAGTCAAAAACATAATAGTATAGAAGAAGTACCTATCAGGGATGATGTGCTACTGCTGTGTGCTGAACTTGTTCTTGGTTTTTTCGGGACTTAAACCTTAATAGCTTTGCCCTTATCATTCTTGCTATGTTCTTGTACGTCTCGCATCTAAACATCTAGCTCTGGAAGTCCAACATCAACTTGAGTGACAGATGTTTGGTTCTCTTCTAGGAAAGATACCATTATTGCCTAAAAAACATAATATTTAATCGACAATCTCATTGTACTTTGTTAACATAAACAAACACTACAACATTTGCTATACAGTGTGATAATGATCATTTACATGTCCATGAATGTTCATTCACAGACATTTGACATAGGTTTTCACGTTGTATATAAAACAAAAATCAAACAAGTAAAACAAAAATACAAAGAAGCACATTCACTATTTGAGAATGTTGTCAGGATTTGTTGATAAGTTCGACCTTATTATAAGGCAATGTGATATTATTTAATATTTTTAGACATGTAGGGAAAAGGTATGCCTTTATGACACTTCATCATCACTAAATTGTCTAATAATGATCACTAACCCATCAAAAAATGATCACTAATTTGTTAAAAATTCATTTGCCATAATATTTTGTGATCACAAAATTGTCTAGTAAAAATCACTTGTTTAATTAATGATGATCACTAAATTTTTAAGTTATTGACAATGTTTACACGCAAAGATCATCTATGCATCATTAAGTAGGGCTTACAGATCACTAATGTGTCTAATGATGATCACTAATTTCTAGGTTAGTGAGAAAGTTTACAAGCGATGATTATCAGTAAATGATCTCTGTTTTTTACAATATTGGTCACTAATTTGTATAATATTGAACAAAACTTTGTCTGACGATACTAACATTTTCTTCCATCAAGCAGTAACATTAAGTGCACTATTGGACTCATCATGAGACATAGGGAGAAAAGTTTATAGAAATAAAGACTCATCTTTTTCAAAAAAAAAAGGGAAGAGCGAAAAGAAGTCAAAAACATAATAGTATAGAAGAAGTACTTGTTAGGGATGGTGTGCTACTGATGTGTGCTGATCTTGTTCTTGGTCTTTTTAGAACTTCAACCTCAACAACTTTGTCCTTGTTGTTCTTGCTTTGTTCTTGTACATTCATGTCTCAGCATTAGGCTCTCCAAGTCTAATGCAAGCCCAAGTGATAGATGAATGGTTCTCTTTTGGAGAGCGTACCATTATTAGGCCTATAAACACAGTATTTAGTCAATAATCTCATTATAATTTGTTCAGGTAAAGAAAACCGCTACAACAACTACTATACATTGTAATAGTGATCATTGAAATGGTCATAAACATTTAGTTCACCGATGCTCAGCCTAGCTTATGCATGTAGCATATAGAATATAAAAAAAAAAAAAAGAAGTAGAATAAGAACATAAAGAAGCACATTCACCATTTGAGAATGTTTTCAGGCTTTGTAGATAAGTTCGACATTAAACTGATTCAATATTGTTTAAAGTTTTCGAACATGCAGCGAAGAGGTATGACTTTATGATACCTCAGGATCACTAACTCGCCCAATAATGATCACTAATTGATCAAATGACGTTCACTAATTTCTTACAACTTCATTTGTCATAATATATTGTGACCACTAATTTGTCTAACAAGTATCAATAGTTTAATTAATGATGATCCCTAAATTTTTAGGTTCTTGACAATGTATAAATGCAAGGATCATCAACATGACATTAAGTTCAGCTCGCAGATCACTAATGTGTCTAATGATGATCACTAATTTCTATGTTAGTGAGAAACTTTCAATGTAATGATTATCAGTAAATGGTCACTGTTTTTTAATATTGGTCACTAATTTGTACAATGATGAACAAAAATTTGTGTAACGATACAAACATTTTCTTCCATCAAGCAGCAGTATTAATTATGTTATTGGACTCATCACAAGACTTGGGGAAACAATTTTGTAGAAAGAAAGACTCATCTTTTTGAAAAAAGGGAAAAAAGAGCGAAAACAAGGAAAGTTAAAAACATAATAGCATAGAAGAAGTGTCTGTCAAGGATGGTGTGCTACTGCTGTGTGCTGACCTTGTTCATAGCTTTTTCGAGACTTCAACCTTAACAGCTTTGCCCTTATCATTCTTGCTTTGCTCTTGTACATCTCGTATCTAAACATCTGGCTGTACAAGTCTAATTGATGGAATCCTAGCCACTGAAGATCTTGTCCATGATGATACAACCCCCACACGTCCAAGAACAAGATCCCAAGTGAAGAAGATGGCTCAGTTATTGCAAGAAAGTGAAGCTAGCACAAACGGGTTCACTAGCTTCAAAGTGCCCGGTTTTGTGCATCTGATTTCCTAAGCTACATTGTAGCTTAGCCCTAACATTTTTCCATTTTTGGAATCCTTTTGATATTGTTTTGCAGGTCCATGAATGAGTTTCAAGTCATTCCCTCAAAAGGATTGAAGATCAATGTCATTTTCCAAGTTACTCCATTTTGCCCCGGTTTTGCGCGGTTTGAAGTATTTAGTTAATTAACCCTCAAAACCCTTTTGTAACCTTGATTTTATTGAGGGGGGGGGGATTCTACACATCCTAAAGTTACCCCCCCCCCACC
>JACYFF010031952.1:68883886-68918965 GCA_017589665.1 Selenicereus undatus | reverse complement strand
ATATTCACCAAAATGATTAAATGCGGTAATTAAATATGAGAAAATCTTTAACATGAGGTAATTAAATAAATGAACACGATTTAGGTTTGGGCTATTACAATTAAGTCGGGCTCTCAGGTCAAAAACATAATAGTACAGGAGAAGCACATGTTCAGAATGTTGTCCTACAGCAGTGCACTAGCCTTATTCCTGGTCTTTTTAGGGACTTCAACAGTAACAACTTTGTCGTTGCCATTATTGCTTTGTCCTTACTACATCTTATATCCAAACTTCAAGCTCCGTAACTTTGATGTAAGCTTTAGTGAACGATTTCTGCTTCTCTTCTTGGAACCATACCACTATTGGCCCTGCAAAATACAATATTTAATCAAGAATATTATAATAATTGATTGACATTAGCAACAGTACTGTACCTACTACTATACTTTGTAATACTAATCATTTACATGGTCAAGAATGCCCAATTCACCGATGCTCGGGCTGTCATATGCATGTGATATATAGAACAAAAAAAAAGCAGGTATAACGAAAACAGAAAGAAACACTTTATTTGAGGCAATGCGATATTATTTAAAAATTTTAGGCCTGCAATAGTATTATACTTCATGATAACTAATTTATCCAATGATGATCACTAATTCAACAAATCATAATCACTAATTTGTTACAAGTTCAATAATTGTAATCTTTTGCGATCACTCATTTGTCTAATAAAGATCTATAATTTAAATAATGATGATCAATAAATTTGTACAACAATGCTAACATTTTCTTCCCTCAAGCAGCAATAGTAAAATGGCAGCCTGGTGCACAAGCATCTCGCGTTCACGCAGGGTCCGGGGAAGGGTCGCACCCCAAGGGATGAATTGTAGGCAGCCTAACCTGACTTTGTCAATGGCTAATTCCACGGCTCGAACCCATGACCTTTTGGTCACACGAAGACAACCTTACTGTTGCTCCAAGGCTCTCAAGCAGCAATAGTAATTATGCTATTAGACTCATCATGAGACCTGGCCCCAAAATCAAGCAGAAAGAAATACTCTTCTCTTTAAAAGAGGGGGAAAAAGAAAAACTACGAAAATGATGAAAGTTCAAAACATAACAGTACAGAAGAAGTACCTCTCGGAAATGATGTCCCACAACAATGCACTAACTTCGTTCTTGGTCTGTTTTGGGGCTTCAACTATAACAGCTTTGTCGTTATCATTATTGCTTGGTCCTTGTACATCTTGTATCTGAACATCAAGCTCAGCAAGTCTGATGTGAGCTCCAATAAAAGATGCCCGGTTCTCTTCTTGGAAGCATACCATCATTGGGCCTATAGAACACAATATTTAATTAGTAATATTATTATAATTTATTCAGATAAACAAAACCACAACACCTAGGACTACGCAATGTAATACTCATCATTTACGTGGTCACGAAAGCTTTGTTCACTTGTGCTCGGCCTATCTTATGCACGTGGTGTATAGAACAAAAAAATAAAGAGGTAGAATGAAAAAACAAAGAAGCACATTCGAGAAATTATTAGGCTTTGCTGATAAGTTTGACCATATTTTAAGGCGATGTGATAATATTTAAAAATTTTAGACATGTTGGGCAAAGATATGTCTTTATGATACTTCATGATCACTAATTTGCAATAACGACCCCTAATTCACCAAATGATGATCAGTAATTTGTTACAACTTCATTTGTTGTAATATTTTGTTATCACTGATTTGTCTAATAAAGATCACTAATTTAATTAATGATCACTAACTTTGTAGGTTGTTGACAAAGCCTAAATGCAAAGATCATCTATGCATCATTAAGTTGGGCACTTAGGTCACGAATGTGTCTGATGATGATCTCTAATTTCCTGGTTTGTGACAAGGTCTCCACGCAAAGATTATCAATAAATGATTGCTATTTTTCCGAATGTTGATCACCATTTTGCAGAACGATGATCCCAAATTTGTCTAACCACACTAAAATTTTCTTCCCTCAAGTAGCATTAGTAATTGGGCTATTGAGCTCATCACAAGGCCTGGTCCCAAAATTGCATACAAGGAAAGACTCATCTCCTTAAAAAAATGGAAATAAAGAAAAAGAGCAAAAACAACAAAAGTCAAAAACATAAAAGTTTAGAAGAAGCACTTGTTAAGAATTATCTCCTACTATAGTGCACTGACTTTTTTCTTGGTCTTTTTCGAGACATTAACCGTAACATCTTGCCTTTGTCGTTATTGCTTTGTCCTTGTACATCTCGAATCTAAAGATCAAGCTCCGCAAGTCTGATGTGAGCTCCAATGAATGATGTATGGTTCTCTTCTAGGAACCATACCATTATTAGGCCCATAAAGCACAATATTTAATTAGCAATATTATGACAATTTATTTACATAAAAAAAACCACTACAAGTATTGCTATACATTGTAATACTGATCATTTACATAGTCACAAATTTCTAGTTCACTAATGTTCGATCTAGCTTATGCACATGTGATACGACCGCAAGCGCACGGTGGCGTTGTAGCACATCAAGGTCGATCCCACTAAGACTTGGTGAAACTATTGGGTTATAATCCCTCAAGATACGCTAGGTGAATCCTAAATCAAGGGGTTTTGATTCAACAACTTCAAATTTACTAATTCTAAATCAATTAAGGAAAAACGCTTAGGAATTTTCGTAGTTATGAAAGGGAACTGAATCAAAATGATAAAGATGTGCCTTTCTCTAATTGGTTAATTTCGAGGAATTGCAATCTATCCAGAAATTCAGTCTATTCTTTCAAAATCAACTAAATTTGCCTAAACGAAGTAGATGTTGCTCTTTCAAGCTAATTCGACTTAATCCAAGTTCAAAGTATTCGATTACTTACTAGTCCACCCAACACGCAAATCTCTCTCTCGAGACGAAGTTATGTTAAGTCTTATCAAGCAGTCCAACAATCAAATGTCACCTTTTAGTTTTTCACTCGATTGTTTCAATTGTGCAAGCAAATTTTGTCCAAAAATCAACTCATAACTTGAATAACACTTGACAAAACAAAATCAAACTAATCAGAAGATAGCACAATTGTATTGATTAACACATGATCCAATAATAATTCCACAAACTACTAAATCCCTAGACTAAAGAAAACTAATCAGACATGATAAAAGATTAACAAACTAACTACTCTACAATGATAAATCTAAAGAGGAAAAGAGAAGAGAAGAGAGAAGAATTACTAAGCCAAATGAACAGTCGTGCAAACCCGGGATGGAATCCTTGCAAGTCTTCACTTCAACTCTATCTCAATCTCTCTCTAATCTAAACTAATCCTAGTCTACTTGAAGAGAGGAAAGGAGTATAAGATGAGAAGATGTAGTGTCCCTTTTTTGCTGCTGAACGAGGCTATTTATAGAAGAATTCGAGTGTTCTTAACCACACAATGAGGGAAAATGAAGAGGCTAGCAGTCACAGGCCTGCCATGGACAGTGGCATCCACCACGGCCTGACCGTGCCACCCACTAGCTCATCATTCTTCTATTCTTCTCTTTCTTCCAAGGGCATGGTGACTAGGGCATCCATGGTGAGGTCAAAATATACTGAACTAGGGTCAAAATAAGGGCAAAAAGGTCCAAAAACCTGCAAAACACAGAAAAGAACCATAACCAAGCATAAAACGGGAAAAGAAGTATAGATTATAACATAACACACATAACTCTCCCTAAAAAAGGCACAAAATGACCCTAAAATGATATACACTTTAAGCGCTTATCAAACTCCCCCATGCTTAAACCGTAGCATGTCCTTAAGCAAACACTAGATAAAACCGACACGGGGAGATGCATCTAAGACTCAAAACATAGCAACCTCCTAAAAGTAGGCAAGTTATAGCACATCACAAGCAAGAATGCCAATCACGGCAACCCTAAATAGCACGCAAAACATTTCAAAATCAGAATGAGGAGAAGGTTTTCGAAAAGTACGAGATCACAAGCTCGATATCAAACTTGATCACCCCCCAAAGAACCACAAAGCATGTCATGTAAGCACATGGAATTGTAGAGGTAATTAGACTAGTAGGACCTCACTTTTGGGAAATGTAGAACACTCCCGCTCATGTGTTTGAAATATAACATAGGTTCACTCAAGAATCATTCCAAAGATGCAATCTACCATATGCTTGACAAGGCTCTCAAATTCTCCACCACTAAAATGTAATGTGCACAAGACAATCAAGAGGACTTTGATATGGTTGCAATGTGGGCTAGAAGGGTTAAGGGAAAGGAGCGGACTAATGAATTTGGGCAATGTGGAGCTACTTAGACAAGTGACTATGGAGCAGCCAACAAAGCACCTAGAAACTAATAAGTTCACTAACACTCCAAACTCCAACAACATAATGAACATACCCCAATGAATCAAATAAGAAATGAGTTGACAAAGAAGAAACTTAAGCTATGTACATATCCAATGCCAATCACTTATTCATTCGTTTTTTTTTTTCTTTTTCCTTCTTCAACCTGACTTTTTTTTCTTTTTGTTTTTTTATGTTTGTTTTTTTTTTTGGTTTCGGGAAATGAAACGAAAATTGCAATGATTGAAAGGCATAGGATTACTAACTATCAACTGACAATCGAATATATAAACACACAACCTAAACAAGAGGGAACCAATTCCAAATGCTCAATATCATCAATCCCTCAATAAACCAACATACCAAAGCCACCTTAAACTCAATTATCCCCAAAACCACCCACTACATAGATGAAGTAATGCTCCATAGACTTGGCTTAAAGGTAGGAATATGTGTTTGGCCAAGGGCTAAGATGAAGTGTTCACAACAAAAACGGATACAAGCTCAAAGGGGCTAGCAAAGGGAATACATATGTAACACAAGGGTAGGCCATTTGGCTATGTGGCTAAAATGGTTCAAGAAAAAAATGTCTCTATCACATCATCAACTATGCACATGCTAATGTGGTTTTGAACAAGAATTTAGGCAAGCTCTAGAGATGCAACATTGAAGAGTCACACACATGAAATAACATGAGACTAAATATAATGAATCAGTCCAAATAAGGCTTAAAATCTCATGGGTTGTCTACCAAAGTCTCATTAAGCTTATAAAATGAGTCCATGCACCAACATTAGTGCTAATGATTCCAAGGGGTAGCAAAGTTCTCAAACAAGACAAGGTTCAAAACAAGAAACATTGACAAAACCTTCACAAATTTCAGCACCAAAAGGGATTACACATCAAAAGATATTCAAGCTCATAAAAGCTATTTTGCCTAATAAAAACATCATTGGAGGTTATCTCAAACCAATCCTCACCGCCTCTATATGCAAATCTATATGCAATCTAAAAATCAACTAAGGCCCTCTTCTATTTTGCATTTTTTTAGGATTTAGCTAAAAGCTTATATCTCCGTACATCTTCTTACATCTCCTTACAGCTTCTTATATCTCCTTACATCTCCTTACATCTCGTTACATCTTCTTACATCTCCTTACATCTTCTTACATCTCATAGATTTTCTATAACATTCATTTATTTTAGTTACAGAAATATGTATATTTTTTAATGATACTACCAATATACAAAATTTATAAATATCTTATGAACACGAAATTTACATAAACATAAAAACATAATGTAACGCCGTAAATTATATTTGAGTTTTGACATAAAATATATATTATTATAGATGACCATACATTTATTTATATTAAACATTATTTACTGAAAATAGGAATTTATTTAAAGAGTTGTATTCAATTTTGTCAAAAAAAAATTATTTTTTTTTATTATACTTTGCTTATTCGATCAAACTAATGTTCATATAAAAAATCACCTCAAGTGGATGAAATTTTATTCACCAAATTTATGGGGATTAATATATTTTATTGTTGTGCAATTAACTTAATTAATTATTTATTTTCAATAAGTATATTATTTTCATATTATTATTTTTCATCCAAAACGTTAATTGTAAAACAAATTATATTATGCAACTCATCTACAATTCAACAACTCTTTATATCTATCCTTATAGCTCCTTACTGTTTTTTACAGCTCCTTACAGCTCCTTCTATCTATTTATCTATCTCAAAAGCAAAATAGAACAGACCCTAAATGCAAAACAATAATGCATACAAAAAGAAACGTAAAACTACATGCTCTAACAAGAATGCAAACTAATATCTAAAATAGAAAACATAAAAACTACCCTTCCCCCGTGCTTAAGTAAAGCATTATTATTCAAAGTAAGGAAACTTAGAGAAGGGGAACAAAAGAAAACAATCTCACCAGCTTAGGTGCAGAGTGCACCTAGGTCATCCAGCCTCGTAAATGGGGCAAATGGAGCATCAGCCACTCCATCACGTTATCAAGACTCGGCCCTTTAAATCAAACATCGTCAAAGCACGCAGGAGCTTATCAAACTCCTAGGACCACAATTTAGAAAATAAAAGGTAAGAGGTAATAACCAAAATCGTTCCAAAGACATTAAGCATCCTCTTAACCTTATCAATGACCTTAGAAAAATCATAGGAAGGATTAAGAATGTAGTCCATGTGATTTTCTTAGGCAAGTCTCCTAGGCATACACAATAAGGGTCAATGGAGAGATCATACCCTCTAAAGTAACCTAAGGATGCATAATCATCAACATTCACACCAAGCATACTAAACATGTTATCTACACAGCCCAAATCATCATTAGCATCACAAATCATAGAATTATCAATGGGCGCATCTCAAGAATATTCGGGGGAAATAGAAGCTGGTGAACACATAGGGGAAGCATATGAATGATCTCAAGGGCATTAGGGAGAACAATATCATCAAAACCAAGGCTAGGAGGCTCCTCATGCATAAACACATCCCGTAACCCCTCCAAATGAGTCTTATCTAGATCATGCACCTCATCTAAAATATCTTTAGACTTAAAACATACATTAGCAACACCAAACTTAGTAATAAACCTAAAAGGTTCACCTACCTCGAGCCCCATGCACTGAGCTAAAGGGAAGGATGAATCAGGTAAGGTCAGGACAACATTAGTATTGTCTTAGGGTGATACAAAGTCAGAGTGATCATAGCATGCATAATAAGGACATGAATTAGTATCATGGTCAAAAGAATTACACAGTTCACACCAAAAAGGGGCATAATAAGATCTAGAATAGAATGCACAAGGATCAGAAAATGAATATCTAGAAATAATAGTAGCCTTCTCAAATTCAAATGAATCCTAAGCAATCCACTCAAGCAAATGCCATGCATCATCAATATTTTTACCATGAAAGCCCCAATACTCTAAAAGAATACGGGCTTCACTATTCACATCGTCATCAACAATGTCCAATGTTTCCCATTTACCAACACAATAGCTACATTGAGTAATAAAGACATTCAAATGCTTAAAATACCTCCAAAATAATTCATGCTTGAATTGGGAAAAATGGAAAATTGCAATTGTTTTTTTTCAATTTTTTTTGGTTAATTTTCAAAAAAAATTTATAGGTTTTTTCTTCTTTCAAAGAAAAATAAAATGCTTAGTCAAACCTATTGAGAAAAACCCAATATTCGACGCTAGTTCCTAGCAACGGTGCCAAAAACTTAATACAGCCGCAAGCGCATGGTGGCGTTGTAGCACATCAAGGTCGATCCCCACAAAGACTAGGTGAAACTATTGGATTATAATCCCTTAAGATATACTAGGCGAATCCTAAATCAAGGGGTTTTGATTCAACAACTTCAAATTTACTAATTCTAAATCAATTAAGGAAAAACGCCTAGGAATTTTCATAGTTACAAAAGAGAATTGAGTCAAAATGATAAAGATGTGTCTTTTTCTAGTTGTTTAATTTCAAGGAATTGCAATCTATCCAAAAATTCAGTCTATTCTTTTGAAATCAACTAAATTTACCTCAACTAAGCAAATGTCGCTCTTTCAAGCTAATTCGACTTAATCCAAGTTCAAAGTCTTCGATTACTTACTAGTCCTCCCAACATGCAAATCTCTCTTTCGAGACGAAGTTATGTTAAGTCTTATCAAGCAATCCAACAATCAAATGTCATCTTTCAGCTTTTCACCCGATCGCTTCAATTGTGCAAGCAAATTTCAGCCAAAATTCAACTCACAACATGAATAACACTTGACAAAACAAAATCAAACCAATCATGAAGATAGAACAATTGTATAGATTAAAACATGATCCAATAATAATTTCACAAACTACTAAATCCCTAGAATAAAGAAAACTACTCAGACATGATAAAAGATTAACAAACTAACTACTCTAAAATGATAAATCTAAAGAGGAAAAGATAAGAGAAGAGAGAAGAATTGCTCAGCCAAAAATCGCGCTTGAACCGTCGTGCAAACTCGGGATGGAATCCTTGCAAGTCTTCACTTCAACTCTATCTCACTCTCTCTCTCTAATCTAAACTAATCCTAATCTACTTGAAGAGAGGAAATGAGTATAAGATGAGATGTTGGGGTGTCCCTTTTCTGCTGCTAAACGAGGCTACTTATAGGAGAGTTCGAGTGTTCTCAGCCACATGATGAGGGGAAACGAAGAGGCCAGCAGTTATAGGTCTGCCACAAACTGTGGCATCCACCACGGGCTGACCGTGGTGCCCATTGGCTCGTCATTCTTCTGTTCTTCTCTTTCTTCCACGGGCATGGTGACTAAGGCATCCGTGGTGGGGTCAAAATATACTCAACTAGGGTCAAAACAAGGGCAAAAAGGTCCAAAAACTTGCAAAGCACAGAAAAGAACTATACCCAAGCATAAAACGGAAAAAGAAGTATAGATTATAACATAAAACACATAACTCTCCCTGAAAATGGCACAAAAGGACCCTAGAATGATATACACTTTAAGCGCTTATCAACATGGTATATAGAACAAAAAAAATAGAGAGGTAGAACGAAAACACAATGAAGCACATTCACCAATTGAGAATGTTGTTAGGCTTTGTTGTTAATTCTGACCTTATTTTTAGGCGGTGCGACATTATTTAAAAATTCCAGACATGTTGGGAGAATGTATCTCTTTATTATGCTTCATGATCTCTAACTTGTCTAATAATGATCACTAATTCAACAAATGATGATCACTAATTTGTTGCAAGTTCGATTGGTGCAATATTTTGCGATAACTGATTTGTCCAATAAAGACCACTAATTTAATTATGATGATTACTAAATTGATAGGTTATTGATAATTTTTAAACACAAAGATCATCCCCGCATCATTAAGTTGGGCTCTTAGGTCACTACTATGTCTAACGATAATCACTAATTTCTAGGTTAGAGACGAAGTTTGCATGCAAAGATTATCAATAAATGATCACTTTTTTTTCTAATGTTGATAAGTAATTTGTATAATGTTGATCACAAATTTGTCCAACGATGCTAACATTTTCTTCCTTTAACTAGCAACAGTAATTGTACTCTTAGACTCATCACAAGACCCGGTCCCAAACTCACGCAGAAAGACGAGCTCCTCTTTTTAAAAAAAGAGATAAAAAATAAAAACCACAAAAATAAGGAAAGCTGAAAACATAATAGCATAGAAGAAGTACCTCTCGGGAATGATGTCCTACTACAGTGCAATGACCATGTTTTTGGTCTTTATCGAGACTTGAACCATAACAACTTTGCCTATTGCCATTATTGCTTCGTCACATTACATCTTAGATCAAAAGATAAAGCTCCGCAAGTCTGATGTGAGCTCCAATGAAGGATGCTTGGTTATCTTCTTGGAAGCATACCATTATTGGGCCTATAAAATACAATACTTAATTAGCAACGTTATTATTAATTTTTCACGTAAACATAACCACTATAACGACTGCTATACATTGTAATACTGATCATTTACCTGGTAACAAATGTCTAGTCTACTAATGTTCGGCCTAGCTTATGCACATGGTATATAGAACCCAAAAAAAAAAAAAAGAGGTAGAATAAACACACAAAAAAGCACACTCACCATTTGAGAATGTTGTGAGACTTTCCTGATAAGTTTGACCTTATTTTAAGGTAATGCAATATTATTTAAAAATTTCAAACATGCTAGAGAAAGGTATGTCTTTATGATACTTCACGATCGGTAATTTGTCTAATAATGATGACTAATTCACCCAATGATGATCACTAATTTGTTACAAGTTCATTTGTTGTTATATTTTGTGATCACTTATTTGTGTAATAAAGATCACTAATTTAATTAATCATGATCACTAAATTTTTAGGTCATTGAGACTGTTTAAATACGAAGATCGTCTATGCATCATTAAGTTACCCTCTCAGGCCACTAATTTGTCTAATGATGAACACTAATTTCTAGGTTACTGATAAAGTTTACATGAAAAGATTATCAATAAATGATGGCTATTTTTTTCAATACTAAAGACTAATTTGTATAACGATGATCACAAATTTGTCTAACCATGCTAACATTTTCTTCTCTTAAGCCGCCTCGGTAATTGTGCTACTAGACTCATCACAAGACCTGGTCCCAAAATCGCACAAAAAGAAAGACTCATCTCTTTAGAAAAAGGGGGGAAGGAAAAGAGCAAAAACAAGGAAAGTGGAAAACATAATAGTATAGAAGAAGTGCTTATTGGGAATGATGTCCTACTAGCTTTGCCTTTGTCATTATCGCTTGGTCCTTGTACATCTCGTTCTAAAGATCACACTTCGTAAGTCTCATGTCAGCTCCAATGATAGATGCCTAATTCTCTTCTTGGTAGTATGCCATTATTAGGCCTATAAGAAACAATATTTAATCAACCCTTCCAAATTGTTTTGAATTCTAGATGCTTTTGAAGCTTCTTTGTGAATCATGTGGCTATCATAGCCAATGATTCATCTTCATCATTTTCAAACTCCTCAAGTTACATTTTAATGCCATTGGATTTCAGTGCAAGTCCTTGTTGCGGTGCCTACTCTTCAGTTTCTTCTTGCAAGTGAATTTCATGGGTTAGAAGTTTTCCCACAAGATCATCCAACTTGAGGATTTTCAGATCTTGTCTTCTTCCATGGTTGTGACTTTGGGCCCCCACTTGCTTCTGGGAAGATATCGCAACACTTTTCTCACCATCTCCTCATTGGTATATTTTTTCCCCAAGTATTTAAGGTTATTGATTATGTTAGTTAAGCGCATATACATGTTCTTGATGGATTCTCTAGGTAGCATCTTGAAGCACTCATATTGATGGACGTAGAGACTAATCTTGGATTCCCGAACTTGACTAGTCCCTTCATAAGTAGTCTCCTGTGTGTCCCAAATTCCCTGGTTGTATCACATGCAAACACATGGTTAATTCGTTAGAATCCAAGCCACAAAATAAAATATTCAAGGCTATATAATTTTTGGCCACTCTTTCAGTTTCCTTATGCATAAATTCTAATTTGGGTTTTGGAAGAATTTTATCTCCTTCCTTCCCAATAGGCACAAAGATGCTGATGGATATGTCACCATGCCCTTTGATTTAAAAGAATCAAATCAATTTGGCATTACTAATATGCTGGTTAAAGGTTGTATAATTCAACCAAATTTTGTTTAAGTTGTTTTATTGCAGGGCAAAGGGAAAGAATCCAGCACTGACCCGTTTTTGTGACAAAATTCAGCAAGCATCAACATGGTTTAATCTGATATCTTTGCATGGATTTCAATTTCAAGATGTAATATTTCCAACAAAAAAAGTTTTATCCAATTTGGAGTTCATTTGGTCATCCAAATCAGCCAAAAACCAAAAGGTGTCAAAACTGCCCAGCAAACCAGAAGCAACCCGGTTTTGTTTAATTAATAAGTTAAGCTATATTAAGGATTAAGTCTTGTATTTTTACATATTTTGGGTCCTTAAGATGTTAGCTACGTGGTCCAAGTGATAAAATCAAGTTATCTCAAGTAGAAGATGAAGAACCAGACCATTCTTCCAAACCGTGCAGATTGAACCCGGTTCAGACCAGTCTGGCTATTTTGATGTTTTCACTAGGCAAATGAAATCCAAAATGAGCAATTCAACTTGTATGAGTTAGAATACTTCCTGAGGTTTCCATCCATATGTGGCAAGCCAGATTATCACCACGTTTGGTATGGGAAACGTGGCCTCCAAAAATAGCCAGAAAACTGCCTAGTAAGCTCGGTTGAAGCATGAGGTGTTTTTCCTTCTCAAGTGGGTTTTCCCAGCTGCATGGCCACTTGAATACATCACAACACGTCCAGGGCTGCTAGACAGATGCTCATTTGCTGCTACAGAAGCTTTGAAGTGTGTGAACCAATGAGAAAATGAAGAAGAAAACAGCACCTTAATTCTGATTGGCTAGTCGTACTACCTTTTTGGCTGACCAATAAGAATAAAGCTAGCATTCTGAATGTATTAAGCTTAAGTAAGAGTTAGTTAGTGTATAATTACGCTTAGGCATAGTTTAGATTTATATTTTGATGTATTAGATTAGTTTAGAAAGCTTGTAATCTAGTTTATGTTCTAACCGATTGTAATTAGTGTTAATACCTTTCCTAAGCATGAAGAAAGGTAGTAAGGTGTATTTTACTAGCTAGCAAAGGTCTTGGCTGCTTATTTAAGAAGCCCCATGGCCTAGCTTGCAATCCAAAAACCCTTATGAATTAAAGAAAACTCAAAGTTGAGAGCATTGGCTCCTTCTTGGTGCTTAGGCACTAACCCCAAATACTTAACTTGCTTATCTTAGTTTAGGCCGAACTAAGTAGTGATCAAGTGAGTCTTAAGCATATGATTAAGTGGTGTTTATGTATCTTAATCATTGTTTAAGGGTCCTAAACTCAAGGATTGGTGGTGTTTCTGTATCCTTTCCAAGAGTTTAGCACTATCCTTTGATTGTATTACTCAAGGTTTCCTAAGAGGATTAAAGTTGATTTTGCTAGCTTAATTACAAGTTAGTAATCTTTACTTTGATTCTTCTTTCCATCTTCCACATCCATAACCCTTTTCCATGCCCATCCCCATTACTTAGTTCTAGCTAAGAATACTCCCTTTGGGCTTAGCTTGAACCCAAACACATAAACACATCAAACAGTGAAAGATCACTAAGCTTGGAACGTGTGGGCAGAAATGTGGCACGGCCACACCATGCCCCTTGGCACGACCGTGCCTACCCTAAGTTCGTGAGTTATCACTTCTTGCCTTGTGTTTTTGCTAGTTTGTAGCTTGGGTCCATTTCCACCCTTGGTTGTACATCAAATTCACATTAAAGATCATTGTTTTCCCACTTAGAATCACTTGATTCTAAGCACCATTCTCCCTCCGCGTACTTGATGCCTCACAACCATCATTTTCTGTGACCACTTTCCCTTGGTTTCCCCTTGATGTTATCTTCCTTTGGTTGCTGAGTTAGTTGTATTCTATTGAACCCTAGCTTGGTCATCGGCAGATACATCAGATGCCCTTGGAGATAATCTCCTAAAGCTCATAGTCATGGTCCTTTATGAAGATCTGCATGTGCTTTTTCCAATGTGCAAAGCTAGAACCACGAAACATAATCAATTTTAGCATTCCAAAGGAAGTCATGATCTTTTTCACAAGACAGTTAAGTCAATGTGAGTGAACTGCTTTGATACCAAATGAATGTTCCAAAAGTTAATGTTAGATCATCCTAGAGGGGGTGAATAGGGTGTATCTTAAAATTTAAGACTCTATGAAAATTCAACATACTTTGAACCTGTGATGCCAATGTTAAAGAAGACAACCTTGAAGATTAGCCACCAATGTCATAAATAAGCAAAAGTAATAAGCAAGATTAAAATTGGACAAAATACATGATATGTTTACAACGTTCACCCTTCTAAACAGGGCTAGTCACCGCCTAAGATACTTTTTGCTTAGGATTTAATCACCTCTGCTTGTTGTTCGCTTAAGAAGCACACCTTGGTTTTACACACTGCCTAGCATTCTAGGCTTACTCGACTGAGGCACCTCAGCTAGCACATCCACTAAGTATTAACATCTCAATACTGAGCTACCTAAGTTCCCCAACTTACCTATTACAATCCTCCTTAACAAATATTCCAATAAATAACAAGTACACAGGAGAGTATTAAAGATGATTGCACTTGAGCACTTTTCACAATGTAATTCTTTCTTCTGTCTTCCCATATCCTTTAGCTCCGTCTTTTATAGATTTTAAAACCTTCTTGACCATTGGAGCAATAATTACCACATTTTCAATGTATTATGTCCAAAATCCAATGTCACTGATCAAAAACTTTGGTGTTTCTAAAACTAGTTCTTGATTGACAAAAATAATAGATCTTGATTGTTGAGAGAAGAGCTTGATCTGATCACCAAATATCTCACCGAAATCAATCAATATAATTTACAAATGAACTCAAGATTGATTTAATACAACTTTCCTAAAATGGATCAAATAAAATCTTTACCAGATCTTGGTAGATAACGAGGACACATTGCATAACAAAAATATAATCCATTCAGAAGTGAATAAGGGATTCCTTCCGAAGATAGCAATATATGTCAAGAATAAACACAATAAAATATATATCGTTTTTTTCCAAAAATAATTCTATTAATATCAAAGTTAGAGATTCTGATTTTGACATTAGATTCCTCCAGAGACAAGATGAGTTAGTATTATATAACTCAATGTACTCAAATTACGATTTTGTCTTTCACTCAAAACACCCAATTTCCTTGAGTTGTGACATTGAAACTATCAATGACATCGCTAATGACATTGAAGGAGTCTCCAACTCTATTTCCCTCTATTCTCTCTCACTCCCTCTCTCTATCTCTACATTCAAATCAATCAGCATTTCTTATTTTGATTGCAAATTTCATTTTGTAACAACAATTCAAGCAACCAAATATTCCATTTTGTGTAATTCAAGTATTTTGGAAGCAATATTGCTTCAAGTAAATAAGCATACAAATTTGAGCATACAAATTCATATTTATATTGAATAAATTTGAAGTATGCTTGTCTCTCTCTTTTTGGAATCAAAATTTGATCTCAATTTCTATAATTTATCTAAAAACAATCGCATTTAGTACTTTTCTATTGATTTTAATTTCATCCAAATTGTTAGTGTTATATATCAACTCAGTCGGCAATTTCTCCCATAGACTTCAATTTTCAAGTAGATCTATGTAAAATCGCTCGGATTAGTGCTCAAAATTGTTGATTAGAAAAGCTGAAACCCTATACTTTAGTTATTGTAAAAGAGCAATAATTTTTTCGATCTGTGAGTTTTATTTATAATTTGAAAAGATTCTAGACTTTTTGCTTCAATTTGTTCATTAGACTTTTAGTTTGAGTGGAACATTTTATGTAAAAAAATGATATTGACGAATTCATAAAAGTGATGAATATTTGTTCGTTTTGATATTTGGACTATTTCATGTAGAATACGATTATTTTTTATGATTCTTTTCATTCTAGCGCTGAATATTTTTCTACTTGTTTAATTTGTTTAGTGATTAACTAGTTGCTTTGTTTTGATTAAATTTTAAATTTTAGTGATGAATATTTTTTTGTTTTATTTTGATAAAATCTAACGAGACCTAAGAAGGTTTTGCAATGCTTTTAGTGTTTTTGATTTGGAGTTGCAATTGAGTGTTTGAATTTGATTCATTAGGGTTTTCTTGGATCAGTTTCTTAACTTTTAAATTTTAGTGTTGAATATTTGTCTGACTTAATGAATTTTAAAATTTCAGTGATGAATATCTATTTATTGTGATGAATTTTTAAGTTTTAGTGATAAATATTTTTTTTTTATTTATTTGGGCTATTTCATGTTAAATACTCATTTTTTATGAACACATACAAATTTTAGTGATGAATATGCTAGTTAATCTTTAATTATGAGCATTTATTTGTCGTTGATGAATTTACACAAAGAGTTAAGCAGCAAAAGTCAATGTCGATTCCTGGTAAATTGATTGATGCATATGTAGAGAAAAATGATGGATATTTGTAGAAAAATGATGAATATTGACATGCACATATATATTTTTGAAAATTTATCATTATTTGTGGAATATTTATCAGTTCATTGTAAAGTTTGTAAGTTTATTACAAACTTACACGTAAAATATTTGATGACCTTGATTTTGTATTTGTGCACTTTTTACATGAATAAATGAATACTTATGCACATCCTTGTTTGGTTTAAAAAAAAATTAGTGAAATATCTATTTGAATTAAAATATTGATCACACTTGTATTAATTTCTTCAGTATCTATAATTCAAGTGAGGTGCATAGTTAACTTTAGAGAAAATGCACTACCATCATAAAAGTATAAAAACAAGCACATCAGTTTAGCTATTATGTTGCGCAAATTATCAGTAATACAAAAAGTTATTGGCTTATTACAAAAATTCATAAATTCGTACAACAGTTGATCCATTAAAAAAAATTCGTGTGTCTAACAAAGTTGTGAATACGCACACGGCACAGGTGAATCTGCTTTGGGCGTACTTAGCATGTTACCCTACAGAGTAACATATAACTTGCAGCATTATAGACCACCAAGAAGGATGACTTAAAAGGCGTGTATATGATGACCTATGTACACCGAGCACTTTGATTTGGACAATTCCAATCCAACTACATATTTGCTAACGTTCAAAGCAATCAACCGCATGAGTCCTGCCCACAAAGTTAAGCTTATAGCTTTCTTTTGAATAGACGTATTCCAAAAACCTTTTTTGCAGTAAATGCACGCACCAATTCAGATTCAGCATTGAAAAAGCAGAAACCTCAGAATGTTGAGATACGATAGCAGCATAAACAAATGTGGGAAATATGAACACCTTCGCAGTGACGTAGAACCAAGATACATTGATGCAGCCCTGAAAAGAATTTACCAAGATCTGCAACACCCCATCCCTCCAAAACAAAAAAACCCCAATTCCCATACCCTTTTTCCTCTCCTCTTTTTCTTTCTGATACCGTCAATTTCTTTCCTTCACTCAAACAAATCCCCTGCCAACTCAAATGGAATTAATGAATTTCTAACCTAGCTGCTACCGTAACACTACTATGCGCATAATTTACAGATCCCTGCGACACCTAGGAATTCAGACCGGTACCAGGTCAACATCAGAATCCCCAAGTGTGGGAGGGATAACAAGCCTCGTCAACAAATGGTAATTAGGGATCAGCAAGGCCAAAGCTGAGAAGAATCTCAAGACACCGGGTTAGCCAGCTAACAAGATTAGGAAGCCCATAGATACCAAAGTTTGTGCAACAAGGGCGTTGAGGAGCAAAGATTTTGATGAGCTGCTAACACTAAGTTGTCCTGCATTTATGAATTCATCCTTGCCAAAGGTAACAGATACGTTGACAGATAAGGAACCTGAAACATGAAGAAATCAAGAGAACATGAGTTGGCTTTTCCTTGACAAGCAAAAGACAGGAACATCTCTTGAGTTGGTCAGGTAGGAATGTGGAGTGACGGTAAAGAGTAACCAAAACCAAACCCAGAGTTCAGCCTGGAACATGATGTGTGAGTTAGATGCGGAATCCTTACCGGTGGATTAGAATCATAGAAAGACTGTCCATATCGGACCTAAAATGATCATACTAACTAGAAGTCAGAGGATATTATACTAGGCATTCCTAATGTTCAAGAACTCCAATATGGATCATTTAGCAGCAGGGGTTGAAGTGTGTGACTCGTTAATTATGGTCCTGGCATAGCAGATAAATAAAAATGCAACTTACAGTCATAGTTAGCCCATCCGAGCCTTTGACGAGCCAAATCATAGACAAAGATCTTGTCCTTCAAAACAAGGTCTGCAATAACCCAAATGGTATCACAATGACAGTTTGAGTACCCATTCAGTGTAACAAATGCAATAATCAGATCCAAAAGAGTGTGCAACTAGCTATATAAATAAAGACTCAGAACAACAACAAATGCAGAAGACATCTAACATATCAATAATTTGGGTGCCACTAGGTCTCACCATTCACAAAGCCTCAAATGATCCAAATTCTAAACAGATCCAATAAAGTTTTGAAAAATAATAATCATAGCAAACAAGAGCACCGAATGGGGAAGAGAGAACCATTCCAAGGGGCGAAAAACCAGGGAACAACAGAAGACGAATGGGAGAGTGCAACCAAGCCCAGAAGATGCAAGAGAGAAGAATGGGGGATGGTGGCAAGTAAAATGACAAGAACCCAAATATAATACAATTGATGACGGTCTGGAAAGAAACATTTATGCCTGAGAATAAGTAGTTTTCTTTCCAGGACGATGTAAAAAGAAATCGCAGAAATGGGAGGGAACAAACCTCCCAAAATTGTTACCCCTTGGTCCTGAGCCTTTTGAAAACCCATGCACCACAACGGAGCACCATCCAACTGTAGCACATAGTAACATTTCTTCAGCATCATGAAATACAGTGCATATTTATGCAAACAGACGTAAATTTTCCAATCTTAGCATAACAAAGGTCAAAGGACTCACAATAACATCGATATGTACAAGGTATTCTTCAGGTCTCAATACCATGGATGCACCATCTGCAAAGTTCAGGCTCACGGGAGGAAATATCTCACTGACACTGAAAGGAGAGATGGAAGTTCAAAATTCCAAATTCTCATAAAATTGCTAAGAAACTTTTCCATTCTGCAAAATGAGAGAGTTCAAGGTGAAAAATGAATAACACAGACCTTGCAGAGACCAAGTAACATTGATTTCCTTTATAAGAAATAGGTCTCGCTGCCTGTGAAACTGCTGCAGTTATCTGCATGTAAGATGTGATGATAAGAAAAACCAATCCTCAAGGGCTATTTGGAGCACTAAGTAATCGCTCAGAATCAGTTGGAATGCGACAAAAATCCACTTCTCTGCTAGCAAACTAATGGTCAGTCGTCTATTAGCAGATTTTTGGAGAAGATAAAATAAGAAGAGAAGAACAGGAGAACAAGCTTAATCGACCTTCACCCATGCTAAAAGAGAAGGTGGCTTTGAAGACAGCTTTTAGATTTAACCAAATCATGTCATACTACGAGAGCAAGGTCATATCCTTAGCCACTAAATTCATGCATTTCCTTGTTATGGATCGCAACAAGGAAATGTAGTTCACTACTTAGTTATACTAGTATTGGCTAATTTATACATTCAGACTGAGATCACAATACATAAATTGCAAGAAAGGAGAATTCTGGTGGGCAGACGGCGAGTGCTTTGAGGGCTCTATCAAGGTAATTATGCATACATCAATGTCCATTTGAGCCAACTGAAAAGTCACTTCTGGCCCATCGTTTCAGCTGATATTATAGTGAGCTAAAGCAAAATTCCGCACTGATCTGTCCACTTGTTTTGTAGTGAAATACTAGACAATCAATGGTTTTCCAAACCTGGGGTCCAATCAAAAGAATAGCTCTGCAATTCAGAGGTGAGATTGGTAGGCTACACCAGAACCCCCCTTCCCCTATCAAACCTACGCAGGTAGGATTTAAAGTATTAGCTTAGTTAAGTTTGGTAGCTAAGCTCATATAAATCTAGGCACCTAAGGAAACTATAATTAGATAAGGCTCTCAAAAGAGATACATAATTTATTTATAAAAAAAAAACACAACAATGTATATTGAACACCAATGCACAAAAAAAAAAGAAAAGAAAAAGCATTAAGAGTAAGCCAGACAACAAAGGTGGGCAAATGGTATCCACTTGGTCGTCAGAAAATCAAAATTGCTTATTGAACTACCAGCTAAGAATAAAGGCACGAATTGAACCATCCCCACCATATGCATCAGCAAAGAGTGAACAAACAAGCAAGGACAAGCCAGCTCAATTTGATGTTGTACATGTTGAGGATAGTCTCTGACCATCTTGGATGCATATAATCCTCTTGTAGGATGCTAGCTTTGCATCCAACCTTTTGTCATCATATATATTATTCTTTTTTCCTTTTATACATATAAAAAAAACAAGAAAAAGAGAGTGAACAAGCACTCAGCTTAATAATGCCAGAGGTGAAAATGAATGGTCCTAGGCAATAAAGGAAAAAAAATCTAATGCCGATGCTGAAAGCAGTAGAAGACCCACCCCACTGACAAAAGGACCATAAGCCTCTTCGACCAGATATGCCAATGTCGTTCCAGAATCAACTATTGTTCCATGGCTGTTTGAAGTCGCAAATACTTCCTGATCAATGGGCAATAATTGCCCATTGATTGCAATGCTCTGCAGGTTCAAATTATAATGAGGCCTGAAAATTTTCAAATCCAAAGCAGTCAAGCTTCTCAGTGAAGCTTTTAAAGAGTTAAAATGACAGAAGGCAAAGATTAGGAAGTAAAGAACGAGATTCTCACCAAAACCCAAGGGGGAGGGGGGGGGGGGGTTTAAGAACGAGGTCCAAGCAACATTATGAAAGAAGCTTAAATATAAACCAGATTGTCTCCAATCTGAGCCAGAGTTGCCGAAATTAGTATTGGTATGCAGTTTGGAAGAAACATGGGGAGAATTTAGATATCATTTCTAGCCTTCTGAAAAATTCTAGTGGTCATAACCTTGGTTTGGCTGTACCTACAGGTCTCCAAACTGTCACTGGATTTATATAAGAAAATTATTTCATGAACGAACAGCATTCTTCTTAATAGCAATCCACATGAATCTAACTCTAGAAGCCATACCTAAAGTGATAAATAATCCATGATAAACAAGTCACTCAATAAGACTCAAATATTCTTCTCAAGGAAGAAGGAAGAAATATATAGAGAAAAAAGTGACAACTCAAAGCAGTCTTGGAGTCGTAGTTTAATGTTTTAGCCTAAGCAAGGTTCATCACTGCATTTGTTGAAAGCTCAAACAATAGCACTACCGGTAAAACAGTGAAGTGCTATAGAAATCAAAATGTGTCCTCATAATACGGACTGGCCACATACATACCTGTTTTGTGCATGCAGCGCTCCGATATGACAATTACTTAACCCACCAAAAGCAAAGCAACACAGTGCTCAATTTGCAAGTGCTAGTCCACACATTTTCAAGCTTAAAGTCTTCTAAAAACCCAAAAGTTTCCAAATAAATCCAGTAAAGGAGCAAACACTTATGTTTTTTAAGTGATTTGCAAGTGTGACTGTTCGAACCCGATACCATAAGCATGAATGAGTAGGAGAGAATAACCACTGAGTTAGGCCCTGATCTTTTCAGTTGGAACTCAAACTCTCCAACTTGTTCCAGCTCCTTCTAGCTCCATCCAACTCCTATCAATCCCTTCCACTTTTACCCAACTCCTTCAACTCTTTGAAAATTTAAACAATTTATAAAATTATATGGTGTAAAAAGGGGACTTCTAAAATAAGCTCAGGTTCAATCTAGAACTCTACCGAAAGACTTGTCAACGAAAGCACTCAGATGAACCAAAACACAGTTGGTGGAAGGAGGCGCGGTTCAGCCTGAAGGAGCCCCGGCACTGGCCCTCCAAACCGCAAACCACTGGGGGCGCTTTCAAGTACATGAAGGAACCCAAAAGTGGAGAATTGTTGGTGAACATCAAATTTGTAGGCCATTTATATTTGATTTTTCAAAAACCAAAAAACGTCAAAAACACTCTCGTGAATTGGAGGGCTGCATTGAAGTGTTACAGGTGAGCCTATATTGGCTTGTATGCTGGAAGACAAGAAGGTTCATCAAAGGTGTTAGACTAATAGAATGGTAAGGTGCTTACTTCATAATTTTGCTCATATTAGTTTTCCTTTACTAGAGTTTTCAATTTCTTTCCATTTAGTAGGTGCGGTTCTTCGTAGGCGATTTGATTTGAATTGGATTTTCTTCAATCATTTGAACTCTGATTTAGATGATTGATGAGAAGACCAAACTGCAAGTGAAATTCAATATAGCAGATGACTGAAAAATCCATGAAGGCACCGTAAACAGAAGCAACTGTCCTGGAGAGAATATGTCAACAGTACTTTAAAGAGTATCAAACAGAAAAGTTCCTGTTAACATGACACAAGAGAGAAACTGATGCTTGAAAGGGGAGACGGTAAACTATCTATCGAAAAGCCTACAGGTTAGCATCGGATAACCGAAACACAGCAGAAATAAAGCTGCAAGAAAATTTAAAGGATAAAAGTCATCGTCCAAAAAGAGAGAGAGCATACTGTGATGGCACAAGTGGGCTATACACAATACTTGGCTCCAAAATCTCACCAAGGACTAGAATACCCCCACCATTTCCCTCTCCTTTCAAACAATGGGAAAAAGCTCTGGGTGTTATCCCTCTCAAAGATAATTGGGATACCACAGATAAGCTCTTCTGGCCAAAACCAAAGATACCATCAATAGCACGATCTGATTTTGTCAAATCCCCAGATTGGTGAGTGCTGCACCTGCGCACAGGGAACAACATAACAGGTAAAGGATGCAGCCATACACAGCTAATTTTCCTGCATATTAGGTATACAGAAAAGGCATAATTTTCAGATTCATAGCTCTAAAATGATAAATTATGAGATAGCATCAAGCCAAGAAACAACTTTTTTAGCAGCCCAGAAAACAAACTTAATATTTTGAAGGCTCCAACCTATCCCAGCTAGTCACACAGATCACAGAATAACATTGAAGAAAAATGCTTACCCAAAAACAATTGAAGCAGATGAGTTAGCAATCATTGAGTTCCCCAGGATCATATCAAAGTAAAATAAATCAGACACATAGTAACCAGTTGTTCCACTTCCATCACCATATTGGAATGAGTAACCACACTGGTTTGTCTCAGGTGAGCACTGAGAAGATGTCATCGGGACCATGGACGAACATATGGGGTCCTTACAAGAAACTACACTGGCAGTTGATGAGCCAGCTGTATCATAGAAATTGAGCTCGACCTATCAACATAGAGAAATATCATCAATGAAAGGCCAACAAACCCCATCAATCCACAGCGGTCATCAGAAACATTACCCCAAGGCCGCTACTTTGCGGACAATCACTACAAGAACTGCAAGTAACCCACAATATATCACTTCCAGTATCGATCTGGACATTGTATTCCTTAGGTGGAGTTCCCAATCTCACTCTAGTGAAATACAGCCTGCTTGCACGAGCAACGTGAGAGAGAGAGAGCCAAAAAAAAAAAAAAAAGGCGCAAACATACGTGAAATCAGGACATTCATCAACAGAACAACAATTGCTGAATAATAATGAAGAGAAGAATGGAACGCACTTCAAAACAGACTGTTTTTGCAAAATCTAACCCAAACAAAATAATGTAAACAACCTCAAAAATATATTTAGAGGTGTACAAATAAGCAAAAACCAAGAATGCAAAGAATCCCAAAAGATTCCACAACACTATGAAGTAGACGTCAGGCGAAGCCCATTCCACGAACCCAGCCGTGTACCACCAATTAAGATCATCCCCCACAAGTATAACATGAGAGGGAGGAGCAATGCAACTAGTTTACTACGGAAATAGCAAAAGGGGCCTCAAAAATCTTCAGTTAAGTTATTAAGCAGCTGATGAACCGAAGAATCAACAAAAATTACACTAATTCGAACCCAGAAATTAACCTCAGAACCATCAAAGTAAGCAAGAACAGCGAAAAGATAAAGAGATAGAGAAGATAGGAAGAATTACCCAACTAGATAGGGATCAGAGGATCCTTGCACACCAAAATCCACAACCCCACCAATGCCGTCACCATAGCTGCCGCCTCCAAGCAAGATTCGGGAGTGGCGGGCCCTATCCCGAGCACGGAGCACCTCTAACTCGACCTTCTGGTTCACTGGAAACGCCCTTTCCAGCTGCAACACGTTCGCCGGAAAGCTGCCGGAAAATACAATCGCCGGCAAGACTACAGCAGCAACTAGCAAGACAAATGCCGGAGCTGGTGGAAAGAGCATCGCCGGCGAACTGAGACAATCACCAAATCCTCTCTGCTGAGTAATAACAATGAGATTGACCGGGGATATCGTTTTGATTTTGAAGTTCCAGTGGCGGAAATCAGGGCCACTTCTTTTTCTTTTACGGATTTCTCTCCCTCCTCTCAAAGGAGATTGTGGGCTGTTCGCTACCGGTGTTGTGCTGCCGTGCTGCTATCTTCTGTTTATTATTAGAGCGTGCATATAGTAAATTAGTAATTTTGTGGGGTCAACCGGTCAATGTGTTCTTTTTTTATAATTTGAAAGGACGCGTGTGCCCCCTCCGTCTTCAAATGCATTATTCGGCAAAATTAACTTTGTACCCCCAGCACCCCACAAATACAATCACCTGTTAAGCCTTAAAATAATTGAACTACGACGATTCAGGTCATGTTCTATTTTACATTTTTTAGAATTTAAAATTTAGTTAAGAACTTATATCTTTGTATAGCTTCTTACATCTTCTTACATCTCCTTACATCTTCTTACACCTCCTTACATCTTCATACATCTTCCTACATCCCATAGATTTTCTATAACATTCATTTATTTTAGTTACAGAAATATGTATATTTTTTAATGATACTATCAATATACAAAATTTATAAATATCTTATGAACACAACATTTATATAAACATAAAAACATAGTATAACAACGTAAATTATATTTGAGTTTCGACATAAAATATATATTATTATAGATGACCATACATTTATTTATATTAAACATTATTTACTTAAAATTGAAATTTATTTGAAGAGTTGTATTCAATTTTGTCCAAAAAAAATTATTTTTTTGTTATATTTTGCTTATTCGATCAAACTAATGTTCATATAAAAAATCCCCTCAAGTGGAGGAAATTTTATTCACCAAATTTATGGGGATTAATATATTTTATTGTTATGTAATTAACTTAATTATTTATTTATTTTCAATAAGTATATTATTTTAATATTATTATTTTTCATCCAAAACGTTCATTGTAAAACAAATTATACTATACAACTCTTCGATAATTCAACAACTCCTTATATCTATCCTTACAGCTCCTTACATCTATCTATCTATCTAAAATGCGAAATAGAATAGGCCCTCAATAACAATCTAGTCTTAAATTAATTTGAACCGAAACTTGGTTGCCTATTATTTGTCTGATTAATGAATGGGTTTTATCTTTTTGAAAACTTAATGTAGTTACGTGGTTGAATACAATATACAAGCAAATTAATTTTGCAACTTGAATCAGCAATCTTCTTGTTCATTATGTTTAGTTGGTAGACGATTTGATTTGGATGGTTTGACTATGTCAGAGACTCAGTCAAATTTGATTTGTAATTAGATACCCCACTTGAACTTCAAAATAGGTCGATCTAACAAAAATAATTTTATGTTTAATCAATCTAAATAGAGTACATGCAATTTTTTTTAAAAATATACTATTCTTTGAACTAACTAGAGGTAGACATCATATTTAACTTAATTCTTAAATATATTGCTGAAGAAATTTCATTTGTGTCCATTGCACAAAAAAACATGTGACAACAATTGAATTGAAGTATGATGAAATAGGGTTGATTGTCTTTGATGTGTATTACATAAACCTGTTTTTTTTTTTTTTTTAACTAGAGTAGAAGAAACCTTATTTGTTGGCGTAGAGTGTAACTTTTACCGTTTGAATTAGGTACTATTCTAAATTCCCCCGAGCGTCATCTCTGTCACTCTCGAAGTAGTATATTGTTTCACAATAGAAGAATAAATTACATTATATTTTAGGAAAAGCAAAACCGTAAAGCAAGTTTTAGGAAAAGTATCCATTGCGGATTGAAGAATTCCACATTTTCATGATTGAAATTCACGAGAGACGTTTTTGGGGTTACCCATGGTGCACCCAAGCACCTAGGCAAAGCTAGAAAGCAATTGTTCTCAAGTTTTTTTTTTTTCACCATAAAAATAATGATATGGTGACATGTCCATAATCTTATATATTATATATTTATTCCGTTTGGTGGGGATTCGTCGGTATGACGCTAACAAGACTAGTGGGTAGGGCGTGGAGGGTAAGCAATTGGACAAAAACTCATTTACAACCAAGGCACTTCACAATCAAGCAATATGTATTCCCCATGTTCCGAACCCAAGGTCTCAAGATTAAGTGTCAAAAGGATCAACTAAGCTAGTGCTCTGTCTCAAGTAACTGACTTGTAATTACTCATTTTACAATACGCAACAATAGAGCTATGCTGCTTGCCTTTTTGCATTGTTGACCCAAACTTGTTTTCTAATATTCACAAGGCTTAGATTAATTATATAAAAAAAATTATCCATTTTATATTTAATCTAAAATTGTATTTAATTTCGAAAACTGATAAACACTATGACAATCTTGGAATAAAGGCCCTAAAAGGATCTCAATTTTTTTGCCATATTCTGTCAAAAACCTATGATCTATATTAGCTAGGGCTTTTTTCAGTAATTAAGACCTATCAAAGTAAACTAAGTATGATAATCCAACTAAAGAAAAGTAGGGATTTTTGCATTTTGACTGGAATTTATCCAAACAGAAATCACTAATCGAAATAACCACAAAAAAAAAGTTGATGGCTGCTGGACAATGTGTTAAACTGGTAAACCATAAAAGAGGATCAATTAAACTTGAGTGTTGGCTATTTACTATTACTATATACAAGTGTGCATTCTATGCTTTGCATTGAAATTTTATAGTCTTATATATTTTTTTTCAAAGAGTTTTATCATTAATTTTAATTAGAACTACTAGTATGGCTAACTAATTGGTATTGAAAAATATGTATATAAACTATTTTAGTTTTGACATGTTGTTTGGGCTGCCAACTATGCTTTCAATTGGACATTAATTTAATGTGATAAGAGAAAAATTCTTATATTGGATAGTTATTTTAAAGAAAAAAACAAAAAGAGGGAAAAAAGACTAAAGAGTTTAGTGCCAAACAGTATACATATATGATGATTGTATATGTAACTTTAAAGCATGTAAATGCATTTATCATACATGATTTGATGTTCTTATTCTTCTATTTCTCTTTTCTTGGTAAAAGAACGTTTAAATACTAATATTTATTTTATAAATATAGTAGGATTATTGTACACTTATATTAAATCTTGAGAAACAATTTACAATATATCCATATGAACCCCTAACTAAATTGTGGCATTGAGGACTTGAGATCCACACTTCCTAATATTAAAAAATGAGCCTAGCTCTTTTTAACAACTAACTAAAAATAGATGCATTACTACATAAATATTAAATTTTCTTATTAAGAGTGATTTGAATTGTTTGTATTTAGCCCCACGGTTTGGGGAATTTTTTTTAAAAAGAACTTTATTAAGAATATGGCTCATACTTTTGGACTTGGACAGTATTAAATATATAAATAAAATCCTCCATAAACATATCTTGAAATTTGTGGGTAAAATTAACCTTCACCACTGCATGAACAAAGCTAGACTACAACCATAAAAAAGAAAATAAAATATATCATTATTAGGGAAAACAGTAAAAGTAGGAACAAATTGCATTTAATTTATTGTTCTTTAAGAAATGGAAATAAGTTCAAATCATTTCCACCGGAAAAGGAAAAAGCAATTATACACTTCCATTGATTAGGACCATCTTTGTGCTAATGGCCTTTGCATTCTTCCAATATTCGCCAACAACGCTTCACAAATGTGAGTCTCAGGTTTTAATATTTCAAAGAAAGGAAAAAAGATTATATGTGTGTGTGCAAATATTCGGATAGAAATAAAATATCGTTGTCTTTTGCATAAAAAGAGTAAAACATATTATGCTTACCCTAAAGATGAAGATGAAGATGCAAATAATTTGTTCGAAACGAAAGTAAAACATAAAATTATAATAATCATTGCTCAATTTAAAAGGGTAAGAATCAAGAATATCTTCTGACTGAGTATTTTGCTCAGCTTTATATAGGAGTTTTTATGTTTATGATAACTAATTTGTGTCTACACGCTGCATGGGATATTTTAGTATTAGATAGATATTTTTAACAAAACCAATTACGTTTTGATTTTTCTTTGGTCAAAGAAATATGTGAATTTTTTTATAAAAAAGTTCTAATAATAGTTGGGGTAAACTCATGACAAATCAAAATAAATTATTTAATATAATTCATCCAACTATTTCTAAGTATGAGGTTAGACAAACATAAATTAATCGGTGAAATAAAACAAAATTTTCTAATAATCATACAAATGAAATAAATTTATAAACATTTAATCAATGCTATAATATCATACTTCAATCACTATAGTACTTTCTTTTGATGCAAACGAAGCACGAAGGTCTGACCTATGTTGAATTCAAAATTAGATATCTAGTAACAACTTTCAAAAAATTTATTAATTGAGCTAACGGACACCCACAGAGGCCATAATAAACGTAGAACTATGTAAAGATACATCAAACTAGATGAAAAAGAGTGATTATTTATAAAGATTATATAAGTGTCATATCAATATAATATTCACCTAAAAATTTATAATTTGTTTATTCATGATCAGATAACATTTTGAAGACAATCTCACTAATTAAGATATATAGAAATATATAATGGTCCTAGTTAATTGCTTAAAGGAAATAGTATGACGTATATCATCTTGTAGATTGATATATATTAGAGTTTTTCTTGTTTGATTTTTTCTTTTTTACATCTTTCGAAGGTGGGGTAGAAGTTTTATGTTAGGACTTAATCCTCGAACCTTTTTTTAAAGCAAGATTTTTGGTGAGTTTTTTTCTTCTTCTTTCAAGTAATTGTTTTTTTTTTTTTTGAGTCGTTTCAAGTAATCAGTTTTGTAAACAATATATTGAGATTTTGTATTTATGCTTTTGTAATTTTTACATGAAAAATATTGTGATTAATATATTAGAATAAACAACAATCTTATAGTGATCAATTAGTTTTTCCAATACCCCTTTTTGATCCAAAACCAATACCCCTTGTTTGACAAAAATGAATATAACATTTTTCATAAAAATCTTTCCTTTGACTAAGTAGTTACCCCTTTTTTTTAAAAGAAAAATAGTTTACTGCATGTGTATTGAGATTCATATAAATTTACTATTGGGAACAAAAAAAATGATTTAAATTAATCTTTATATTAGCATTATTTTGGGAAAATAATGATATCTTTTAGCTAACTATAGTATCTAATCCAAAATATCTTATATTTTAGTCAAATATATAGATTTTTTTTGGATAAAAAATTAAGTACAATGTACTATTGTCTTTTCATCAAACCTTGGCTAGGGCAACTTAAAAGTTTAGTTATTATGATCATTTTTTACATTGTCAATTGAGAGAGGAGGGGGCAAGGGATGATAAAAGGTTAATTAATTAACTCCAATTAAATTTATTTGGATAGGAGGGAATATTTGATCGTTGTTACCTTCACCCCTCTCCCATTTTATTTATCCAAAAGTTGAGCGAGGAATGGGGTGAAATAAAGATTTTTAATATTGAATTTATCCCCTGTTTGCGTTATTTCTCCTATTGCTAAATCCAAACACATTAACCCCTTCATCATTCTCCTTCGTCATTCTCTTCCCTCTCCCTCGAAACAATGTAAAAAACTATTACCAAAACTACAATACCAAAAAGTTCAATATTATTTACCCCACCAGCATTTAACTATAAATCATCCCAAGATGTTAGAAATAATAATAATAAATTATATTCCATTTATTTCATCAACAAAAATACATTCAAACAAAAAATAGTGATCATCCTATATTTATCCAATGAAAATTGCTCATAAATGCGCTTTAATGACTATAACAATAATGTAATAGCCTGACCCTAAATCATGTTTATTTATTTAATTAAGTCATGTTATTAATTTGCTCGCATTTTATTATCGTATTTAATTATTCCAGTTTGGAAAAATTTATTTTTGGCCTACTTTGCAACTCGAGTTTTAATTATCATAAAATTTCAGGTGAATCGATAATAGGCCTCGATACTTATGGTTTAGGAGATTAAATTATTTTTCATGACATCACAAAAATTTAATTTCGAGCTTCGAAAAATAAATAAATAAATAAATTTTTGATCGCAATGAGGTGTTATTTTTTTTTCCCGAGCCCAGTTCATTTAAGCCCAATTCAAGGGCCAACAAGTTGATTTACTTGATTTTGTTAATTACCATTATTTAGGCCTAATTATCATTAGCAAAAATCCACTTTATGGAGTTAAATATCAGCCAAGTGAATTGAATCAAGACAAACATCAACCAAGTAAACACTCACTTCATTTCTTCCTCTTCTCTCTCCACCCCCTGCTACCTTTTCCCCCTATTCTGCTGCATGAGAGTTGCTGTCCCAGCCAGCTTCCCTCCGACAAGAGCCACCAGCCAACCCCCCTCTCTGCAACCAGCACCCCCCTAGCCACCTCCCCACACTCTTCAGACATCACTCACACCTTCTTTTTCAAGCACAAAGTGAGTAAACACTATCACCTATCTTGTTAATTTTTGGTTTTGATTCTTATTTTTGTTGGTTTTAATTGTTGATCATGCTATTTTGATAAGAATAAGAGCTATTTTGATGTGTTAATTTGTTGGTTGAGCTTGGAAGCGTGCTAGGGTTAAGATTATACATAAGCATGCAAGCTTAAGTTTGAAATGATGGATTTGGATTGTTTTGTATTTGATCATGTAATCTTTACCATTAATAATGATTATGATCGCATTTGTGGTGATTTTGGATGAGTTTAAATGCAAATATAAGTTGGTCATTAGCTAGGCTTTTGGTGATCATGCATGGTTTGGCTTATCCTTAGCATCAAGTATGTTATTTGTACATGATTGGATGGAAAATGAAGTTTGGATGTGTTGTGGACTTGGATTATAATAGCACAACCCTAAATCATGTTTGTTTATTTAATTAGTTCGTGTTAATGATTTTTCTCAAAACTATTTATTGCATTTGATCATCCTAGGGGAGAAATATCATTTGGGCTCTCATTGTTCAATTCGGGTTTTATTTATTTATTTATTTATTAAAAAAAATTAGAAAAATTGATAGTAGGCCCTAATAATTATAATCTAAGCGATTTAATTTATTTTCCCGTATCACCACAAAAATTTAACTTCAATTTACAAAAAAAGGTTATCATTATGGAGCGTTTTATTACCGAACCCAAATTATTTTAATTTGGTCCAATTTGAAGCCAACGAACCTGTCCACTTAACCTAGTTAAGTTACCATGGTTGAAGTCTAACCATAGTTAGGTAAAAGTCACTTTTTGAAGAAAAAAATCAGCCAAGTAAATGTTTCTTTCATTCTTAGTCAAGTAAAAGATCACACACACTTCTCTTCTCTCTCCCTCATACCTCACGGTTGTCCCCTCCCTCCTTGCTGCTGTTTGCTACTATTCCGACCACCAAACGGCCACCAGCCAGCCACCCAGTGCCACCCTAGTCCCCCCACCAAGCAAGGCAGCCTTCTCCACCCTCAAACAACCTCACACCCTCTCCTCCTTAACTTTCAAAGAGGTAAAACCCTAACTTGATCTTGATGTATTTTTAGTTTTATGATTGTTTTAGTTGTGATTCATGCTCCGGAGATCAAAGTAGATGTTATCATGTAAATTCTATTGATTTTGGGGGTGTTGATCATGGTGGAGTTGAGCTTGAATGATGGAGATCTCTCCATGCCCTTTGATTAGAAAGAATCAAATCAATTAGACTATGCTAATATGCTAGCTAAAGGGTGATTAAATCATCCAAGTTTTATTTTAGTTGTTTCATTGCACGACAAAAGGGAAGAATCCAGCACTGACCCTATTTTGTGAGCAATTTTCGACATTCATCTTCATGGTTTAGGCCTGATGTTTTTGCATGGATTTCAAGTTCAAGGTGGCAGATTTCCAACAAGACAAGTTGCATCCAATTTGGAGTTCATTTGGTCCTTTAAATCAGCCATTTACCAAGATGTGTCAAAACTGTCCAGCAAGCCAGAAACAACACGGTTTTGATTGATTCATAACTTAAGCTATATTAATGCTTAAGTGATGAATTTATACATTTTTGGAATCCTCAAGATGTGTAATTTCAGGTCCAAGCATCAAATTCCAATTATGCACACAAGAGGATGAAGAAACAAGGAGTTTTCCAAAACTGGTCAGATTAGGCTCTAATCTGCACGGTTTTAAGTTTGAGTTTATTTAACCCATTTAAACTCACCCTAACCTTGATTTCTTGGTTGGGGGGGATTATAGACATCCTAAAATTACCCCCCCCCCCCCATGATTAAAATCATAATTATACTCACTTTTGCTAAGCCTAACCCTTGCTTGAAAACCGGCCAAAATCTGCCTGAAAATCGGTTCACTTGAACCCGGTTTATTTCTCCCCAAACCAGCCGGCCATCCCCTCATTTCTAGAGTGGCACACGTCCCAAAGCTTGGCACACACTTCTAGGTCTTCATTTGATTGGTTGCATGGCCAAAAGGTGGACTAATGAGAGCTTGATTGGTGTCCATGAGTTGGTTGCTTCCCATTGGCTAGCCGTAAAGTGGTTTTCTACTTTTGGGCTGACCAATGAGGTGAGAGTGAGAAATCTCAGCATGTATTAAGGCTAAGCATAGTGTGTAATGATGTATTAATAGCTTAGACATAGTTTAGATTTGTATTTCAATGTATTAGATTAAGTTTAGTTAACTTGTAATCTAGTTTAGTACAAATCAGGTTGTAATAGCTTGTAATTAGCACTAAGACCTTTCCTAAGCATGAAGGAAGGTTTAGTTGTTTGCTTACTAGCTTGGTTTAAGTCATTTACTGCCTATTAAAGGCACCCCACGCCCCCTTGAAGAAACACAACCCCTTTTGAGTGATAAAATTCAGTTTGAAAGCTTGTGTGCTTTCTTCTCTCAAACTCTTACTTGCTTATCTTAGTTTAGGCCAAACTACGTGGTGTTCAAGTGAGTCTTAACAAGGATTAAGTGGTGTTTCTGTATCTTAATCTAAGTTAAGGGCCCTAAACTTGGATTTGGTGGTGTTTCTGTATCCAAATCTTAAGTTTAGTTCTATCCTTTGATGGTTATACTCAAGGTGTTTCAAAGAGGATTAAAGTGGATTTGCTAGCTTTAATTCTAAGTTAGTAAGTTTAACTTTGATTCTCGTTTCCATTTCCCACATCCATAACCTTTCTTACATCCATTTCCATGCTGAATCCAAGCTAAAGCTACCCCCTTTGGTTTAGCTTTCAAACCCAAACACATAAACACCTCAAACCAGGCATCGTGAAGCATGCTAGGCAAAGTGGGCAGCAAAGTGGCACGGTCACCCCGTGCCATGAAGCACGACTGTGCCACTCCCATGGCCGTGTGATATTGCCTATTTTAAGTTGAGTTCTTGGCTTGTTTGGTTTGGTTCCATTCATCCCTTGTGCTATACATCAATTTACATCAAAGATCCTTTACTTTCTCACTTAGAATCACTTGATTCTAAGCATCCCTTTCTCCCTTCGCATACTTGATGCCTCACAACCATCATTTCATGTGCCCATTTTCACTTGTTTCCCCTTGATGTTATCTTCCTTTGATTGCTAAGTTAGTTGTATTCTAGTGAACCCTAGCTTGGTCATCGGCAGATACATCATTGAAGCATGTTAGGGTTAGGGTTTGTTATGATCAAGCTAGCTTAAATCAAGTGATGGATTTGTATTGTTTTGTGTATGATTTTGAAATCTTTAGCCTTATTGATGATTATGATGATGTTTTGGTGATTTGGAATGAGTTGAGGGTGAGTCCAAGTTGGCCACAATCTGGGGTTTTAATGATTAAGCAAGGTTTAACCTTCCTTTAATAGCAAGCATGTTATTAGTATATGTTTGATTAAGAAATGATCTTTGATGTATATGCTTTTGACGTGAAATTGAGTGTGATGGTTTTGTATGGTGATGGGAAGGACCAAAAGTTTGTTACATGAGTTCAAGGAATGATTTCAAGTGAGGATTTATGTGAAAAAAAGGAGAAAGCAAAAACAGTGATGATTGAAAATGGAAGAAAATAGGGGTGACTTTAAGATTAAACTAGTAATGATCGGCCCATTGAAAAATTATGATTTTTGGTAGGTAGATAGGTCAGTGTGTTAACTTTCAAATGTCTTTTGAATTGCCTTAATCTGAAGTTTGTGAAAAATGTTATCACCTTTTACCAGAACTGCATAGGTTAGACTAAAACTAGCATACTTGTATTCTGGCCCCATTTTGGGAACCCTATTATGGGAATCAAATTTTGTGTTCTAAACAAAAGTTTTTCGGGACTTCTTACGTTTTCAATATTGGGGTTTTGGGTCTCAATCGGTGATCGAAGGACAAAATTACGAGTCATTCATTTTAGCCCTTGTTATGCTCCTACTTTGATTTTACTAACTTATTGTCTATGAAAATAAAAATATTTGCTAATTCTGTGTTCCTATCATGATATTTTTAACAGAGTCAGGGCCTAACTTATCAATTCCCTCCCTTTTGTGCATAGCCCCATTTCAGTGAATTTTATTAAAAGTACCAGGTACATTCATTGCCTGTATCTTTCGAAATTAATACGTATTTATCAAAATTATAATGTTTTGGTAGTACATTAATGAATCAGTTTGATTCATGATTTATCACATAATAAGTGATCCCATCAGTTATCAGTTACAGGGCCTTGCCCTTCAATTACCCCCGCGACTTCAGGCCAGATCCTCCGATTGACCTGGAAGGTGTACACCTATCACAAATCGTAACAGTTACTAGGGGTTTACTATCAGATAATAATTAGTAATGCAGTTTTATATTAATCTCATTCCCTGTTTTAAAGTAAAATGAATTATAATGTGGGCCCAATTAGTTTTTCAATAATCATTCAACAATACAGGGATGCATGTACTGAGCTTCGGCTCACAGTTCAAAATGTTTTCATATTTTGTTTTATGAAAATGTTCAGTGAATTGCCCTCAGGCGTGCAGGATGACTGAAGGTGATAAGTGAGTAAGGAAGTCTATATGGAATAGTGGTGTTTCAGTGTTGAGATGCTTTTAACAGTTTATTGTGATATATTTTGATGTTGAAACTATATACTCTACCAGAGTTCTATATTTTGGTGTAGTTCTTGAGATAGTTGAATAGCTTTGATGTTAGAACTATAT
>JACYFF010031952.1:68816249-68827080 GCA_017589665.1 Selenicereus undatus | reverse complement strand
ATCCATAATCTAGGCTAAGGCTACTCCCTTTGGCTTAGTTTCCATCCTAAACTACCAAACACCTCCAACCGTGCAAAATGGAACTTCACGGTTTCACCAAACTAAAATATGGCACGGTGTGGCCGTGCTTGTAGGCACGACCGTGCCACCTTGAATTCGTGAAGTAGCCCGTTTTGGCTTCATGTTCTTGGTGGTTTATAGCTTGGGTCCATTTCCCCCTTGTGTTATACATCAATTCACGCCAAAAATCTTTTGTTTTCCCATTTAGAATCACTTGATTCTACACTCCATTCCCCCCTCACATACTTGATGACTCACAACCATCATTTTATGTGCCCATTTTCCCTTGTTTTCCCTTGATTGTGTCTACCTTTGGTTGAAAGCTTGAACTCTCAATTTGAGTCATAGCTAGAGGCCTCGACGGGTACATCAGTGTGAGTGCGTGTGTGTGCGTGCGTGAATGTGTGTGTGTGTGTATATATATATACACATACATACATACATATGTGTGTTTATATATATATATATATATGTGTGTGTATATATATATATACATATATATATACATATATATATATGTATATATGTATATATATATATATGTGTGTGTGTGTAGACACACACACACACACACACATATATGTGTGTATGTGTACATATATACCAACAGACACAGAAACACACACAAATATATATATTTATATATATATATATATATGTGTGTGTGTGTGTGTGTGTGTGTGTGTGTGTGTGTGTGTGCGTGTGTGTGTGTGTGTGTAAAGAGACCAAGGTAAGTAACAACCTTGCCCCAATAAAATGGGAGAAAATGGGAGCTCGAAAATCTTGGATTCCAGGAGTAAAGGGACATCTACATATATTGGGGCCTCTCATTCTCCCAACACGTTAACACATACGCCGGTATTGATGCATTAGTAGGCATCCCCTACAAAGCCTTGCAAAGATTAGCATTATGAAAAATGTTAATGTAACAAAAGAGAAAATGGTATGATAGGCTGACGATTGAGTTATGATCCGTCGAAGATAGGATCCTAGTATAAAACGTGGATTGGAGAAGATCCACCAGGAGGAAAGAAGGCCATTGGTAAGCACTTTGAGTAGTAACTCTTTCACTCAAATAGTAAATAAAGCCAAACGATCCTTCTCTAGGGATTTGACATTAGGTACAGTACTGGGATAGCTACCCCCCGAGGGTTAGAGATGTGGGTTTCCTATAGGTGAAATTCGCCTAAAAAATAAGGATGTTAGAAAGCCCAAATTGACTTATAGCCAAGACTAACGGCCTCATCTTTTTAACTCGTCCACCATGTTGTTAAACTGTTGACTGTTGCTTAAAAGGGTTGAAGAATTCCAGATTGAAATCTTTGATGAACTTGGCTATTCGTATTCCACAAGATGATGGCTGAAAGATGGGTAGGCTCCCTCGACCTTATCACAAGCTCAGGAAAGTGCTCGTAAAACCAAAGATACGAAACTAATAATCAATGATAAGGGCCATAAACTGAAAAACATAGGAATGATTTTTTTTTGAAAAAAGAAATTGCTACGGCGATCACTCATAAACACCCAAGGGATGGGCTTGAAATTGTTAGTTTGATTACTCTTCATTTTCCGCACCCCTAATCGCATTCTGCAAATATGAGTGAAATATGCAGGTACCCCCAATTTAAGTCTCTCATCGTATCTAGGTCAACAAGGTTAACTAAATAGTGAAAGTAACAAAGATAGCCAAACAAAACAAACATTGTGGTGCCAAGGAGAGAAGCTAAAATGATTCTGGCTTGTTGATTGGCCGAATGCTCAATCCAGCATCAATCACCGTTTATCAAGTTAAAAAGTATTCTATAAAGGAAATGGTTTTCGGTATATTGGCAATAATAAGGATAAAGAGTTGAGGAAGGTGATCACATTGCAAGTAAAGTATTTCTCATAAACTAAAGGATCTCCTCAAAATCCAAGACCTGTTAGTATTGCAAAATCAAAAGGAGTTATGGTTAACTCCCCAAAACGAAAATGAAGGGTGTTTATAGTGTCCCAAAATCTTTCAACTATTACACGAGTAATGCAATTATCATTCAAATGTATTGCTCCTTCTAAGGCCGAATGGAGAAGCCTAAAGTCAGCATCGTTTAGTACAATCTTTAGGCTTCTCTGTGTCGAAGAACCCTCATAAATTTCCAAGGGGCACCTGCACCCCTAATCGGATTTTCCTGAAAAGGAAAGAAAATGAATATCAGACTTATAACCAGAATAAGAAAACAACTTTTAAAGCATAAAAAGAAATATGAACACATATTGTTGTTGAAACAACTTGATAGGATGCCTACTAGGAGGTCCATTCCATCCTAGCCCTTGATAAGTTGCCATTCCCTCTCACTGAAGGAGTCTCGAGCAATACTTTATTGGTTAGTCCTACGAGGTGAGTGAGACCTCCTCACATTCCTGATTTTTCTTGAAGCACAATTACAAACACTCTTGAAAGGAGTTAGGAAGTTGAAGATAGTAGAAGCTTCAAAGTAATGAGAGCACAAATGCAAGCTATACATGGGAACTATTTCATAGTGAATGAAATCAATAAGCACAGGCAAGGAGAAGAAGCTAAATAGGGACCCTACCAGGTTCTGCCATGAATGCAAAACACACATGCCTTGCTAGATGCATAAAAAACGAACAAAAAGCAAGAAAAAAAAAAAGCAAAAGAAGAGGGACCCGGTTGGGTTCCCCATGCATGCAAACTAATGAGTGAAAATCCAAGCTTATCCACCCATAATGCATGCAAGTAAGAGGAAAAAACAAGATGATAATGCCAAGGGGTGCCCAGCTAGGATCCTTGGTACATGAGCATTACATACACCTACATTACCATCATCTTTACCAAGAAAAAGCAATTGGGATCTGGCCAGGAATCCCAATTGCATGAAGGTAAGATTTTACGCTAACTTTAGCAATGATGGAGGGACTAATGAAAGAAAACAAGAGGAGAAAGTCAAGAATAGGGGACTTGGCCAGGTTCCCTAGAAGCATACAAAGACATTAACAATTAGGCAAGGAGTAGGAAGAAGGCAACAAGCAAGAATGTAGTGTCGACAAGAGACACAAGAAAGTAAACAAAGGGAAAAGCAACCCACTTGCAAAAGGGAATTTCAAGAAAAATAAATCAGATGAACTCAATGTCCACTAGACTGGCGAAGAAGGTCAATAATTCAGAATTGATAAAACAGCAAAAGGTTTGCTACACCTACAAAAAGTCAAAATCCAAATCCGCTTGACCCACGCAGGGTGCATTGAATTGGCGAAAGGTTCGCTAAATCCATAAAAGGTAGAAATAGAGCAATAAAATAGGGAAGCACAAGAGCTACCTACTTTGACCTTCAACTTCCATAACTTTAGTCAATATGGGGTCTGACTATAGACATCTAAACATGGTGTCTCGATTTTGTAAAATACTCAATGATGAATCTTATGCCCTAACCCATGTATTTGGGGGCCCCAATAGGATTAATCCTTAATTTAAGTCTAAAAAATTGAGAGAAATAAGGAATACAAGCCTAATCTGGCCCATACTGTGGGAATAACATAGAACCTGCCTAGGAACCTGGCCGGGTACCTAATAGTTAGTAAAAACCTAACCTAGTTCTCAGTTTCCTTGTCTGCATCCAAACTGTGTCCTAACAGATGTAGTTTTAGCTAGCAAGGTGGACCGGTTAGATCAATCCTATTAGGGGATAATTTGATCTTTCTTTATTATTTTTTAATCAACTTGTATTATCTCTTTAGGTGCTATAAAAGGAGCAATACCCTCCAGGGTTAGACACAACACAAAAATTAGAGAGATATACACTAAAAAATCCTAAGAGACATACATCAAATACTGAGAACATGGAAAGGCAAAAAGAGTGAGACATTGGTTAATTATTAATGAAGTGTCATTTGGCTCAATTCTCAAGTACGCCAGGTGGTTCAACCTTAGGGCACGACTTAAACTACCCCTCCTCTCTTTGCTTAATTTTCATGGTTTTGCTTTATTCAGCTTTGGGTTTAAGTAAAGATGTAATATTTAGTTAGTTTGGCATTGCCTGCTATAACTATTTAAATGTTTTCTTTAAGTTCCTTTGGATTAACATTACACTTTTAGTTTTTATCATATGATTTGTTTGATACAAAATACGCTACATACTTGCTGTTTTTTAATGTAATTAGAATTCTAATTTCCTGTATTGATTAGTAGAAGTCATCAGTGATGATGGACGGTGACGTGATGCACTCCATTATGTATACCTTCGCCCTTGAAGTTAGATCTTCAGTTCAAGTTTGGAGTTAATTGATCCCCACTTTAGAGATTACTCGAGGGCTTTTTGAAAACCTCTTTAGAACGAACCAATTGTCCCTTTCTATGCCTCTTAAAATTTATGGTTCTTTTTAGGGAGAGTTTGATTTTGTAAGTTTTCCTAAGAGCTCATTAATTACTCTATTAACTAAATTTACCATTTTTAATTAAATATTTTTAGATTGAGTAGTTTCGAGATCGCAATAATAGTTATGTTTGAGTTAGAAACCTATGCTTTATCCTGCACAAGGAACCCTACCGGGTCCTTAGACTAGGAAACCGATTTTGTAGTCCAATCTCGTAACTCAACCAAAGAGACTGCTAGGGAGCTAGAGTAGAAAATTGGGCTCAACACTAGGCCATGGTCCCTATCGAGATCCTAGAATAGGGTTGTTGCATAGCTCTTTGGGTGTGGAAATATTTTCTTTTGTAGCTTGATTCTTTTCTTTGTTGAAAATGAAAAAATCAAATCCAAACCACACAGTTCGCAAGGGAGCCAAACAATTCGCAGGGGACCTCTCAGGTTTCAGATCGTGGTCCTTACATTCACCTATCCCAAGACTACTCCATAGCAAGCAAACATGCTTAACTATAGGCTTCTTAAGTGTAGGATTCCTAAAAAGGAAGGTGCACCGTTGGTGATACAAGTAATCTCTTTAAATCCTTTAAGCCTTAATTCTAACCGTACTGAGGGTGATACAAGCATTTCTACTTGAAGAGCACAACAACCCCATTATGCCTCGTAACTGGGCCATATTATGTGCCCCCATATCAGTGGTCCATCCTAGTATCTTTGCTTCATTCGATAACTATCCAGGGCTCTCCCGCTAGTAGATGTAGCTCATGGTCGCGATTCGACTTTGGTAGCAATATGTAATGTCAAGGCCCTCCTGGACTGTGGACAATTATCAAGGACTTTAAGGATAGTTGCCTAGCCCCATAGATCATGACGAGCTTTTCCAGTATTCTTCGACCTCATTCTCAGATTACTTGTGAAAACTTAGGGGGTCACCCATCCCAAGACTACTCTATAACAAGTACGCTGAACTATTGAATTGTTAAAAGTGGGCTTCCTAAAAAGGAAGGTGCACCATTGGTGATATAAATAGTCACCTCGGATCCCTTAAGTATCAATTCTGACCATACTTGGTGTGCCACAATATGTGAAATCCTATATATTCATACTTAGTTTCAGAAATGTATCACTAGTTGCTTAAGCTCGTAAGTTGTGGTATAATATTTTTCTACAAATTAGAAATTTAGTTAAGTCCAAATTGCTTACATCTGATCTAGCCCAAAGCTCATTCAAAAAATTCAGATTCAAAATTGCCTTAAATTCCGTCCCAATTGTTCAAAGCAAGATTCGAATTCTTTAATAATTTTGGGAAGGAATATTTAATTCCCTAAAAGTTCTCTTAAATTAATTCCATTTCCCCAAATTTTTCCCTTAAACATCTCATTGGCACTCTTATTCAAGCTGGATGATTGGGTTTTAAAGAAAGTGGAAACAATGCTCCATTATTCATGTAATATATCACGCTCTTCTCTCCTCACCCCGACGACCACCTCCGATCAACGATTGTAATGGCCCAAACCTAATTAGTAATGACAATAAATTTGAAAAATAATTAAGCTAATCAACTCAAGCGTGTGTACTACAATTCACCATTTACAGGTGTTTGTTTTGCAGGGCTCAGACAGTGTTGGAGATCCTTGATGCCAGATGGCACATTTGTACATGTAAAACAATAACAAGAGAATTAGGTCCTTATAACTTTTAAAAAGTGTAAAAAAAACTTAAACATGTGCATTGCCAAATACGTGAGTGTGTAAAATAAATTTATTAATAGGATACATCATAATTAAGTCCAATAATAATAATAATAATAATAATAATAATAATAATAATAATAATAATAGTAATAGTTTTTGTAATAATAACAACAACAAAAAATGGAAGAATCAAATTGGCAAATTAGAATAAATAATAGACATAGTAAGCCTTGAAAATTTTGAAAATAACTTTACATTGTAGCCCACAACTTGTAAAAAGGAAGAAATTAAAAACCTACCTAGTAAAAAGAAATGGAAGAATGAAAAAATAAAAAAACTTAAAAAAAAATAAGCATTGGCATGCGGTTATGGAAAATTAAAACCATCCCTTCCCTTCTTCTTCCAAAAACCCATACAAATACAATCCCACCCCGTGATTTTTTTTGCTCTTTCCCACTCTCTAACTAGTAGCAAGTAGTCGCCTGGTTGCCACCACCACCCAGCCACTGGCGCCAGCACTAACGCTAGCAAGACCGAAACTGCTCCTCCCTCATCTAGTCCTCTTTTTTTGTATTTGTGAGGTAAGACCAATTCCAAACCCTTATCTTTCACCATTCAAAAAAATTCATAGTTTTTAATTATAAAAGTTGACATTCAAACATGAAATTTGTACTAAATAGGAGTTCTTTAATTGAATTTGAGTGGTGATGATGCAATTGTAGGTGTTTAATTTTGTGGGTTTTGACTTGGGTGTTAAGATAAAGTTGGACGTGCATAAGGAAGTGTTATATTTTTGAAAGAGTGTAACGCCTTGGAAATTCCAATTTATTATTCACTAACCTTTAGCCTATTTAATGTAGCGGGGAAATAAAAACTGGTTGTACATTACTATCGTATCTCATTAAGAAAAACAAGGCAAACAGAAGGTTTATTCAAATAATAAGATCAAGAGTAAAGTCAACCGTTCAAAAAGTCAATGGTCCAAAAGTCAAACTTAGTCAATTCACAAGGTTCAACATTTTTTCATGCTAAATAAAAAGGCTTAAATTAAACGACTATTCGCTTGGCTCACATCCCATCCCCATGCACCACATTACTACCTAAAAACAAAATATTTCACACAGTGAGACAAAACTCAATAATGCCAATCCCTAACTATAAAACACCCACTTAAATTCATTTTAAACACTTAGGTTGAAAGGGTAATATTCAAATAGTTCAAAAAGACTAAGTCCCAACCAGTTCTAGATATTCAAACTTCAACATTAACCACTATCCCAAATCAAAACAATCAATTTCATTGGCAAGCGCCCCCACCAGAGGGTCTTACGGCCTTCCATCGAACAACTTTATGGGTTACTAGAACCCATCCTGGCGTACATCCATCTATAATGGCATGTACCCCTAAACTGCAAGCGATAACCTGGGGAGACTAACTTATCTCAATCTCGGGATAAACGTACCTTGATCTTAGGAGGCACTTTCTCGTAACCTCGTCTTAGTTTTTTTGCTTTAGATATTTAGTATATTATGAATAAATCCATTTAGCTTCCCGAGAGTCCAACCCGCCTCAAACAATCTTCTATTAACTTAGCAAAACAACTTAAACATGAAATGTTCAAGTAAATATTCAATCACAACACAATATTCCACTTCAAAAAATCATAAAATCACGAGTTGCAGTTCACGTTTTACACATAAGGTCCCCTTGGTATACAACGCCACATAATAATTCATAAACAACCAAAATCATTTTAGAAGAGCAACCAAGGAGTGTTAGGGCACAGACATTATCTCAAAGAAGTGTAGGTACCAAGTTTTAGCTTTAACTAGAGTATTGAGCCTACACGACAAAACTAAAAAGTTACGACGTGCACTAACTTAAGGGTATTCTTACACCCAAAACCAATCTTTCCAACCCAAAAGTCAACCTAATCACTAGGACCATAAGAATATAACTAATACTCCATACATACCAATTTTCTAGAACCAATGCAATTTACAAAAGCTCATTTACTCAAATAAATCACTTATTGAAATTTAACCCTTTAGGGTTTTGGAGAAAGTTTTATAACAGTTTCTGAACTAACTTCTAGAGGCCATAACTTCGCGTAGAAAAGTCATATTGAGATCATTGAACCCAATCTAGAAATGCTAGTCTATCTACTACGACTTTTGTTCTATATGTATAACAAGAAACTATCATGGCGGCCTCAAAAAGTCACTTCTTCACACAACCAGTTTCAGGTTAGAATTGCACAGTCTCAAGAGAAATTTTATTTCTCTTTCATTCTAAGCCCAAAATTCATGATTCGAACTTCTCTTGAAACTTCACTCATGGATATAGATTAAGGAATATTTTTATTATTTTGGGGATAGCATATAAAATCAGTTTAATCAGTGAAGTTGGGTAACGACTAACCCTAAATTCGACGCACGAAGTCACGACTTGCATACAAGCAAACTCAACATCATCAATAACAATTGCAAAATCTACAAAACCTATCTAAGGCCCCCTTTAATAGAGGTTTTGAAGAGAAAGTTTTTGGTCTTACCTTGAATATGAGAGTGAGAGGTGAGATGCCTGTATGGATTCTTTCAAATGACCCCAAAATTTGATAATATTATTGCAAAAAGAAAAAGAAGTATATAGAGTCCAAAAATTGAGTGAATTTGCTATAAAAATAAACTCTTTCTAAGCATAAAAATTTTAAACTCAAACAACCCAAAACCCTTAAACTTTCTCACCCAAAAACTAAAGAGGAAAGAGGTTTGATGGCTTGGTTAGGCAGCACGGTGGGCGGCCGGCAGTAAGGGTAGACAGACGGTGGTGGCAGTGCTCGATAGATACGAGAGGGAGAGTGAGGGTGAGACTTACGCATGAGAGAGAGAGAGAGAGAGAGAGAGAGAGAGAGAAATGTAAGATGGGGGAGGGGGAATTGTTCCACATTAAAAAAAAAAACTTTTTTGCTTTTTTTTTTCTATTTTCTACTGATGAAGAGGATAAGAGAGAGAGATTTGTGGGATGAAAATTGGGCAAGTGATGGATTTGGATATTTTCTTTTTATTCCTTCCAAAATGCTAATACATTTCAAATTTTAAATTTGAAACTTAAAAGGCAAAACTGATAAAACAAATCTAAATTTTTATTGAATAAGATTAATATTTTCTTTAATAAAGCATAGGGTTGGATCAAACAAAGAATTTTGGACTTGGTCTGAAGACCTTATATGAAGACTTGATGCTAAACTTACTGCCTACGAGCTCAAGAGAATAGCGATACATTCTCGAAATTAAAAATCAACTTAATTATTCTTCGAGAATTATACATATTAATTTTTGAGGTTTTATATTTTACCCCCATAAACGTTTTGTCCTCGACACTTCACAAACGACTCAATCATAATTAAACATCCAAATTTTTAGGGTCTCATCTCACCCCTCTCCAAGGAAGTTTCGTCCTTGAAACTTACTCATGCTTAGTCTAGCAAACAGATGACAGTACTTAGATCACTTTTCTTCTTCCGATTCTTATGTTACCGCAACTGTGACGTGATGAACCTAAAGGACCTTCAGAAGTGGAATCACTTTGTTGCAAAGCTGCTTCTCGTTGCGGTCTAAAACCTCAATCAGTTGCTCCTCGTAGGTTAAGTCCTCGCAGAGTTGTAGAAGTTTTAGCTTGACATATGAGTTAGGTGAGGAATGTGTTTACATAGCTAGGACACGTGAAATGCATCATGTACTCTTGAGAGTTTTTATGGACATTACAAGTGATATGCTACTTCTCCCACCCTCTCTGTGGTAGGATAAAGGCCGAAATACCTTAAGATTAGCTTATCTGATTGTCCGAACCATATAACAATGGGTGAAACTTTTATAAAAACTAGGTCGTCCACTTCAAATTCTAAGGGTCACTATCGCTTGTTCGCATAGCCTTTCCCGTAACTTTGGGTTGCCTTCATCCCCTCTTGTATCACCCAGACCTTCTGTGTAAGTTGAGGTCCTGTGGTGAGAACATCATTGATCTCTTAAAACTATTAGGGAGCTCCAAACCTCCTACCATATAATGCTTCGAATTGAGACTTTACTATACTAAAATGATAGTTGTTATTGTAGGAGATCTCAATTAGTGCTAAACTATTTATCCCATGCCTTCTTCAATCTAAACCATAAGTTCGAGATATGCCCTTTAACATCTGAGTTGTTCATCTCGTCTACCCTTTAGTCATTGGTTCGAATAAGGAATTGAAATTTAGCCTAATTTGGGAAGCTTCTTGGAGATTTCGCCGAAGTATTGCTTATTTCCAGTGTCAAAAGCTAGCACCATCAAACAGGGTGCCCTACACAGTGTGATCGACTGATCTTCTCCGGGTAGGCCAGACCAAACAGACCTAAGGCTTAGGTGTAGCAAGAGACGCTTGTTGTTAGTTTATGGATCATTCCAACATTTATAGCCTTCTTATTTAGTGGTACTTTTAGCGGCACGTTACCTTCATACTTTGGTCCCACTTTACTACTTACAGGAGTGTTTAGTCTTAACTCACTACATAATTTCTAGGAGTAGGTGCATTACTTTGTCCTGTACCCTTAGTTCACCAAAATGTAATCAGTAAACTTTCTAATTCACCAAGCAACATATATCAAGCATCTCCAGTTAATTATGAAATCTTTAAACTTTAAACAACTTTTATGTGTGCGTGTCTATGTATGTAT
>JACYFF010031952.1:68796523-68816149 GCA_017589665.1 Selenicereus undatus | reverse complement strand
TATATATATATATATATATATATATATATGTATATATGTATATATAGTATTCGTAAAGAAATTACTTGTGGATATTATATGAGCACATATTGGTAGTATATGTGGGTGTCAAATAGCATAGTTTGGCTTTTTTTTTTGGTGAGAAATAAGGGACAATTGTCCCTAAGACAACTGTATTAAGTATGAACTTGATGAGGCTAAGCTACCCCGCCAATGTCCTCACGGAGCGCTGAATACATGTAGTTAGGAGCTTAATTGAAATAGATTGTAGGAGGACTTCGATGAACCCCTAAATTGGGAAGGCTATCTGCCGCCCGATTGGCCTGCCTGAAGTAATGGTTTAAGGATATCCTCCAACTCCATGTAGTACATGATTCCTACATTCTTGGATGATGTAGTAATGCTCACACCAGCTGGGATTAACTTTTTCCAATTTGTCAATGACCACCTTTGAGTCCAGTTGCGCTATCAACACAATGATGCTTTCTGCCTTGGCTATCCGAATACCATGAAGTAGAGCTAGCAATTCTGCCTTGACAGAGGAACAGTTACCAAAGCTAGCACTAAACATAAAGACCGCCCCCTCCAATTGGCCATGGGTTGCCTCATGAGGCTCCATCGACATTGAGCTTTATCTAGAGATCCGGCGGTGCTTGCCATTGAAGATAAGTTTCAGATTTGGGCTTACAAAGTCCATGCACCCAAAGATGATTATTGGACCCAAGAGCCTTCAGAACTTCCCAAGTCTTCTTGTGTGCAAAAACACAGGGATTGGATGGTGTAAATTCAACATTCTCAAAACATCTTTAGTTCCTCCATTTCCATAGCCACCACAATGTCATGGCAAAGAGAGTAGGCCAATCCTTACCTGTGTTTTTAGAGCCTTCCAAATTTATGTGTATCCATTCTCTAAATGGTAGAGTGAAGAAGATGTTGTGCTTCACCTCACGTGCCAAGTCAAGCGAAACTCTTTGGGCATACTGGCACTCTCAAAGAACATGCAATACATCTTCCTATATATTATGACAACTATTGCATAGAGGGTTATCTGAAAGTTGATGACGTACCCTATGAGCGTTTATCATAATTTTCTCATGGACAACAAGCCAAATGAAAAATGTGACTCTCTAGGGGGAATTCAGAGTCTAGATCAGGTTCTAAATATTTTCATGATGCTCTAGAAGGTTAGACTTAATAATCATTAATGCTGACTTTATGGTGAAGCCGTTGGAGGCATTGTTCCATATTAAAAGGTCTTCATGATCCTCATCCTCATAGACCTCAATGGATGCAATTTTTTTGAGAATTTCATCCAGTAGAAGGCTAGCAAATGTATCCCATCCCCAACCCTCATTAGTGGTCCATGTATTAGCTTTACTTATGTTCTCCACTTTGGAAGGTATAGGCTAAAAGTGTTGAAGCAGAGGGGTCGCTTTGTTACCCAGTTATAAAACTAGAACAATGTTTTTTCTCCATTACCTATCTTAGTTTTAACCGCTTCTTTGATGAACTTAGCACATTTGCATATCCCTTTCCAAGCATTGAAAGCATCAGCCTTTGGTGTAGACACGTTGATATCACACCGGCCACTGTAATACTTGGCACGTAACACCCTGGACCATTGATTGTCCTTCTCTGTTAATACCCTCCAGCCCAATTTTGTTAAGAAAGTTGAATTTACTTGTCTCATTGAGCGGAGTCCAAGGCATCTAGCTTCTTTGCTTCTCATGATACAATCCCATGCCACGTGAACCTTTCTTTCTCCCTCCCCATATGAAGTTTCTGCTTTACAGTCTATCTCATCACATAAGTATCGTGGGAGCTTCCCCGTTTGCATAGCATGAAATAGGATTATAGATATTGTAGATTGAATAAGTGTGGCCCTCCCTACCAATGATAAGGTTTTAGACTTACAACCTGCTAGTCTACCATCCACTCTATCAGATACTTGTTTAAAGGTGTGTCTGTTGACTCAACCATTAATTGTTTGAACTCTAAGGTATCGACCAAGATCAAAAGTGATGGGTATTCTAAGAACATTACTTACTTGAGCAGCTAGCGACTCTATGATGTTATTTGAGAATAATACCATGGATTTTTGCAAACTTTACACTTTGTCATGAAGCGATATAGAAGGTGTCTCAGCAATGTTTGATAGTAGTTGCTTGCTCTAAGGATCCCTCTCCAAAAAGGATGAGATCATCATAAAAAAAGAGGCTAGAAATTTTTAGGCCCCCCTCGACTTGGACTAACTGATTTCCCTGTATCCTTACAACTTCTTCCTCAATTAGATGGCACAAAACGAGTCTCTTTATCTAGCTCCTCGAGAAGGTGTTAACTGTTTAGTTCAGGCCCCATTACAAAGTATACTAAATTGAGTGGAGCCGACACAACTCATTATCACCTCCACCATTAATTGAAGGGATCTAGCCTCCATCAACGTGTCATAAATAAATGGCTAACGAAGTCTATCAAAAGCTTTTTCAAGATCAACCTTGAGTGACATGTATCCACCCTGCCCTTTCTTTCTTCTCATGGTATGAAGCATAATTTCATGCACTATTATAATGTTATATGTTATTTAACATTCAAGAACAAAGGTACATTGGGTAGGCAAAATCAGTTTGCTCAAGACAGGTTTTATCATGTTGACCAAAACTTTGGAGATAGCTTTGTAGGCATTATTGCACAAGCCTATGGGGCGAGGTTGAGATACACATTGGGGGTTATCCACCTTAGTAATAAGCGTTCAGAACGTGTCATTGAGTCCTTCTGGTAGAGAATGTTCATTGAGGGCCTTAAGCACCATATGCATAAGCTGGTCCCCAACGAGGTTCCAGTATTTTTGATAGAAAAAAGCTTGGTATCCGTTAGGACCAGGAGCTTTAAAGGCACTCATATCAAATACTGCACGTTTAACATCTACCCTTGTGTACTGCCTATATAGCTGTTGTATATCCTCCTTATGAAGGCTATGGAATCGATTGGCAGGAAATCGATTGGCAGGAAGAATATAAGGAACATAGTCTTCTTCGTCATCAATATATAGGTGAAGAAAATAGTCCCTCACCATGTCTTTGATGGCATCCTCATCCTATAACCACTTTTCTTGAGTATCTTGGAGAGCCTCTATACGATTAAAAAGTCTTCGAATGATGATACTCAGGCGATAGAACTGGTTATTACAGTCTCCATCTCAAATTGCTTCAATTCTGGCCTTTTGGAACCAAAAAGTCTCGATTTGGTCTAAGACCTCATCTAGATCATGACACTATTTTCCCTCTAATTTAATGAAAAATCTATTCATACACCTTTAAGAGCTCTTTTGAGTTCCCTCCAAGCGAGTCCATAGATCTTGTTTGCTCCTAAATAGATTGCCAAATGTCTCCTTGTTCCACTTGATAAGGGCTGCCAATAGATGCATTAAAAGTGGGTAAATTGGAGCATTAGAAATCCAGTGGTTTTTGAGGAAATCATCAAAGAGCTCATGGGATGTCCAAGCAGCATAAAACTGAAAAGGCTGAAGGGTCTATGGCAGTGGAGAAAACCCATTCGGAGATTGTAGATAGGACAATGATCATACTAATTTTTCAAGAGATGGTCAACTTCCGCCTCTTCAAACCTCATTCTCCTTAATTCATTGCATAGCCCTCTATCTACCCTAGCTAGCTTTTTGGTATTAGGATTAAGGCCCCTGGACCATGTGAATTCTGAACCTGAAAAACCAAGGTGTATAAAACTATTATTATTGGTCAAGTGGTCAAATTTGGCACACCTTCTAGCAAGTTCAGAGCTACAGTTTTGCCTTTCATCCATAATTCTGGTCTCGTTGAAGTCTCCTGCTAAGAGCCGAGGTTTGGAATGAGTTAAGGAAAAGGTTTCTAAGATGGTCCAAAGTTCCTCTCTTATGGCTTCTTAGACGATACCGTAAGCAGTAGAAAACAACAGCCATCCTCCCCATTAGGGACTACTTCTAGTGTGATGCACTGTGGGTGAGAATTCCCTTTCATAAGGTTGACGATATGCTCCTCTTGGATCTGGTGGATCCTCAGAGTGCATTGGAGTGAGCTTTTCTGGGATGCCATTAAATTGTACAAGATTATCAGGGGAAAGGATAGGGATCTGTGCTTAGAGTGTGTAATAAAAGGGTGTGGGATGATTTAGGAGATAGCCTTAGCCTGGGAATTTGTGAAGGTTCTTGAAAGGGCTTCTTTTGATGATTTCTTGTGGTTGGGGTTGGATGGTTCATAGGCTGAGTTTGCTTACATCGGAGGCTTCCAGGTTGTAGGAGGTTTGGGGAAGTTCTTGGTATTTCTTAGAGCTAAAGTAGTTCGTACATTGCACATGGTTTCGATGCATGGCACATTCACAATATTATTGCCTAAATCGGCTGTAGAGTTATTTATGGCCACTGTTTCCATATGCTCACCTATTAAGTGGTCTTGAGCAGCTGCAGTCGCATCATCAAGATCATCTTCCTTATTGTCAGGAGCACAATCAGCCATAATATCTTCGTCTATATTTTCAGCAAGGATTTGGAATCTTGATCCCAAGAAGGTGGCATTGCATATGGCAGGATTAATATCTTTTCCTAAATTATCATTTTGTTCAGTTGGTGCTGGCGCATCGAGTCCTTGTTTGAATTGACCAGAACCCAAATCAGTATTCGGGTCGTGGATTTGTCGTTACCACTTAAGTTGGAGTTGGAATTGTTGCTTTTGGAGTTCTTCTTGCTAGGGGGTTTCTTGACAAGCAACCGTGATCCAAAATCTTCCATACAGTCAAGTTTATTCGCTTGGGTAGCCACAGTAGGGTCTTGATGCCTTGGATGAGGTGGTTGGGTCTAGGGATGCTATTATCCAAGGGATGAGTTGGACAGGAGTATTCCTTATGCCCCACTTTTCCACATTTGTAGCATAGCAGTTTAAGGCCCTCATATTGATCTTCCAAATCCTTCCTTGAAACTGAAATTTTGAGAGTAATGGCTTTGATAGATCCACTTGCACACTTAGTCGTGTGAACTTGCCTTGAGCCACATTAGCAATGGTGCTTATCAATGCCCATTACCTTACCTACCTTAGATCTAATCATATGTAGGAACTACTGATCAAAGTAATCGATACTAATATTGGGAATACGGATCCAAGTTGTGAGGACCCTAATAGGCTCCTCATCCAGGACAAAATTCAGAACCCATTTCCTTATCGTCAAATAGTTGTCTCCTATGAGCCAAGGCCTTATGTGAGTCCATGATGATAGACTTCTGGGTTGGTGAATCGTGTGATGAAATAATCACAACCTATATCAATAAGTGAGAAATCCCCCCTCAAGGTTCTATTTTATCTCAAGTCTTCGTTGTAGTTTTGTGAAACCTATACCCTTATCAAGCATTTTAATTATTAGGGCATGCTTCCATGGTGCCCTAAATTTACGTTTTTGCTCTTTCGTGAGTCTGATAATTGGGTATCTCAGATCTTCCACTTCATTTGGATCTATAGGATCATCCTCCAGAGCACAATCATCCCCCCCTTCACTCCGAAAAGGATTGGAGAATGTGGAAAACTGAACGGGTGGATTATTACTTGTAGCCATGTCTCTGAAAGACATTTGGGGCCTTTCTTCAGACTGAAGCCTGGTCTGCCCATGCATGGTTTTGTCTAGTTGATCTTCCTCATACCCAAACCTTCTTCCGCCTACTATATTGGACCCCCATTCGCAGTTCTCTTGAATTTTTTACTAGAATGATGGGTTAGGTCTCGTTCTTCTGGGAAGAAGGGATTCTCTCTCAAGTTATGCACTCTCCAACTCCTTCTAATTGTATAAACTATTAGTTGGCTAAATTTTAGGAGTCTTTACTAAAGACCGCAATGCAAATACAAAATTATATTATACTGTAAGATATATAGGAGTTATGTACAACCGGACCACAAAATACATTTTTGTGGGCTTGTTTTCTTTGATTCCCACTTGACCTATATATTGGTTTGTGGAAGATATTGTTGGAACCACATGCAGAGTAGTGTTGAGACGTTTTGTATTAATACTTCTGCATTGGAGCTTGGTTTGATCTTTATAACAACTTAAATGTTTTATTTTATCTCCTTATTTTTTCTATATTCATCTGGAACAGAGTATTGTTTTATTTTCATGAAATTTTTTTTAGATTAATTTCTTTCCCTCTTTCTTTGTTTTTTAGTTTGTATCACATTCATTATATATGATGCTTCCAAGATAATTGCTTAATGATTAATAAATTATGAATATGATATTTTATTTTGAATTTAATTTTTATTTTTTTGACTTCATTTATTTTAGTAACCATAGAAAGACAACAAGCATATGATTAAATTTTTCCATACATTCAATATTCGTTGATTTCTTTATTGAAAATGGCCATTTGAATATAAGTAGATGAGATAAACATAATGTTTTCAACATAATTTGCATATAGGTTTAGGTTGAAGAGCATATATTTGTACAATGAAGGTCACTAAATGTAGTACTCATACTCACTACACAAATTATCAGTACTCACTAAATATAAGCAACTTGTTAAGCCAAGTGCCTAATAGTTATTTTTATGTTTTATTTAACTAAGGCCTAATATAAGCTTTACCTTTTTTTGGGGGGGGGGGTAAGCTGTTGCATCAGTAGCACAACGAAAAAACAAATAGATAATCACATCAGAGCAATGCACACAATAGCCAAGACTTTGCTAGCTAACTTATGACCATCTACCACACCAACACTTCTTACGTAAGCATTGTTATTCGAAGTAGCATCAATAGCCATACATGCAACATTCAATGATTATGGACATAGACTTGCAAAATGGATCTCTTCACTTGTACTTCCCATTTTTTTTCTTTCCCTTCGAGCAATTCTGGACCTCCTCTAAGCTAATCATCCCTTACTTCCTCTTCTTACACATACTCATCTTATCGCTTCTTTAGCTCTCACACTCACCTTATTTTCCCTAAGCTCTCTTCATGCCCTTTTTGTTGTGATTAGGGAAACGACTGCCTTGTTGGTGCACTCTTGGCTTTACCAAACACTTGAACTTCCGTAGGAAACTGATTGTGTCCAATCGCAGGTAATCAACCACCTACATAATTCCCTCTTCCAAGGATACCTACTTTAACTCGTGAAAATGGCTTATGCACTCTGCAGATGCATTCCTTGGACTCTTTCTCTTTATCTATTTTCCCTTGCTAATCGAATCTCTTTGGTATTTGGAGGAAGTTGCAGATGTCAAATGGAAGACTGAATAAATTCAGATGGTCATGTGACCACATACTAATTAGGTCCTAAGATTCCATTTGTTTCCCTTCATTGAATAGATTATGAGAGAACTTGCTTAAAGAAAGACCAATAACTCTCCTTCTCTCTTGAAAAATTTCAAATCTAACTTCGGTACAAACTTCAACGATTGGTGTTATCTCAAAACCATTATCATCAAGGTAATAGGCCTTAGATTTTGTGTGACAGGGGTCAATCCTATCCCTGACACATGGTAAAGATTTCAAGTCTGGGATTTGGGATTGAATCCTTTAGTCTTCTAGGGTCTCCTAAATCCTTTCATTGCTTTCATAAACTACCCTTTCCTCACTTGTGATCTCTTTTTCATTGATATTGAACATGTACTTTTATAAAAATTGATATTTTCCTCAGATTGGACCTCTTTTATAGCAATTTGATCCTTTCTCCATATGAACAGGCACACTTCCTTCTTCTTTCCCTTTAAGTTGGATTTACTTCCTAACTCCTCCCCAACTTTTTGAGTTCCTTCGACAACTCTTGATTGGTAGGATCAAAATTTACAACTTGCCCTACATCTTTAATACCCTCGTTCAAACTATTCAATTTCACAAAAGTAACAACTATTTCAAAAAATGCTTTCACATTCTTGAGATTAGACTCCAAAATAAGAGCTGAAGGTAATAGTTTAGTTAAAATATACTAGCTTCAACAATAGGTTAATATGTTTAGATTCAAAGATGTGGCCAAGTGCATCATCAACGACATGTTTGTTCACTTAGTAGGTGGCCTACACCAACAAATTGAAAGGCTTTCTCATAGGTCATAACAACTTGTTAATAATTTCACTTCCTGAAAAATGTATTCCCATAATTTATAATCTCCTTTGCTTTATGAAAGACTTGTAAGGGGTAGTTCATGCTTTTAACCCAATCAATAATAACCTAGAAAATATGAGGATTCATGATGGGCCCTGTAGGTGTGCCTATGGGAGAGGTTAGGCTAACTACCTTCAACCATTCCTAGGTTCGAAGATCCCTACTTAGAGGCCCAACGTGGACAACCAACCAGCGGCCCATTAGGGAAACATCTTAAGTGAAGTTACCACTCTGCCCCTAGCTACAGATACTATAAATACCCTCTACCTACATCGAGAAAGGGGATCACTTTTCTTCGGCACATTCTCCCATACATTAAAAATTCTCTTTCCCTGCTCTGTCTTTTCTGGGACCCCCTACTGACTTGATCGTCGCAGAGGGGTTCCCCGGATCTCCACCCGGGTTTCCTTTTTTGCAGGTTCAATGCTTAAGGAATGGATCATCAGGCGTCTTTCTCGTATCATCACGTAAACCTGTGATTGTCCCATGTCAACCTCAGAGAAACTAGAAAGAAATCTGTTTTAAGACTTTCTAGTTTCTCTGAGGGTGACATGGGACGAGAGTGAACTTACGTAATGGCATGAGCAGGATGCCTGGCGATCCGTTCCTCAAGCGCTGAACTTGCATAAAGGGCAAGCTCGGGTGGACATATGGGGAATGCCTCTCTGACAATTAGGTCAGTAGGGGGTCGTAAGAAAAGACAGAGCAGAGAAAAAGAATTTTGAATATATGAGAGAATGTGCCCAGAAAAAGTGATCCCCTTTCTTGAGGTAGGTAAGGGGTATTTATAGTCCCTGTAGCAAGGGTAAAGTAATAACTTCACTTAGGATGTTTCCCTAATGGGCCGCTTGCCGGTTGTCCACCTTGGGCCTCACAGTAGGGATCTCCACACCCAGGAATGGCTGAAAGTCGTTGGCCTAGCTTGGCATATAGGTGCACCTGCAAGGCCCACCATGAATCTTCATATTTTTTTGTTCATTTAACCCCCCACATTTTGCCCGCACGCTTAACAGGACGGCAGTTAGGCAGAATGTGGAGTGAGCTCGTGCCGAAGGGACTACCTAGAAACCTTGGAAGGCAGGCTTTTCTCTGGGGCACCTCGTCATCCAGGGACACTTAGTTTTCGTTTTTTATGCTACGGGGTTTCCCGAGGTGACCTGGTTCTCGAGGTACAACTGCTATATAGGGAGTCCCCCACTTCTGGTATATAAAATGAGGCTTTCTTGAAGTTGTTACCCAACCCTCGTGATCCAAGTTCCTTACGAGCAAGTTTTTTGTCATGGTGTTTCCTTATTTTCTCAGTACTGGGGAGATGACTCTCCACTTGTTGGAGGCCTTCGACTGGCATTTAAGGAGAGTCGCTCGTCCTCTCAGCAGCTTCCGGAGGATTATCATGACTTATGCCCGTACTTCCTTCTAGAAGACGCCAAGGATGTCACCTGTGGTTTTCAGATTCCTGAGCTAGTACAGATCATCTTTTATGCTATGGTGGTCAACGAGGCCCTGGAGCTAGGCATCTTAAGTCGGGGCCTGGCTGAGGACTTGAAGTTTGCACTGACGGGCCTATGGCGGTCCACCTTCGAAGCGTGGCTACAGGCCAATAGAAGCGCCCTTATAGCGGCCCAATGGCCTGGGCCGTTCGGCGCACGAGTGGGGCTGATGACCGCGAACAACTAGGAGGAGAGCTCTAGGTCCAATGACGCGCCTCCCCACCAAGTGACGATGATGACGAGTAGTCTTAAGTTCTGTTGTAACCTAATCCTCTTTTTTTTTTAACCACCTCTATGTACTCGCCGGTTCGGTAATGAAGTGTTGCCTCTTCGTTCAGTGATATTGCCTTTCAATATATGCTTCTGTCCGTGTGTTAGCTATAAGCCGAGGCATGAGCAACCAGCCTCTCGGCCTTGTCTCCAGGGCCTCCCGCCTTTTGGGGGCTGGGGGTAGCTAGCATCCGGCCTATAGACTGTGCTTGTAAGATGCCTGCCCGTCCTTTGGGGGCTGGGGGGTATGGTGACTCGCTTTCTGACCATACTGTGACGTCTTACAGCCCCTTGGGGGCTAAATTTGTAGCAGACGGCCCCTAAGCCGCACGTAGAGGTCTTTAGCCCCTTAGGGGTTATAGGCATAACGACCGGTCCCTTGGCCGTTCTGCAAGACTCCTAGCCCATTGGGGGGCTAAAGGTGTAACAATCAACCCGTAAGTCATGCCATAAGATCCTTAGCCCTTGGAGGGCTAGAGATATAGCGATCGACTCTTAGGCTTTGCTATAGGACCCTTAACACCTTGGGGGCTAAAGGTATAATGGTTGGCCCTTAGGCCGTGCCATAAAATCCGTAGCCTTTGGAGGGTTAGAGGTATAGCGACTAGCCCCTTGGTCGTGCTTTTAGGACCCTTAGCCCCTTGGGGGCTAATGGTGTAACGGCTGACCCTTATGCCGTGCTGTAAGATCCGTAGCCCTTGGAGGGCTAGAGGTATAACGACTGACCCCTTTGTTGTACTTTTAGGACCTTTAGTCCCTTGGAGGCTAAAGATGTAATGATCGACCCTTAGGCTGTACTGTAAGATCCTTAACCCTAGGGGCTAGGGTGTTTTGAGAAAGTCATGAGTGTCTGAACTCCACATGGCATGGCCTGAATGGCATGCTTTGCCCATGCCTAGGGGACGTGTTATCCCTTCCTCTCCTCCCTTCTCTATATAAATGGAGTTCGGTTTCTAGGAAAAGTCATTCGAATCACACCTTTAAAACTTTCCAAAGGGAGAAACAAGTTTCTTAAAAAGAGAGTCTCTGCACTTTCTTCATCTCCCTCCAAATTCACTGTAGCGTCTTCAAACTTTTTCTTCGAATCTTTAAAGGGGTTGTTCATCTTCAACCTTTTCCTTCAGTTTTCCTCAATTTTCACAAGTACGCGCCTTCGTGGACCCATTTAAAGCTTGTATTTTGTATTGTACTTATTAGATGCGTTATGTCGTCTTTGTGCTCATCGAGTGGGATCGTCCCTAACCTAATGGGCCCCCTGGCCCCCGAGAGGAGGGCCGTCACCCCTATTTCCCCAACCTCCCGGCCGGAGTTGATGGTCGGGTGATTACGGGAATTCCCTAAAAGAATCAGTTTAGGGAACCTAAGAAAATTCCCTATGCAGTGCCTATATATGAGCCTAGCACGCCTTCCTGGTCTAGTCGGGAGTATTCTTCCGCCCCCAGTATCCGCAGTCTTGAGGAGGAGGCTATTTATCATTGGGAAATTGACATGGTTGTTTCCTGTATGACTGATGTTCAGGAACGCAAGCTGACAAGGACAAAAACCATTGCACACGTAAAGACCCTCCCCGAGCTCACGACCGAAGGATACTCAGAAGGTAACTCTCGCTCTGCCTCGGACCCCTGTAGATTGAGTATTGAAGTTTGCACTACTAGTTTTGGTACCCCCGAAAGGGGAGGTGAAGGTTGCTCGACAAGCTCTCATTCGTCAATTTCTACTTCCAAGAGAGGTCGCGCTCAAAAAGGGTTGTCCTAAGAAGTCGTTGTAGAGGGATCCATTTTCCTAGGGGCCCCAGCTCGCTCAGACCCTAATGATAGGCCGAGCACTCACTTCCCCAACCCTAGGGTCATGCGTACCCTAAAGAGGCCTACATTGGAGGGAAAGTGTCGCCTTCTAGTAGGGCATATGTTTATCATTCATAACCCTGACGCCACCATGAATAAGCCATCCTCGTGATGTACAAAGATCTACCAAGCAGCCTTCTCCTACGACCTGAGGTTTCCACTAGGCTGGGTCATTGTAGAAATCTTAGATAAGTACGAGCTGGCGCCCATGTAGGTTATGCCCACGTCTTGGCACAATGTTTGCTCCTTTATTGCGACGTGTGAGCTGCGTAGGCTCCCCTGTACCGGCGGTGCTTTTGGGTTGGTCCACACTATATAGAAGGCCCTAAGTGAGACTGAGGATGATGGTTGGTACAGTTTCAACAATAGAAAGGGCTTCATGATGGCCTTTGAAAAGAAATCCCAGTTAAAAAACTGAAAGTACGATTTCCTTTTCATTCACTGCTTAACGGGTTGGGGGGCTTTGCTGACTAGAACAATGGTAAACCAATCTGTAATCCGTTTGAGGAGCTAACCGTGGAAGAGATGAAGACTGCCTGCTATTTTCAGTATTATGTAAGGGAAGATCACTGGCAATGACCTCTTCCCGCTTTTATATCCCAAATAGTGGACGCGGGCAAAGAGCCCGAGCGTCGGCGGGTCAAGTCGAGCGACAGGGAGCCCTTGAACTGGCTTCCTAAGCTGCCATACCTCGATAACAATCTCTTCCTTACTGTCGCTGGCCTCCTTATGCTTGAGAATTGCTTTAAGGGTATCTTGCGTCTCCCTTATATGTCGACCCCGGCTGTGGATTTTTTGGCGGTCGATCTCCCGACAAGTTAGCTCTGGTGGAACATCTCGCTAAGTTGTGGAAGTTGGCTCCTTCTAGTTCTGCGGAGCTTCCTAGGGTCACCGAGGAGCAGGTGGCCATCGCGGAGGTAAGGGTGTGCATATCTCCACTCTTCTTCTTCATGTCATTTGTTCCTTTCTCGGGCTAACCCTATCGTGTCATCTGATACGCTTTTGCCCAAGCCTTAAAGGTCGTGAGGTCGTAGCCGTTTGTCTCTGTCTTGGAGAAGCAGACTCGCGATCTTCAAAGCTCTAACGCCCTACTGAAGGGGCAGACTGGGGACCTTCATTCGGAACACTAAAAATCAGAGGAATCAGTGGCTAAGTATAAGCGCAGTTAGGAGAAGTTAAAGAAAGAAAAAGAGGCTTGGGAGGCCGAGAGGAAGCAGATGCTACGCCAGTTGGAAGAGGCCTCTATCAAGATAGAGGTCGAGACCATTGCTGGCAATAAGAGGGCGACCAAGGCTAAACAGCAGGGCTACTGGTGCGACCGCGACAACCGTACGTAGTTCTCTCGCGAGTTCTTAGAGACCTTGGCCCCCAATGACTTTCACCAAGAGGGTTACTTCGAGGCATACGTTAAGTACACTGAAGACAACCACATAGATCGTACCCAGGGCAAGGATCTAGAGCTGGTAGAGTTTCAGCTGCCTGTGTCTGAAGAGGACGGCCTGGACGAGCCGAAAGATACTGTGCCCTTGGATAGCAAGGCCATGACGTAAGAAGATGATGATGATAGGGCAGTGGTGGACGAGGCTAGTGATGGTGAGGACTCAGCCATCTGATGCCAAGGACCTTCTTTCTGGATTTTATTCTTCTCCTACTTTTCTTTTCAGCTGTTGATTCATTTTAGCGCTTGTAATTTTGCTCATACTTAATGAAATCACTGATTTTGTTGCCTGTTGTTTGTCACTTGTTACTGTCTATACGCTTGCCTTTTGTATCTATTTTACAACTGTTGGGTCTCTGTAAGCTACAGGCTCCTAAGCGAAACAACAAGTGAGGGGTTGGTCTTGCCTCACAGTCATTTTGTAGGACCTTTAGGCATAGCGAGCAGCTTGTATGCTGTGCTGTTAAAGGCCTTAGCCACTTGGGGGTTAAAGGTATAACGAACGGCCTGGAGGTCGTGCGTGCAGACCTTGACCTTCGTAGAGCGGCTGAAAGTGTAGCAACCGGCCCTAGGCCATGGTTGAAGACCCTTAGCCCCTTGGAGGGGCTATAGTTGTAGTGACTGGCCGTAGGCCATGCTTGAAGGCCCTTAGCCCCTTGGAAGAGCTAAACGTGTAGCGACCAGCCCTAGGCCGTGCATGAAGGCCCTTAGCCCCTTGGAGGGGGTACAGATATAGCGATCGGCCCTAGGCTGTGTTATAAGACCCTTAGCCCCTTAAAGGGGATAAAGGCGTAGCGACTGGCTTTAGGTCGTGCTTGAAGGCCCTTAGCCCCTTAGAGGGGCTAAAGGTATAGCGACCAACCCTAGGTCGTGCTATGAGGCCCTTAGCCCCCTGGAGGGACTAAAGGTATAGTGATCAACCTTGGGCCATACTTTTAAGACCGTTAACTCCTTAGAGGGGCTAAAGGTATAAGAGAACGAGTTGGGCAGATATGCGCCTTGGCGGTCAATGCCTATGTGTGTATTTATTGGAAAATGTGGTCAGTACATTGCATGAATCTTAAGGAAAAACTGCTACTGATAATGCTTTCCCAGATTGCTACTATGCCATGTTCTGGGGATGGGAGTTCCTTCGGGAGTTGTGAGTTGGTACGTATAGCACAACTCTACTCCTACTATCAGGGCCTCATACTTGGCTTCATTGTTAGATACCTTGAACATGAATTTCAAGGTGTGCTCCTGCCTCTCTCCTTTGGGGGTTTCGATTATTAGGCTGGCTCCACTACTGTCTTTAGTGGAGGGGCCGTCCACATAGAGGTTCCAAGAGGGGGAAGGTGTTCCTGTCTTAGGAGGGTTGCTGGCATTTCCAGCCAAGAAATTCGCTAAGGCCTGGGCCTTGATCGCTCACCGCACCTTCAGGACGAGGTCGTACTGAGATAACTCTATCGCCCACTTTAGGAGCCTTTTGAGGGCGCTCAACCTTTGCAAGACATTTTTTAATGGTTGGTCGGTGAAGGCGGCCACTTTATGCACTTCAAAGTAAGGCGGAAGTTTTTGGCTACCACCACCATCACCAATGTGTAAGCAAACTTCAAGATTAAAGGGTAGTTTACTTCAGCCCCTACTAAGGTATGGTTTACGCAGTACACCGGGATCTGCTCTTTGGCCCTTTCCACCACCAGGACTGCGCTTACGGCTTGTTCCAAGACGACCAAGTAGATAAGGAGCATTTTGCTGGGGATGGGGTTGGCAATTTTGGGTAGGTGGTACGCCTTCAACACCTGAAAGGCATCATCTACTTCTCTATCCAACATGATATTAGCATGCCTTTGAAGGACGCGGAAGAAGGGCTGACACCTATTGGCGGATTTTGACATAAAGTAGCCTAAGGCTGCGATGCATCCGGTTAATCGCTGTACTTCCTTGATGTTCCACAGAGGCTTCATGTCTAGTACTGCCTTGACCTTGTCCAAGTTGGCCTCTATCCCCCGACTGCTGATCATGAAGCCTAGGAACTTCTCTGACCGGACTCCAAAAACACGCTTCTTTGGGTTGAGCTTGATGTTGTTTTTTCGAAGAACTTCGAGCGTCTTTTGCAAGTCCATGCCACACTCCGCATCCTGCATGCTTTTGACTATCATGTCGTCCACGTACACCTCCATGGTTCTCCTAAGAAGGGGCTCGAAGATTTTGTTTACCATGTGCTGATAAGTAGCCCCAGCATTTTTTAGCCCAAAAGGCATCACTTTATAGCAGTGTAACCCCTGGTCAGTCACGAAAGTGGTCTTCTCCTGATCCTCAGTGCATAGAGGTATTTGGTGATACCCTAAAAATGAGTCCATAAAGCTCAGCAGTGCATGCCCTGCTGTGGCGTCTACCAGCTTGTCTATCTTTGGTAAGGGATAACTGTCTTTCAGGCATGCCTTATTTAGGTCTGTAAAATCAATGCACATCTGCCAGGTCCAGTTAGGCTTTTTAACGAGTACCACGTTCGAAATCCACTCAGGATACTGGCTCTCCCTAATGAACCACGCCTCCAGCAACTTTTGCACCTCCGCGGTCACTGCCGCGGCCCGCTCGGGGCCCATCTGCCGTTTCTTTTGCATCACTGGCTTTTAAGCGGGACCTACGTTTCGCTGATGTTTCATTATCGCAGGGTTGATGCTGGGCACTTCCTCGAGGCCAAAGGCAAAAATGTCCTGGTACTCTCGTAGGAGGTCAACCAAGGAATGCCTGGTAGTAGCCTCCATTTCTCGGCCCAACTGAACCATGCGGTCGGACTGCCCTTCGTCAAGGGGGATCTCTTCTATGCCATCGGCAACCTCAGGTCATGGCCGTCCGGGATCGATGGAGGTCAAGGTGCATATTTCTAGGGTTTCCGAGGGAGGAAACGTTGTTCGATGCCTCTTATCCAAGGGTGGTGGCTCGGCGGGCTCACATTCAACCAAATGTTCTATTAATGGTCGAATGCTGACGAGGTAGCATTCCCGGGCTGTCCTTTGATCTCCTTGAAGTTTTCCAACACTACCATCATTAGCCTCAAACTGAAGTTGAAGCAAGTACAAGGCGATAACAGCCTTCACCTTGTGCAAAGTTAGTTGTCCTAGAATGACGTTGTAGGTTGTAGGGACATTAACTACCAAGAAATCCACTTCCAGGTTCCTTGCTTTGGTCTTGTCCCCGAGTAGTAACATGAGCCGGATCACTCCTGTAGGGTTAACTTCTTGTCCCCCAAAGCCTAAGATAGGGTGCAGCTGGGCTGAGGTGAAATGCAGGCTTTTCGCGTCCATCGAATACCATAGTGGGAGTCGTAACGCAGCTTTCATGTTTAGCCATCAGGACCTGCTGTGTCGCTCGCAGCTAGGACTTCCATGTAGACCGAGTAATACCTTGCGCATATTCGCCGGCGATGGTTGCTATTTTCTTTGCGGAGCACTCCTCTGCTCGCGACTTTGAGAGCAGGGGCTCTCGTTCATTGCGAAGGAATCGAGGTCCTCTCTTTAAGAAGTGATCTATCTAATCCTTGTCTGCAAGTTCATGAAGGGCGTTCTTCAACTCTTTGCACTCAGCAATAGTATGGTTGTTTTGTTCATGAAGCTCACAATGCTTCCTCGGTTTCGGTGCCGTGGTCATAGGTTGTGGCTTTCTCAACATCGAGTGTCCCTTCACTTCCATCAGTATGCTTCTTGGATCCGTAGTGAAATGGGAGTCCCTGACACCGAGCCTTGGCCTCCTGTCTCCTTATCCCGCATTCTTATTTGCTTAGACCTTAGCCTTCTTAGAGGCATATGTGCTTTCGGCGCAGATTTTCGTCACTCGAATGAAATTGGCAGCCTTCCTCAAGGCTTCAGCTAGGGTGGTTTCCTCCTGCTCGGCTAAAGAGAATTTGAATCGCCTGTCCTTTAGGCCGTTAAGGAAAGAGGTGTATGCCACCCTGTCTTCCAAATCAGGGATCAAGACTGCCTCCTGGTGGAAACACTTGACGAACTTTGCCAGGGACTCCTGTGGTCCCTGCTTGATTTTGGATAAATGAATACTAGTCCACCTCTCCTTACGACTAGCAATGAATTGGTTTACAACCCTATCAGTCATGTCTTGGAAGCAAGAGACACTTCCTGGGGCTAGGCCGTTGAACCAGGATTGCGCTACCCCTTTCAGGGTGGTTGGGAAATACCAGCAATACGCAACATCGTCCACGTCCTCAACATACATTTGGGCCCTACAGACCACAAGGTGTTCTTCTGGATCCGTGGTTCCATTGTATTGGTCCACGGTTGGCATCTTAGCTTTCCCGTAACGGGGGACATTGATTATCTCTGCACTGAAAGGCGTGGAAAAAGGGACAGGCCCTGTCCATGCGGCTATTCTGGACACGTTGATAGGAGTCTCAATGTGTTGTTCCACCTCTACTACCGACGGGCTTCTTCGGGGGAGGCCGACCCTCGAGGGGCTGTGCAAGGATCGATTGTGGTGGTAGGAGCCCTGGCCGCGAACACCCTTTGAGGGAGGACTACGAGTACGATCCCTAGCCGAGCGACGTTTAGGAGTGCGTCGCCTTCCCGAGACTTCTCCTCGAGGCTTTGAGGTTTGCTCCTGTTCCTCAAGCCAAGCGGTGCATCGGGAATGAGTTGCATATGGCGTAGAGGCAGTGGCAGATTTCACTGGCCTTCCTGGGGTCGCCTTACAGGCTTGAGGGGTGACAACCCCCATACATCGGTCACGATTCCCGTCTTAAGGTCGTCCTTCTCTCTTTGGGCAGGCAATCTCTCTCACTTTGTCACTTTAACAATGTGACCTAATGGGAGCGTGCTTATGGGACAACCCACATCCCGCGGTAGGCACATCGTCAAAAGTAGTTAGAGGTCTCATGGAGTTCACGGTCTCTATGTTCTTCTTCACTTGCTCATTTACTTGTGTCATAGGGGTCTTGTCTCTCCTGGAATGTGCCCGTGTGGTGTCACTTACCACCATAGTTCACCACTCTCTCCCAACAGATGGCGCCAAATATGTTTTAGGACTTTCTAGTGTCTCTGAGGGTGACGTGGGACGAGAGCAGGCTTACGTGATTGCACGAGCATGACGCCTGGGGATCCGTTCCTCAAGCGTCGAACCTGCAAAAAGGACACCCTTGGATGGAGATCCGTGAAATGCATTTCCGACGATCAAGTCAGTAAGGGATCCTAAGAAAAGACAGAGCAGAGCAAAAGAGTTTCTAATGTATGGGAGAATGTGCCCAGAAAAAGTGATCCCCTTTCTCGAGGTAGGTAGGGGGTATGGGTATTATCTATAGTCCTTGTAGCTAGAAGTAGAGTGGTAACTTAACTTAGGATGTTTCCCTAATGGGCCGTTGGCCGGTTGTCCACGTCAGGCCTTTGAGTAGGGATCTTCGGACCCAAGAAGGGCTAAATTTAGTTGGCCTAGCTTGGCCCATAGGCGCATTTGCGAACTTGTGAAGCCCACTATGAATCCTCATAATTTTTTGGATAAAATGATATCATCATCTAATTCCTCATTTTTGAGATGTTCAGACAATAGACTGACAAAAATAATTCCAAGAAACTCCAAGAATTGGAAACACACACACCCAAATGAAAAATTCAACACTTATAAAGGTAAACACTCTAGCGTAAAGATCATGACATTCCAACATGCAAGCAACTGATTACTTGAACAGACAATAGGCCAAACAATGAGCCCTAAACTAATGCACAGATGATAACAAGCAAGGAACTAAATCCAAAAAGGATAGACTTTCATAAACCAATCAAATTTTGAGAATAAGAACTACTTGGTAGAATACTACTTGAGATCGAAAAAACACACCTGCAGGAGGCCACTCCTTTGGAATTGAAGAGTTGAGTCGAGAATCCGGAGTGGTAGAGCAAACTATTCACACTGTGAACCCAGTTATGACATTGAAAAGCCCAAGATCAACCAGACAGGCCCTTCGCAGCTACCACTTCTGCCACTAGATTGTTTAAGTAAAGCCAAATGACGGTCAAGCAAACTGATGATACTTAGACAAAATGACTGATTTAACCCAAAAACCATAAAATAAGACAATAAACGAAACCCTAAAACACCAAACAAATGAAAACACCAAACAAGACTCACAAGCGCTAAATCCAATGTAAAAAGGGGAAAATGCACTCGAAAGGCAGAAATGGCACTCATCGAACTCGACGACCGCAAAAATTGTCATCATCAGCTCCGATTGAGTGGTGCAGCGCTAAATTGCAGGTATAACTACACAATGGTTTATTATTGGATAAATACTTGGTGTTTTATCGAGCTTAAAAATCGAATGGATGTTAGTGCTTCTTATAAAGACTTTAAATATTGCTATTTAAATAAAAATTATTTCTTACTAAACACTAAAGCATAACTCATCATAATGAGATAAATAATAATAATAATAATAATAATAATAATAATAATAATAATAATAA
>JACYFF010031952.1:68779734-68796513 GCA_017589665.1 Selenicereus undatus | reverse complement strand
AATAATAATAATAATAATAATAATAATAATAATAATAATAATAATAATGATAATGATGATGTTGATGATGATGCATACATTAGTAAGTAATAAAATTCACTCAATAATAATAAAACCAACAATACAACAGCAACAACAACAAAAAACAAAGACAACAATAATGAGTCTAAAAAAAATATCTCTTAGTGTATGTGTTAGTGAGCATTACTATATATGTAGTAAGCATTATTATACATTAGTGAGTAGACCTTACATGTATAGTACTTGTGTACAACCTCTAGATTGAGCATATGCATTAATGAGCAATAAAGTATATAATAGTAAGCAGGCGCTAATGAACAACGTTATATATATTAGTGAGCAGATCCAAGTTTACAGAAGTATAGTACACCGAAAAGGATGATATAAAGATTAAATATGAGTATATGACTTGCATTGATCTTTGCTCCTCCATATATACCAATTAAAAAATCAAAGCAAACATAAAAACTTTATCCAAATTTATTACATTTAAGCAATCCATCATCAAATCCTGTGAGCTTTTAGAAAATATAATTTTGTATAGGTTACATCGGTTTAACTTGTACTGGATAGTTGAAAGAAAACTAAGTTATTATCTTTAGCAAGTCACTAATTTACCATCTAGCCACTAATCTTTTAAAGTTTTTAGAAATTATATTTGCATAAAATTTAAATCAAGTACAATCTAATTTTCCTTTTTTTTGTTGCAGGGCCCACTTAATTTGTTCGTTTAAGGTATTTGTTTCATACAAGACTTTGTTGATAATGACTAGGAAGTGTGGACTCCTAGATGACGTTGCTCCAAACAACTAGTCAATGAGGTTGTTAACTCTCTGATTTGCACAAAAGTCGACCGTAGGGGTGTCTTAAGAAAGGCCCTTCCAATGGTTGAGTTATATGGGAAAAGATAAGAGTGGCAAGACAAGCAGAAAGGATTAACACAGTTTAAGAAAATCTAGTAATGTGAGTTGTGATAGTAACATCATGATTCCTTCTTGGTAGGTGTGCGCTAGTTTCAGTGGGATTGCTCACCTTTTAGGCCAGGATAATTAGTAATTTTTTCTAGGGCCTTCTGATTTACCCCTCCCTTGGCTCATGATTCATGAACTACACCTATTTTCCCTTATAGGGAATCTACCACCCCATCTGGGCAAATTAGGGCGCGACATATGCATCCGCGAAGCACTTGGGCCCTCACATCTGGGCAAACTACTTAACTTTTGGTTGTATTGGATATTACATTAGGATTTGTTTACTTGATTTTTGTAGGATTGTGCAAGAAAGTAACAGAAATGAAGAAGTACTAGCTAATGGGCATTAAAAGATTAAAGAAGCTCGGAGTATAGACCATTGATCCAACCTTTGCTTCGCTTCTTACCATTGCTTCGTAAGTTGTCTAACAAAAGACACAATTCATCTATGTTGACATGCACGGTTGACTCGTGTTGACATAAACAGGTTATGTAGCCTTTGCTCATCTGGCCGCTTGCTTACATCTCTAAGAACTCTATTTGCCACAAAGCAAGTAACACGACCTAATCATGCACCGGGACATGAGCCGTGTGACTTATTTGAGGAGCACTTGTAGCAATTCTAAGCCCAATAAGAAACATGGTTCAACTGAGTACATTCGCATAGCTTGTGTGGCCCTACTTGACACGTAACTATTCTTAAAATGGTAGTTTTCCATCTTCTCTGATAAATAAGCTGAAAGACTCTCCAGGGGGAAGTTAGTTTTAGCTTTGGTTAAGGCTTAATTCTTCTAGTTTCAGTTTATTTTACTTCTCACAAATATTTGCATGAATACCGTTGGTTAGGGCTTAGTTCTTCTAGCTCAATATGGTTGATTTATTAGGATGTCGGAATTGGATGGTGAAACCCAAACTCTTTTAGGTTATTTCAAGTTTCTTTCTAAAGTATTCATGAGACTTTATAATTTCTTGAATTGGTGGCTTAGGACAGTTAGGAATTTCAGGAGACTAGTTATGGATTCAATATTGTTTACCCAATTCATACGCGTGTCATATGAAATCTTATTGTAGGGATAAAATTGTGAACCTTTGTTCTTAACTCAATTGCATATGTTCCTTTAGTGTGAGATTTTTGCAAGTCTGTTGACTAGGACACTATCTTATGCCCATATGTATGTTTCATAAGTGAACGATAGAAAGAAAATGGAAATCATTATGTTTGCTATGCTAAACCACTTTACAAAGTTGGTTAATAAACATTAGGAATGTTTTACAACCACTTTGCATAAGACAGGTGTTAGTATAGGTTTTACCTCATCTGAGTTCTTTCGTTTGGATGACTTTGAGTCCTCACCACTTTTGAGCTTCAAACTCGATGTTTTCATTTCTAAGTATGACTTAGCGGATGAGAAACAATTTTTTCTTTAGCTGCGTTTGCGTATCTAGCTTTTGTTAAGAATAGCTAATCTTTGGACTCCTCTAAGGATGTCATAATTTCCTGTGATTTTCCTTTCCCTTTGGCATGAGGAATATGAGACATATCAGGTTGGGTCTAGTCTTGAGGAGTTGGATGTTTGTACTGAGTTAGAGGACACATATGATGAGCAGCATACCCTTGAGGAGAGTTCTTTAGAATTATGTAAGGAGGTTGTGTTTAAGATCCCACTTTTAGGCTTTAATATCCTCCTAATCCCTTAACTAATTTTCGACTTCCCATATTTGTTCGTAGCCCTGGACATCTCATAAGTACTATCTTGTGAGGCTTATTGACTATTAAATGATGTCTAATCCTTACCATGATTTGGGCCTATTGGACTTTTTGATGGAATAGTTTCCTGGGATTATGGACAAATTAATATGGCCCATAGGTAGCCTTAGAAGGTATAATCTTTCCATTGACCCTTATTGCCTATACCTGAAGGACATGCTTAAGGGAATTGTTTGGCAAACGTCATTTCATTAATTTAATTTCTCTAGGTCATTTAATAAGCTAAAGAGGGTATTGTGCTTTATTGCTACATTCATATTTGTATTCTCTTATATGCAGTTTGTTGAAATGTATCTGCAAGAATATGATGAGCTCTTAAGAAACGTAACAACATATGCATTGAAAGCTTGAGTTATAGATAATAAGGAGTGGTTGATGCTCCTTGACCCTCACTTGGCACAAACTAAGAACGACGTAGTATGAGGACGATCAGTGTTCAACCTGGTCATATTGTTTCATCCCTATTGTATGTTATGTTTATATTCTGTAGTTTGTTTTCTTTTTCCTGTTGTTTTTGCTTACTGGAGGCCCCTTGTCAGACAATTAGTACATCATGTGATTTTGATGTGGTAGTGGAGAGGCCAAGTTTTAAAGTTTCAAAGAAAAAAAAAAGAGATTTTTTATTTATCTGGTTGTGGTGAGTTTGCATTATCTTGAATGGCCTTAATCCTCTATGACTTAGATATTAGTTGTATGTAAGTAGAACATATATGATAGAACCCAGTCCACAATGTGTCATTCGCGAGTATAGTCCTAACCCCAACATGCCATTGTGGTGTCTGGAGCCCATATCTTAACTTGTGTATCACCATTATTCTACGCTTTAGGCTCCCATGATTTATTCTTCAACTTGTCTCATGTGTAAAGCTGTTCTTTTTTTGTTTTTGGTTTATTTAAAAAACAAAAAAGAGAGAACAAAAGGAAGCTACTCATAGCATGGATTACAGTTTATCAATCAAAGATGAAAGGAGGCCGAGCTATAAAAGACCTCTTTGTGTGGAATCAAGAAGTCATGATCACATATGTATGAATGTGACTAGAAAAAAGATTGTTACGGATAAAATGGATACACAATCACTACTTAAAGAAGAAATCCTGATGGGAGTTTCAGCTAAACCTAGATGCATGTTAGCATTTAAAAAAATTAGTGAAGTCATGAAAGATAAAGTTAAAGATGGGTTCCAATATAAACAATAGAAAGCTACTACATATGGCAATTAAAACTCTAAGAGTGGGTACAAATGGCTACATCAGCAAGCTCCAAGCATACCCTAAATTATTTAGCATAATAGACTCCAAGTAGCTTCAAGCATAGGCAGATTCAATTCTACAATAACATAACTGCCATTAATATGCAGTAGGTACAAAAACTTAGGAACATCTGTTTAAATGTATTTTATGCTACTGTAGTAAGGTTAGAGATTTTTTATTGATTTAATACCATTTTTGTTCCCAAAGATTTTCTTCATGATTTTCTGAAATGCCTCAACTGTAAGAAAGGAATTACATTGAGGAAGGTGTTCCAAAAGCAATCCTAGCCATGCTTCGTGGGATATGGCAGCCAAGTAATGTTATCATTTTTTAAGGAAATCAGCAAACATGCATCACATTGTATGGCATGTTAAGTGCTCAATTAGCAATAGATTTAAACTCCTTGAGACTATAGGAAAAAGAAAGAAAGGATGGGAGCATTTTGTTAGCTCTACCAAGTAGAGTTTATAATTGGGTCTTTTGAACATGCATCAAACAAGGTGGAGATTCATTGTTAATGAAAATTTCCAACTTGCAACGCCTAAAAAGGAGAAAAACTTAGGGGGGTTGGAGGCTAAGAAAAGGGTCGTTTTTGTATTAGCTTGGGAATGACAACTACCTTTGGGACATGTGCTTTAAGGTACGCAATATTGCTAATGGCAGTGCATGCTTTCCTAACTAGTTTGTCAATAAAGTAGCTTAAGCGGTCAACCAGAATTTAATTTACTTCTAAAGAGATGGTAGATTGTCACGCCAAGCACTGATAGACTCATTTTTTTTATAGATTATGGTTTGGAAGTTGGGAGTGCAAAAGTCATAAGTGGGAACAAGGAATCTTGATTTGTACATTGTGTTTATATATATGCTAATATCTAGGTTGAAAGGTGATACAACTGGTTAGATCGTGTACATTTCATCCCCGTATTTTACATTTGTAAAATTTTGAAAAGCCTAAAAAGGATTTTCTGTTTTTATTTTCTTTTTTAAGATTTTATTAGGTATATCTTCTATGAACCCTCACAAGACCATAATTGCCCACAAGCGGAACCTAAGGGTTAAAAGGCTTGTACGCATGCTAAGTATAATCGTGATTCTTACAAAAATGAGTTAGGTATCTTAGTGATCTTCTCTTCTCCTATTTTGAACTCTAGGATGAGAAAAATTTAGGGGTGGGGGCATCTGTCGAGTCCTTAAGAGTCAGTAATTATATACCTTTATCACTTTATTTTTGGGCTGTTTAGAGAGTATATTAGGGTTCTACATGGGTTTTGGTTGATTGTGAATTAAAGTAATAAAAATGGAGAAGTACTAGCTACTGGGCATAAAAGCTTATAGAAGCTTGGAGTGTAGCCCACTCAACTAACCTTTGCTTCGTTAGTTGCCACTATTGCTCGAGTTCTTCAATAACACAGTAAACCTTGATCCGGCTCAATATGCATGAATTTTACACCTCATTCTATTAGATATAACTCACAAAATTGGTAAATGTGGTTGTTTATTGGTGTTTTGTTGGTTTTGTAAGTAATAAAGAGAATTTCTCAAATGGTAGATGGTGGATGTAAAACATGCTGAAAGTTCTGCACTAACACTAGTGGCCAATTTAGGATGACCATAAAGCAGGTTCGTGCTAGCAACTATAAAAACTACCAGAAGTACAAGGAAGAAAATTAGGACAAGGAGTTGGCATGGGCTGCTTGTGTCATGTGGCACGCCCATGCCACTGCTGTTCTTACTCAGTTTCTGTACTGAATTCCAAAAACTTCGCATGTGGGCACGCCCATGCCACTGCTGTTCCTTCTCAGTTTCTGCGCTGAATTTTAGAAGCTTCACAAGGCCTCCCAGTGCCCATGACACAACCATGTGACATCGTTGACTTGAGGCCCATATAAAGTATAAACCCCCTTCCCCTATTTGTGTAATCAATTAGGTTTTAAAGAAGGTTTTCTAGCAATGTTTTTAGGTTAAGCCTGGGGTTTTAGGGGAAATCATTGTAGATTTAACTTAATTGGTAACCACATTTCAAGAATAATGAAGTTTTAATGCAATTTGCTTTCTTTCTCTCTCTTCAACCTTTATTTTCCTAAAAGTTCTTACTTTGTTGAGTTTTGATTTATTTATTTAGCGGCCAAATTTACAAACATTCCTTGTTTGTTGATTGAAATTAGTGATTGCTAATCATTCTCCCACTCCCTTATATAGTCTTTATCTCTCAATCTCTTCTTTTAAGAATCCAAACTTGAAGCTATTTCTCTCTCCTCCACTTAAGGTTTCAAAATGCATCTTCAAAGTTTAAGTTTTTTATGGGCCATATTAGTAGCAATTAGACTAGATTCTTTGAGAATAAAGGGAGATTTTCCACAAATCATTCCCTTAGCCTTCAGAGGTCAAAGCCCTAAATGTCGAATTCCAAGCATTCTAGGTAATTTTCTCTCTCCACGTTTTCTTCATTTATAATGACTTTGATGCGTTCTTAGTTAGTTGTGTTTAATTCTTAGTTCTTTAGTGATTTTAATCATGCTTAGTTTAGTTTTTCTTAGTATTCATCTCATTTCGTGATATGTGTTTCAACGTTAATTAGTCAAATTAATCGTCACTAATGTAGGATCCCCAAATTTAATGGCTTTGACGAACCTTGTTTTTTTATTAGTGAGTTTGAGGGTACATTCTTCACTTCACATTCATACGGTACTCTGTTGACATCATGAGTACCAAGTTTATTGTTTTCTCAAAGATGATGCTAAGAGGTCGATATATAGTCTTAGGGTTGGTTCTATTAAATCTTGGGATTCTATTGTTGATATCTTTCTTAAGAGGTACTTCCCTACTAGCATGACCATTACACTTAGGAATGAAATCCTCTCTTTTGTCCAACTTGAACATGAGCCGTTTGGGGGATACATGAATAGGTACAAGGAGTTGCTTCCCTAAGGTTGTCGTCATGGTTTATAGAGATGAAATTTGTGCCAAATAGCTTTTAAGGGTTTGGATAAAAGTGCTAGGATGATGGTTGATCCATGTGTGAGGGAGAGTTTCTCTATAAAAATGCTCAAGAGGTTTGAAATTCTCTTGAGGATTTAGGTGGTAAGACTCATGAGTGGGAGACAGTTAGGGAGACCCTTAGTATTGGTTCTTTGATCTCTATGGCTAAAAGTGGTAATTTATACCAACTGATGTTGGTTTCCTTCTTTTCACCACCTTTGATCTCATGATTATATCCCCTCTCCTTGCGTTTGTGAAAATTTCTTAGACCATAATGTTAGCTCTTGCCTTCCTTCTCATGCCAATTTTCTTATGAGGATGTGAGTGACATTTCTTTGCCCTCCCAAGTGATCTTTCCCTCTCTTAAGACTTGCATAGCTATGGGTAATCTTGAGGGTAATATGGTTATTGATACTCATCAACCACTTCCTTTAGCAACTTTTGCAAAGTTTGATAAGAGTGAGAAACTAGTGGCTAAGGCTAATTATAATCTTCAGCATGACATGATTGTGGGTTTCAAGGTTGTCTTTATTAAAGAATAATATCTTCTTGAGAAAATCCCTTTTGAGGAGTCTTTGATGAGGAGATTGTTCAAGTAATGCCTTGTGTTGTGGAACTTCCTGATCCAATCTTTATTAAGCCTCTTCCCAATCCATTCCCACTTCTATTGTCTTGCCCTCTTCATCATTGTTTGACTTTTTCGTTGATCCTTCAATGTCCACCTTCCTTAAGCCCAAGACTTGTGTGATAAATGCACTTAACTTAGACAAGACTCATGAGCTTGATTTGACTATAGGACTTGAGGATCGGCTAGAGGATTTAGGATTCATGCCTATTTTTTGCATTCATGTAGGCTTCTTCTAGAATTGCTAGAATGTTCTCCTATACATTGAGTAATGTTAGGTATATGTACAATTCTTATAATTGGGCCCAAAGCTTTGATAAGCTCAAAAGAGCTCTCACTTCTATTCCAGTGATGTACTTTCTTTGGAACATCCCCCTTGTTACTGATGATTTTCACTTTATTGAGAATTGTTCAAGTTTGTTTGATAAGTTGATTCGGTCTTTGATGGTTATTGATATAAATGGCTACATGATGATGAGATGGAGTAGCTAATGTACTTGAGCTTCATGTAGCACTTCTTAGTGAGGCATAATTTACGTGCACCCAACACTTAACTTGGTATGATCATTCCAACTCCCCTTTCTTCTCTTTTTCTTTTCGCTTTCTTTCCTTTTATATATAGTTGTGGATATTTAGGTCTTCCATTGTGTTGGTGATTAATTATGAGGAGAAATTTAGGATTTGTTAAGCTGAGATGACTATGATCATGCTTGTTTGGTTTGTTTTGTTATGATTGTTGGTGGCATCTTAGATTAGTATATATTTGTTGGAATTGTTAGAATTGTGTTAGGTTTGTGGTTGTATTGATTATGTGATTACTTTTCGCCACCTTAGTTCTCATAATGAGGACATTGTGGAGTTTTAATGTGGGGGTGAGGTGCTCATTCATATATATTTTTCAAAAATTTTGAAAAGTCCAAAAAATTTTGTTTTGTTGTGGGGACTTTTGTGCTTTCTTAAGTGATTATCATCAATGTTGCCAGATTGTTGAGCTATATGTAAGTAGAGTTTGCATAATTAGATGCTTAATCTAGGATGCCATTTCGATCTTTTCATAACAAACCCATCTTATATGTGTGATTTTATGCTTATCCTGGTCATTTAACCATTAATTCTTTTGGTCCTATTGTTAAGTAGGCATATGAACTTTTTTTTGTTAAGTTGTGTTCTAATCTCTTATAAAAAAAAGAAAAAAAATTGAATAAAAACTTGAGCACTCATGTTCAAAACCAATGAAATAAGTCCTTTGCATAATCCAATGAAAACCCCTTTTTAGTAAGACCCGAATATTTGTATATTAAGTGGGTATTAATCTTGAAAAAAAAGAAAACAAAAGAGAGCTAAGAAGTTAATTACGCAAGGAAAACATAGATCATGTGATTGTTAGTAACTTGACTTCTAAGAATTAATGCACATTTGCACATGCACTAAGATGTACATATCATTACATATTAGAGTGTGAGGTGAAAAATAGGAGTTGGGTTGCATCTCGTGACTTAGATGTTTTTTTATTGTACATTCTATTTGTATATAGTTTCGTGACTTAGTTACTAGGATGATGCAATCAGCTCACTTGTGTACATAACCTTCCTAGTTCTTGTACATATGATCATGTTTTGAAAACAAAATCAAAAAGATTTTCCTTTATTTTTGAAAAGAATTTTTAGGTGTGTCTTTTGGAAGCCCTTACAAGCCTTACTTAGCCACTTGGGGAACTAACCATTTAAATGACTTGTTGCATATGCCAAATGCAACCGCAATTCCTATAAAAGTGAGTTAGCTTTTAGCATTTTGTCGTGTTTTGGTTGAGGACCAGCAAAGTCTTGGTGGTGTGGGTATTTTTTCGGGCACAATATGCGTGAATTTTATACCCATCCACCTAGATTTAGCTCATTATAATTAGTAAATCAGGTTGTTTATTATTGTTTTGTTGGTTTTATAGGTTATAAAAAGAATTGTCCAAATGGCGTATAGTGGATGCAAAACCTATGTTAACCCTAGAGTAGATTCTGAGATGATGATGAAGCAGAACCAAGTTAACAAGGACAAAAACTTACAAGTGGAAAGATGAGATATTTAGACTCGCATCTTCTCCTCAAATTCACATGTTGCTTCATCCATGGTGTAATGAGAACATCGTTTTTTGATATCATTTCTGTATATGATCCAAAAACTCGATTGGCTCCTCTTTGTAGGTCAAGTCATCTATGGAGGCTCTAGATAGATCACATATAAAGGATCAGCAATGCACTCTCCCAGTTAAGACACAAGAAATACATTATATGCCCCTGAGCGCTTCGGCGAAATTTTTAGTTAATATGCTACTTCATATACTTAGTCTATGATGGGATATGGGCCAATGTTGTGGATGAGAGTTTGTCGTGAATGTCCCAACTACATAACAACTTCAATTCGTAACACTTATAGGAAAGCTAAATTCCAATGATCTTCGACGCTTGTCGGCAAAAATAACTTACAGACTCTAGGCCGCTTTCCTCCTCACCTAAATCTGAGTCAAATCTTGTGGATATTAGCATGGATCAACTCAAAACCAATAATGAGGGCAACATTGTTCTCCGCAACCAGAATAAAGAGCTACAATGCTTGTCATACAATGCTTTAAAAGAAGAAATTCCAATGCTGGAATGGTACCTGTTATATTAAATGAACTTGTTTGATGCTAGTTATTAACAACCCACTTGCTTGAAGTCTAAAACATAGGGTCGAAGTGATGGATATCTGCCCATGCAATCCGTAATTAGCCCTAATCATTTTTTTGAATGTATGCACAAGCTAATTTTGTGCATTTAATCTCCTAAATCTTCAGGAGCTTTAGAGCCTTTTCTTTTGTTAGGATGGTAATGAACATCATAAACTTTCAAATCATGCTAGAAGAGTCAAGTCAAGTTGAGTTTAGCATGGAAAATCCAAGCCCTAAACTAAACCGTTCCAGTTTAGGCCATTTATGAACCTGTTTCAGTTTGAAGTGGATTCATCAACTTTAGCTTAATTTATCTTTGATTTCTTTGTTAAGAGAGTTTATTGAAATTCTAATAAACATAATTATGCAATCAAATCAGTTTTAAATTAATTATTTTTGTCCAAACTTTCAAAGGACTCGAAAGAGAAGATTCTGGGTTCAGGCCAGTAACATATCTAGTTTTTTGTGAGCTTAATTACTTAGGTCTCGTTGAGGTGTAAGTCAAATATTTTTCCATGAGTTTGAACTGAAAGACGTTAGCTTTCTAATAAAACAAGTTACAATGCATTTGGACTTCATTTGCCCATCTAAATCAGTCTTTAAATCCAGACTGTCCAAACTACCCTGTTGAGCCATAATATACCTAGTTTTGTTTTTGTTATTTCAAAACCCAAACGATGTCTAAATTATGTAATTCTTCTTTTTTGTAAGTTAGATTAGGATGTCCAGTAGCAAAGAATGTGAAGAAAGCCCATCAAAAACCAGCCCAAATGTGCCAAAACAACCGAAAATAGAAACCTGCCTGGTTTAGCTCCTAATTTGCGCGGTTTGATTAAACTTACTGTTTAGGCATGTAAATCATGAATTACGCTTACTTTCTTAATAGGTGGTGTTTGTTGACACCTAGAGGTGTCCCCCCATGCATAGAAACACCGCATAACCCGCCACTAAGCTAGGTAAACTTCACCTCCAAATGGCACCTAAATCGGCTTCCATGTGGCTGATTGCTTTACCCTTACATTTAACTTCCTAGTTAGGTTTTCCTCCACCTCCACCTTTCCTACTTGGGTGCTTACTAAGTTGGTGACTCACCTCAGTAGTCACACATGGGTGCCATGTGGTAGGAAACATGTCAATATCTTTAAAGACTAAGCAAGCAACGTGTCACCTTACTTTAAGCAAAGGCAAGGACACCAAGGGCATTTTGATTAGTTGGCCGTAAAGTGGACATGCAAGGCACCACATGGATCAGGTTAGCTAAATACAAGAGCTTACACATTTGTTTAGTTACTAATTTGTTACAATACTAGGCTTATTATTTACAGTTAGTTCAATTATGCATGCTTTATAAGTTTACTTTCCTGAAGCTAGTTTAGAAGCTTTCCTAATCATGAAGTAACCTCCCTAAGAGGATTCCTATTGATTGAGGTAGCACTAATTCGTGTATAAATAGCCAAGAAGCTTCATTTTTGTTAAAAAAAATTATGAGTTTTATCAAAGTTGAGCGTTGCTCCTTGAATGAGTGTTTGAAATCCTCTACTTGCTTATCTCTAATTACGCTGAATAGAGTGGCAATTAAGTGAGCCTTGATCCTTGATTTGGTGGTGTTTCTATATCCTTATCAAGATCAAGGGCCCTAAGCTTGTTCTTAGTGGTGAAACATGTATCCAAGAATGGGTTTAGTTTTCACTAGATTAATCTTTAGTGGTGATATCTGTATCCAAGGATTAGTTTAGCATCTATCTGTTCCATACAGTTTAGGTAATTCACACCTAGCTATCACGTGTTTCTTTCTTTAGTTTGTCCCTTGATTGTAATCTTTCATGGTTTAACTACAATCTTGAAGAGAGTTAAGCTTAACCCCTGATAGATACATCATATTTGGTATCAGAGCAAGTTCAGAACTTGGCCTGAAACCCACACCATCCATACGCCCTCAAATTCAACTACAAACACAAATTCCAAACACTTCCCAAACATAACCCGTATTCACCCACTTTCACCATGAGATCCAGAAAAACCACATCCCTGAAGAAAGTTCCTCAAACTAAAAGATGAACTTGAACTGTTTGACCTTTGAATGCAAGTACTTGACCTCAAGATGTAACAACCTGAATTTGATTTGCTTTCCCTCTGGTTTGAAATGAGAAGGGAAGCCAAACAGCCCTTGGTTTCACTACAAGTAGACCAAAGTCACAAAGGTAATGAGGTTGACAACGCAAGAGAGGAAGAAAATGAAGAAGAAAAAGAAGCCTGTGTGGGAGACACTCAAGAGAAAACTGAAGAAGAAAACACGAAGGCTAATTTAGACCCACCTCCAAAATTTGATGATTATGAACCTGAGAAGGGTAAAATGCTTCTTTTGGAAAGCATTTGGGATGATCCAAAAGAAGAAGGAGCTGAACAAAGGGAGAACATATCCCACTCCAAGCCTATGAGTCAGGGTAAAATATGTTCATTGATTATCCATGGAGAGAGTTGTGCTCACAATATTTAACTTAGCAAAACTAAACTCCATGTTTTTGCCCACCTATGCCCTAACACTTTTTTCCAACTGCACACACCACAAAAATATTCACACATTTTCTTTACTTGTGCTAAGCCATCTCAAAAACCCCTGACCATTCGAGTAATTACCACAAGGTTCGAATCAAACCACGTTTATTTGAATAGTTGGTGATTTTTTAGTAAGATCTGTTGGCGAAAATTTGTGGACTAATTTTTTCTAACAAGGGGAGGATAATGGATATCAGCCTATGCAATCCTCAATTAGCCCTAATCATTTATTTGAACCTATGCACAAGCTGATTTTGTGCACTTAATCTCCTAAATCTCTAGGAGGTTTAGAGCCTTTTTCTTTGTTAGGATGGTAATTAACATCCTAAACTTTCAAACCATGCTAAAAGAGTCAAGTCAAGTCGCGTTTAGCATGGAAAATCCAAGCCCTAAACTAAATCGTTCCCGTTTAGACCTTTTTTGAACTTGTTTTAGTTTTAAGTGGATTCATCAACTTAAACTTAATTTAACCTTGATTTCTTTGCTAAGAGAGATTATTTATATTTTAATAAACTTAATTATACAATTAAATTAGTTTTAAATTTAGTATTTTTGTCCAAGATTTCAAAGGACTCGAAACAGAAGGTCTACGGTTTAGGGAAGCAACATACCTGGTTTTTGTGAGCTTAATTACTTAGGACTCACTGAGGTTTAAGTCAAATATTTTTCCATGGGTTTGAAGTACAAGAAGTTAGCTTTCCAACAAAACAAGTTTCAACGCATTTGGACTTCATTTGCCAATCCAAATCAGTCTTTAAATCCAAACTGTCCAAACTGCCTGGTTTTGTTTTTGTTATTTCATAGCCTAAACGATGTCTAAATTATGTAATTATTTTTTTGTAAATTATTTTAGGATTTCTAGTGGCCAAGCATGTGAATAAAGCCATCAAAAACCAACCCAAACATGCCAAAACAGCCCGAAACAGAAACCTGCCTGGTTTAGCTCTTAATCAGTGCGGTTTGATTAAATTTGCTGTTTAGGTATGTAAATCACGACTTAAGCTTGGTTTCTTAATTAGGGAGTTCGTTAACACCTATAGATGTTCCCCCATGCACAGAAGCACCATATAACTTGCCACTAAGCTAGGTAGGTAAACTTCACCTCCAAATGGCACCTAAATTGGCTTCCATGTGGTTGATTGCTTCACCCTTAAGTATACCTTCCTATTTGGGTTTTTCTCCACCTCCACCTTGCCTACTTGGGTGCTTACTAAGCTGGTGACTCATCTAAGCAGTCACACATGGTAGGACACGTGTCAATATCCTTAAAGACTAAGCAAGCGACGTGTCACCTTACTTCAAACAAAGGCAAAGACACTAAGGGCATTCTGATTGGCTAGCTGTAAAGTGGACGTGCAAGGCACCACATGGATTAGCTTACCTAAATACAAGAGCTTAAACTTTTGTTTAGTTATTAATTTGTTACACTACTAGTCTTATTGTTTGTAATTAGTTCAATTATGCATGCTTTATAACTTTGCTTAAGCTAGTTTAGAAGCTTTCCTAATCATGAAGTAACCTCCCTAAGAGGATTCCTATTGATTAAGGAAGCACCAATTTGTGTATAAATAGCCAAGAAGCTTCATTTTTGTAAATAAAAAAAAAGTTGTGAGTTTAATCAAAGTTGAGCATTGCTCCTTGAATGAGTGTTTGAAATCCTCTACTTGCTTATCTCTAATTAGGCCAATTACAGTGGTGATCAAGTGAGTCCCTTACAGTTTGAATGAGTGTTTGATCAAGCTTCATTTTTGGTTATATATGGATTATTTGCAATTAGTTCAATTATGAATGAGTGTTTGAAATCCTTGGAAGTCCATGAACGATTTATAGATATATCCCTTATAGTTTTATATAATAGAATAAGCTTTCTCTCCTGTCCCAATTCTATTTTTTTTGTTGCTAAGTGTTCTATAAACATTAACGATGGTCATCTCCAGAGCTTGAGCTAACTGACCGAATAATGTAAATCTCTCCTTTTTAAAACATATCTTAATAGACTATCATAGTCATTCTCATTGCTATCATATATATATTTTTTCCTTTTTTCCCTCAAATAGTTCCTTAAGTATTTCCAATCACCATCTTCAAGGACATGCTAAGCATAAGAATGTCACCTCATGGTGTACAATCCATATATAACCAAAAAGTATGAACACCTTGGAAGCACCCAACTTATGTGTATAACAATGAAAATTCCCAATGAGCTCACTGTATCACACCTAGGTTGGAAGTGTTAGTGATTTCTTAGATTTTGGAATGAAACGGATAAAGTTCCACATACAAACCAACTATAACCGAGGCTTAAAGCCATTCATTAGATATCTAAAAAAATAAAAGGCATATTTAAACAAGCTCGACAGCTACAAGGCGGAGAATACAACTCTACGAGTTGTACACCCGAAGTACACAAACTGAAAAATAAAAGAGATAGAGAAGAACTGAAAGGTACAACTAAATGGATCAGCATTCGAAGCACTGGGGTTTACATCCCAGAATCAATCAATTATAACAAGATAATGATTAACTACTCAGATGGTTGGCTCACATGGCTATTCAGAGTGACGATTACAAAATATATAATCCCCAAACTAATGTGATTAACTTGCATGTGCTCAAAATTTATAAATCAATCACATTACAACTCAAGAACTAGCATGTTTGTACAAATGACCCTCCTACAAAGCAAATGGGAGATCCTAACTCGGTTTACTTGAATCGGGGACTTCTACATGTCTCTCAAGAATAATTAGACTTTCAAAAAGGGAGAAAGAGAGTGGATGGGCTATCACATGCTAAGTGGATAATTCACAATCCCAAAACCAAAACAGTTACAAACAATACAATAAGTAGGAAACACACTGAATTCTCACCTAATATTGGCATATAAGGCATTCACAACCAAATAACAACTAGCTGACCTTTAATACGACCCAAGACCAGGTTGGAGATAGCCAATCAACTTTTAAGTGAACATTTAACATCGAAGAGGTTCATTTAGGTAACCAACTTGCCCTCTTTTAGCACAAAAGTAAAAGTAATGACTGAAAACGAGCGAAAATTCTTTTTCAAACCAAGCTAGACTCTTATGAAATGCATTCCACACAGAGAAGGCCATATTTAGTTTAACAAAAGTCCATTCAAAGAGTAATTTCACTTCTGAAACTTCTGCATTGACATGATTCAGAATGAGTAGTTTCCAGGTCATAAATAGGTGAGAAATTTCCTTATGGGCATTAGATTCACATGCTAGTGCTTTCTTCAAGTGAGTCTCATGACTCAAGACTCATGGTATCCTCGGGGCCTTTTATGGCCATTGGACTTTTACCCTTATCAGGGTCTACTAGGGTTCCCACTTCTAGGCCTACTCGCTGGGAATTAGGGTTCCTGCATACCGGGTCTGCTCCTTAAATCGTGTCCATATAATTAGCACAATCCTCCTAGCCTAAAGCATTTTAAGTGCAGTTTTGCTTTCAATCATGTATAGCATTGATGATGTATGTCTCAAGGGAAGAAGCAACCCAAGCTAACACACATCAAAAGATAACCAAAACTCAAAGATACATTTCGGACAAGGGGTGGCACGATCGTGCCTATGTGCACGGGTAGGCCGTGCTAATTTGCTGCTGGCCGTAGCTTGAAATGTCTAGCTTTGCACGGATTGAAGTGTTTGGAAGTGGGGATGGTTGCTAGACCTTTTGGTGAATACTAGGCCATGGGAATGGATGTAAATGAGGGCAAAAGAAGTGGGAGAATAAGGGATATGAAGGAATTGCTAAGTGAAAGAGATTAACTTCAATAATCAAGCTAATAACCTCACTTAGAATCAGAATATCTCAAGCTAGGATAGGATAGACTAAACTTGAAGCGGATGCCATGTCCATACAAGTCCAAGAGAGCTCTCAAGTCC
>JACYFF010031952.1:68766013-68779724 GCA_017589665.1 Selenicereus undatus | reverse complement strand
CATATCCTTCATCAAAGTGGAAATTTGCAACTAAACTCAAGCAATCTTCATCCGGCCCATCACCACACGCTCCAAAACTCAAAGAATGGATACAGAAACACCACCACTCTTGAATCTAGGGCCCTTAATCTTGATTAAGATACAGAATCACCACTTAATCAAGGTTATGACTCACTTGGACACCACCTTAATTGGCCTAATTAAGGATAAGCAAGCAAGAGTTTGATAGAGAGAAAGCAAATGCTCTCAAACTGATTTTATCATTCAATGGAGTCATCTACTTGCTATGGCCGTGTGAAGCTTTAAGTATGTAGCAAGAATGGCCAAGCTAGCAAGCACACAAGCAAGCACACACCTCCCCTTTTCCTTAATAGTTAGGAAAGGTGTTAGGTGCTAATTACATCCGGTTTGCACTAATGCAATTACAAGCATACTTAACTAAATTATTACATCCAAATCATGAAGTAAAACTATGTCTAAGCTGATTATACATCACTTAACTCTCACTTAAGTCTTAATACAACCAGCAATGAAGATTGAAAGCATGTGAGCAGCCAAAAAGTGAAGTCCCCTTTACGGCAAGCCAATAAGAGAAGAGAGACAAGATTTTTGCTTCCTCACCCTTATTGGTTGAACTTCCCTATGCAGCAACCAATCCTAAACAGCCTTGGGACGTGTACCGTGTCTTGGAAGGTGTGCCAATCAACTTGCAAGCTTAGAAAACCGGTTGGAGCTTAGTGATGCATTCGGGTTTATTGAACCGGGTTCAAGCCGTGGGCAGGCCGGTTTTTAGGCAAAAATTAAGCATAGCAAAAGTGATCATGATTCGGTTTTAAGCATGGGGGGTAACTTTAGGATGTGTATAACCCCCTCCACCAAGAAATCAAGGTTATAATGTGTTTAGGTGGGGTAATCAAACTCACACATTAAATTGTGCAAATTGGGAATCAATCTGGCCGGTTTGAGAAAACTCCTTGATCTTCCATCTTCCTGTGTGCATGATTTGAAATCAATGCTTGAACTTGATTGTAGACTTCTTGAGGATTCCAAAAATGCAAAAATTCATAACTTAAGCCACAATGTAGCTTAAGTAATGACATGAACAAAACCGGGCAAATTCTGGTTTGCTAGCCCGTGTAGACCTCCTTGATGTTCTTGAACAAATTGGACCACTGCTTGTACCTTGGAGCTTGTTTTGGACCTTGAATGACATGTTGGACCTTCTTCCTTGTCAATGGTGGTGGGGACTCCATCAATTGAATTACTTGAAATATCATCACGATAGCCACCTTAAATCACAAAATCGACATAAGCATATTTGATTGCATATGAGATTCAGAGGCACTTGTAATCACACAGTTAGCAAACAACTCTTAAAAAATTCACTAGGAAAGGCTCTCAAAACTTCATTTCAAGAATCGACGTTACCAAACTCTTTGAGAAATTAGGCCCATTCGCTTTTAAAAGGGGAGAAAGGTTTTGGCGCATTAATCAAATGGTCTCTTTCTAAGTTCATTTAAATCACTTGGCTTCGGTTGGCATGTTAGAAGGGTTAAGTTAATCGTATTCACTTTTAACTTCCAAAAATCATTTTAGTTGCTTGAAAAGAAGCCGATTCATTTTGAGGAATTGAATTGGATACTTTTGAACTAGGCAACTTTTCCAATTATGTTCAAACCACTCAGGTGTAGCTTAAGACATTTCCAAAATGTAGTTTAAGTTGGTCACACAAGCAAATGACGCATTTGCCAAATAATCTCCTGCACACACATATACAAACACATGCCACATTTTTGGTTCACCAAGGACCTTAACCAAATTGTTTCAAAAACTTGCTAATTTAAATTAATGTTCTCAAGCAACTAGAATGGCATTTAACAGTAATTCAAGAATTAACAGACAGCACTACACCATCAGTTTATTATGTTCAGCAAATTCAGTTCATGTAGTTCAGGTCAAGGTTTAGGTCCAGGTAAGCTCGCAGCAATTTACCAAAAACAAAAATCATTAACATGCAGACGGTCAACAATGGGTGCAATTCAGGTTTCATTCAGATTCAGTTCCAGCTTATGTTCAATTCAAGTTCATTTCTATTCAGGTTTAGTTCAGTTCAAGTCTAGTTCAAGCTTACGTTCGTAAAATTCGCTAGAACAAATTAAGAGCAACAAACACAAGAGGAACACGACAGATTCTCAACAAGGTAACAACAACAATGGTTCACCATCGACTACTCGGTCTCCCTCGCTATAACACCACCCCAAATTTAACCTCAAACAACACAAGAACAAACCCAAATCATTTCTTGCGCCAAATTCATTCCATCTCTTCTCCTTTGAATAATTTTTTTGCAAATTCCACTATAACTCATACCTTTCCAATCCAGTCCCATTTTCATGGTGTATCTCAAAATAGTTGCAAATTAGATACTAGTTTGGGAAGTAAGATTACCCACCTTTATTCCAAAGAATTGGACCCGTTCTAAGGTTGGTTTGGCGAATTAGGATAGGGTTTCTAGCCTCCTTCTTCCTCCCATGCTGCTGGCTCACCCTCCCTGTCTCGATTCTGCTTGCGCCACTGCTATTGCCGCCAGTTCCTCCTCCTTCCTATCGCCACTACTGCTGTTCATTCCTTCCCCTCTGCTTCTCCTTCTACTTGCTTTTTTCTCTATCTAGATGGTTGTGATGGTGGGGAGGAGATGGAGAGGACAGGTGTGGGGGTTTGGGGTTGAAGGAGAAGGTAATGTGGGTGTGGGTGTGGGTGTTTGTCGCGTTTTGTTGTGCTGAAGGAAGCTTGATTGATTACAAGAAAGGGTTTGCCCTTTTTTTTGTCAACTTTAGTAAACCAAAAGATAAAATAACTTTGGCCAAAATAGGTAAACCCATAATATTCTAGCATCGGGTAGTCAATTGAACCTGCTAATCCCACACAACCTAATTCTCGACTAATTACTAATTCCACATATTCACATAACAAGTCAAGAAAATTTCGAAACTAAATTGTATAAAATTATACACTTAATTAACAAACACACATATATATTAGTCAAATTAATCTAATATAATAAACATAGTTAATAAAATTATTAATCTAATTATTTAACTTGAATTTGAAATTTCTCAACTATTACACTCAATCGTATTAGAACATTGTAACTCTCTCGCAAAACCCAATATAGTCTCAAAATTTTCATCCAAAAGGAGGAATTGAGGGGACTGTTATGCTATAATAGTTGGCATTGAATTAAATATCAAGCTCAAAATTATTACAAGAAAATAACAAAACAACAAAGTTCATGTCAAATGTACCAATAATTCCAACTCTAATATAAAATCATAAGTCTCGCATGACAATAGTTGGAGGCTGACCAAGAAAATGTAACTCCAAAATGGAAAGTAAGGAACGCTAAAGAAATTCAAGGTGCAATACAGAGTTCAATTAATTGATTCAATAAGTGTACTAATCCAAATATAATATAAAGCATAACGATATGATGTCGTAGTTGAGAAAAATATGTTGAAAGAATCCTAAGATATAAAGGACATATAAATATGTGAATGCGATAAACATAACAGCCAAGTGAACATAGAAGATCGCACAATGGGAAGCAACGAACACGAAATAAAGTAAGGGATCAGAACGTTCAAGATAGTATAAGGCACAATTTATCTTCATAGCTGTAATGGAGAAAATTTCACTAGAAAGACAAAGATACCAATAGACAAAAATGGAGAATGTTACTTCTATGAGACTTCTTATTATAGTAGGGTTAGAAAGAAATTATCTAAATAAGATAGAATACAGTAGATTGAAAGGGTAAAAGATTTTGAAGAAGGGTTAGGTAGATAGAGTAGTAAGTCAACGAAATTGCATGGTTCTTATAGGCCCTTTTATACGACACATCACAATGGTTGCCTACACCTTGTACTATCTTAATTAAGATCACTTCCTATGTAGGGCAGTCTTTATTTATATTAATACCTCAATGGTCAAACTTAACCCCAAAATCAGCCCGAAATTAATAAGTACAAGCTAATAAAGATCAACGAGCACCTTGTAGTCATCCACTTAGGTCATTGCACTTAGTAAGCAAGCTTAGCATCGGTCACAACCCATTTACATCAAAACATTCTATAGTTTCAAGTAAGGCTACTGATCATAGTTCATGAATACTACGATAATAGTTAAATGCTTTTGTTAAAGGTTACTTTTCTATTCTGAACCATGTTAACTCTCAATAAGTAACAATTTCAACCACATGGTCATCAACTCAATCACACACACAAAGGGCAACACTTAGTAGGTTTGGCAACACATTCAACATTTCAAGTTATTACATAACATATAATAGATATAAGGAAAATGCATAATTACACCTTTGCAATATGCAATCCCCTTACCCAAGTCTACACTCACACTTTCTTTTGTATATGAGGTTTAACACCCTACCTTAAGATGTAGTATCCCAAGGGAGCCACTATGTTCAACCTAGAGCTCTAGTACAATTCTATAACTGATGTAAGTGTCAAGGGAAATCACTACCCAAGCTAACTCACATCAAATGGAAGAGAAAAACTTAAGATTTGGTCACGGCCAAGGTGGCACGGTCGTGCCTATGAGCACGGTCAGACCGTGCCACTTTGCTGTCCCACAACCCGTGGGGAAAGAAAATAGGCACGGTTGAATGCCTTTGTTGGTTCCTTCGATTTTTGCTTCTTTTGGTGAATGGTAAATGGTGAAAATGGATGTAAAAGAGAGTATTTGAAGTGGGGATGTGAATGGAAGTGGAAGATTAGCTAAGTAAAAGCAATTAACTCTTAATCCAAGTTAATTATTTCACTAAGCAAATCATGGAGATGAATCTAGAATAGGATAGAACTAATCCTGAGATTGGATACAGAATCACCACCAACCATCAAGCTTAGGGCCCTTAATCTTGATTAAGATACAAAATCACCACTTAATCAAGGTTAAGACTCACTTGGACACCACCTTAATTGGCCTAATTAAGGATAAGCAAGCAAGAGTTTGGTAAGAAGAAAGCAAATGCTCTCAAACTTGGAATTTCATTCAACAACTTATGAGATGAAAACTAAGGCCTTGGAGTGTCTTTATGAAACAGAAAAAATAGCCAAGACTCCTTAGCCTCACACGTCCCCCTCCCCTTTCCTTCCTAGTGAGGAAAAGATTAGTGAATAACATCACTAGTTAAGCTAATCTAGGTACAAACATCATTAACTAGAATTAATACCTCACTAACATGAAGTAAACTAATGTCTAGGATAATTATACAACCATTAACACTTGATTACACACCTAAACATTCAGCAAAGGTTAAAAGGCCATGTGCCTAGCCGAAATTTGCATGGCAAATTACGGCTAGCCAGTCACAACGCGACACCAATTCCTCTCTTTGTCTTGCTTCTATTGGCTTCTTCTTCAAGGGGCAGCCAATACTAGAACACCTTAGATAGTGTGCCAAAAATTGGAGAGTGTCCCATCAACTTGCAAGGGGCTGGCCGGCTGGTTTAGGGGAAAGGAAAAACCGGTTCACTTGAACCGGGTTCAAGCAAAACTGGCCGGTTTTTGATGCTTTTCGTTTGCATAGGAAAGTTGACCATGGATGGGATTTTAAAGGTGAGGGCGTAATTGTAGGATGTGTAGAATCCCCCCCTCAAGAAAATCAAGGTTACAAAAGGGTTTTGAGGGTTAATTAAATTAATACTTCCAACCGCGCAAAACCGGGGCAAAATGGAGTAGCTTGGAAATGACCTTGATCTTCAATCCTCTAGAGGGTATGACTTGAAACTCATGCATGGACCTGCAAAACAACATCAAAAGGATTCGAAAAATGCAAAAATGTTAGTCATAAGCTACAATGTAGCTTAGGAAATCGAATGCACAAAACCGGGCACTTTGAGGCTAGTGAACCCGTTTGTGCTAGTTTCACTTTCTTGCAACGACTGAGCCATTTTCTTCACTTGAGACCTTGTTCTTGGACGTGTAGGACTTGTATCATCATGGACAAGATCTTAAATGGATAGGATCCCATCATCCTCCCCTTGTTGAAAAGATTTGACCCTCAAATATTGTGGAGGAACATCGGGGTAGAATGGGCTCAAATCAGCCACATTAAAAGTGGCGGAGACTTCATAATCACCTGGGAGATCAACCTTATAAGAATTGTCATTAACTCTTTCCAAGACTTCAAATGGACCTTCAGCTCTTGGTAGAAGCTTGTTCTTCCTCTTAGAAGGAAATCGTTCCTTCCTTAGGTGAATCCATACTAAGTTTCCAGGTTGAAACACAATCTTTCTCCTATGCTTGTTGGCATGTGCTTCATATGCTGCATTGGTCTTTTCAATTCTTGCTTTCACCAACTCATGGAGCTTTTGGATCTCTTTTACTCTTGTTGCTGCATCAGCATGGGGCTTTTGGTCTTGGGCCGTGGGGTAAGATCATTAGGACTCATAGGATCAATCTCATACACCACCTTGAATGGTGAAAGACCTGTAGCCTTGCTAGGAGCCTTGTTGTATGCAAACTCAGCATGTGGTAAGAGTAAATCCTAGGCTTTAACATGAGGTTTAATCAATGCCCTTAGAAGAGTACCTAAGGTTCGATTAGTTACCTCAGTTTGGCCATCAGTTTGGGGGTGACAAGTAGTACTAAACAACAACTTAGTACCAAGTTTCTTCCATAAAGTAATCCAAAAATGACTCAGAAACTTTGTATCCCTATCTGAAACAATAGACTTAGGAATACCATGTAATCTTGTTACCTCCCTGAAATAGAGCTCGGCAATGTGCGTAGCATCATTGGTTTTGTTGCATGGAATGAAGTGTGCCATCTTTGAAAACCTGTCTACCACCACAAATATAGAATCCTTGCCTCTTTGAGTCTTTGGTAGTCCCAAAATGAAATCCATACTTACATCCACCCATGGTAGAGTTGGTACGGGTAATGGAGTGTATAAGCCTTGCGGTAGAGTATGACTTTTGGCAATTTGGCATGTTCCACATCTTCTAAGGATATCTTGAACATCTTTCTCCATTCCGGGCCAATAATAATGTTCCCTTAGCATGGTAAGGGTCTTGGACTCTCCAAAATGACCTGCTAAAGAACCTCCATGAACCTCCCTGATTAGAAGTTCACATGTGCTACACTTAGGAATACACAATCGCACTCCTTTGAATAACTAACCATCTTCGACTAGAAAATCTCCCTTGGGGTGTTTTGAACATGCAGCAAATACACTCCCAAGGTCTTCATCTTCTGCATATAAACTCTTGAGATGCTCAAAGCCAAGAATAAGAGCATCTAATTGAAATAATAGAAGATACCTTCTAGATAATGCATCTGCACCTTGATTCAGCTTTCCTGATTTATGCTTGATGGTAAAATGGAATGACTGAAGGAACTCAACCCATTTGGCATGGCGTGAGTTAAGCTTATGTTGACCTTGGATGTACTTCAAGGCTTCATGATCAGAATGAAGTATAAACTCACTAGCCACCAATTAATGACTCCAATGCTCTAGACATCGAATGATAGCATAGAATTCCTTGTCATATGTGGAGTACTTTCTTCTTGAGTCGCAGAGTTTTTCACTAAAGAAGGCTATAGGTTTACCTTCTTGAGTTAGAACTCCTCCAATTCCAACGCCAGATGCATCACATTCCACCTCGAACACCTTTTCAAAGCATGGTAGTGCAAGTATAGGTGCTTGAGTGAGCTTCTTCTTTATTTCTTCAAAAGCAGATTGTGCCTTAGGATTCCATTGAAATGAGGAACGTTTAAGCACTTCAGTCATAGGGGACATAATGGTGCTGAAGCTTCTAATAAATCTCCTGTAAAAAGAAGCCAAACCATGGAAGCTTCGAACATCATGTATACTTTGTGGTTGAGGCCAGCTGCGAATAGCCTCTATCTTTCCTTCATCTACCTTGGCACCTTCACTTGATACAATGTAACCTAAGAAGGTAACTTCATTAGTGAAAAAGGTACAGTTCTTAAGATTACCATATAACTGCTCACGTTCCAGGACATACATAATCTGAGTGAGATGATCTTGATGTGCTTGTTCGTCCTTGGAATAAATAAGAATATCATCAAAGTACACCACCACGAACTTGCCAATAAAGGGTTTGAACACTTGATTCATAAGTCGCATGAATGTACTAGGAGCATTTGAAAGACCAAAGGGCATAACAAGCCATTCATATAATCCTCCTTTGGTTTTGAATGCAGTCTTCCACTCATCTCCATCTCTGATGCGAATCTGGTAGTAGCCACTTCTTAGATCAATCTTTAAAAATACCTTAGAGCCATGCAGTTCATCCAGCATATCTTCAAGTCTAGGTATGGGGTACTTATACTTGATAGTGATCTTGTTGATGGCCCTACTGTCCACACACATTCGTTGACTACCATCCTTCTTGGGAACCAATAAAGCAGGCACGACACATGGGCTAAGTGACTTACGTACAAGGCCCTTGGACATCAATTCTTCCACTTGCCTTTGAATTTCCATGGTTTCCTTTGGATTCATTCTGTAAGCTGGCTTATTTGGGAGAATGGATCCTGGGATGAGGTCAATGTGGTGTTGGATATCCCTTTTAGGGGGTAAGCCCGAGGGTATCTCTTCTGGGAATAGATGACATAATTTTTGGATGAGTGTTTTGGCAAAAGGGTATGTTGGCATGGGGTTTTCTGGTTCATCTTGTAGGGTTAAGATCCACTCTTTAAAAGCTTTGAATTCATGATTTTCAGCTTTCAAAAGAGTTTCACTAAAGGTAAGTAAGCAACCAGATTGGTCATGGCCTTTTGTGGGTTTATTTTTCTGGAGCTCGGATGGGGATAATGGTTTCAAGGTGATCTTCTTGCCTTCCTTGAATAAGGAGTAAGTATTAAGAAATCCATCATGCATAACCTTCCTGTCATATAACCATGGCCTTCCTAGCAAAATGTGACAAGCATCCATGGGTATTACATCACACCAAAGCTGATCTTGGTAACTCTTGCCAATTGATAAAGAAATAAGACACCGGGAGTTGACTTGAAGACCTTTGCTTTGATTCAACCATTGTATGTTGTACGGATGTGGATGAGCTGAAGCTTGCAAACTTAGCTTCTCAATCATAGTAAGAGAAACCACATTAGCACAACAACCACCATCAACAATTAGAGAACAAACCTTGCCTTGGACTGTACACCGGGGGTGGAAGATATTGTCTCGTTGTTCATCCTTGGTGCTTTTATGGCCATTCAATACTCTTCTCAGTACCAACATCTCACCTTCGTCAGCTTCTTCCTCAACTTCTTCATGAGCCTCTTCAGTTTCTAGCGCATTTTCTTCTTCATTTTCCTCCTCTTCAAAGTCTTCTTTAACTGCTGTTCATTTTGCTAGAGTAATAACCTTTCTGTTTGGACAATCAGAAGCAATATGACCAAGACCTTGACATTTGAAACACCTTCTATTACTCATTGGGTTAGGGTGAGGGCGATATGGGGTTGTTGGAGCGTTTTGAGGTGCTACGGTTCTTTGTGGATTAGGAGGAAAGGGCATTTGTGGCTTAGGGGGTGGATTGGAACTCCCCTTGTTAAAGGGTTGGTTCCTAATGAAAGGCTTGGCAATTTGAGGTTTGTGGGGTTGCTTAGCCTTCTTTTGTTGTTCCACTTTATGAGCTAGTACACAAACATCATCAAAGGATGTATAGGCTTGCAATTCTACCACATTAGAATACCTAGGATCAAGACCACCCAAGTATCTAACTATGGTTTGTTCTTCAGGCTCTTGAATATCACATTTAATCATCAATTTCTCAAACTCATGGGTATATTCTTCAACAGTCATATTACCTTGAGTGAGATTATGAAACTGAGCATAACAATATTGAACATATGTAGGTGGAAGAAAACGTGCCTTAAGCTTAGACTTCATTTTTTCCCATGTTCGAATTCTAGACTTCCTTTCTCTAAGCCTTTTAGCATTCAAGTTTTTCCACCACATAGAAGCATACTTTCTGAGTCTTAAGGCAACCAATTTAACCTTCTTATCATCAGGTATATCCTTATATTCAAAGACTCTTTCAACTGTATACAACCAATCAATAAACTCTTCAGGATCAAGCTTACCTTCGAATTCAGGAACTTCAAGTCTGAAATCATTGTTGTTAGCTTGCATCCGTGGTTTTTCTGTTCAGGTTTTTTCGACTTTTCAGTTTGGTTTTTCTGATTTTTCGATGCAGTTTCGGTTTTCAGTTTCGATTTTTTGGCACACCCTCACCACCTGCAATGACCCACATTCACTGAATAAACGACTTTTATATGCTATACCAAAAATTGTAACAAATATTTCACAATGTATATCCACGATTTTGGTTTCATGATAATTTCGAATCATGAATTTTGGGCTTAGAACTAGGGCGAAATAAATTTTCTCCCGAGATTGTGCTATTCTGACCTAGAACTAGTTGCGTAGAAAGAAGTGAATTTTTAAGGCAGTTTTGATAGTTTCTTGTTAGTATAAATAAAATAGAAGTTGTAGTAGACAGACCAGGAGTTGCAGATTGTGTTCAATCATCTTAATATGAGTTTTCTACGTGAAGTTTTGGTCTCTAAAAATTAGGTCAAAAACTGACCTGAAATTGTCTCCAAAACCCTAATGGGTTAAATTTCAATAAATGATTTATTTGCGTAATTGAGCTTTTGTAAATTCCTTAGGTTCTAGAAAATCGGTATCTATGGGGTATTAGTTATATTCATGTGGTTGACTTTTTATTTGGAAAGATTGGTTTTGGGTGTAAGGAGACCCTTAAGTTGGTACAGGTCGTAACTGCTAAATTTCATTGTTTCAGCCCAATTGTCTAGCTTGAGCTTAATATAGGTACCTACGCTTCTTTGAGGTAAAGTCTCTGCCCTAACTCCCCCTAGTCGTTCTTTTGAAATGATTTTAGATGTTCACGAATTGTTATATGACATATGCCAAAAGGACCTTTTGTGTAAAACATGAACTGCAACTCATGATTTAATGATTCTCTGAACATGGAATATTGTGCTGTTATTGAATATTTTACTTGAGTAGTTCGGGTTTAAGTGGTTTTGCTAAGTTAATAGAAGATTGTCTGAGATGGTTTAGGCTTTTCGGAAGCCAAACAGATTTATTTATAATGTATTAAATCTTAAAGCAAAAGACTAAGATAAGTTTGTGGGAGGGTGCCTTCTAAGATTAGGGTAGGTTTATCATGATATTGAGACATGTTAATCTCCCCACGTTATAGCATGTAGTTTTTTGGGTACATTCCATTGTAGATGGATGTATGCCGAGATGGGTTGATAAGTGGGGAATCAGTCTTTTCGAACTGATTGGGGATCAGTATTTTCGAATTGTTTAAATATTCCCCTCTCGTCCTAAATGTTTGAAATGAATTTAAGGAGGTGTTTTACGATTAGAGGTTGACATTATTGAGCTTCATTTCACTGTTTGAAATGTTTTGTTTTCAGGTAATGATATGCTGCATAGGGATGGGATGTGAGTGAGGCCGAGTAGCAGTTTAGTTTAAATCGTTTTATTTAGTATGAAGAAATGTTCAACCTTGTGAATTGACTAAGTTTGACTTTTGGACCATTGGCTTTTTAAACAGTTGACTTTACTATTGATCTTATTATTTAAATGAACCCTGTATTTGCCTTATATTTCTTAATGACATATGGCAGTGATGCCAACTAGTTTTTTTTTTCCGCTGCATTAAATAGGCCAACAGTTAGTGAATAAATGCATTAGAATTTCAAAGGCGTCACAGTGGTATCAGAGCTTTAGGTTCAACCATAGAGGCTCACTTTGGGGTTATTCACTCCAAAGGAGAGCCCGAAACCTTCTAGACATAGGTGGTAAACAAAGTGTGAGTGTAAGTATCGAAAAAGGGGAATTGCATATATTTCATAAGTACCAGTATGGATATGCCTTACATCTTCAATTTGCTATCTGGTGACTTGAATGTTGGGCGTGTGGCCAAAGCTACTAAGTGCTTGCTTTGTGTATGTGTTTGATATAAAGAGCATGTGGCCTAAACCATCACATTGAGATTTGACCTTAAATAAAGAATTTAACTACTTATCTAGTGATCATGAGTTATAGCATATAGCCTTGGTTGAAACTATAGAATGCTATGATGTATATCCTTAGTCGTCAATGCTAAGCTCGGTTACTAAGTTCAAGGAGCTAAGTGGATGACTGTTAAGGTGCTTAGTTAACCTTTGTGGGCTTGTATTCAAGGTGATTTTGGGGTTGAACATAACCATTGAGGTACTAAGTTAAAAACATTGTTCTAGATGAAAAGTGAGTTTAAGGCATTATAGGGGAGCAAATGATTATTGTGGCATGATACAGGAAGGACCATAACTATCTTTGTATATCTTTTGACCTACTGCTTCATCTACCTTACCAACCTCCAAAATCTTCTGCCTTTTTGATCTATTGTTTTTTCCCTTAGACAACTTCTTCCTAACGCTATTGTAATTAATTGCCTATTGGGAGTAACATTCATTACTTTGTCATTGCTATCTTTGTCTTTGCAATAAATTATGCCTTGTACCTTTTTGGAACCTTGTAATTCCTTGCTTTTATTCATCTGCTTGTTGCTTCCACCTTTTGATCTAATGCGTTCACTTGACTCTCATGTTTATTGTATGGATACACCTACCTTCGTTCTTTTGTTATCTCTTAGAATTCTCTCCACTTGTTTTCTCCATGATGATTTCTTTTCATTAATTGCTCTCTCTAATTTTGGGATGAGTATGCTTATTGAATCAATTTGTTAAACCTGTATCGATTTTTGCATTGGTTTGGCATTCCTTATGTTTCCTTTGGAGTTATGTTCACTTGGTGACTCTTGAGTTATAAGTAACCGCTTGTTGAGAAGCATAACTGTCATTTTGTTTTGTTGACATCTTCATCGTTCAATAGAAAATTTGGATTTTATTTATGAATGTAAGTCTTGCATTGTACTAATCATAGCTTTATTTTGGCATTATACTTATTTTGGTGACCCTTAAGTTATTGCTATTAGACACTAATGATCTTTCTTTCTGATTGCAAATGCTACTTGATTGTATTTTGCAAATACTTTAGCTTATATTCTTCCTTTTGTTATCACTTTGTAATCAAAGCTAGCCTTTATAGCCTGGATAATTCTTACCCCTCCCCTTTTTTATGGAAAGCTTACGAATAGAGTGGGCTTTGGAAGTGAGATATAGTGTTCTAACATAACTTGGCTTATAGGTGAGCCAAAATTTTCTTGGTTGTACATGTAATTTGGGGGGCTCTTGAGTACCTTATGTCTTATTGTTATATATGGATTTCACACCGTTCGGTTTCCTTGTTGTGATAAATATGTCCACAAAACTTGTGACTGAAACAATTGAAGTTGTCTGAAAAAGCAAGAAAGTACCAAGATAGATATAGGAGCAGGGAAATGACAATTATAGTGATCCAATGAGATATACATTATTTGGGTACAATTTTAGAGTTCGTTTATCAAACAAAATTATATTTTTGGATATCATCACCTTAATTGAGCTCGGGTTGGCTAGCTTGACTCCTAGGAGACAACCGTTGTTAATACTTGCGAAATCTTCAAAAAAAAATATACAATTGGGATAAGAGAGGAAGCTTACTGCATTACATATGAGTCTAGGGATATATATATATATA
>JACYFF010031952.1:68693862-68746013 GCA_017589665.1 Selenicereus undatus | reverse complement strand
ATATATATATATATATATTGTATACATATATATTCATCCATTTTTCTTTGCTTGTCGTATAATCATGGGCAATTTGGCATAATAGTATGAGACTTTCATTAAGTTATGAGGGCATTTGTAAACCTTACCTGCCGACACCCTCAGATGGATGAGGCAATTTACCTCCTTTTTTATTTCCCTGTTTGATTTTTAAAAGCATTTTACTGAACCTTCTCCTCTTTTGTAAAGGTTGCCCGAAGACGATGTCAGGCAAGATAGACCCTATGCATCCTATGCAAAAAGACATCCTTCTTTAAGAGTGCAAGATGTCCCGAAGTCTTCTTGCACAAGAGAGATGGAACCCTACCTGGAATCTTTGATAGAGGTGGAGCCACTGCAAATCTACAATCCCTAAGATCCCAATGCCACAGTTGCTTCCTTGAGGTAGCGTGTATGCCCTATATTTTGCTTGGTGACCCATCGTCCAGATCAATGCACAATTATCCTTCGTGTCCTTCTCGAGCTCCAAGGGATAATCCCCAGCCCAAAGTGTGCACAAGCCACTACTCAGTTGCCTTTGGCTTCACCTAAAATTATGCTGACTTCCTCTTTAGTGGAAGCAATAGTAGGTTCCCAAATTATCAGTAAGGGCAGTCTGACAGGCTTATATATGATGCTGATGTAAGCTTGGAATGATGTTGTAATGCATATTCTAATATATAAATGTAATGTTTGTGCAATGACTACTTTAAGAATATTATTATGCAAATGTAGCCCCCACTTCCCCCCCCCCCCCCCAAAAACAAAACGATGAAGAAACAAAATGACATCAATAAGTATCAAAAGCTTTGTGGTACTGAGCAATAATACCATGAATTTTATTGAATAAAATATGAGTTACTAACGAGCATAAGTACAATCAGTTAGGTGAAAAGAGGAAAACAAAATAAAGATAAAAAACTGGCAAACCGAGTGGATCTACCGAGGAATTCAGCTTAGATTGTTCGCTTAAAATAAGCTTTAAATTTATACCACAAGTAAATAGTTTATTGCCGCGTACTTGGGGTGTCATCCACTGAGAATAAGACTTTAAGATACCTAACTTAGTGATTAGGTTGAATCTAAAGAGGTGAAGAGTAAGTTTGAGAGTGAAAGAAACAAAGGCTAGGAAAAATAGTAGTCTAAAATTCAATAGGGGGAAAAACGTGGATCGAGGGATTAGTTGCTAGTAGCTACTTATTCATACTAGGCATGAATACCCGAACTTGACTTAGTCAACAAATTCTTCATAAAGGGGGTGATTGGCTTGTTTAAGACCGCCTAAACCTCCTTCCAAAGAGTAAGGATAATCTTAATCACCAAGTTTGCCTATTTTCATGGGGGGCTTGAAGGTTAAGGTTGAATATGGCCAACTTGCATCTAACAAGGCCTTGGGTTATTTTCATACCCAAGACTTGTTCTCTCTTCTTATATCCACAAGTGGCGAATATCCATATCTCAGTGTGATTATTCACTCCAAGTATTGGATGAAATATCTTTTTCGGCATTTCATCGAACACTTGGTGGGTGAAGGATGAGGCCCCTAAATAACTTGGAAATTAAAGCAAGACATGTTCACACCAAGTTTATTATGCTATCCTAGCTCCTAATCCCTAATCTAAGTTGAGGAAACTACTCATTGATCATCATCTCAACAATCCAATAATCACAACAATCACACCCAAATAAGCTAAACAAAACCAACAAAAGGGGAAAAAGAGAGAGAAAAAGAAGAACAAACTTAGATTAAAGGAATGGAGAATAAAAGTCTTCAAGATCCTCAATCAACAAAAACCCAATAATCTTAATCACTCTTAACCCTAAAATTAAGCCTAGAAAGTGTTTAAAGTGCTTTTCCAAGAGGAAAATTAAAAAGATCGCCCATTATTAGGAAAAACGGGGTATTTATAGGCTAAGTAAGATGGGAGACTGCGTCAGGGGTCACCCTGGAGACACTCTGGTCATCGCCCAGTAGGGGTGTCCAAGGGATATGGCGACGGGCTAGCCGGTCGTGAAGGCCATGACCGTCGTCATCCCTTGGAAAACTACAGGTAGGCGATGGCCAGCCAGTCTTGAAGGCGAAGGCCGTCGTTACCTCCTGGGAGCCTACAGGTGAGCGATGGTTTGGCCGCTGACTATGGGACAACCGTGATTTGTCCTTGTGCCTTGAAAATTTTATCTTTGTCCTGCTCAATTGTTCCCCTCAAGCATTTGGGTGATCATCCTTGCTCTTGCCTTACCTTTTTCTAGGTTTTAGCCACCCATCTTCCTTAAATGTCTTGAAACTACCTTAAAAAAGGCGGAAAATGGATTAAAATGAGGCAACGATGTTAGAAGAGACATTATATGGTCAAATCCCCCTAAATCAAAGGAGAATTCGGGAAAAAAGAACCAAAAAGGGGATGTGAGCTTAGTCAAATTAGGGTTTATCAACTCCCGTATGCTTAGCTCTTGCTTGTCCTCAAGCAAGCTTAGCTCGATACTGCACGAATAGGAGATCAATCCCTCAAGCACCCTCATGGGATAAAGGCCAACCAACTTGCAAGGTCACAAAATCAAGAAGTTACAAAGTTGAGGTGAGGAAACAAGATAGACATGATGCTACTTAAGGATCAGCTCGCCTATAAGCGCATACCAAGCTTAGATGAGATCCTTAATGCAAGAAAGGAGGCAGGTTGCTAATGGTGGGCAAAAGACACCAGATAGGGCCTTGCTTTGTGGTCAAGTGGTACTTTGCTCTCGAAGTGTTTAAATGCATTCATGTTTACTCTTATTACTCAACCAATCATGCAAAAACCATAAGCTTGGAGGAGTCCTTATCCTCTACCACTCGGGGTAAAAAACGCACGCACTTTGATCAAGAGGGCTTTTAAAAGGGGTGCAACAGGGCGGTTTGGTAAAGGTGAGAAGGGGAAGATCTTTTGGGATAAGTGGAGCCAGATAACCTTAGGCTACGGAGTAAGAGCGGTTTCCACAATAAGGAGATGGAAACAAAACTCTACTTCACACCTACAACCCACTTTGAACAACTAAAGATGGGAGACGATTCAATTTGAAATGAAAGCCATTTTGCCAAGCACCTTATTTGCAAAGGTTTTCCCTTTTTTCTTCTTGTTTTTTTCTTTTGCATAAGAGAAGGGTTGCTGTTGTTTTTTTTTTTTTTCATTTCACTTCTTTTCTTTTCCCTTTTTTTTCCGAGCAAGCTCACACCAAGGGACTTGATGCTAACACTTGGTTAAGGATATCCCGGTCTCCCTTCCTTTCTCTTTTCAATCACAAATTTCCACGACATACACCCAATGATGATCCAACTCAAGAGCAAACACCATAATAGTGAAAATTGTCGCTCTACTAACCTCAAAGGCATGAGGGCAAGAAATGTAAATCGGCCAAGGTTGAAATAAGTGTGGGGACAACAAAGACACACAAGGCTCAATGTGGGTGACTAAAAGGGTCTGAACATCATCTAGGTGGCTTTTTAGGCTATGTGGCTTAAACAGCAAGAAATGCCTCAATCATATCAAATGGAGCGTATTATCTAATGTGGTTTTGGAAAGGAACTAAGCCAAATTCTAGCATTGTAATCAAGGGTGAGCCACACAAGAAGAAAAGAAAGAACCACTAAAGATGCACGGTCACATGAAAGCTCAAAAGCTCACGGGTCAACTCGCTTCGGTGACAACTATTTACCCTATCAGTCAACCACTAGCTAAACTGATCCAAATCAAGACCAAAAGAGCCTCAAAAGCAAAGGCATGCGCACAAGGCAAAACGATTCCCAAAGGAGCTCACACTATCATGCTCCAACAACCAAAAACTAAACCACAACCCAAGTGTGCAACCAAGCCAATCAATCAACAATTTACACCACGTATTCGCATCATAAAAGGGTTTTTTTTCAAAAAAAAATTTCAATTGTTCAATTTTTTTCTTTTTTTTTCAAAGCAAAGGGAGATCAACAAGAAAGAAAATGAAGAGTAGGGTGAAAAGTTGTACCTTGCAAGCTCAATGTTTCCCTTCTTGACATTGCTTCCTCGGGTGGAGCGAACCTCTAACATCTGACACCGAAATGCCCTCCTTGGGGTGATGGGTCATCCTCATCCATATGCAGATCCATATCATCATCATACACCCAATTGGAGGGGTCAGAACAAGTGGTTTTAGAGGGGTTGGGGAGTTGGAAGAAAAGTTGGCCATGGTGGGTGACAAAGACACGTTCACCCTCCTTTTTAAACATCTCTGTGTTAATACAAACGACTAAATCTAGCTGTCCCCCATTGAACAACAGAGTCAATTTTCTTATGAGAAGGTCCAAACTTGAGGAGTTGGAAGAAAAGTTGGCCATGGTGGTTGACAAAGACATGTTCACCCTCCATTTTAAACACCTCCGTGTTAATATAAATGGCTAAATCTAGCCATCCCTCATGGAACAATGGAGTCAATTTTCTTATGAGAAGGTCCAAACCTAAAGCATGTGTAATAACTGAAATGATGCCCGTAGAAGCAATAGAGGGCTTGGGAGAGGAGGCTTGAGAGACCAATTGGTGGAGAATGAAAGCTCCCATATCAAAATGCTCATCATTTAAGATACACCACAAGAGAAAAAGTTCACTCAATCGGACTTTGTTTTGGCTCTTGTGGCATGTGAAAATGGTGTTGTCCCTGAGGCGGTGAAGGCAGTGGAGGGTGGACCTATAAATAGAAGTGGCCTTAGAACCACTAGCACTATAAGCAACATAGCTCCCCGAGTTATTCTTCACCATGGTACGCTTATCACAGGTGATTTCCGTCCACAAACTGTCGGTTATTGAAATTCTCGTGGACGGGGGTCCAAACTCCTCCACGAGGGAGCCTTAAATGGTGGTCAAACTTCGCTAGGTTGGTCTCAAAGGTCTGATTAAAAAGGTGAAATTGCATGAAGACGGGTTGATTTTGGGATGGGATGGTCCAATTCACCTTAAAAGAGCTCCAAAACTCCCAACACAACCTCCCATACATCGGTTTAGTCATGTTCATGTAATCAACCCAACCTGCTACCTCAAACAATTCATTTAAACTTTCCAACGAGCCTAAACTTCTCAATGTACCGAGGTCAATGTACTTAGGCTCAGTTATTCGCCGACTAGCAATAGAATCATAATGATTAGTTTGCTCTTGATCAACGAATTACAATGCATATTTGTTTATAGCATTACGAAGAGGTGGTTGGTTACCTCGAGCCGCTTGGGCCCGGATTAGAGGCACATTGGTGGTGGGAGTGGGGGCAACCATCTTTGCATGGAAGTTCCCAAAGATGAAGGCCTGAAGGCGGTTTTGTTCTTGCCCATTGTAAAATCAAGCTCAAAAGTCTTCAAACTCCAAGTAAGTATAGCACCTCAAGCACTCCAAAACCAAGTAATCTAAGTGGGTTATGGTGGGACCCACTAGCAAGAAAGCACCAAATTGGAGCAATAAGACCTCAAAAATGAAGCTTTCTTGTTCCTCAAACTTCCATTGTGGTGAAATTTATAGAGAGAGAAAGTGGTGAGGTGGAGGAGCAATGTGGTATGCAAATGGAAGCTTGGACTATAGGAAGCAAAATCCGACAATAGAATGGCCTGAAAACACCTTGAAGTGGCTGGGTTTTAGAGAGAGAATATTGGGGTTTAGGGTTTGAGTGCTGAGGATTTATGCGATTGGTAGAGAAAAAAGGAGTTTTAATGGAAGAATAAGCAAGTAGAGGTGAAAAGAGTGAAGAAAATGACGAAAAATAATGAAAAATAGAGTGGGAGAGTGGTGGATTTGAGCGATTTTGATGGAGCTGTGAGAGGTTCTAGAGAGAGAAAATTGTGGGGGTGTACAAGATGAAGAAGCAATGACGAAAGAGGAAAGAAAGAGGAAAGGAAAATTGGGAAAGTAGTCTCGGGCCAAGCGACTGTTATCGCCTACACGATGGCTTGTAGTCGACGGTCTGGCAACATCTTAGAGGTCGTCCTGGCGACGGCCATCGCTAGCCCCTGGAATTAGCTGAAAATTCTGCAAGCCTAAGCAATGGGCATCGTGTAGTCGACGACCTTGTCGTCGCCTGGGCAGTTTCAAGCAAGGTGATTTTTATGACTTTTTTTCTTTTTTTCGGGGTAACTCTTTCTTCTTATTTGAATTAAAAACCAAGAGGAAGATTCGGGGTGCCTCCCGACAAGTGCTCTTTTAAGGTTATGAGCTCGACTGATGGGATGCCTTTCAATTGGAGGAGGAATTGGGGAAGGTGTAAATAATCTTCACCTCAATTGGGTCATCGGTGACGTAATGTTTAAGTCATTCACCATTCACCTTAAATGACCCGGAAGTCTCGCTCCATACCTCCACTGCCCCATAAGGAAAAACCTTGACAACTTTGAAAGGCCTGGACCACCTGGAGTGGAGTTTCCCCCGGAATAGCTTGAGGCGTGAGTTGAAAAAAAAAACCAAGTTGCCCTCCTTGAATTCCCTCTGTAGGATGCACTTGTCATGCCACTTTTTTCATTTTCTCTTTATAAACTTTTGAACTTTCATAAGCATCTAATCTCAACTCCTCAAGTTCTTTCAATTGCAATAACCTCCTATCTCCCGAGGCCTTGAGATCGAAATTTAGTTTCTTAACAGCCCAATAAGCCATATGCTCCAATTCAACGAGAAAATGACAAGGTTTACCATAGACAAGTCAAAACGGTGTTGTGCCAATGGGATCTTGAAAGAGGTACGGTACGCCCAAAGTGCATCGTGGAGCTTATTCGACTAATCTTTTCTTAATTGAGCCACCGTCTTTTCCAAAATGACTTTGATTTCTCTATTGAGATCTCCGCTTGGCCACTTTTTTGGGGGTGATACCCCAATCCTTTCTTGTGATGCACCCCATATTTTGTAAGCATGGCCTCAAATTTTCGTTTAATGAAGTGAGTCCCCCCATCACTAATTAAAACCCTTGGAACACCGAACCTAAGGAAAATCACCCTTTTGAAGAACTTGGTAACCACTCGCGCATCATTTGTGGGGTGCGCGATAGCCTCCACCCATTTGGATACGTAATTAACGCCCACTAAGATGTATTTGTTCCCTCCTGAAGAGGGGAAAGGCCCCATGAAATCAACGCCCCATACAATGAAAACTTCGACATCAAGGATATAGCTGAGGGGTACCTCCATTTTGCCTTATCAAATTTTTGGTTCTTTGGCACCTATCACAAGCTTGAATGTACGCATTAGCGTCCTTGTAAAGGGTTGGCCAAAAGAAACTGGCTTGAATGATCTTGGCACGATTTTGTCAATGCTTGCGTGGCCTCCATAAGGGGAACCATAGCAATGTGAGATGATGGATTGCATCTCTTCTTCGGGTATGCATCACCTTGTAATACCATCTCCATAAGTCTTGTATAGGCATGGGACTTCCCAAAAGAAGGACTTGACTTGGGAGAAAACCCTCTTCTTTAGCTTGGAGTTCATGTCGGTGGGTAGAATTCCGCACATCAAGTAGTTAACCGCATCCACAAACCAAGGAGCATTCGATGTAGCTAAAGGGGGCAAATGCTCATCCGGGAATGAATCATCGATGGGCAACCCACTTTCTCCATCATCTCCTTGAGCAATTAGTAATCGGGAGAGGAGATCCGCTACCACATTTTCAATACCCTTTTTATCCCGAATCTCAAGTGCAAACTCTTGGAGCAGAAGGACCCACCTTGTAACACCCCCAAATTAAACATGCTTCACTGATTGCATTCTCCTTAATAAATCCCTGAATTAGAACTAATAAACTTGATTATAGGGCATTACCGCCGTCCAAAAGGACAAGGCTTAAAGTATGTGTGCTAGAAATAACATAGTTTGGAATAACTTCAACCATACACATTCATACATTATCAAACCATACACAATCAACTGTTAACCAACCTATGGTTTATACACCACAGTAAAGCAATTCACTATATAATCTACACCTCCATGCGCTGAAAAATTTCAAAATACAGCTCCAAAAGATGCATGTTCCATATCATTGTTGATCCCTCCAAATTCCCTTGCTCAACTTATTCTCTTCAGCTGCTTTGGTAGCATGAGGGCGATTTACTGACTATTTGCCTAAAACAAAACATGAAAAACATTTCAAACTGTGAGCCGAAGCTCAGTACATACATTCCTATGTTGTTAAATGATCTCTACATAAATTGGTTGGCCGCCTGCTTTGCAATTCATTTTAAGGCAAAACAGTGAATGAGATGTATGTGAACTGCAATTGCTAGTTATTATCTGATAGTGCACGCCCTTGATGTTGTTACGATCTATGGATAGGTGTACACCTGCAAAGCCGATCGGGGGACATGGCCTAAAGCTGCGCGGGTAATTGAAGGGCAATGCCCTGTAACTGATAACTGACGGGGTCACTAATTATATGACAAATCACTTATTAAACTGATTCATTGATGTACTTACCAAAACATTATCATTTTGATCAATACGTGCTGATTTCTGAAGATGCAGGCAATGAATGTACCTGAAGTCCCTAAAATACAATCTCACTTGATAATACTTATGCACAATGGGAAACAATAGACTAGGCCCTGTTTCTGCTTAAGAAATGTAGTTATAGGTGAGTGCAGTTAGTAAACAACTTTCACTCCCACTATTTGTAACTTTACAGAAATTGATTAATAAAAAGGGGATCCACAATTCAAACAATTCAACATAAGATAAGTTATACTAAAAGGATTTTGAAAAATAAATAAATTAGGGTCATTGAACTCGAAGTAAAACAAATTGAAGCAAAATAGACCAAAATGAAATAATTGAGGTGATAATGGAATATTTTAATGGATACAAATGGAACATGGGTTTTTTATGTTTCTAAAATGAATAATAGAAGGTTTAATGACAAGAGGGGTGTTGTGAGGTTCAGTAAAGCTCATATAACCTTAGCTTGTGTCACCACCCTCGTTACTTCTCCAATTTCATTCTCATGCTCATTTAACTTGGTTTTCCAGCCCAAGTAAGCTTCTATACAAAATAAAAGTTGTTGAACTCACTAAACTTTGTAATTTCTTTGCAATATCCATAATTATGTAGAAACTCCTAATAATCTTTCCAAATGCCTGGATTTTTTTCTTCCTCATATTACCGTTTGAAGGTCTACTTTAGAAAATCCATATCTTTCACCCCGACCTCCAATTGAGCTATAAAACCCCAATATGAAAATCTTAAAAAGTCCCTCAAAACTTTCATTAATAGTATAAAACATAATTACCACACCAGGTTTCTTAAAATTGGGTTAGAACACAACTTCGCACAGCTTGGGTCCATCATGCGCAGTTGGAAAAACGGCCTTAACGTTTTCCACATAACTCGGAATGAAGTGATTCAAAAGGCATTTGAAAGATAACTCACTAATATATCTACCCACCAAAAATCATACTTTTTGGCTTGGCTGATCATTACCAGTTTATTGGCAAAGTGATCCCTGTTTTCTGCCAGTTCATAGCCACACTGCTTTTGCTTTCTCATTTCTTTTCACATGAATCCCCTTCTGAAATCATTCCTTGAAATTATTTAACAAATCCTTGTTCCTTCTCATCACTTACAAAGCCATATTACTCAAATTTACTCCATAATTGTCTACATCAAATTTTCAATTCTTCTATTTCTCAAAATCACTCAAAACACATCCATAAGCTTACTTATTTGCATAGATGAATGAAACAACCTCCTTTAATTATTTGTTGGAATTTGCATATTCCACCCATTTGATAAAAACTCAATAACATCATAAATCAAGTCTATAATACATCCAAACTTCAAATTCCATCTCAATGAACTCAAATAACTCACTTGATACCAAAGATTTAACTAGATCATGCATGGTCTTAAAACCCTAGATAAAGCCACATATAAGTTTTCATCCAAATCTCCCCCCCCCCCCTCTAAACGAGTAAAAATAACATCACCAATCATATTTGATCTTATTTTACATACTAGATCACAGTAATTAAACAAACAAACACAATTCCAAAATCTCCTGATTCATACATGCTTGATCAAGCTCAAGCTTAATTCCACCATATCCAACATCCACAAAAACAATAAAATTTGCATGATAACATTTATTTTGATCATGAAAACATAAATCATAACTAAAATAATCACCATAACCAAAAATACATCAAGATAGAGTTAGAGTTTTTACTCACTTTAAGCTTGAATATAAGAAGAGGGAGGTGGTATTTGGTGGTGGTACAAGTTGGGGTTGGTGGCTGGTGGTGTTAGGGATGGGGATGGGGCCTGGTGGCTGGAGGTGGCCTTGGCTAGTGGCAGAATGTGGCAGTAGCCACCAAAACTTAGCCACAAGGCAGCAGTAACATGAGGTGGGGGAAGAAAGGAGAAGAGCATAGAGAAAGAATGTGTGGCTAGACTAGCATGAGTTTTTTCTTTTGAGCTTATATCAATAGCTTGGGTGATATTTAAGCACCAAAAGTAGCTTTTTGCTAATTATAATTTAGTACAAATGATGGTAATTAACTTAATTTAAGCACACCAAAATTTTTGGGCCAAAATTGAACCCAAAATGAATCGGACTGTAAATCGGGCCCAAATGTATTGGGCCAAACTCCATAAATTTGAGCCCAAATTTTTGCATGGTTAAAAATTAAAATTTTGTGACATTATGAAAAATAATTAATCACCTAATCATATTTACCGGGGCCTAATATCGATTCACCCGAAATTGTTACGGTAAATGAGACTCGAATTACAAAGTGGGACCCAAACTGAATTCTCCCAACTGGGATGACTAAATGAGATAAATAAATATGAAAAATTAATAATATGGCTTAATTAAATAAATAAACATGATTTAAGGTCGGGCTATTACAGCTTTCCCGCCTTTAAGAGTTTTGTCCTGGAAACATATGAGGTTTGACAAAACATGCAAGTTCATCGCAAATATATGTGTGTACTTGGCTTGCATCTCATCCTAGGTTTTCCCAAGTGGCTTCTGAGGAGGTATGATTTACCCAATGGACATTGACTAAAGGTATCTTCTTGATGAGTAGTTGCTTAATCATACGATCTAGTGTCTAGATTGGGTGCTCTTCATACACTAGATTTCCAGTAACTTCGATGGATTCAGACACTAAAGCATGGTCAGCATCTGGAATGTATTTCCTAAGTTGTGAGATATGAAACATGTTATGCACGTGTTTGAATTATACAGGCAGATCTAGTCAACAAGCTATGGGATTCAATCTTTCAATAAACTGGTATGGTCCAATAGCTCTTGGGCTCAATTTAGCTAGCAGTTCAACCTCCTTATACCCTTAGTTCGCGAAACTTTCTGAAAAAATTTATTATCTAACTAAAACTCCAGGGATCTCCTTCTTTTATCAGCATAGCTTTTCTATCGGCTCCAATAGTCTGGTTCGAGACGTACATGAGCCTCATTGAATGTTGAAGAAAATCTTCATGACCTAAAAAATGATTTTGTCGTCAATGTCTGTGTCATTTTACTGTGATGTTTCATGTAAATTTCTCTGGTAGTACTTTCACAACATTGACCGTTGGGAGTTTTATGCTTTCTTCAAATACAAATGTTGGTCCTAGGTTATGAAATGCTACAATCTCAAACTTAAAAGAGTTGGATCCATTGATGTTTTGGGATACTTGACCATGTGACACTAATTGAACACTCGAGTTCTCAAGCCCTCACAAGAGGTTCAACTGGGTAATCACTACAGTGTTCAGGGTATGTTGTGCCTTCCTTGTCAGGGCATCTGCCACAACATTTGCCTTTCCTGGGTGATACTGGATCTATATGTCGTAATCTTTAAGCAATTATAGTCAATGCCTTTGCCTCAGACTGAGCTTCTTTTGAGTGAAAATGTACTTCAAGCTTTGATGATCAATATATATCTCACAAGGTACTCCATACAAGTAATGTTTTCAAATTTTCAGTGCAAAAACTAAAACCACTAGTCCTGGGTCATAGGGTAAGAATCAGTTGACCAGCTAGTTGGTTGAGAATGTAGAAAGCCAATCCCTCTTCAAATCTCCTCATCTTCAGTCTTTCAGGTGACACAAACTCCGGAGCAAACCTGGATAGTTCTGTAAATTTTCTAGCATACTGCATCACAATCATACTACCATTGATCTTTAGTTCTTCCAGAAAAATCTACTCCAAGTGGAATCAGACCCTAAGAGCCTATCCTTAACAATGTTCCACGAAAAGTGTACTTCCTCAGTCATGTAAAATGCTCAAATGTTCACCTTTTTATCCTCTGGAACGTCCACTGTTTTGAAAATCTTTTCAATCCCTCAAATCCATGCTTCTAGCTCCACTGGGGCGAACTTTACATCATATACTTTAGGGTTGTATCGCCCACCCTATCTGCTAATTTATTGACTTTATGAGGGATTTTAGAAGCTCTTGGGGCTATTCACTTCACAAGCTCAGACACCAAGGTCAGTTAATAGTTAGAGTTCCCATATTGCTAAGCAATTTAGGGGGAATTGAGGGCATTCTACTAAGGGTTTTATTAGCACAATACATAAAACTTGGTCACCTGACCCCTGACCATGATCTGAATTTTCTTCTATGTGGGTTTCTGCCTTGTTTTACATATATTATGATATTCTGACGATCCATTTAGCTGAGTAATTCAATCAACCGACTACAACCAACATATAAGATACACATACACAACAGATACAGCTAGCATGGCCCAAGTATTATTAGAACATAACACAAAGCTTCATTATATCATTGCCATAATTGCTCGCATACATACATATACATGGTTCCACAAAGAATATTGCATCCAACTGAGCACCCGAGGTCAACCTTTACACCTACCTCCTAACTAAAACACCACTTAGCCCTAATAAACTATGACCGCCATATGCCCATAAGTAGGTGGGACTAGTCAACACAATTGGAAAGACTTGTCTAACTATATGCAACATTATAACCTGCACAAAATTCATCTATCCAACAAGCTATACTGTATACATGTGGGCTCAAAAAGTAATCTATATGAGATGTCAACATATAATATAAATACATCTAATGATTCCTAGATGGATCCTTGTCAAAGGCGGACTCATCCCCAGGCTCCCCGCTCGTGTCAAAACTATTGTCTGAAGCACTAATCTCTACATTTTTATCATCATGATGAAGTTGATGCTCCTCCAATTCTGAGTCCTCTGAGTGTTCCATGATGTCACCATTAGAGCTAAACTATGTTGTATCAGGGAGATCTATAACAATGTTGACCTCATTTGGTCCATTAGATGTAAGGATCCCCTTTCTAGGTTCCGATGGCTTTGGGTTGTCAGGCAGCTGAGGATTGCTCGGTGCAGGTGCTGATGGTGGGGGAGATACAAAGTGCAATGAAAATATATACTGTAGAATGTCTATGTTATTCCCTCTCAACACAAACTCCTCTCTGAATAACAGTTCTGTGATAAAGTTAGTCCAAGCCTTGCGAAACTAAAATCTAGGTTCTTCCCATCCTAAGGCTCGAGTCATCATAAAGTCATGATATCAGGTCCTAAACTCGTCCCAATGGCGAATTATAGATAAGGTCCACAATAGCCTACGCGTATGAACCATAGCACTATGAAACTCAGAAATGGGGTCTACATGTGCCATACTAGCATATAGTAAGGAGATGTGAATGGCCCCAAAAGTACCTGAGATCATATTCACTATATATGGATCCATCCAACAAGGAGGAACATAAGTGAAGAACATGGGAGAGATGAACAGGCATTTCTACTATCATAAATCTCTAATGTCATAAATATATCAATAACCTTCAATAAACTAACCTTTTCACCATCCAATGTCTACTCTCTATACTCCATATCCCATCAAAGAAAATAAACCTGGCTCTGACACCAAATCTGTAATACCACCAAATCAAACATGTTTTACTAATTGCAATTTCCTTAATAAATCCCTGAATTAGGACTAACAAACTCGATGATAGTGGCATTACCGCCGTCCAAAAGGACAAGGCTTGAAGTATGTGTACTAGAAATAACATAGTTTGGCATAAGTTCAACGATACACATTCACACATTATCAAACCATATACAATCAACTGTTAACCCACCTATGGTTTATACACCACAGTAAAGCAATTCACCATATAATCTACACCTCCATCCACTGAAAATTTCAAAATACAGCTCCAAAAGATGCATATTCCATATCATTGTTCATCCCTCCAGATTCCCTTGCTCAACTTATTCTCTTCAGCTGGTTTGGTAGCATGAGGGCGATTTACTGACCATTTGCCTAAAACAAAACATGAAAAACATTTCAAACTATGAGCCGAAGCTCAGTACATGCATTCCTATGTTGTTAAATGATCTCTACATAAATTGGTTGGGCGCCCACTTTGTAATTCATTTTAAGTTAAAACAGTGGATGAGATGAATGTAAACTGCAATTCCTAATTATTATATGATGGTGAACCCCCTTGATGTTGTTACAATCTATGGATAGGTGTACACCTGCCAAGCCGATCGGGGGACATGGCCTGAAGCCGCACGGGTAACTGAAGGGCAATGCCCTGTAATTGATAATTGATGGGGTCACTAATTATATGACAAACCACTGATTAAACTGATTCATTGATATACTTACCAAAACATTATCATTTTGATCAATACGTGCTGATTTCTAAAGATACAGGCAATGAACGCACTTAAAGTCTTTAAAATTCAATTTCGCTTGATAATACTTGTGCACAATGGGAAACGATAGACTAGGCCCCATTTCTGCTTAAGAAATGTAGTTATAGGTAAATACAGTTAGTAAACAACTTTTCCTCCCACTATTTGTAACTTTATGGAAGTTGATTAATAAAGAGGGGATCCACAATTCAAACAATTCAGCATAAGATAAGTTATACTAAAAGGATTTTGAAAAATAAACAAGTTAGGGTCATTGAACTCGAAGTAAAACAAATTGAAGCAAAACAGACGAAAATGAAATAAGTAAGGTGATAATGGAAGCATTTTAATGGATACAAATGGAACATGGGTTTTTGATGTTTCTGAAATCAATAATAGAATGTTTAATGACAAGAGGGGTGTTGTGAGGTTCAGGAAACCTCACATAACCTTAGCTTGTGTCACTACCCTCTTTATTTCTCCAGTTTCATTCTCATACCCATTTAACTCGGTTTTCCAACCCAAGTAAGCTTCTATACAAAATGAAAGTTGTTGAACTCACTAAACTTTGTAATTTCTTTGCAATATCAAAAATTATGTAGAAACTCCTAATAATCTTTCCAAATGCCTTGATTTCTTTCTTCCGTCATGTTACCGTTTGAATATCTACTTTAGAAAACCCATATCTTTTACCCCCGACCTCCAATTGAGGTATAAAACCCCAATATGAAAAGCTTAAAAAGTCACTCAAAACTTTCATTAATAGTTCAAAACATAATTACCACACTAGGTTTCTTAAAATTGGGTTAAAAGACAACTGTGCAGAGCTTGGGTCCATCTTGTGCAGTTGGAAAAACGGCCATGACGTTTTCCACACAACTCGAAATGAAGTGATTCAAATGGCATTTGAAAGATAACTCACTGATATATCTACCTACCAAAAATCATAATTTTTAGCATGGCCGATCATTACCAGTTTATTGGTAAAGTGACCCCTGTTTTCTGCCAGTTCACAGCCACACTGCTTTTGCTTTCTCATTTCTTTTCATATAAATCCCCTTCTAAAATCATTCCTTAAAATTATTTAACAAATCCTTGTTCCGTCTCATCACTTACAAAGCCACTTTACTCAAATTTACTCCATAATCAACTACATCAAATTTTCAATTCTTCTATTTTTCAAAATCACTCAAAACACATCCATAAGCTTACTTATTTGCATAGATGAATGAAACAACGTCATTTAATTATTTGTTAAAATTTGCATATTCCACCCATTTGATAAAAACTCAATAACACCATAAATCAAGTCTATAATACATCCAAACTTCAAATTCCATCTCAATGAACTCAAATAATTCACTTGATACTAAAGATTCAGCTAGATCACGCATGGCCATAAAACCCTAGATTATGCCACATACAATTTTTCATCAAAATCTCCCCCCCCCCCCCAAATGAGTAAAGATAACATCACCAATCATCTTTGATCTTATTTTCCATACTAGATCACAACAATTAAAACAAACACAATTCTAAAATCTCTTGATTCATACATGCTTCATCAAGCTCAAGCTCAATTCCACCATATCCAACATCCCTAAAAACAATAAAATTTGCATGATAACATTTATTTTGATCATGGAAACATAAATCATAACTAAAACAATCACCATAACCAAAAATACATTAAGATAGAGTTAGATTTTTTACTCACTTCAAGCTTGAATATAAGAAGATGGAGGTGGTGTTTGGTGGTGGTACAACTTGGGGTTGGTGGTTGGTGGTGTTGGTGGCTGATGGACGGTGGCCGGAGGTGGCCCTAGCTTGCGGCAGAATGTGGCAACAACCTCTAGAACTCATCCACACAGCAGCAGTAACATGAGGTGGGGGAAGAAAGGAGAAGAGGAAAGAGAAAGAATGTGCGGCTAGACTAGCATGACTTTTTTCTTTTGAACTTATGTCAATAGCTTAGCTGATATTTAAGCACCAAAAGTAGCTTTTTGCTAGTTATAATTTAGCACAAATAATGGTGATTAACTTAATTTAAGCACACCAAAATTTTTGGGCCAAAATTGAAACCAAAATGAATCGGGCCGCAAATCGGGCCCAAATGTATTGGGCCAAACTTAATGAATTAGAGCCCAAATTTTTGCATGGTTAAAAATTAAAATTTTGTGACATTATGAACAATAATTAATTACCTAATCATGTTTACCGAGACCTAATATCGATTCACCCGAAATTGTTGCAGTAAATGAAACTCGAATTGCAAAGTGGGGCCCAAAATGAACTCTCCTAATCAGGATGATTAAATGAGATAAATAAATGTGAAAAATTAATAATATGGCTTAATTAAATAAATAAATATAATTTAAGGTCGGTCTATTATACACCTAATTAATCTTGGCTTCACATATTTTTTCTCCGTTAGGTGCTTGATGGCGGAGTGATCGGTGTAAACTATCACCTTGGACCCCAAAAGATATTGCCGGAACTTCTCAATGGCAAACACCACCGCTAACATTTCCTTCTACATGGTGGATTAGTTCACTTGGGCTTCATCGAGGGTCTTGCTTGCATAGTATATCACGAATGGCTTGTTGTCTCTTCGTTAACTCAGGACCGCACCCACACTGAAGTCACTGGCATCACACATTAACTCAAACGGTAGACTCCAATCGAGTGGTTGGATTATGGGAGCCGATATCAAAGCCTCCTTGATACTATTACAAGCTTTAAGACACTCGTTAGTAAACGTAAAAGGGGTATCTTTGGCTAAGAGTTGGGTGAGAGGTTTTGCGATCTTGGAGAAATCCCTGATAAAGCAACAGTAAAGTCTTCCATGACCAAGGAAAATCCTCATCCCTTTAACGTTGGTAAGGGGTGGCAACCGCTCAATTACCTCCACCTTATCTCTATCCACCTTAATACCCCTCCCTATTAGACATAACATGCCTAAGAATAACCCCCTCTTGTACCATAAAGTGGCATTTCTCCAAATTCAAAACAAAGTTGATTTCCTCGCATCTACGGAGCACCTTAACCAAGTTTGTCAAATATACATCAAAGGTAGCTCCATAGATCGAGAAATCATCCATAAAGACTTCCATAATGTTTTCCACATACTCAGAGACAATAGCAAGCATTCATCGTTGGAAAGTAGCAGGGGCATTACACAAGCCAAAAGGAATCCTCTGGTACACAAAGGTACCGTAAGGGCATGTGAATGTCGTCTTTACTTGATAGCTCGGATGGATAGGGATTTGGAAGAAACCCAAATACCGATCTACGTAACAAAAGAAGGAATGCCGTAGAAGCCTCTCCAACATTAGATCAATAAAGGGGAGGGGGAAATGGTCTTTCCGGGTGGCATTGTTGAGTTTTTTTATAGTCAATACACATCTGCCACCCCAGTCACAGTTCTAGCGGAAATCAACTCACATTTCTCATTCTTGATAGCGATCATACCCCCTTTTTCAGAACTACTTACACTGGGCTAACCCACTAACTATCCGAGATAGGGTAGATGATCCTTGTGTCGACTAGTTTGACAACCTCTTTCTTGACAAGATCTTATATGTTAGGGTTTAAGCGTCTTTGAGGTTGCCTAGAAGGCTTACCCTTATCAAGATGTATTATATGCATGTGTAAGGTTGGACTAATTCGGCTAATATCATCAATACTATAGCTAATAGCCCCTCTATGCTTATGAAGCACATTCAATAATTTCTCAACTTGGGGACCATTAAGCTTAGCACTAACAATGATAGTAAAGGTATGATTGAGACCAAGAAATTCATACCTTAGATGAGAAGGTAGGGGCTTCAACTCCAACTCGGGGGCATCCTTGTTGTCTTCATTGGAGGAACGAACCTCCACATTAAGAACCTCCCTTGGTTGGTGTCTAGGGAGGTATGGTTGAGCTGAGTTGAAAACCTTGGCATAAATTTCAATTTCTTCATCTGGGTAAGGGTCAACCCATTGCCACAAACACCGATCAAGCACGCCTTAAGCGGGTTTGAGGGGGGCCTGGGCATTCCCATCTCCTCAACCACTACCTTTTTAAGCAAATCAACCCGGTAGCATGCATCCTCTAGGGTAGGGAGAAGTTATAGCTTGTGAAAGATTAAATTCAAGCTTCTCCTCACCAACTTGAAAGGAGAGCCTCCCATTTTTGACATCAATCATTGCGCCAACAGTGGCTAGGAAAGGGTGCCCTAAGATGATAGGTATTTGACCGTCCTCCTCCATTTCCATGACAATGAAGTCACAAGGGATGAAGAATTTTCCAACTTGAAGAGGCACATCCTCTAGAACTCCAATGGGATACTCTACGAAACGATCCGCTAGTTAGATTGAAATTGTGGTGGGTTGAGTTCCCTCACTAGGAGCCGCTTGCATGTTGAATGGGGAATAAGGCTTACACTTGCCCTAAGGTCACATAGGGCCCAGCTAATGGTGATATCCCCTACGGCACAAGGAATAGAGAAACTCCTGGGGTCTTTGAGCTCAGGGGGAAGCTTGTTTTGGAGGATTGCTCTACACTCATTCGTGAGGGAAACCGTGGCATTTTCTTAAAATTTCCTTTTGTTGGAGAGCATCTCTTTTAGCAACTTGGCATAAGAGGGAATTTCGGAGATGGCATCCAAGAATGGGATATTGATTTGTAATTTCTTGAGCACCTTTAGAAATTTCCCAAACTTGGCCTCAAGTTTGGCCTTGGCAACTTTTTGAGGGAAAGGAACCGGTGGTCGATATGGCTTAACCGGCCTAGTATTTGTGGTCTCCTTATGCTCGTGTTGGTCTCCACTTTTCGGGACCAAATCATCCTTTTCTTCTAACATTTCCTTACCCATATCTTTAACTAACCCTTCTTCCACCCCCCTTTGAATTCCTTATGGTTCTTCAAGTTGCTTCCCACTCCTTAAGGTGATGGCATTCATGTGCCCCTTGGGATTGGACTCTAGTTGGCTCGGAAGGTGCCTGGGAGGTCGAGATAAATGGCTCACCTGTTGGGCAATTTGAGTTAATTGAGTCTCCATCACCTTTTAGTGTGTGGACAAGCTCTCAAAATTGGTATAAAGTTGGCTCACGGACTCACTAAGAGCCTCATTTATCTTGCTTTGAGTTTGAATGAATCTCTCCATCATGCTCTCCAAATTAGACTTTTGAAGTGGAGGTTGTGAAGGTTGAAATTGAGGGGCATGGTATTGAAAACTGAGAGGGTTAGGATGATTTTGTGAGTGGTGATATGAAGGGGGATTTGGATTTTTGTAGGAAATGTTAGGGTGTTGTCTCCAACCTGGATTGAAGGTATTGGAGTAGGGATGATTTTATGGTCTGTTATTGAAGTTATGGAGGGCATTGGCTTGTTCAACGATGAGATATTGAAAGGAGTGGCTAAGATGACACTCATACCCACCATGCCCTTGAATTCCACACACTTCACAAACACAAGTTTGTCCAATTGACCCACTAGGGGTGCCACCACGAGAAAGAGTAGGTTGCAGTTAATATACCTTTTAGAAAAGTGCACCAGCCTTGCTTGCAAGCATAGTAAAGGCACCAATCTCATGCCTTCCTCCTCATTTGAGGAGTCCCTTTTCACTTTCCCAATGGTAGTTATTAGATGTCATGTCTTCAAGTAGTTACTTGGCTTCATTGATGGGTTTGGCCATCAGAGCACCTCCGGTGGCCGCATCAATTGAAATCTTCATCAGTTGTTGAAGACCGTTATCAAATGTTTGCAGCAATAACCAATCCAGGATGCTATGATGAGGGCACTCTCGTTGGAGCCCTTTGAAACGTTCCCATGCTTCATAGAGAGACTCACCCTCCATTTGAGAGAAGGAGGTGATATCATTCTGGAGTTTGGCAATCTTCCATGGAGGGAAATACTTGCACAAGAACACTTTGGAGAGACCATCCCAAGTAGGGAACGAATGGCATTCGAGTTCAAAAGCCAAGACTTGGCCTTGTCCTTCAAGGAGAAAGGGAATAGCCTCAATCGAATGGCATCGTTGGAGACCCCATTCATCTTTATAGCGTCACACTTCTCCAAGAACGAAGCAATGTGGTTTTTGGGATTCTCCATTGGGTACCCTCCAAATTGGTCTTGTTAAAATAAGGTAATGAACGCCGGGTTGAATTGGAAATTATTGGCCTCGACGGGAGGTCTCAAGATGCTAGATGGAATGGCATTTGGATTCGGCGTCAAGAAATCCCTCAATGGTCTTGTGGCGGGATCCATGTTGGCTTCTTGAGTTTGCCTTCCTTCCCTAGTTTGACTTCTTGCACATCATTGGATAGCCCGGAGAGTAGCTTCGATCTCGGGATCAAATATAATCAAATCACCTGAACCTTGGCTTCTCCTATGCATACAACGACAAGTACTACTAAAGGAGGTAAGCCGACTCAGGTAGGGATAACAATAAAGAAACAAAATAAAATAAAGCTCCATCCTCCAACCACACTTTATGTTATGATACCTAAGGAATCTTGTTCCCCGGCAACAACGCTAAAAACTTGTTTGCTTGGAAATAAGCTTTAAATTTATACTGCAAGTGAATGGTTTATAGCCACGAACTTGGGGTGTTATCCATTGAGAACAAGACTTTAGGGTACCTAACTTAGTGATTAGGTTGGATCTAAAGAGGGAAAGAGTAAGTTTAAGAGTGAAAGAAACAAAGGCTAGCCAAAATAGTAGTCCAAAATTCAATTGGGGGAAGAACTTGGAGCGGGAGATTAGTCGCTAATAGCTACTTATTCATACTAGGCATGAATACCAGAACTTGACTTAATTGACAAATGATTCATAAAGAGGGTGATTGGCTTGTTTAAGACTACCCAAACCTCCTTTCGAAGAGTAAGGATAACCTTAATCACAAAGCCCACCTATTTTCATAAGGGCTAGAAGGTTAAGGTTGAATATGGCCAACGTGCACCTAACAAGGCCTTGGGTTGTTTTCATACCTAAGAGTTGATATCTCTTCTTCTATCCGCAATGGGCGACTACCCACCTCTCGGTGTGGTTATTCACCCTAAGTATTGGGTGAAATGTCCTTTCGGGCATTTCATCGAACACTTGGTGGGTGGAAGATGAGGCCCCTAAGTAACTTGGAAATTAAGGCAAGACAAGTTCACACCAAGTTTATTATGCCATCCTATCTCCTAATCCCTAACCCAAGTTGAGGAAACTACTCACTAATCATCATCTCAACAATCCAACACTCACAACAAGCATACCCAAATAAGCTAAACAAAACCAACAAAAGAGAAAAAGAGGGAGAGAAAGACGAACAAGCATAGATTAAGGGAATACAAAATGAAAGTCTTCTAGATCTTCAATCAACAAAAACCCAAGAACCTTAGTCACTCTTAAGCCTAAAATTAAAACATCCCCCGTAATTAGGAGAAATGAGGTATCTATAGGCTAAGTAAGCTGGGAGAATGCGATAGGGGTCACCTTGGAGACACATGGGCCGTCACCTAGCAGGGGTGTCCAAGGGATATGGCGACAGCCAACCAGTCGTGAAGGCGACGACCGTTGCCATCCCCTGGCAAACTGCAGGTAGGCGATGGCCAGTGGGTCATGAAGGCGACAGTCGTCGCCACCTTCTGGGAGCCTGCATATGAGTGACGGTTTGGCCATCGACTATGGGACAGCCATGGTATGTCCTTGTGCCTTGAAAACTTCATCTTTGCCCTACTCACTTGTTCCCCTCAAGCCTTTGGGTGATCATCCTTGCTCTCGCCTTGGTTTTTCTAGGTTTAGCTGCCCCTCTTTCTTGAATATCTTAAAATTATCTTCAACAAGTCAGAAAAAGGATTAAAATGAGGCAACGACATTAGAAGAGACATTATATGGACAAATCCCCCTAAATCAAAGGAGAATTACGGAAAAAATGAACCGAAAAGGGGATGTGAGCTTAGTCAAAATTGGGGTTTATCAAAGATGCAGGGAGGGTTAAAGAAGCCTAGTACAATTTGCAGTCAGTCTCCTGTTGCATCAGGAATAAGAACCCGGTCGTGTTCCTATTAGTCGAACAAATTGACTCCTGCTTGGTTTTTGTTTAGTTGTTTTATGCAGCTATAAATTCTACCTATCTATATGTCAGTATGCATCAGTTGTGCAAGCAACCTTCTATAGCTTATTATGTTAATATGGATCATGTGGGGTTTCTGATCAACGCGATGTTCTAAAACAACCCCAACAGTATAGTCAAAGTATCACGCATCAACTTGAACAGCTCGACCTAGAATGGAGAATCTAGAATATCCGTAGTAGTTAGGATTTCCTTAAGCTTAGCAACTGCCTCTAAACAGTTCTCAGAGAAGTGAAAGGGTACATCCTTAGCTAAAAGGTTATGCAAGGGTTTAGCAATCTAGTTGAAGTCTGTAATAAATCTATGATAAAATTCAACATGTCCATGAAAAGGCCTAACATCTTTCATAAACGTGGGAGGGGGAAGACTAGCAATCAAATCAATCTCGACCTTATCAACTTCAATACCATCACTGGAAATAACATGACCTAAGACTATCCACTTCTTCACCATAAAGTGGCACTTTTTCTAATTCAAGGTCAAATGCTTTGCCCTACACCTTTTCAAAACTATCCCCAATTTGGTCAAACAATTACAAAAAGAACACCCAAATACTGAAAAATCATCCATGAAGATCTCCATACAATTTTCAACCAAATCAGCAAATATAGAAATCATGCATCTTTAGAAAGTAGCAGACGTATTACACATACCAAATGACGTCCTCCTAAAGGCATAAGTGCTGAATGGACAAGTAAATGTAGCTTTCTCCTGATCCTTAGGAGCTATAGAGATCTGGATGTAGTTGTAGTAACCATCAAGAAAATAGTAGTATGAGTGTCCAACTAACCTCTCTAACACCTGGTCTAAGAAAGCAAGGGGGAAATGGTCTTTATGGGTGGTAGCATTCAACTTTTTATAATCAATATAAACTCTCCGCCCAGATTGGACCCAAGTTAGGATTAGCTTATTCTTATCATTCCTAATCACTATAATATCAGTCTTCTTAGGAATGACATGAACGGAACTAACCCACTCACCATCAAAAATAGGGTATATGATCTCATGGTCCAACCACGTCAACACTTCCTTTCTAACTACCTCTTGCAGAGCATATTTAACCTCCTCTGATGGTCCCGATATGGCCTAGCATCGTTCTCTAAATGGATTTTTTGTTGCACAACTGTAGGGCTAACACCCTTGATGTCTCCTAGGGTCTATCCTAAGGCCTCTTCATTCTCCTTAAGCAAGTCAAGCAATTTTCCCTCTTGGCTCTGGTCTAAATCAGATGCAATGATCATATGTAAAGGCTCATTAGGACCTAGAAAAGCAGACTTAAGGGAGTCAGGTAGGGGTTTCAAATCAACTGAAACAGTGGAAGTATCACGCGCAAAGACAACATCAGCAATTATGTCATCAAAGTGAAACACATCATAATCATGCTCATCATTCATAAGAAAGGACTCATACTCAATAGGAAACTCATCTACATGCTCAAACTCTAACTCTTCATAAGAAAAATCACCCACCCAATTAAAAGAAGAATGATCTTCATCATCAAAACCATCAAGTTATCTTTGCAAATTAAATATATTCAAGTAAAGAGTCATATTACCAAAAGACAGTTTCATCATACCATTCCTACAGTTATTTAGAGCATTGGATGTAGCTAAGAAAGGGCGCCCCAAAATCACAAGGCTATGAGACTCTGCATTAGGCACTCTCTCAGTGTTAAATACAACAAAGTCAATAGGAAAAATGAATTCCCCCTACCTTAATAAGGATGTCCTCCACAACACCCTTGGCAAGTTCAGTAGACCTATCAGCTAACTAGAAGACAATCTTCGTAGGTCTCAACTTACCTAGTCCAAGTCTCTCATGCATAGTAAATGGAAGCAAGTTCACACTAACTCTCAAATCTAATAAAACTTTATGAATAGTTTGGTCACCTATCATTATAAAGATGATAGGGAAACTTGGGTCTTTATACTTGACAAAAATCTAATTAGCGATGATGGAGCTGACATTAGAGGCTAAGAAAGCTCTCTTGGTACAACAGTTGTTCACTTGTTAGTGCAAAACTCATTCAAAAATATCGCATATGGTTGCATCCGCTAGATAGCATCTAGCAATAGTATGTTAATCTTGTCCTGAGAGAAAGCCTCTCAATCTTATTAATATAAGCATGGTCCTTTTTTCCGTTCAGCCTATTAGGGAAAGGAATTGCAGGTTTTTAAACCTACAAAGATAAGAGTAGTCATAGGAGGAGATGTAGCTTTGTAGCAATAGGCTCATAATCTTTAAACTATCTAGCATCATCAACAGTAACAGGGGGAATAGTAGAAAAAAGCGTGCCGGATGAATCAGGTGTTTCATACAAGTTGTCACTTATGTGATTGTCAACTTCTTGTCTTGACCTCAAAGTTGTCACAACATTGACTTTTCTGAAGTTATCAGGAACTGAGCCAGAGAAGATCCACCATTAAGGTTGGTCTCAAGTTGACTAGGAAGGGTGCCTCCCTCCCTGTTCGCCATAGGAAACTGGGAAAACGGCTACATCATCACTCTCAGCACTCTTTCATTCTTTTATCTCATCATCCTTTCCATATCACTTTTAATTCTCCTATCATATTTATCAAGTTTAGTATAACTAGGAGGAGGCTGAAACTGGCTAATAGGTGCAACAGGAGGATGAAGAACTGGCTATCTAGGTGCATTGTAACTTGCCCTCATCATGGCTTGGGATGAGTTTCTAGGAAATCCTCTATATTAGTTAGGCACTACTGCATTTGGTCCACTACTCCAAGAAAAATTAGAGTGATTACACCACCCCATATTAATAGTACAAGTATAAGGGTCATTCTTTGGTCTTTAGCAGGCCATATTCACCATCTTTTGGCCAAAGGCCAATTGGTGAGCAAAGTAGGGGCACGTGCTCAAAGTGTGATCTATTGCATGACATTGGGAGCACATCTCAGGAGTCTGGGAATTTTGGGATTGTTATAGAACCAACCCATTCATCATGTTTTCAAGGGCAACAAATCTAAACTCTAATGTAATGTTTGGTTAGATGTAATCAACTTTGTAATGCAAACGAATTTTTAATTATGTTTCTTTACCTCATTTGGTTGTGTGAGAGTATTGCAATAAAAGAACTATGTTGTAATTATGATTGCCACAAACTAAGTAATAATTATTGCACTACAAAATTGATTGCATTACATTACTATTACATTACATCCAACCAAACACCACATAAATGACTTAAGTCAGATACAGTGTGCATACCACCCCTAGCCCTACTATACCTAGAGTTCAAGTTGTTATCTCTAATAGTCTCATTGAATGCTTTCTAAGCCAGATCTTGTACGAATTCTTAAGCACCATTAGGGCTCTTAGAAAGAAATCCCCCTTACACATTGACTCCACCATTGTTTTATTCTGTTGGTCAAGACCTTCATAAATTATTTGTCATAAATGGGCTTGGTCTAACATGGCGAAGACATTGACATAAGAAGTTCTTAAACCTATTATGATACTTCCAAAATGACTCCCTATCAGCTTGTACAAAATTAATTAATTTCATTCCTTATGAGCTTAACATTTTTACTATTGGGGAAGTATTTTTTTGCATAAAAACTTGCACAAAGCCATCCCAGTTGGTAATGGAATTTGTTGGTAAGCTATACATCTACTTCTTAGGATCATCTTTTAAACTAAAGGAGATGAATTTCAATCGCACAGCATCAACAAGCACATTAGGTTAGCACATCATAGAACAAACTTGTTCGAACTCTCACAGAAATAGGTTCCTTTATGCCCGTAAACTTAGAAAGCATATAGGTATACTAGGGCTTGAGTTCGAGAGTAACATTCTCTAGGACCGGTATATTAAAACATAATGGTTCATTAGTCCTAGGTGGATAAAAGATGTCGCTAAGCATCCTTGGTCAAACTTGCGCTTCAAACATCTTTTTCTCCTCAGACCAAATTCTGATTCACTACTGTTGTCTAGGTTAATCTCCGATTTGTACAAAAGCTTGCTTTTAGGATCCCTAATTCAACCAGTCATGCAACCAAAACAATCATTAAATTGAACAGAAACAACTAAACTAAATTACTTAAGACAAACAAAGCAAGAAATTAAAATAACTAACAAGAAACTATTCAAAGCAATTAATCAACTAAACAAGTAATCAATTTCAACACCGTCCCTGACAACGGTGCCAAAAACTTGTATTGTAGGAATTGTGCAAGAGTATAGCTATAGTTGTAGCACTATACAGGTTATCCCCTGAGATGGGTTGAATTTAATTACTAGTATTAAACCACTAAAAAAATAATCTAACTAAAATTAATTTCCAATAATAGAAAGTAACCTCACAAAAAATATCTAATCTAAATCACAAATTGAAATAAAAACTATAAGGGAGAAGAGAGAAATTACCTTGACTACTTACAATTGATAGATGTAGAAAATCTCAACCTTGAAAGAGAGATCACCTTAAGACTTCAATACCATCGACCTAAACGATTAATAAAAATTGAAACTTTGGATGTCAAAATTTTTGGGAAGACAAAAATTAATTAAGATTGAAACTAATGAACTTGAATTTGAACTAAAAGTAGAAAACTTGAATTGAAACTAAAAGTAAAAAAATTTAAACTAGAAAAACTAAATTCAACTTGAAAGAATTGCATAATTCACAATAATCTCTCGAACTCTTAAACTAATACTATAAGAGAGGGGAAGAGAATTTGGTGATTCACAAAGCAACCCAAAACGCCTTATTTATACTAGTGCCAACTTCCCTATACTTTCCAAATTACATTAGAATTCGAATTTCCCAGTAATTTCTTTTTTCTTTCCTATTTCCGCCCAATTTCCAAAATAGCCTACTATCACACATTCTCTAATTGCACTTGATTTCAAAGATTTTTCAGTATGTCCACTGTCTTCATTTTTGGCTTGGAAAATATTTCATTGCCTCACGTTTGATCAGCGGAAAGTAAAGATTTGGGCATTTACTTGCAATTTGGAAAGCTGGGAACACATGTTTTGGGCTCGCTACACATGAAAGGAGAGTGGCCTGGGGAGCAACGACCCAAGCCATGTGACTAGGTTGTGGTGTAGATGGGCCACGTGCATTAACCAGGGCGAACTAGAGCACGTGATTGACGGGGGTGACCTTTGGAAGTTGACCGCTGCTAACTTCAGATGAAAGTGGCCTGACTGCTGCGTTTGCATAAGAGGTGCACTAGCCTAGGTGATGTTGAGCTCATCGGAAACAAATGGTTAGGCCCACTCGATTGCCTCCTTTTCCTTTGGATCAAAATACACGATGGGATGGTCCGAGCCACAAGCTAGAGGAGGCGCTGGCTGCTTAGGCCGATGGACTTCATGCCAGCTTTTATGCCAGACCGAGGGAGAGACAAACTGGCTAGGGTACTTCTTCTTTCTTCCTTTTTTTATGCTATTATTGTTTTCTTCATTTTCCTTCTTTCTATTGGGCTGAACTAATGGGCCAGGGTAGCATCTTGTGCATTGGGCCAACCCTGAATTAGATTTTCATACTTGATCACATTCTCCCATCCACTATTCATTGCACCTTTATTTTCTACAAAATCAAACAAAGACCAAATAAAACCTAAAAAATAATCCGATTACAAGTAAAACTAAGCGATTAGGAGTACTTGAATGGACACTTTCAATGCCAAAACATAAATCAGAAAATTTATTTCAGAAAACTACAGGTATGGGATTCCTGTAGACACCCGCAAAATAGTAATGCTTTGAGGCGTTCAAGAATACAACCCTCTCTCTTTCTTCTTTCTCCTCCTTAAACATCATGCTCATCTCCCCCTCCCCCTCAGCTTCCTCTGGTAATGGCATTCTCTGACCATTGCCTCTCCTTTTCTATTCCTCCACTATGGCCATGCTTCACTTTCCTCTTCGTTCGTTAATGTCTTTAATCCTGCCATTGCCAATGAGCACAAACAATGGCTGTTTCTAGAGATACGATGAAGGAATCCATTGTGAGATGTAATGGAGGGCAAGAAGAAAACAATGGTTGTTTTGAAATTTGCGATGGAGGAATCCATTGTGAGATGCAATGGAGGGCCAAGAGGAGATAAGAGAGAAGAGCATCGGCATTGACATTGGAATCGTGAAGAGAAGAAATGGTGGAGCAGTGGGGTTGGTAGTGGTGGATGTTGGCCTTTTCTTCGTGTTCATTAAGGTTGGGCTATCTGTTCGTGGGTTGTTTTGATAATGTCAAGTGGGAGTGGATTATGTGTTCATTAGATATATTGAGAATGTTAGTTGAGTTAGTCCATTTGACTACAATTCAACTCTTTCCATCTCCTATTTGATTATTAGAAGTAGTATGCTAAAACATGCTTATGATAAGTACTTATTGGTGCTTCTTCATGAATTGTGTTGAAACTTGTTGAATCATATTGGAACATACTGAAACATGTTTAATCATGCTAAAACATGATTATCATGCCGAATGATGTTGAAAATGCTAAATTTTCCTAAATTGGATTATATAAAATTGTAGTTAAGCTACAAAATATATTTATAAAATCATTTAAACATGTATACACTCAATACAAGCTACTGTAAATGCATATTTATTTATGAATAACCTTTTTTAATTGATATGTGCAATATACAAATAATGTTTACATAATTTATTGTTTGAGGTTGTTACTATAATATCAAAATCCTGTATTGTTAGATGCAATTGATGGCATTTTAAGTTCATAAGGTAAGCCTAATGCTGCACATCACAATTAGGGCTCACCCCGAACATAACCTCTAACCCATGTAGTTAATTGTAATTATAAATGCCAATAAAAAGAACTCCTCAGGTGTTACATTCACATAATTAATTAAAATAAAAACTTGAATTAAAATAAAATAGCTATCATATTGTCATTGATTATTTTAACTTTTGACAATGTAAAAATAAATAAATAATGCTTCTAGGATTAAAATAAATAATCAAAACTCTAATATACGAGAGAGTTTATATCTCAAACTAATATTTAAAAATAAAAAAAATAAAACTCTCATTGTATCTGGATATAATATCCAATGATTATTGGTAATCAAGTTAGCATATGACTAATATTTGATTTTTATTATTGCAAATTGGAGTTGAAGTTCTTAGAGGAAGTGGAGGGAGATGGGGTGAAAACTATGGGGTAGTTAGCTAAATTAATATAATTCGAGTGGGAAGTTATTAGTAAGAAAATTAATTTTTGATCACAAATATTTTTCAAAAAATTATGTGCCAATTTATTAGATTCTTAAAATAGTTATATAATTTTGAAAAATTACATAGTCAAATAATGAATTTTTTCTTCAAAATAATATGCATTTTACAATGATAATAACAAACATAGTCGCACTATGGGTAAAATAAGCCCGATTATTGATAAACAATTAGATGGTTTGAATTTGATCACAATGCAATCCTTAAACATTTTTTACAAATATTGAATTATGCTGAATTATGATGAAATGTGCTGAATTCAACGTAATTTTACTAAATTATGCTAAAATGTGCTCAGTGTTGATGACAAGTATTTACTATATGTTGAAAAGAACATGTCCTAAACAAACACTAATTCTAAACTAATTGAGTGAAGTTCAACATGAACCTTTACTCTTTGGGAGGATGATACACGTTATTGAACAAACTTTAACCTCTTATTTGGCAAAGCTAATAAGATCATGAATGAGCAAAAGCCCCCAAAGTTGAATAGTAACCTTCCTTTCAGCTATGAACAAACTTACAAATATTAATTAACAAATTATAAAGCTACAAAATGAACAGACATATCATATTCATGGGCGAAATTTTTTTTAAAAAAAAGAGTGGAAGCCGTAACAATTACAGACGAGTGTATCTATGCTTATTCAATATCTTCATCTCTTTTGCCTTCTTTTTCTCTCCCCTTACCCTGCTCCTCTGTGCTCCATATCTTGATGCCGAATTGAATTTGAACATATTGGTATTGTATATCAATAACTCGATAAAAATTGTTGTAACTGCACTATAAGTTAACAATATGTACAAGACTCTTTTTAAAAAAAAAAAAAGCAAATCATGGAGCCCTATCATGACAAAAAGCAGGAGACATATACAAATGTCATGTGCACGGGCATGTGTGTGATCTAAAAAGCCACAATTAAATAAAATTGTTAACTTTCTTAAAGAGTTTTTGTATGTTTTGATGACAGACAAAAAGAGATTAATCAAGTGACATATTCATCATGTTACATTTGTATTATCTAGATATTACAATGGTGATTATAACTGAAAAATATTATGATTGACATTATCCCTTTGATTATGATTGTTTCCTTATTATTAGGGATCCTTATGAAGTAAATATCAAGATTTAAATCCTCTTTAAATGCTTGATATCTGACTTGATTTTTTGGAAAGCAATTACAAATCTTATCAAGACAATCCTCTCTTACTCAAAGTGGAAGTAGCCGTTAGAAAATATTCAGCAGCTCAAAAATGGAAGTGGAAGTTGGAAGAATATCAAATCAAGCCAAAATGAGCCTCCTAGCCGTTGGTTGCTAAGATTGCTAAGATTTCAAGGGTACTGAACTGCAGTCTAAGGCACTGAACTGAAGCGGGAATCCAGATTGTGTCTAACGGCTAGTTCCCAACAAATCCTTCAAGTTTCCCCTATAAATACAAAGCTGAATCAGGGATGAGCAATTGAAGAATTGCAAGCACTCATTGGCATATTACTCAAGCAATACATTGGCATACATTGTGCTCAAACTTAGTTCCTTTACATTTGAATTGTATTGTTGAAGGTGTAAGTAAGGTGGGATTATAGAGTTGAATGGTCAACTCTACCAAGCCCAGTTGAAGGGTTCAACTGGTGACTTGGAACTTAGAGTAAAGTGTACTCTAGAGTTGTAATAATCCCTCTTAATATAATCGGGTTAATCCTAGAGTTAGGGAACTCTAGGCGCGGATTGAGCCTAGTTGAGGTTATCCTCGTTAAAAAGTTCTTTTGTTTTGTCCACATTTATCTTTCCGCTCTTTACTTAATTAATTTGCAATCTTGATCATCACCCTGTTCACCCCCCTCTAGGGTGATTTAGTAGCCTTTAAACTTTCAATTGGTATCAGAGCTAGACTCACTATACTTTGACTTTACCGTTAAGTGGGAAATGATCATGGCCACCACTGGAGAAGGCTATTATGATCAAGGTCGTTCCACTATTAGACCTCCTTTGTTTAGAGGCACTAACTTTTCATATTAGAAAATTTTGATGCAGATGTTTATCAAGACTGAAGATTATGAACCATGGAATATCGTGACAAAAGGACCATACATTCCGCAAATCACGATTGATGGAAAGACCGTTGCAAAAACTAAAGAACAATACACCCAAGAATACTTCGCAAGGTTGCCAAAAAACTGTAAGGCCATGCATATATTATATTGTGGATTAGATGCTAATGAGTACAATCGTATTTGTGCATGTGAATCAGCTAAAGAAATATGGGATAAGTTGGTGGTGGCTTATGAAGGGACAAGTCAAGTGAGAGAGACAAAAATCAACATGTTCGTTCATCAATACAGGCTATTCAAAATGCAACCTGATGAAACGATCAAGGAGATGTTCACGAGGTTTACTGATATAACCAACAATCTCAAGTCCCTTGGTAAAACCTACACCAACGAGGAGATGGTTAGGAAAATACTTCAGTGTCTTCCAAAAAACAAGTGGGGTCCTTAGGTCACTGCAATTGAAGAAGCCCAAAACCTAAAGACCTTACCTCTTGATGATCTACTTGGGAAGCTTATGACTCATGAAATTCATCTTAAAGAAGATGAAGAAGTAGATAAAATTAAGCAAGGAGTAGCATTCAAAACTGCAAATGAAGAAGCCATTTCCTCGGAAGATGAGTCAAGCGAAGAGAATGAAGATACTATGGCAATGATCGCTACAAGATTGAAGAAAATGTTCAAATCAAAGAAATTTGATCCCAAGAAGTTCTACAAAAAGAGATCTCCATCAAGTAAAAATGAGAAGTTCTCAAAAGGTACGAAATTTCTTAACAACAAAAATGATTCTAACTTAGGTCCTTGTTTTCGATGCGGATTGCCAGGACATATTGTAAAAGATTGTCCATTCTTGCAAATGAAAGCTGAAAAACGCAAGCACAATGCCAAGAAGGAATTCAAGAGAGCCATGATTGCTGCATGGAGTGATAGTGACTCCAGTGACAGTGCCAAAGAAGAAGAAATTGCAAATCTATGCCTTATGGCAAATGACGTCCAGGAAACTGAATTTGAAGACTTGGATGAGGTAGATTATTCTGATCTTCTTGAATATTCTAAAGATGAATTAGCCCAAGCCTTGGTTAATTGCATTGAATGTGAGCAAAAATGTTTGTCCAAAATAAAGTCTTTAAAGAAAGTCATTCGAAACTTATCATTTGAAAAAGAGGCCTTACAAAAATCAAACCATGAACTTCATATGAAGATTGGTACTCTTGAAACAAAGAAGCAAGAAGTTCAGTCTAAATATGAAGGTTTTGAAAAATTGGTTTTAAAGTTTTCAAAAGGACAGAAAAATTTGGACAAATTATTAGGCTCTCAAAGGATGTTATTCAATAAAGAAGGAATTGGGTATAATGTCTTTAATAAAAATCAAGTCTATAAGAACTTCTTTGTTCAATCGACCTCCCAAAACAAATCTCATATTAAATGCAATTACTGCCTAAAGAATGATCATATGTCTTATTCATGCCCCTTCAGAAAATCTAACCCAAGGTTAGTTCAAATTTGGGTACCAAAAGCCGCAAGACCACCTAATGTGAATTGAGGAAAAATCCTTTCTATATACTAATTATGTTCCTAAGATCTTGCAGGTCAGTTAGAAATTCGTTACTGTTAAGAAATTCAAGGCCTTCAACTGCAGTCCAAGGCCTTCAACTGCAAACAGAAACTGGGTTACTTTGCAGGCAGAAACTACAGGCTTGAATTTTTATGTGAAAATATTTAGATTCTTGCTAAACATAAGACTATGTTACTTTGCATGATCTACTTCCTATTTGTGGCATTTTGATTTCAAAAAATTTTTGAATTTTAATTTGCTTTATTATCCTTGAAATTTGAACATGATTGATCTTATACTATTATGACATGTTATCATGCACATAAGATTTCATTGCTTTTGTTCATAATTATTATGATCCTTATACTGCTCGTTTCTAGAAGAGAAAAATTATATCAGTTGATCATTTTTCGATAGCGTCGATTTACACTTGATAAGGGGAGAATTTTGTTAATATTAATCACTTATTGCATCATTGTGTTGTTTATGAGAATTTCAAGTCAATGAGCATTGGCATATGTGATTAATTTCATGGCTAGTATTTTATCCCCTATATTTTATTTTATTTTTAGTGCCATGGATTGAGGGGGAGCACCTTTATATGACATTGACTTATTAAGGGGAGTTATATGTGTTTACCATAATAAGCTTCAATTTTTTCTTTCTCCTTTGTACTATCTTTTTGATGAAATACAAAAAGGCAGAGACGTATTTGGAAAACTTTTCATGGTGTGTCATTCAAAATTGTATGGACTTGTTATTTTCATTAGGTTTTGTCTTTCATCAAAAAGGGGAAGATTGTTAGCTTTCTTAAAAAGTTTTTATATGTTTTGATGAAAGACAAAAAGAGATTAATCAATTGACATATTCATCATGTTACATTTGCATTATCTTGATATTACAATGGTGATTATAACTGGAAATTATTATGATTGACATTATCCCTTTGATTATAATTGTTTCCTTATTATTAGGGATCCTTATGAAGTAAATATCAAGATTTAAATCCTCTTTAAATGCTTGATATCTAACTTGATTTTTTGGAAAGCAATTATAAATCCTATCAAGACAATCCTCTCTTGCTCAAAGTGAAAGTAGCCGTTAGAAAATATTCAGCGGGTCAAAAATGGAAGTGGAAGTTGGAAGAATATCAAATCAAGCCAAAATTAGCCTCCTAGCCGTTGGTTGCTAAGATTGCTAAGATTTCAAGGGCACTGAACTGCAGTCCAAGGCACTGAACTGAAGCAGGAATCCAGATTGTGTCTAACGGCTAGCTTTCAACAAAGCCTCCAAGTTTCCCCTATAAATACAAAGCTGAATCGGAGCTGAGGAATTGAAGAATTGCAAGCACTCATTGGCATATTACTCAAGCAATACATTGGCATACATTGTGCTCAAACTTAGTTCCTTTACATTTGAATTGTATTGTTGAAGGTGTAAGTAAGGTGGGATTATAGAGTTGAATAGTCAACTCTACCAAGCCTAGTTGACGGGTTCAACTGGTGACTTGAAACTTAGAGTATGGTGTACTCTAGAGTTCTAACAATCCCTCTTAATATAATCGGGTTAATCCTAGAGTTAGGGAACTCTAGGCGGGGATTGAGCCTGGTTGAGGTTATCCTCGTTAAAAAGTTCTTGTGTTTTGTCCACGTTTATCTTTCCGCTCTTTACTTGATTAATTTGCAATCTTGATCATCACCATATTCACCCCCCTCTAGGGTGATTTAGTAGCCTTTAAACTTTCAAAAATGCATGTTAGCACATTTTGATACCTATTGAATTGAGTCAAAGTGAGGAAAAGAAGTTTTCCATATTTTTTGTTAGATCAAACAAAGTTGGATTAACGAAAAAATGGATTGTGAGAAACGAAGACGAGAATACGTTGAATTGCTGATGAATTTGATCAAGAGGGGCAAGATGCAAGGTAGAGAGAGAGAGAGATGCAAAATATTCCAGGCACTGGAGTTTGAAGCATCCATGTAGGTGTACTACATAGAAAGGTCACAACACAACGAACTACTAGTATTGATTAGGTAGTTTGATGCATGTTCGCATGTGGTGGATTATGTGTTATGCATCTCTAGTTTTCTTTTATTTCCGTCTCCTTTCCAACTGTTTTTAATATATTTTTCTATTCTCCCTGCTTCTTTTTTTCATGCCTTCTTGTCTCTTTCTTTTCTTCCCCTTTTTTTCTAACTTTTTTGTTCCCCTCAAGTTTCCATGTTAGTGTTTTTTAAAAAAAATAAAATGTGTAGTTTCATTTTTCGGCATGTTTGCTTTTCTAATTTTCACTTTAAATTTCTTGATGTTTTTTCATTTCACCTTTTCAAATAGGATGTGATTGGCTCAAAAGCTGACAATTTAACAGCTTATTTCACCAACAGTTTAACTCTTAATAATAGTTGTTTGGGGTTTTTACGTGCCTTTTTTTATTTTTTATGAAATAAGTGGATGAAACGAAACAAAATGCAAAAATTAGGAGCAAGTGTGAAAAAGTATGAGGATCTTGGGAACTCCAATGTACATGAAAATTTCATAACAGTTTCACTAAAGAGTCAAAGAAGTAGGAATCAATCCACGTTTACAAGAACCGGAGCAAATTTTAGCCGAACTAGCTCATTTTTCGAAAGGAAACTATTTTAGACAACTCAATCAATTTAGGCAGAACCAAACCAGTCTTAAGCTTTAATAATGTCATTTGCTCATGAATCATGTTTTTATACTCTTTTCTACGTTTAATATCTCTTTCCATGCTCAAATCTCCGTTTCCAACTCTCCCCTTTTTTTCTCAAGTTAAGGTTTCAAAATTTAAGTTTTTGGTTGATTATGGGATAGATTAACTACAGTCTTGGTTAGATTTGCAGGGAATAAGTGATGAGCAAGTCTCAATTCACAAAATCCAATCTAACGCATGCTCCCTTTGGGGATTTAAGCTTTCTACGTAATTTCTCTCTCTACCCGCTGGCAGTTAGTTTACATTAGGAGTCTTGTGCTGATTATGTGTTTATGAGTGGTTTAGATCATGTTTTGGTTTAATTGTGTTGATTTTTCATTTTGTTTTGCTAAGGCGATTTACGTATGCTTATAGTAGGATTAGGGGTTTGATTAGTTTATTTAGCCATGATTAGTCTAGGATTAGTATTGATTAGTGCTTAGACCCCGCGAAAACGGGACTCACACTGGAAGGTGTTGTTGTTGTTGCATATTTAAGCAATTTATTTATTTACATAGTTTAGGCTAACTAAGGCCCTGTTCTTTTCGTGGTTTAATGGACCCAACCTACTCATTCCCACTGTCACCCACTTCTTCCCCCCCCCCCCCCTTTCCCCCTCCTTCCCACACTTTAAAAAAAATATCACTCATTCCACTCATTTCCACTCTCACCCACTCTTTTACCACTTGTATGTATAACTACTATTTTTCATATTTTGAAAACTTTTATAATTTATGTAATTATGTGTACGAATAGTCTGATAACAATTATGAAAAGCTTTATTTTTTTTTCGGATGTTATGAAAATATTTGTTAGTCGTGCCGAAAATTGTAGATGAAATAATTTTTGTTATATATATTGAGGAAATAATATTTTTTTGTGTGTTAAGCAAATGTCAGTTATGCGTGATTAGTAGATGTTTTGAATATGATTATGCACATGTAAGAGATGCGTTAATTTTTTTTTTTACAAAATATTTATTGTAAGTCACCAAAGCATAGACGATTGTTGTTCTGTAATAGATTTATTTTTCATTCATCGTAATTCGTGGCAGAAATTGCATATTTTTTCTGGCATAATGAAGGAATATGTAATTTTTTTTTGCATTGTTTGTAATTCGTGACAGACAGTGCAGATGTTTTGTATGCGTATTTTGAGCAGATATTTTTTCCATGTGCGTTAGTAACAAAATATTAGAAGGTCTTCACACAAATTATAGATGATTGTTTTCCGTATGCTAAGGGTCCGTTTGGGAGGAGAGTAAGTTAGAGGAGTAAGAGTAAATAAGAGTAAGGAGGAGGAGTAAGGGAGAGTAAATAAGAGTAAGTTGCTCACTCTTGTTTGAAAGAATTGGAGAGTAACTAAAAGTAAGTGAAAGAATTGACATATATACTCTTACTAAATAGATTAAGATATATTATATTCAGAATTGTGGGGGTAAATATGTAAACTACTCCTTCGTACCCTTCCTTACTCCTCCTTACACTCCATTTGGGAGTGTAAGAAAATGGAGGGCTGAGGGGGAGTAAGGTGGAGTAAGAGTTACTCTCCCTAACTCCTCCTTGCCCTCCTTTTCTTGCTCCCAAACATGGGTAAGTAAGAGTACTTACCCTCCCTTACTCCCCTTTACTCTTCCTTATTCCCCATCCAGACAGACCCTAAGGGCATGTTCTTTTCGTTGGAAAATATGAGTTGGTAAATTGGTGAAGTTGGTTGAGATTGGTAGAAGTGGGTTGAAGTAGGTTGGAGTGGGTTGAAGTGGATTGAATGTTTTTTGTATGGTGGGTATAAGTTAGTTAAAATAGTGAAAAGTGGGTTGAAATTAGTCGAAGTAGGTTGAAGTTGATATTTTTTTTATTGAAGTTCGTCAAGTCGGTTGATGTGAGTTGAAGTTGGTTGAGGTTGGTAAATTTGGATTTACCAACAAAAAGAACAAAGTCTGAATATATGTGTATTTTTTCGTTGTTCGTATTTGGGTAATATATGAAAAAAAAAAATACATCCGCAATTTGTTTTACGAATAACAAAAATTACAACTTTTTTGGGGTAACAATGGCCACAAAACAATATTTCGTACCCGAGTCAACACGGAAAAATATTTTTTTTAGTCTAAATTTTTTTTATCATCAGTAATTACTATAATAAATAAAAGATTACATTAAAAAATAAATATATAGTTTAAATCAACTCTCCTACTTCATTCAATTCCTTCCCACTTCTTCCCACTCCCACCCACTCCTTCCCCCTTTTTCTCACACTTAAAAAAAAAAATACCACTCTTACCCACTCCTTTCCCCCCCCCCCTTTTCCGCTCCTACCCATTCCACACCTATAATTTTTCAATGAAAAGAATAGGGCCTAAATTGATTAATACATAACCTAGTTTCAACACCAATCCAGGATCAAATTTTTCCCCTGCTATCGCAAAAACTACTTAACAACAAGCTCCCAAAAGATCCTTAATGTGCCTAGGTTTGTTAGAGGCTAGACCAAAAACTTTCTTGTGAAAAAAGGGGTCCATGGAGGTAGAATCTAAGAGAAGAATGTCAGAGGAAAGGCAATCACTCTAGTAAGAAGAGAAGAGAGTAGAAAAATAAAGGAAGGGCAGTCTCTTTAGCGAGAAAGATGACAATACTATGTGTTGATCTCTAGAGTTGGAGAAGGATTTTACTTAAGTTGTGAATTGATGAAATTAGACGTATTGGAATTTGCTATGCTGTACGGGAAAATAGGAGTTGATGATGGGTTAGTTGTACTCTTAATCTAAAGATGCAAAAATGTGAACTAGGTGTATTGGCTTGGTGTGAATCCCTGATTCTATCTTACTTTTTGGACACAATGACACAAGCAAGATTTTGCACTTATTTAAGGTCGGATATTCAGGAACCTCAGTTTATGACCATTACGATTTGAATAAAAAGGGAAAGGGCTTTCTAAGGGGCAAAAGTTGCTACCAGTGTAGACACTAGCACACAAAATTTATTACAGGGGCGGTTCTATTAAACTGATTATGAAGTGAACCCACAATTGAATTGGCTAGTAGTTTCTCTCATTCGAGGTGTTTTAAATGAAGTAAAAATGAAAGATAGAAGAGAGAGAGAGAGAGAGAGGATTAAAAAAAGCAACGAAATAGAGTTCAGGTGTCAAAACAACATCCTTGGAAGTTGATGAAGGATTAGTTAAACGTTGTACATTTGTGACAGGGGATTGTTAAACATCAGGAAGGAGGTGGAAATGGAAGGATGAATCTCTACTTGAGCTTCTTACTCCACACCACTCGACTGTTAACCAAGTGATTAGGAGCACTAAAATGATCACTTTTACTGTCCAAACGAACATAGTCACACCTAGATTTTGCTCTCCTAAAGCAAAATAAATGAAAAGAAAAATATGCCTAAGACAACTCCCTCATTTTCATAAGAATCACATTTTCACGTAGCATATGCAACAAGTCATTTAAACCTTTAGGTCCCCCTAGTAGATGAATGTGGTTTATTGAGGGTTTACATAAGATATATTGCCAAAATATTTGAAAAGGGAAAGTGGAGAGAAAACAAAAATCCCTTCATAGATACACATCCAGTGGAAATCTATACACATTCAACCAGCAATATCAGCACTGCAACCCAAGTATCAGGCTATACACAAAGACAATGTACAACTCAAGGCTTTTTGTTGCCACTGACAACATCCATACACCAACTTCTCAAAGCTATCCCAATAGTGAATTCGTCATGGTGCACATTGTGTAAGTTTAATATCATCCTAGGAGTTACGTTTGCGAAGTTTCGACTCAATCCCATTAGGTTGACACAAACTAAATTGCATTATTGATTTACTAAGTAGCGAAACAAACTTTCCCAATATTAGTATTACCTTAAAGGATAGTACCCAAAGTGCATGCCTCAAAGAGATACTAGTCGCTTCCAAGTCGATGATTCTTTTTGACTCATTCTCTTCTTTTTTCATTTTTTTCATTTTTTAATTTTTTCTGACTCCTTCCTTTTTTCTTGTTCTTCTCTTTTTTCTCTTTTTAATGTAAAATAAAAGCAAAAATATAAGGATCTATACAAAGAGACAAGTGAGAGAATAAATTATGAAGCCTAAGACTCTAAGATAATGGTGATATAAAAATAAGAACTAAACTCAAAATTATAATGGAGGTTAGAACTGAAGTATAGAGTGACATCCTTTAGACTAGTTCTATCAAGTGCACCCTATTTATATACAACCTAAAAACTAAGTCACACAAAGTCAAAGTTAATGAAAGATAATACAACTCATAATAATCACACAACAATTGAAAATCTTTATTTTTGGAAAATTTTCCAATTTCTTGTTCTTTTTCTTTTTCAAAACTTTATGAAGCATAGCTTCCCTCCCGCACACCAAAATTGTACAATGTTCTCATTGTGGTTAAGGAAGCCTCAAGAACACAAAAATAAAAGAAAATAAAAAAGGAACAAAGACACTAAACACTAGTATACACAGGGTCAGAATAATATTCTTGGGTCAGAAACTAAATATACCAAAACTATGTCATATCAAAGTGCCTTGGGTGGCTAATGGAGCATTAAATACTCCACATTGTCCTCTCTAGGAAGCTTTAGGAACTACTTCAACATCTATGGTTCAACCTTTTATTTTGCTCCAGTAGTACGATCATGTATATACTTTACCAAACAAGGTGTGTCTTGAATCGTACAGGAGAACTTTCATGCTCGAGTCCTTGGAATCAATCTATCAAGAAATATCTTCACTTCTCCATAGATAATCTAGCCCTCTTGTTAAAGATTGTATCTCCTTCAATTCACTCAACTAAATCTCCTTTCCTCAACTGCCGCAATAAGATCTTAATTAAGGTCCTGATCGCTTACCAAGCTTGATGCTTAAGCTTAAAGGAGAGATGACAAGCTTTATATAGACTATCCTACAAGTTGACATACCTAAAGGTGTTTTGAAACCCCCTATAAGCCCAAAGATCATCAATGAGCTTATTGTCCTAATAATTCTCATTTCTGTTGACAATTTTCTCTGGAATCTACTTGGTCTTCCTATTATAGACCTTGACCTACCCATTGGTCTGTAGATGGTAAGGAGTAGTTTTTTAGCAACAAAACAAAGATCAGTTGTTGAAGTGGGTACATTGGTCAATAGTGATAGACAAGGACATTCTATACTTAGAAAAGATGTTCTCTCTCAGGGTTTTGGCCACTACCCATGCTCATTGGTCCTAATAGGGATAGCCTCTACCCATTTCGACACATAATCAATTGCCAACAGAATGTACTAATTCCTGAAAGAGATTGGGAAGGGTCCCTCGTAATCTATACCCCACACATCAAAAACTTCTACCACAATAATGGGATTGAGAGGCAACATGCCCCCCATGGTCACTTGGACCTAACAGCTAATATCTAGGACATCTCCTTCAATACTTATGGACATTGTTAAACAATGTACGCCAATACAATTCACATTGAAAAAACCTTGGCCTCTGTCTCTTTCACACTAAAGTGTCCCGACAGGTCTAGTCACGATAAAATTTTAGAATACTCATTTTCATGATTTGGGATACATATCCTAACGATGTGGTTAGATTAGTTCATAAACTGGTGATGATGATCCAAGAACCTCACTAAATGGAAAAATCTATACCTATGATTCTTAGTCCAATTCTCAGGAATTCATACTAGTCACAAGACAATTGAAATATCTACACATCTAGGATCAACATAACATTACCAAAATTGGATCAAACCAGTTGCTTCTATTGGTTTAGTCAAGAGTTGGACCCTAATCTTGTCCTATATGCTAGCTAGTAATGAGTCATTGCACTGTCAAATTGGTCAAGAACTGGTTAATGATTGAGTGAAGCAAGTAGTATCATCGATTAAACAAGGTCCTTTTAACTACCCCTTTTTTTTTACTTCGAATTGAACCTGCAAAAAAAATAATAATAAGCTCATTAGGTAGAGGACTCAAACCAAATTTCATGCCACTAATGCATTGATTGCTATGATTCAATCCTTCGCTTGATCCCTTGAACATTTGTGATGCTCGACTTCTTTAATAATTCTATGACTTGTCCATTTTCTCTAACAAATTAGGTATATATTTGTTTAACTTTTATTGTTTTTAAAAAGAAAACTTCTTCCCCTTATGGACATGTTGTTTAATTAAATAAATGACATATTATTTACCTAAAAAATATTATGTCCATTTTCTTATAATTTTTTTTTCTAATAATAAATAATTAGTATTTTGTAAATGATAGAAAAATATTTAAGAAAAACTTTTGAATTTTATAGAGGCACTACTGATTTTTATTAAAACCTTACTATGTCATGACAATTAATTAGTTGAGATAGCAATTATTAGCCTAGAAGTGTATAACTTAAATATTGAGTTGTATAAATACACAACAGTAATTATTAGCCTAGATGTGTATAGCTTGAATATTGAGTTGTATAAATACATACATATAGTCATTAATATGAATGAACCAAAAACCCAGTCTTATTTGGCTCAAAATCAGTTTGATTAACCCAACCAATGACAAGCCAACTTCACTAATTCACTCACCACTTTGGTTCCAGCAACCTTCCAAGGATCAAACTAAACTACAAGTAACTGCTCATAAAGGAAACACTTAGAAACAGAGGTCTCAAAATCTCTAGCATAGATAATCCGAGGTGAGCTGCAATAGGGTTCTCATAATCCTTCTTGCCTCTAATTTTACAATCAAACACCTGTAGTAAGAGTATCCATTTCACTAGCTTAGGCTTGACATCCTTCTTTAAAGGAAGATACCTGAATGTAGCATGATCGATGAATATATTAACATGACAACCAATCAAGGTCTAAACTTTTCAAAAGCAAAAATCATAGCCAAAAATCCTTTCTCATTCATAGTGTAATTCATTCGGGTATCATTCAATGAGTGACTACGATAATAACTCACATAGGGTTTCTTATTGACATGTTCTCCTAAAACAGCTCCAATAGCATAATCATTAGAATTACAAATCAACTCAAAAGTTTCTCCCTAGGGGGGAGAGGGGGGATGCAAAGGGGGGCAGTGGTCATCGGCTTCTTTTAGTTAAGTAAATGCCTCTAAATATTCCTTAAAGAAGTAAAAGGGCAAATGGGCAAGGGCTTGACATTCTTGCTAAAGTCCTTAATGAATATGGGGTAAAATTTGCCATGTTGAAGAAGAGACTTGACATAATTCATACAAGTCGAATGGGGAAGATTAGCAATCAAATTAATTTTGTTCTTATCAACCTTACTACCCTCACTAGAAATGACATGGCCTAAGGCAGTCCCCTTTTATCAGAAAGTGAAACTTCTCCCAATTCAAGGTCAAATGTTTCTCCCTTCAACTTTTCAATCTCCCCATATTGGTCAAACGGTCATTAAAAGAAGACCCAAACATAGAAAATCATTGATAAGATCTCCATGAAATTTTTAACTAAATCAGATAATGTAGAAATGATGCACCTCTGGACGGAGCTAGGGACATTACATAGACAGAAAGACATCCTTCTAAAAGCATAGTGACCAAAGAGACAAGTAAATGTAGTCTTCTCCTAATTGTCAAGATTAATAAAGATCTAGCCTAAACAACCATATAAAAAATAGAGTAGTATGAATATCCCTATAATCTCTCTATCATGTTGCACAAAAAGAGAAGAAGAAAATGGTATTTTTGAGTGGCAACATTTAACTTCCTATAATCAATGCCAATTCTCCACCTAGATTGGACTCGGGGTGAAATTAGCTTGCTCTTATCATCTTGATCACGATAATACCCATTTTCTTAGGAACGACTTGAGTAATAGTAACCTTCTCACTATTAGAAGTCGGATATATGATTATAGTCCAACGATATCAACATCTCCTTCCTAACTATCTCCTGCATAGTCAAGTTCTATGTCCTTAGACGGTCTCGGTAAGGTCTAGCACCATTCTCTAAATTGATCCTGTGTAGTACAATTGTGGAGCTAATTTCCGTGATCTTCTCTAAGGCCCATCCTAAGCCCTACTTATTCTCCCGAAGCTGATCAATGAATTTTTCCTCTTGATCCTAGACCAAATCAAAAGCAATGATCACAAGTAATGACTTGTCATGATGCAAAAAAGCATATTTAAGGGAACTAGAGAGGCTTTCAAGTCAAGTAAAACAGTAGGAATATTAATGGTAGAAAAAGAATCAATAGTAGATACTGCAGAGAATGTATCATCAAACTCAAATACATCATACCAAGGTTCATCAATCAGAAAGGACTCATCCTCAACAACGAACTCAGCCACATACTTAGACTCTAAGAGGTTTTTGGTATGGGACGAAAGGAATGGAACTTGAACCTTAGGTATCAAATTCCTTTTCCTTGTATTTGGTATGAGTTTTAAAGGCAAAGAACTTAATTCCTGACGGAATCAACCCCCTCCCCCCAATCCTTGAAACCTAAACCCCTCCACCTCCAGTAGGGACCAAGTCCGCATCCCATAGGGTTCAATATTAATTTCTTAAAATAAAAGAAAAGCTAACAAATTTTTTCCTTCGTTCATCTGCTCGTATACCCAACTTGGAGAGAGAGAAAGGGGTAGGGGGAAGGGATAGTGCCACTGTTCGTCGAACAATCATGGGCCAACTATGAGGAAGAGGATGGCACTGGTGCTTCTCCAGTGATGGTTTCTTTTTTCGATTTCTTGATCCGATGATTTTGCAAAGCAAACACCCCCTAACTCACCATGGCGAGACTCACCCGCCAATTAAGGGTAAAATGGCCCACATTATCAAAACGAACAGGTTGCTATTACAAGTTAAAGATATCCAAGTCAAGGTCATATTGTCAAATGAAAGTTTCATCATACAATTCCTATAACTAAGCCAAGCATTGGAAGTAGCTAAGAAAGGGCGCCTCAAAATTATAGAAATCAGGGACCCAACGTTAGGTACCTTCTAAGTACTAAGCACCACAAAGTTAACAAGAAAATGAATTCCTATTCGTTACTTAGCTCATCCTTGACAACTCCCCTAGGTAATTTAGTAGACATATTAGCTTATTAGAAGATGACATTGGTAGGTCTCAACTCACTTAGTCCAAGGTTCGCATACACAATGAATGGAAGGAAATTCACACTAGTTCCTAGGTCAAATTTCTCACATTGTACTAGATAGGAATTTGACTAAAGATCATGGAGCAAAGACTAGAGACTAAGAAACTTATTTTGTGCACAAAATTGAGCCTCTTAGTGGTGGAAAATGCCTTTAGAAATTTAGCAAGGAATTTAGCATAGGTGGCATCTACTACATAGAAGTAGAGGCATGTTAATCTTAACCTAGGAGAAGGTCCCTTGATCCTTCCAACATGGGCCTAGTTCTCTTTTCCCTTTAATTTGTTGTAGAAAGGAATTGCAGTTTTATAAGTTGTTGGAATTACGGCCTAATACACCCTGAGGGATGTAGGTCCAATAAATTGACGACTTAAGTTCCTTAGAAACCCTAGTTCCTCAACTATCCTTCTAATATAAAAGGGAGCTCAGTCTATGAAGAAAAATATCATAGAAACATTGAGGGTTCTCTAAAGAAAGTTTCTGCACAAAATGTAGGGTTCTTAGGCTATGGGATTGCGAAGGTTCTCCGTACTGTGTGTTCCTTCCACAACTAGTGATTCAAGCCAAGGTTAGATCGTCTTTTGCTTCAGAATTAAGGCAAATACATTTTACGCTTGATTCGTTATATTAATTCCTTCATAAGCCTTTAAAGCAAGAGTAGAGTACTCTTAGGAGGAGTGTACTCATTGTAACAATAGGCTTATCCTTTTTAAACTCTATCAAACCAACAATTGAAACAGGGCAAGATACACACAAATTTAGTTGAATGACACAAAATCTAGTCTAAAAGTATAACCTAAAAGCTTAAATATAGATTATCACAACCGATTAAATCCAATGGAGGTTTTTGAATCTTCTATTAGTATCATTCACAAATCATTAACGTACACCACAAACCCATGAAAGTAATAGAAATTGAAACTTTAAGTGAAAGAGCTTTGGGAGAGACAAAATCTAAAACTAGAACCAAAAAATTGTGTTAATTTTCAACTTAAGAGAGTAACTAAAATTACCATAATCTCTAACACTACTAAACTAATTGTAGAATTATGATGGAGAAAAATTATGATTTAATAACGACCCCCAAGATCTATATTTACACAGTGCTTGCCTTCCTTGACTTTCTAAGTTTCACATGATTTTCAATTTACCAATTCATGCCAGTTGCCACCGTCTTTCCACAGCTACATTCCAATTGGAATCAGTTTCTAATTTTCCAAGCTGAAAAAGAATTTACAAAAATCTCCATTATCTATGCATACTAATTAGGAATTAAGCAGTGTTAGAATCTTATTTTCTTCCTCCAATTTGTAGACATCACATTTTAATTTGTTTTGTAAGAAAGGTAAGAATACAATCACCTTTTTTTGTAGACATCACGTGAATGCTGGACACGAAGTTGTAATTAGGAATTGGGAAATATTGTTGGCGTGAATGGATGGGTGACTAGCCGGCCCACACTTGCTGGGAATTAGTAGACTAGCATGTGAGAGAAAGAATATATCAGGGATGAGCTTTTTCTCTATGTGATCTTCTACTGAGCTTCTTGATAGGACGGGTGCTGACCGTTGCTTACATGACTGGCATTTGGTCTTCACGTTGCAAATAAGCAACCGAGAGAAGCATGATGGGTTGGGCATGGACTTCTTTCTTTCTTTTTTTTCTCTTGTTCGACTTGGAAAACAGGGCTTGCTGCTAAACTCTAGGCATGCGACAAAGATGATGTGTTGCCATAAAGGCTGGTCTAGAGTAACTACTAGTAACTTAGGCATATAGTAGACTGGAATGTGAGCAAAAAACACAAAACCGAACCGAAAAATTGAAAACCCAAACCGAAATATCCGTTGACCGCATCAAGTTTTCATAACTATTTGGTTCGGCTAACCGAACTAGAATGTTTTTTAGCTCATGGTTTGGTTTTGGTTCAGGGGGCAAAAAGTTTGGTTGACCCCAAACTGAATTTTTTTAGAGAAAAAAACCTGAGTATTTAATTTTCCTAACCCTAAATTTATCAGGCATCATTGCATTTGCATCAGTCGCTTGCTTCTCCCAACTTTCCTAGTTCCTCTCCATTTCTCTCTCAAATCTCGTCTTCTCTTAAGCCTGTCTACTCTCCATCGCATTGCTGCTCACTGGTCGCCATTGACTCCCGCTACAATATCTCTCGTCCTCGCACTTCACAATTGAAGTTTGCTATCTAACGAGTCTCTAGATTTGGTCGTGACAGTGAGTAATTGAGCATGGAAACAACAAACACGTATTATTTTTCTTTATTCCCTTCCTGATTTGTATGATTAAATTATAGATTTGAACTCTGAAGGGTTAATGAAATCTACTTGAATTACTGTCTATGTAAATTATTACTACTTGGTTTTACAATTGTCAATTTGTCATGGCATGATCCGAAATACATTTGTAGTCTCAATATTGTTATTTGTCTTCTGAAATTCAAACTAAAATGTCGTAAACAGTAAACACAATATGATTTTGGTGTTTGGAAGTTGTCCTATGAGCAAAGCCCAAACTAAGTGCATATTATGTATATGTAGATTTCCACAAAACAAAGCTTGTAAAAAGCAAATCATGTCTATGGGACACTTGGTTTTTCTAGTTAATCAAATTATGAATCATGGTTGGACGTTTTATCTTCATATCCAGCAAATTGAATATCATAGAGAGTTAACTTTATATTGAATTTTTAATTTTAATTTGTGTCACTGCTTGAATTATTGCTACTTTGCTAGAAGGTTTTCATAGTAGAATGTTTAGTTATGTTTTTTTAGAGTTACAATGAGGTTTATTGAGTGTTCTGTTAGGTTTTCTATTCAATGATTTGAATAACTTACTCGCTTTTTTTTGTAGAAATAATGTTTTTAAGTTCGAGCAATGAGAGGAATGATGTAAATGTTCCTATGAGCATAATCGTTGATGATGACGATGATGCTGTTGATGACACAGAGCAAGTGGTGCCAATGAAGACTAAAAAAGGATCATCAAAGGAGGAAAATTCTAGCGGAAGTAAGACGAGCAAGCCACCTAGACCCAATGTAAGTAGTTCATTTGCTTTTGGAAAATAGAGGAAGTTTATATATTGGGAGTGTTATGATGAAACCAATGTTGAAGGAGAGGTTGAATGCAAATATTCTTCATGTATGTTCTAAAAGTGGGACAAGTGTCATGAAGAATCATCTACAATGATACAAGAAATATCTTGCTAAAGTTGATCAAAAACAAAAATTGTTTAGTTTTCATGCTAAAAAAGTTGTTAAAGAAGATGGGTCTATTAAGCATGTGATTGTTCCTTCCTGTCAGAAATTTGATCTAGAATTTAGTAGGAAAGAGTTTACTAAGATAATTATCATAGTTGAGTTGCCTTTCATATTTGTTGAATGTGAGGGATTTTGTGGTTTTAACTTGAGTTTGCATATGAATTTTGTTCTCCCTTTAGGACACTTAATAGGTACAGATTGTTATGCTCCCTTTATTGATAAAAGAAATAAAGTAAAGGGTTTCTTTGAAATGTTGTCTTCAAGAGTTTCACCACTGATACTTGCACTTCAGGGCAAAATTTGAGTTATATGTGTCTCACCGCACATTTTATTGATAATGATTGGAATTTACATAAAACAATAGACAACTTTTATCCACCACTTTGGGGAACTTATTGGGAGGGTGGCTAAGAAGTTTTTAATTCAATGGAGTTTAAAAAATATTTTGACTGTGACAATTGATAATGCACATTCAAATGATGTTGCTCTTAAATATTTGAAAATAAGACTTAATCATTGGGGAGCTACTATTTTTGATGATTATTATTTACATATGAGATGTGTGGTGCATATTTTGAATCTTGTTGTGAAAGATGGACTAAAGAATCATGATCCTTCCATTGTCAAAATTCATGCTGCTGTAAGATTTGGGAGGTCTTCACCTGCAAGGTTAGAAAAGTTTAAGGCTTCTGTGGAAGCGGAATGCATAAATGAAAAAGGTCTTGTTTGTTTAGATGTTGATACAAGATGGAGCTACACTTTTTTTATGCTTACATGTGCATTGAAATTTAGAAAGACATTTAGTAATTTGGAATCAAAAGGTGGTCTTTACATTAAAAAAATGAGAAAGCATGGTGGTCCACCTAATAAAGATGATTGGAAGATAGTTGTGTATTGTTGCCCTTTTTTGAGAATCTTTTATGAAACCACTTTGAAGTTATCTGAGCCTCTTTACGTGACTGGTAATTCTTATGCACCTCGAATATATGGAGTTAGTTACTTGATATCTAGTTATTCGAAGAACGTGGATGAGAGTATTAGGAATATGACATATCAAATGAAAGCCAAATATGACAAGTATTAGGGAAATGTTGATAATATCAATGTCTTGTTATTCATTACTTTAGTCCTTGACCGAAGATACAAATTAGATAATGTTGAATAGATGATAAGGACTAATTATGATGGTGAAAGTGCCAATATGTTGTTTCTTAAAGTTTAGTATACTTTAAGATGTTTGTTTGATCGTTACTCATTTAGTATTCCTCTACCGAAGCGAAAAATGGAAGCATCGAGTTGTGTCACTCCTTCTAGTGTTTCTTGTGATGTGGGCTCAAATGATGAACAAATGATGGATGCACACCAGGTTATGACTATAAGATATAAGAAAGAGAAGGGACCTCTAGAAAGTGAAAAGAAAAGTGAGTTAGAGAAGTATTTAAGTGATGACTGTGAATAGGCAAATGATGATGCATTTGAAAATTTGTAATTTTGGAAGGATCAACAAAAGCGATACCTTATTCTTGCCAAAATTGCTTGGGGAGTGCTTGTTATGTCGGTTTCTACTGTGGCTTCTGAGTCCGCTTTTAGCACTGGGGGTCGTTTTGTTAATTCTTTCTTTACCTTTTTACTCGTAGAATAGTGGAAGCTCTCATCTGTTGTCAAAATTGGCTAAAGAAGTTCACACGGTCCTCTTATAATAGAAGGTACCTTTCTTGAAATGGAGGAATTGGAGAAAAGTGAGTTTTCTAATTCTTATTTATTATTCATTCATTTTTGTTACTATTTTTATCACTCTTTATAGTATATGCATAATGTTAAATTTTTTTACATGAATTTCAATGTTAGGTATTAAAGACCTGTCTTTGGAGCAACCCACCGTTATCATTAATGAGTCTATTAATGCTTTCAAGGATCTATGAAGTGAGCTCTTAGCTCTTTTGTGATGCAAACTTTATCTTCTAGTTTTTGTTGGATATGTAGATACTTGAAATTTTATCACGCCATCATTGGTTTGTAATAATTGTCAGCACTTTTAATTGCTTATCCACGGTTTGAAACACTGAGTAATCCCCCATCCCTCCCCCACCCCTTAAGTTTTATAATTTTAATTTATACATAAAGGCAATGGCTACTTCCCTAGCCATAGGAAAAATGGTAGTGGAAGCAGGAAAGTGCGCGTTGTGAAGTATGGGTTATGGAGTACGGGAAATGTTGCTTTTGTGTTCTATTATATTTTTCATGAGTTTGTTTTGGTCAAAGGTAAGAAATAAAAAACCAAACAATAGCTATTAGCAAGAAATGCAAGTCGTAAACAATAATTACGACTAGGGGATTTATAGGAAAAAACAAAAAAAATCATAAATTTGGTGTTTGGGATTCGATTAACCATAACTAAACAAAAGGCCGGTTAAACAAATCGAAAATTCAGTTAACTGGATATTTTGGTTCAGCTTATGATTCAGATTTTTGTTGAACCAAAAATTTCAGTTAATTGAAAATCGGCTAATCGATAATTTTGGTTTGGTTTTTGTCTGCATTTTCCTCGAATTGAAAAAACGGTTAACCACTTTTCGGTTAACCAAAAATCCGGTTAACTAGCCTTGACCACCGTTAGATTAGATAGCGGCTAATAAGATTTATTGTCCAAATTGATTAGTTTAAACTGTATTTTCTTGTCCATTGTCCCTGCTATATTGATGCTTGTTTGCCCATGTTTTATCAACCCATCTACCCAAACCTAGATAACCTGAATAAAATCCAAAAGTAGTCTTGAGGATTACAAAAATCAAGTGATTAGATCACATAGATTGTCACTTTTGATGCTTAAACACCAACTAAGATTCATGTAGATGGCTGAAAGATTTTTACGACATCTCAAAGACCAAACAGAAAAAATGACAAAGAACAAAAAACGAAAACCAGTACGAAATGTTCATTTAAATACATGTCGGTAGTGCATATGTCTCAGAAAGGGACTCGGCCTAAGTGCCCCCTACTCAAATGCACACTTTTACCTCCCTAAGTTGCCAAAAGGCCGAGCACATAAAGTAAAGAAAATAAAAAGGAAGACTAATTTGAATTCAATTCCATAACAAATTGTTACCAATCCGTTCACATAGAGTTAGGTTTATATATAGGTAAATTTTAAGTGTCCATACAATGCCCCATCATTTGACTACCTAAATCTTTAGCGTTGCCCTCAGAAGCCCCCATAGACCAAAATTCTTTAAGTAACAAGTCTTATTAGCACTACAATTGGCTTGATTCTCACAAGGAAATGTATGCAACCTTTCTTCACTTCGGCTATAAAAGCTATTCCATATAAAGCTTAACCGAGATTCCTACGTCAAATACAAATACACACACGCACACACGCATATATATATATATATATATATATATATATATATATAT
>JACYFF010031952.1:68649403-68693462 GCA_017589665.1 Selenicereus undatus | reverse complement strand
GTATGTATGTTTGTAATGAAAACAAGTGGCGTCCTCCTTCCTAGTACTAAACTAGAAGGAACAAATGGCTTAAGGAGGTGGTGTATTCACTCGTATTGCTGGCTTAAAAACACGTTTAGGCCTAATTCACATAGCAAACAAAATGCAATTTGGCTCTTTGAGGATTCATGAAATATTAACTTGTCAACCTTCTCGCATAAGACTTAGACGTACATTATCGTGCTACCATTACCTTTAATCCTCCTTTACAAGTTCATCCATTTTCACTAACACAAAGCACCTTTTAACCTTTCACCCTACATTTATATCTCCTCTTACCACCATGTAGAAGCCTAGGAGTAGGCATCCCTGATTTGGATTATGATAATAGACTCAGACATTGAAGCTCTCAAAACATGCTACACGCAAATTTGCTAGATCATTCATAAGCTAGAGTATATCACATCACCAGCAAAAATGAGCTTCATTGGCCAAGAGGCAATAGCCAATAGCACTAAAGTATATCTAACTTACCCTAATCATGTACGTCATCACTGTCCAATTGTGTCACACTTTGCACACATGCATGCGTACACTTGCCCACATATGTATTTGTCTGGTCCTTGCATTGACTGGGTGGCCATCCATTCACTCATATACACAACAACAAATGTGCACTCACAAGCTTAGCCCTTGCATCCCTTTATATGTAGACTTATGATGGACTTTTCGTACAGCCTTGGAGTCAACCTGTACATACATGCTCGGCCGCACATTGGCCTAAATCTAGTTTCTCATAACTAAGGGATAGATGGCATCCCCGGTTCTTGTTTTACACCATCTCACAAAAGACTTGGGGAGAAAATAACACTAAGAAGAATAGCCAATCGATTGACATCCCAACAACAGCTAATATCCTAAGACAAAGCAAACAGAAAACTATAGGGGTTTTGCTGGCTTGGAATATCAGTTGGATCCTCCAGTAACCTCTCAAAGGTATCTAAATGGAACAAGTAATCTACTCTCACCTGATGTTTCGAACATCCATCCAGGTAAGTGTCTCTCCATTACATTTTCTATGTACATTTTTGCATTACATGCATTAACCTTGGTTTCATTGGCGCTCCAACATTATTTAAGTTGCTTAAGGGCCCCACCTTTATATACATCACAAAATAGAGGATGTTCTACAGCTTCTCCCCTAGTCACAGGGGGCTAGATAATTTCTCATTCTAGTAGTAGATGGCTAGAATCTTTTTTCTGGGTCAAATATCTTCATCTAAAATCGTAGATGGCTAAAACCATCCTTTTCTCGTTACAGATGGCTAAGACTGTCTCATCACAGCCTTAAACCTTCCCTTGGCCAGTTGTCCGTGGTTACAATCTCTCTTCCGAGTCTTCCGTGGCTAAAACCCTCTTTTCGTAATTGTTGGAAGCTGGATTCTTCTGCCCAGAGTGATAGGTGACTAAAATCCTTTGTTCTTAATTGTACTTGGCTAGGTCTCTTCTCATCCTAGTTGTAAGAGATTATATTTTCCTTTACCTAGTCGTAAGTGGCTAGACCTAGGTTTCCCTAGCTGTAGGTGACTGTAAACTCCATTTCCTTATTAGAGATGGCTAAATTATCCCCTTCCCTTTATCCTACCCATAGGAGGTTGGTCTTGTTAGTAAGACTCGAGGTGGACTTTCGCTTTTGCCCTAGTCGTATGAGGTTGTTTTAAAGTTGAAAACCTTAGTGAACCTTCTATTTTGTCCTAGCCATTAGAGATTGGTCTTATACATGAAACCCTAGGTAGTCCTTCCTTCTGTCCTAATTGTAGGAGGTTGGTTTTATAAGTAAGGCCCTAGGTAGACCTTCCCTTCTATTCTAGCCATAGGGGGTTAGGTCTTGTAGATGGGACCCTAGGGAACTTTCCCTTTTTTCTAGTTATAGGAAGTTGGTCCTGTGGGCAAGACCTTAGATAGACTTTTACTTTTTGTTATCCTATTTGTAGGAAGTCGGTCTCATAGGAGAGATCTTGGAGGTCTCCAATTTTGTTATAGCAGCAGTTGGTTGGTCCTGTAGGTGAGACCTTCAGCATACGCACGCAAGCGCCCATACACAAGCGCACACACTTTGGGCTTCGTCATCACAAAGCGTATGAACTCAAAGAGGCCTCCTTTTGCATGTATCCATTTATTCCATATACTTGTACTTTTACTACATCATATACGTCCTCATGTGCATTCTTGTTTTCTTGATATACTGGGGGCTGAGTTACCTTCTAAACTCATCAGTTGTTTTCTAAAATGTTTTTATAGGCAATGAGAACCTCAAAGACTCTGAAAATGATTATCATAGTATTGAAACCTAAACCTCGAAAAAAGACTTTTAATGGGCATGGATGCTCTTAAGACTCCGAAAATAATTTTCCCAGTGGACACACTTTGCCAAACGCCATCAGCCAAAGTGGGCTCCCGTAGACATCAACATTGTGTCTTCGAACAACAGATTGATCACATACGTGCATGCTATGTGCAGTGTTGCCCAATGATAATAAATACCTAACCCATTAAAGGCAAAGTTATAGTGTACTTGATTTCTTAAGTGCTAGTCAACGCCAAAAAATATTCTTCCTTTGGCAGAAGAAATTATTTTCTCATTTTTGTTCTTAAAAAATCACAAAAATAATCCAAATAAACTTCAAAAAGATAAAAAGCTCAAATTCATAATAGTTTGTAGGCTTGAAACCATGATCTAGAACATGAGATAGTAGCAGCCTGAGGAGTAAGCTGGCGAATTATATGGCACTAATCTACTCCCAATTAACTAAGTCATTTAGGCATTGATAATAAAAGAAGTATTTTAATTTATCCCTCGAGGTTTTGGTAAATGTTTTTTTTTTTCTTACTTCCTTAACTTTTCGAGTTGTTGCTTAGCTCCCTTCATTTTTGTCGCAAAGTATTACAAACTCCCAAAATTACAAAAATGCTCTTCATGTTTACAAATTTTTTTACCCCTTCCCTCTCTTCTTTACCCGTTCAAAGCCTAAGTTAAACCTGACCCAATCCTTTAAACCTCTAATCTGACTGATGCAGCCAACAGTGGCTATGGCAATGACCATCGAGATGACCACTAAGGTCACTATGGTCCGACGAGCCTTCCAACACTACCCATGGTATGATTTGAACCTTCCTATTAACTAATCTTGCCAATTTCAGCAGCCTGAAGGGAATCTCTTGTAATTTTAGAGGTTCATAATACTTTGATGTAAAGGTGAATGACAGCAAATAATAATTCGAAAAAGTCTGGAGTGCAAAAAAGTATTTAATAAAACGTCAAGGGGGTAAATAAAAATGCTTCGATAACAAAACATAGGTCTTACCAGAAATGCAAGGTGACGACATGCTCACATATGCAGCCAAGGTCCAACGACAACATTTAGATCACCAACTATTGTTGTTGACATGCGTCTGTGCATCCTAGTACGTTTTCCACTGATTTGCACCTTATTTTCAACCCTAAATTAGGGCCAAAGCCTAAGTCTACATTCATAAATTCCTTAACGAAAGATCTTAAGGCTAGCAAAATTTTGTCTGATGCGTTTACTAGATCTATGCAACTTAGTACAGTTATGAATTATTCATCTGAATTTCAAATCCTGAAATAGAATTTTTTATAATTCTATTGTCTGAACTACATTTTGACTAGAATTTAGGCTTATCTGAATTCTCTGACCCAAGAAAAAAGTATGGCAACGACGTTTTTATTTGAATTTTAGACATTCTCCCACTCAAGATTGACCCAAACTTGAGTTTTTGCCATCCAAAAAAGTATTTTCAATGATATATCATAAGCTTAATTCCAAGAAGTAATGGAAATGTTATGAGCCAAATAGCAAGATTAACACTAAAACCAACACCTCGTCATTCTCTAGCCCAGTAACTCTTTCTACATTTAACCAAAAGTCAAAAAGCTTGATCTGCGAGAAATTAGACTGATAATCTTTCTAATAAAATAAAAAGAATCGCATTTGTTAGACATCAAATGAAAAAGTACTGGGCCAAACAAGTCAACCTACATTATTGCACAACTCAGTGGCACGATTTTGACCTTAAAGGCTATCACTCGCCCTAGGAACTGCCACTAGGCCTCCGTTGGCCATCACTGCATGAATTGACACACATTTTGCACGATTCACTAAATCAACCACCTAATTAAGCTTAGATTCCGAACTAATTGATCTCAATTTATTTTTAATTGATTTTTAATTTTTAGTTGATTTTATTTGATTTATAAAAATGATTTTATTCTTTATTTATTAAGGTACTTTGCTTAGCATGGTCACGTTACTACTACTATAAATGTGGGGTCCATGACCTATTTTTGTTGACTCATGATTACCCTCATCAAACTAGGGAGACAACTGTTTTTATCTGCACTTCTCCTCTTACTCTTCTACTCTTCTCAAAAGAGGGCAGCCCGGTGCACAAGCATCCCGCGTTCACGCAGGGTCCGGGGAAGGGCCGCACCCCAAGGGGTGAATTGTAGGCAGCCTAACCTGACTTTGTCAGTGGCTGATTCCACGGCTCGAACCCGTGACCTTTTGGTCACACGGAGACAACCTTACCGTTGCTCCAAGGCTCCCCTTCACTCTTCTACTCTTCTCAAAGAAGTTTCTATTTACAAAAGTTTTCCAAAAACAGCTCTTGCTCCTTTAAAAATATTGTTCGGTCTTGATATGTCATATTTGATATGCTCATTTACCCAACCTTTGCTCGTAATTAGTTGTAATTCCTAGTATTTTTATTTACTATTTGATTATTTTGTAGGATATAACGTTGTTCCAAAAGTTGGCGGAAATTGAGTTCAAAACGATGCTAATTGCGAAAATAATGCTCTCTTTTAGAGATGAGATGATGCAAGCAAGGGGCCAAGAAGGAGAAAGGAAGCGAAACATCCAAGAAAGAAGGGCCATGACGAGAGCCTGTCACCATGGCGACAGCCGTCATGGCCTCTGCAATGAAGCCCATTTGCTAGTGGGTGGCGACGACCCCTTATCATGGTGGCGATGACTTGTTGCCACCCCACAAAATCTTCCTAGCCTCCAACAGCTAGTCGTTGCCAACCCACAAAATCCTCCTGGCCTTCAGTAGCTGCTTGTCGCCACCCAAACCCCTATGCTTCCTTTGTCACTTCAACTGCTATTTAAGAGAGTTTCGGGAGAGCATTAAAGGGCTTGGAGAGGGGTTTTTAGAACTAGGTTTAGTTTAGGGTTAGCTACTAAAAACCCCATTAGGGGGTAAAATTTAGGTAGGTTATGGATTATTTTGGTAGATTTGAATCCAAGCTTGTAGATTTTAAAGTTCATTCAAGCATTCAAGAGTAAGTTTCTCTTCTTTCTCTATCTTCAATTTCATGCTTCTTGTTTTGTTTGCTACTTTATTGATTCTTTACTTTGATTTTCTTTTTTATGTTTAGTTGTGATTAAAGTTGTGATCTTTGATTGTGATTATCCCTTAAGCTGGCCAGGTGAATCTTGTTTAAACCTTGGCCTACCTTGTTTATTTTTGAATTTGGGGTATTCTCTTACGCCTGTCAAGTGTTCAATGACATGCTTGAAAGAGCTTTCATCCATGTTTTGGGGCAATTTCTTTGTGCTGAAAGGTGAGGTTGATTGTCTAGTGTGGGTAAAGAGGATAACTAGCATTTGGACATGAAAATAGTTCGAATCATACGTAGATCTAAGGTTGCTACTCTTGTAGTTTAATTAGGTCAACCCCATGAAAATACGTAGTTAGAACAATTGAACTGGCCTTCGATCCTTGAAAGAGGGCTTAGGTAAACTTTGATTGCGCAATTGATCATGTCCAACTACTAGCATAACTTGCCAAGGTAAATGTTTGACTTGATTAGTTGGTCCATCTTAGGTTTAATCATAAACAAAGTCCTTTTTGTTTGCTTTAGTAGTTTAGTTCTACTACTTGCCACCCTTTGTTTTGCTTAGGTTGAAACACTTGAATTGGCTTAGATAATCAGAAGCACAACTCCCTGCAAAAAATTACAAATGGGTACCTCCTATTTTATATAAACTATTTTTAGGACCCCTTAATTTGAGAATAGATTTTAAAGTACCTTAATTGTTGGGGAAACTATTAAACAATGCTTTTCTGAGGTGAGGCGTCATCTGAATTATTAAATTACTTTGATGCCGTTGTCTTTCAAGGTTGGGGTAGGAAGTATACCTACCACTTTGGAGCCTTGCGAAACCCAGAAATGTCTCTCTTGCTCTTTGGCTCTTCCTCAAATCTTCTATGGCGTTCCAATGGACTGTGCGTGAAAAGAAAGTGAAGATCATCACCATTGCTGATCACGAGGAAGGAGTTCCAGTGGATGGCAATTTGTGGAGTTAAGATAATCATATAACTATGGTACATTATTTTCCTCTTCGTGCATGTCTTTGCTTCATGTATTGTTCTGTTCATTAATTTTTGCAGTTTGCCTCGGACATGATCTTATTTTCTCTGTTCAATCTAATGATGGGTGAAGTTGAGTATGATGTTGGAAGCTAATTTGTTCAAGGGTTAATTAATTTCTAGGGTTTGAAAGGATTTGGTAAATATATGGCTATACCTAGTAATTAGAGTTTCAGTAACTGCCAAATTGTATGCGTGGAAATTTATTTTGAAATAATTTTGAATTTGACCCTTGTTAATTTTTAGGGTTTCAATGTGGTTATGGTTGTAACACTCTGTTAAATGCAAATTGATGTGAGACAGTTGCTATATATGATTCCATGGTCTAAAAGGAGTTAAATCTTCAAATTAGAGCTAAATTTACCAAGAATTTATTTTTACTGTGCATCTAAAGTATGAATGTAGGGTTTCAACTATGTCTGTTGCACACTCTGTTTGTTTGTTGGGTTTAAATGTTCTAAAGGGATGACTATGATCTTGTTTGAACAGGTAACTAAAAATTAAGTGGTTCATTACAAGGCCAAAATGCTTACCTTAGTTGATGTGAATTTAGACAAGTACTAGGCCAGAGATCTGTTAGGGATGTGAAGGTATTAGCTGTGGAATAAGGGGTAACATTTCCTATGTATACTTGATTTAAATGGCATCCAACTAGGATAGAGAATCAGAGGTGACCACTTAATTATGATATGAATGAGTGACGTTAGTTCATCAGTGGAAGTCATTAAGGGGTTTTGTGATCCCTATTTATATGGTTGATTTACATGAGCCTAGTCAGCTGCTAAAAGTAGTGGAAAGTTTGGACAGTTTTCAAAAAAACAAAAGAAAAAAGGGACTGTGCAATCTAAAAGCTCATGTAAATTTCTAGATGAGCCCTCCTTGACTGAAGCTAGGATGACTGAGGAGATTAACAATTTCCTACAAGCATCGGCCAAACAAATTGAAGAGCAGAAGCTATTTTAATTTTTGAACGATCTTGATGAAACATACACAACTCAGAGAAGTTAGATATTGCTTATGAATCCATTACCATTAGTGGAATTTGTGTGCTCACTGCTCCAACAAGAATAATTACAAAGACAAGTTCTAGAAGATGCTCGTGCACATATACAGATTGAGTCATCTGCATTGCTAAGTAAGAATGTTGAAACAAAGAATGGTGAAGTCAGATGTGGGGTATGTGGAAATAGGGGACATACAAGGGAGAAATGCTGGCAAATCAGTGGATATCCCAGCTGGCATCCTAAATCCAAGAAGAATCCACAAAAGAGGGTAGGTGCAAGCAAGTAGGGGCAACAAAATCAAGGCTATGGAGCTAGACAAAAAGGAACAGGGTTTAGAACTGCCAATCAACCTGAAGTGGCAGACAACCCAATGCCTAGCTTCACTGCACAACAGATTGAACAACTACTCAAACGTTTACCATCATCATCATCCAGCAAATCCAGTTCAGTGGGTTACTCAGAGGAAACTAATGAGGAGATTGACTACAGCTTTGTAGGTATTGATGTGTGTTTTCATGCAGAGCATCATGAAGTAAACTGGGTGGTTGATTGATGGAATCCTACCTCGCCAAGACCTTGATCATGGACATACAAGTCCCACACGTCCAAGAACAAGGTCCCTAGTGAAGAAGATGGCTCACATTTTGCAAGGAGATCAGGCAAACACAAACGGGGTAACAGGCTACAAAATGCCCGGTTTTGTGCACTTGATTTCTTAAGCTACATTGTAGCTTAAGTCTAATATTTTTGCATTTTTGGAATCCTTTTGATGTTTTCTTGTAGGTCCATGCATTTGTTTCAATCCATGCACTCAAGAGGATAGAAGATCAAGGCCATTTTCCAAACTGCTCCAATTTGGCTCGGTTTTGCACAGTTTAAAGTCTAAGCCAAATTATCCTTCTTAACCCTTTTGAAACCTTAATTTCTTTGAGGGGGGGGGTGGTTTCTACACATCCTAAAATTACTCCCCCCCCCCATGTTTAAAAAACAGATCATGGCCATTTTTGCTACCCTAAAAATTTGCCTGAAAGCCGGCTTCAAACCGGCTTGAACCCGATTCAGCATACCCGATTAGTAATGCTAGACTTCAGCCCTCTCTTGCTACTTATTGCATTAATGGAACGCCTTCCAAAGCTTAGCACCCCTCCCAAGGCCTTCTATGATTGGTGGTTGCCTTGGTAAGCTCAACCAATGGGAAGCTAGATTGCCTTGAAGATGTCTCTCCATTCCTATTGGCTAGCTGTAAAGTGGCCATCCCCTTTTCGGCTGTGCACATGTCTACAAGCAGCAAACTTAGTGTTTAAGGCCTTAAGAGCAAGCTTAGCAATATGTAATTTTCATTAGCATGGTATTTTCAATGTTTTGGATGTAATCAAGCTAGCTTAGACATGATTGTATAACCGGTTAGTGCTAACCGAATAATTAGGCTTAAGATGACACCTTTCCTCCTTAGGAAGGAAAGGATTAGTGGATGAGCTTGCTTGCTTCTAGGCATGTATGAATAGGGAGTCACGGCCATTTTGGAAGGGACTTCACACTTTGAAATAGAAATTCAATTTGAGAGCTTGTATTCTCTTTACCTAAACTCTTGGTTGCTTATCCTTAATTAGGCCAATTAAGGTAGTGTTCAAGTGAGTTTTAACCTTGATTAAGTGGTAATTCTGTATTTTAATCAAGATTAAGGGCCCTAAACTCAATATTGGTGGTGTTTCTGTATCCTTTCATTGAGTTTAGTTTATCCTTTTCAGCTTTGTTACAACCGGGTATAAGGTAACCCAAGTGAAGGTTATTAGCTTAAGTGTTGAGTTAATGTTCTTTCACTTGGAAGCCCCTTCATCTCCTCACATCCTATCCACCTTTCTTACCCTTAAATCCTTCCATTTCCATGGCCTAAGCATTACCTAAAGGACTACCTTCAAGTCACACCACAAAACACTTCAAACCGTGAAAGCTTGGGATTTCAAGCTTTAGCATGGAAGCAAACTAGCACAGTCCACCCGTGCTCCCAAGCACGACCATGCCAAACCCAACCCATGCCTATGCCTCAAATTCCTTTAGAGTTTTGAAGCTAGTCACTTGTATTCCTCTTTCCCCTTGAGCTTTATATCATTGACACTGGAGCCACAGACCACATGACTTCATTATCCAATTGTTTAACTAGTGTCAAAAGCAATATTGCCAATTGCTGCATTAAGTTGCCAAATGGTATTTAGGTACCTATCACTCATGTAGGTGATGTACAACTGTGCAATAACTTGATCTTAAAAGAGACTTTGGTGGTCCCTACCTTTAAGTATAACTTACTGTCTGTAAGAAAATTATGCAAGGATAGTAATTGTGTGGCTATATTTCATGATGAAATATGTGTGATTCAGGACTGTGTAACAAGACAACTGAAGGGCCTTGGTGAGCACAGAGATGGACTCTACTATTTGGTGAACTCACCATTGAAGCACATATCTCCAAAGCTGCTGAACATCGGTAATAAGGTCATGAGTCAGTTGTTTGATGTATACAGTTCTGGTTTCTTTGCTAATATAACTAATAAGCAAATAGAGTGGAATGTGTGGCATAAGAGATTGGGGCATGCTCCATGGTCTAAACTAAGACATATTGGTGTAGTTCCTAAGCCCAGTGCATGTAAGGAGGTATGTCTGACATGTCCTATGGCCAAATTTGCAAAACTTCCTTATAATTTGGGTGAATCACATGCAGCTAAAGCATTTGAATTTGTACACGTTGACATCTGGGGTGCATACAGAGTACCTGCACATGGAAAATTTAGATATTTTCTTATAATAGTTGATGATCACTCTAGAGCCACTTGGGTATATTCACTGCAACTTAAGTCACAAGCATTAACTATATTGCAAAAGTTCTGGCAATATGTGTACAACTTTGGCAAACAGATTAAGACTATAAGGTCAGACAATGCTTTGGAGTTTGACTAAGGTCCTTGTGAAGTTTTCTTTTCCAAGAATGGAACAGTCCATCAAACCTCTTGTGTTGATCGACCTCAGCAAAATGGAAGAGTGGAAAGAAAACACAAACATATTCTTGAAATCTCCAGGGCTTTGAGATTTCAAGTTGGTTTGTCATTGTAGTTTTGGGGAGAATGTGTACTTACTGCTGTGCATATAATCAATAGGTTACCATCTCTCATCCTTCAAAACAGATCACCATTTGAAATATTGCTGAAGGAGAAACCCTCTTATGATCACTTGAGGGTCTTTGGCTGTTTGGCAATGGCCAGTACTCCATCCAGGAGTCATGATAAATTTGACCCTAGAGGAGTCCCTTGTTTGTTTCTAGGGTATCCCATTTGAAATATATGCAGCCTATTCCCAGTGCAGTCACTAGAAGTACAGATACATGTCTGGATTATGTGTTACTAGAAATGAGTGGCACAACTCTTGACTCCCTTTTAAGGGAGAATATGACTACCTCACCGCTATTAAGTTCTCCGATTGCAGTATCCTCACAACAGAGGTGGATCCCTACTGAATCCACACAGCAAGACCCATCACAAGTCTCTTCTGTCCCCTGTGATACATAGCCTGTTCCACAGCAGCCTGTAAGGAGAAGTACCAAACTCAAGAGGTCTCTAGCTTGGATGAGTGACTATATTATTCAAACATCAACTCAATAGCCTCCCATGGTAAATCAAAATGATTATGTTGCAAGTACAGTGTTCACTATCCAAGTCAGCCATTCTAACAGTGCCCTCCTTGCTTCTATTAAAAATACTAAGGATCCCCTCACATTCTTTGGCGCTGTCAAGGACCCTAGCTAAGTGGTGTAAGGCAATGGATGTAGAACTTAGGGCCTTGGAAGATAATGGTACTTGGACAATTACCACATTGCCACCTGGTAAAAAGGGCATAGGTTGCAAGTGGATTTATAAAACAAAATTCAAGTATGATGGGAGTGTTGACAAGTGCAAAGCATGGCTAGTTGCTCTTGGCTATAAACAAAAGTTTGGAGTGGACTATTGGGAAACCTTTGCCTCAGTGGCTAAGATGACTACTGTGAGAACACTACTGGCAGTGGCTACCATTCAACAATGGAGTTTAATTCAAATGGATGTATCAAATGCCTTCTTACATGGTGACTTGGAGGAGGAAGTGTACATGACAATGCCATTAGGCTATGTAGGCCTTGGTCAGTCCATCCAACCTCTTGCGACTTCAACATCCAGGGGAAGATATGTGTGTAAGCTGCTAAAGTCCCTTTATAGACTCAAACAAGCCCCTAGAAAGTGGTTTGAAAAGTTATTGAGTGCATTAATACATTTTGGTTTTCACCAATCTAAAGCAGATTACACTTTATTCACCAAGAAGACTAGCAAAGTGTTTACTGTTGTTCTTATCTATGTGGATGACATGGTGATTATTGGGAATGATGTTGAACCTATAGCTAAGCTGAAAACTCACCTAAGTGATCAATTCCACATGAAATATCTAAGACAACTAAGCCACTTTCTGGGGCTGGAAGTACTACACTCGGATGAAGGTATATTCCTGAGTCAAAGGAAATATACTAAAGACCTTCTCAAAGAAACCAGAATGGACAACTGCAGACCACTTAGGGTACCATTGACACCAAATTTGAAACTATATGCACACTCATAACAACCTCTTGAAGATCCCAACAAGTTTAAAAGGCTAGTTGGGAAACTGATATATCTTTCGATCGCCAGACCTGATATCAGTTTTACTGTTCAATTCTTGAGTCAATTTATGAGTTCCCCTACAGATGCTCATATGAAGGAAGCTTATCATTTACTTAGATATCTCAGAGCAACCGCTGAACATGGTGTGTTGTTTGCTAAGGGTTCAAACTTCCAGTTAAGGGCCTTTTGTGACTCAGATTGGGGAAGTTACCCTAATTTAAGAAAATCTGTAACAGGCTATGCTATTATGATGGGCAACTCATTGATTTCCTAGAAATCGAAGAAGCAAGGAGTTATAGCTCGCTCTACTGCAGAAAGTGAATACCGAGCCATGGCTACCACCTACTGTGAACTGACCTGGTTACTGGCCTTACTAAGGGACTTGAATGTGGAACCAGTCTTACCTGTGCAGCTATACTGTGATAATCAGGCTGCACTTCATATTGTCAAAAATCTAGTATTCCATGAGAGGACAAAACACATTGAGGTGGATTGTCACTATGCGCGAGATAAGTTCAAGATAGGACAAGTCAAGCCCTGTTTTGTTAATTCCAAAAACCTCCTGGCCGATCTGTTTACTAAAGTGGTTTCTGCTAGTCAATATGCATATCTATTGAGCAAGCTATGGGCTGTTCATTTCACACAACCACTAGCTTGAGGGGGAGTGTTGAAGATAATGCACTATTTGATTGCTGAGTAGTAGTCAACAGTGCATATATATGCTGGAGCTGAGGCAGCCTAAAAACATTTTTTGTATTTCACATCATATTTCTTTACTAGCTGTTTTCAGTTGAGATATTTTTCGAGGCAAGGTTGTTAGAAGTTCAGTCGGTGGTTATGCCTATTACTGTGGAGTATATGTACCGAAATAGGTTGAAGGAATAAAATAATTGAGATTATTCCCAATATTTCCTAAACTGCTTTCTCTCTCTTCTCTCTCTTTCATTAAGCTCATATTGAGCTCATCAATGGAGGACCTCCAAAATTAACATCTTTTGGCCGTTTTATAAACAATAAGGAGGTGTTTTCATTGACCTTTTTATGCCCAAAACTCAAGTTAACTTGAATTTGAATTCAGTACAGGTAAATGAGACTAAACTACATTCCAATTTCAATCAACGTCAATAATAATTAAGTTAAAGTACTAGCTTAAGATGACACCTAGCACAAATAATTTTTTTTTTCTCAAGTAGAATACGTTAAAGTACTTAGCTCCTGTCCCTTTTTATTGTAGCATTTGATCATTGGCATGACTAAGAATACCGCCTCGGCTGCATTTAAAAGATGAGCCGCCAGTTTTGCGGCTATCAAATTTTATTTCAACTCTTTGCAGAAGCATTAGCTGATTTTCATGGAGAAAGAAGGGATATGCTGGAACACTGAAGAGATCTACTGCCATAAACTCATTGGCAATGAGAATAATGCCTAGATTACATAATACATATCCAATAGTACACATCATATATATGTAATTTAAGTAGTACATTCACACGTCTAATAGTACACTCACGCATTATATATAAATATTGTCGCATTCGTACTTCATATGCATGCATAGTATAGAAAAGCTGGATTAAAAGCGCTAATCAAATTACTCGTACTCTCTCTCTCTCTCTCTCTCTCTCTCTCTCTCTCTCTCTCTTTCTTAGGCATAGTAATTACCAATATTCCTAGCAAAGCATCAAGTTGTGCATGCTAGCTAGCCGCGAATTCTGTTATCTCCGGAATTAATTGTTGGTGATGGACTTCCACCTCCACCTCCACTGCCACCGCCACTACCACCATGAGATCCGCCAGCTCCATAGCCGTACCCGGTTGCACCGCCTCCTGAGCCATATCCCCAACCAGAGCCTGACCCTGATCCAGACCCATATCCAAACCCAAACCCCCTACCGAACCCAGTGGGGGTATGGCCTGATCCGTATCCATAACCGAAACCACTCTTCGGACCGGCACCCCAACCCCACCCATAGTCCCAGTTCGGTCCATGACCCGAACCAGTGGAGCCAGTTGGGGTCCCGGCTGTGTCAGGAGATGCATCTACTCCACCTTCATCCCCACCAGCACTGCCGCCGTCAGCCAAAGAACTGAATAATAGCATGAGGATCACTAGGACAAAGGCTGCAGTTTTGGGAAAACACATTTTCGTGTGTTAATACTTTTGAGATTGCTAATAAATTCCTTTGCTATGTATAGTGACGCAAAGATAAGCGGTATCGTATATATAAAGGGGTGGTGCTCGTGACCAACGAACTTTTTCGATGTTTTGGAATGAGGGGTGTGAGTTTTGTTTCTGTTAGGAAAAGCTTTAACAAGCACTAAGGTTAATCGCTACCCGTGACACACATATGCGCTTCAACTTCTCCACCAAAAGTGTACGTGTCCTTTTGGATGAGAATTGAAAAACCTAACCAACCACTGCAACCATAGATTAAGCACTCGTCCACCAAAAAAACTTTTAAAAAAAACCTTAAATTACGCACTGTACAAAATTTATATCCACTATGAGGATTGTGTGTATGTGTGTGCATGTGTATATAGATAGTTACACACTCTTCAATTCTATCCAAATGCAAAATATTGGAAGTTTATGCGGTACAACTCTTCCTCTAGTACTGATTTTCTTTAATTATTTATAAGATTTAAACCCAACACATTACTTCAAGAGAAAAATTATTGGAGCGATAATGTTTTTCTTGCAAGGATAATAATTCAAGGGTAACGATATATGTTTTTCTACAAAACACTTAAATGTCTCATTTTAGCCAAACTAATATGGCATATGATATGAAATTGTATATTTTTAATACTTACAATTAATTATGGCTTCTAAAGCTTTAGCTTTCATTGACTACATTGACGGTACAAATGACGCCCTAACTGGATTAAACTTATTCGCAAGAGCATATTACAAGTCTCATTTAATAATTATGAAAATTTGTAGATAAAAAAGCAACTTCACACAATTTATAAATTGTAACACCATTTAACTATTCAATAATATCACTTTTCAATTCAATATATGATGACATAATCTTTTAAGTTAAGCATCTTATAGCAAGACATTAATTTATCATTTTGCTAATTTAGTACAGGTTCTATATATTCAACAATAAAATTCAAAAATCTTCTTAAATCAAATCAGACTAATATTGTGAACTTTTTACAAAAAAAATACATATGTAGATGTAAAAGAATGAATTTTTTTTTCTTTTGAAGAGGGAACACATGCTAAATTCATTAAAAGGCAAGCTTGTCCAGGAGAAGAATGACTTAGTTTATCAAACTTATCCAAAATTTTATGTACTTTAAGGCCCTGTTCGGCAAAATTAGCTGTTTAGATAACGGATAGCAGTTCAGGTAGCGGATAGCGGTTCAGATAGAGGATAGCGTTTTTAATTTAGCTGTTAGCGGATAGCTATTTAGATTAGCGGTTGAAACTAATGTGTTCGATAAATTTAGATATTATTTTAGCTGATTAATGTAAATTGACATAAAAGGATATAGATATTTCCAAAGATAAAATTCTTAAAGGATATTTTTTGGCTAAAAATTATGAAACACTACTTTTAAAGGTCAAACGTTAATACTATTAGCTTTTCAAAAACGCTACTTAAAACGCTAAACGCTACTTGAAATGCTAGTCAAAACACTAGTTTACCGAACACTAAAAATTAATTAATTAGTGTATTGACCAGGTCAAAATGCTAAACGCTGCACAAAAAGCTATTGCCGAACATGGCCTAAGTCGTTTAATTTTTCTTTTGTAAGTTTTAAAGCTACTTTACCAAAAGGGGAGCTTGCGAGCTTCAGGCACCCATGAAAAAGCGCATATTTCAGAAAAGCAGTGAAAAACATTTGTAAAATCCTTTAATTATAGAACCACTTTTTTTCTTAAAAAAAAAAAAAACTGATCCTAGCAATCATATATCATATCATATATATAATATAAAACTAAATGAGTTGAATGGGTTAATAGTGTCTTGATAGATGGCAAATTTGTATCGGTTAATTATCTTACATTTATATCAATACTATGTGATTATTCTTTATTCAAATAATTTAACCGTCATCACTTTTATAACCTATATGCCAACATCAATATTAAATAATTGTTTCTGTAATAAATTGTTTTAACAGTTGTGAATTTAAAATAAACAAAGATTACAAATATGAAATGTAAATTTAATTACGGTAATGGATACACCTATAATAAATTGATTGGTTTGATATTCCTATTGTCATCATTCATTATCCAAATTTGAAAAGACACCCTCCATCCCTTTAGTCCAAATGACATTAAACATATGGTATAAATAAAAAAAAATATATGTATTTCATGCTAAGATGAAGTATAAAAGGACACGAGAACAAAATTTATGTTGAATATTTTTTTTAAAGGGAAAATAAAGGTAAAAAGGTTAGTGTCAAACGGTATAGATATATAATAATTGTATGTTTAATTTTGAAATATGTAAATGCATTTATCATATATGATTTGATGTTTTTATATCTTCATTTTTCTTTTTTTTAGTAAAAGAGTCTTTAAATAATGATATTTATTTTACAAATATAATAGGATCATTAGACATTTATATTTAATTGTGAGATTTATTTTACAAATATATCTATAAGGACCCCTAAATAAATTGTAGCATTTAAAAATTGAGACCCAAACTTACCTTATCTTCAAAATGATCTTATATATTTTTTAGCATCTAAGTACAAATTGATACATTATTACATATATTAAATTACATGCAGTCATTCGGCAAAGAATCCTTAGATTTTGAATTCCCTACTATATGATAAATGCATTTATATGGTTGAAAGTCATATATGCAATTATCATTCATGTACGTATACTATTTGATACTAACCTCTTCATCTTTTTTTTTTTTTTGCTTTTTGTTCTTTTTTAAAAAAAAACTATCCAATATAAGAATTGTTCTTCTATCATGCTAAAAATAGTATCCAACTAAAAATATAATTGTCAATTCAAATAATATGTTAAAAATAAAATAGTTTTTATAGATATTTTTCAGTATCATGACAAGACTGCACACTCTTTTAGAAAAAATAGTAAGTTTTTAAGTATAGGTCAGGCTTTGCAAACTTCGTCCTAAATATCTAACTGACCCACGACTTTAATAACTAGTGACATGAGTACACTGAAAAGTACAGATTTTAAGTAAAATTATCAAATTAAATGTTGGTGACTTTTTATGTGCGAACAATGTTGTTGACTTTTACTAATAGGCATTAAATGTAATTTCAATATCTGTTTCCTTTTAATTTTAGGGGGCACGGGACAATAATATTTTCTTATTAATATTGTCGAGGCCTTAGTTGACGTTGATCTATTTTTTTTTTTTCAAAAAAAGAGAAGTAACCCTAAACCCTTAATAAAATACATGAAAAACTGAAGAATTGACAAAAAAGGTTTGGCAATGAACAACCTTGAACCCTTATTTTAAATGTAAGGTTAATTATTCTTACAGATTAAAATTCCTGCCTTTTTTGTCTTCCACAACATTTGGACTTTTTTTCTTAAAATAAAAAATAATTAAAAATTTTAAAAATTTATAGGATGTGTATATAGCAAAAAGCATGGTGACTATTCGCACATAATATTAAAGTTAGGTGCTTTTTAAACCATTTCTACGTTTGGTGATTTTTAGAACTTCGAAGTAGATTTGAGCGATTTTTGAAAGTCTTCTCCAGTTTTTAAAATGTCTCAAGCTATCTCTAAACAATAACAAACAAATTGCAGTAAAAATAGGGAAAAAAATTAAAGATAAAAATATTCTGTGTGAAATACGAAATGAAATTTCACCAAGAATGTATTTCATCCACAAAATAGAATATAGAGGTTTTTTTTCCTACGTATTAAAATAAAATTTTATGAACACTGAAATTAAAATAATATTATACAGAAATGGTATACAAATTGTTTTCATAAGAAATCTCTTTAAAATATCAAGAGGTGAATTTAAAATATTCTGGACAATAAGCTAAGATAAAATTTTCAGTTGACTTAAAAAAAAATAAGAATGCAAATTTCTTTATAAAAGAAACAAGGTTTGTAAGATAAATTTTTCGAGGAAAGAAAATAACATGACAATCGTAATTAACACTAAAGTGCCATGCATGCAGCATCCAAAAAAACAATGGAGGTACCAGAAGCACATCGATCAATGGAATGTTAGGTTCTTTTTTTTTTGGGATGTGTACGTGTGATTAGGAAGAGAAGTAACAGACTGTTAGTATCACTGAAGCTGGTTGATACAATGTTGGTGGGTTCCAACAAAGGTTAGTTTAAGTGATCTGATATTTGTTCTCTTTAAGTAAGATTTCATATTCGACTCTTGCGAATTGAACAGATTTAGAGAAACAAGGAAATTTGACAGAGGTGGAAGTATGAGTTGGGAACCTTGTCGTGACCTCTCTCCTTTCTCATTATTATCATCATAATGCTTAAATACACAAAGGCATACACAAGACACACCCTCTAACCCTAACCTTGGACAACACAGCACTTGGGTAAAAATATATATATAAGTAATACGAATTTAATATTACATAATATTGCTTAATACTCCCCCTCAAGGTGAAGCATGAGGGTCTATCATGCCCAACTTGCTGCGAAAGTAGATGAATTGCTGCTTCCCAAGTACTTTTGTAAATATATCAGCGGGTTGGTGCGTGGTAGATAAGTAGAAAACTGTTAAATCGCCAGATTCTAGTTTCTCACGAACAAAGTGGCAGTCGATTTCGATATGCTTGGTACGTTCGTGAAAGACAGGATTCTTGGTAATGTGTATGGTAGCTTGGCTGTCACAAAATATATGCATGGCTGTGTGATGAAAAACGCCAAGAGATGTGAGAAAAGTCTTTAACCAAACCAATTCACTAGTGGTAGTAGCCATCGAACGGTATTCTGCTTCAATTGAGGATCGTGAAACCGTAGTTTGCTTTTTGGTACACCAAGAAACTGGTGAGCCTCCAATAGTAACAAGATATCCAGTGAGAGAGCGTCACGTGATGGGGCAAACACCCCAGTCGGCATCACAATATGCTTCAACCTGGAGAAGGTTGTCAGCTTTCAACAAAATCCCCTGTCCAGGCGTGGTTTTGAGATAGCGTAGGATCCGGCGAGCTGCATCCATGTGTTCTTGTTTGGGCTCTTGCATGAATTGGAATAACATGTGAACGACATAGCTCAAATCCGGTCTAGTGATGGTCAAGTAAATGAGACACCCTATTAGAAGTCAATATTGATCGGGGTTATCAAGTAGCTGTCCGGTGGCCAAGGCAAGCTTATTATGATTTGCTTCGATAGGAAATTCAACGGGGCGTGTTCCTAAAAGCCCACATTCAGCAACAATTTCCAAGGCGTACTTGCGTTGGGACAGGAATAATCCTTGTGGTCCATGAGCCACCTCAAGACCAAGAAAATATTTTAGAGTGCCGAGATCTTTGATCCGAAAACAGTGATTGAGATAAGTCTTGAAATCATGTGATGCGATAGCATCATTGCTGGCTAATATGATATCATCAACATAGACTAAAAGCGCCATGAAAACATCACCTCACTTGTATGTAAACAAGGAATAATCAGCAAACGATCGAATGAAACCATACTCACTGAGTTTGGACGATAATTTTGCAAACCATTGCCGAGGCGCTTGTCGTAGTCCATACAAAGATTTCTACAACTTGCAGACTTTTGTTGGAGATGATGATGTAGAACCTGGTGGTAAGCGCATATACACTTCTTCCTCAAGATCACCATGAAGAAATGCGTTGTTTACATCCATTTGGTGAAGCTCCCAGCCTTTAGCCACTGCAACTAACAAGAAAGTCAACAAGCTCGCCATCTTGGCACCTGGTGTAAATGTTTCGCTGAAATCAAAACCTTCCTGTTGATGGTCTCCTCGAACAACAAGTTGGGCCTTATATCTTTCTAGAGATCCGTCAGACTTGTACTTCACTTTATAGACCCACTTACAGTTGATTGCTTTCTTCCCAGGCGGCAAATCGACCAAGGTCCAAGTTCTATTGTCCTCCAAGGCTTGAATTTCATCATCCATAGCTTGTCGCCAGTTGGGATCTCTTGCTGCTTCTTGATAATACCTGGGCTCAATAATTTTTTCAATATCAGCTAGATATCCATGGTGAGCACTAGAGAAATTTGCACATGTAACAAAATTTGCTATAGGATACCATATACTTGAGGAGGATGTTGAAGAGGAGTGTTGAGAGGAGGGGTCAATGGATCTCGAGCTATAGCACACATAATCCGTGAAGTGGCTAGGTGGTCGTCGTTTTCTACTGGGCCAGTGATGCAAGTATGCTAAGTTGCTGGCCACGGTATTGGGCTGGACAGCGGGCTCTCCAGAAGAAGGCGAATGGCTCCCCCTATCGATGGCATGGGCTTCCGCAGAAGCAGGCCCAACCGCAGGCGGAGGTTAAGGTTTGCCAGCGTGGGCCTCTGCACTAATAACGCCTGAACCAATGGAATTGGTCAGGTGCGTGTCATTGGTTGGCCCAGGTTGACACAAGGCTGCTTCGTCCCTTATGAACTGTTCACGTCAGGTTGAGCTCCTAGATCCACAAACAAGTTTTGCAAGGATGTTGTAGGTGTAGTTTCTACTCTTGTAACATCAAAAAAAGGAATTTTATTTTCATAAAACACCACGTCTCAGCTAATGAATATTTCCTTGGACTCCAGATCATAGAGCTTCCAACCTTTTTTTCCATAAGGATAACCGACAAAGACACACTTCCTTCCTCAAGTGCAAACTTATCCTTGGATTGTGGCCGCAGCCGTGCGTAACATAAGCACCCAAACACTTTTAAGGAGTAAAAGTTAGGTGTGACACCATACAATATCTCATATGGGGTTTTCCCATCAAGTAACTTGCTAGGAGTCCGATTAATCAAAAACACAGTGGTTAGTATACACTCCCCCCAAAAACTCTATGGGTAAGTGGGCTTGGAAGCGTAGTGCTCTAGCAACATTTAGTATATGACGGTGCTTTCGCTCTATGTGACCATTCTACTGAGGAGTGTCAACGCAGCTGGTTTGGTGCAGTATTCCATGTTGAGAGTAGAACTTGAGCAAAGTACCCATTTTAAACTCAAGTCCATTGTCACTCTGAATAACTTTTACATTCTTATTGAATTGGTTTTTCACTAGAGTCACAAAACTTTGCAGTAGGTTTGCTACTTCTCTCTTTTCCTTCATCAAAAACACCCATACACCTCTACTTGCATCATCTACAATGGTTAAAAAATAATATGTACCACACAAGGAAGGTACTCTATAACCACCCCATATGTCACAATGTATGATCTCAAATAAATCCTCAGCTTTATTTTCACTAATAGGAAAAGAGTTTCGGGTTTGTTTCGCTCCAAAAAAAATATCACAAGGACGATCCTTATTATTGGAATAATTGTCAGAAACACCTAAATAGTTTGGAAGCAAAGTAATAACTTGTTATGATGGGTGTCCAAGACGTTGATGCCACAAGGTCCCGGCCTCTACTGCATTGGCTCTTGTACTCAGAGTATCAACTTTGTGGAACCAAAAGACCCCTCCTTTCTCTTCACCCACTCCAATCAGGCTCCTCGAGGTGCGGTCCTATATCACGCAAATAATATTGTTATATGTCACAGTGCACTTTAATTCTCTATTCAACTGAGAGATAGATATCAAATTGCAACAAAAATTGGGAACATATAAAACTTTCGTTAATTTGATTTTTGGACTCAAATTAACAGTTCCTTGCAAAGTTGCCAGTCTAACCACACCATGTGGCATCCTAACTGGAATAGGCTTTATCTTCTCTAATTCTTCAAGTCCCTTTAAATCGCCCGTCATATGGTTAGACGCCCTGGTATTAAGAATCCATGACGACTTACCTGACAGTTTCTCGTATCTAAGTTTAGATGATTCGATGAGACTTAGGAGTCATTGAACTTGCTCATTGGTGAAGCCTGGCAGCATTGGGGTCTCGCTGTTCTCACCCCCAAACTGCTCTGCCCCTCTGTTACCTGCAGCATAGGCCATCTGGTGCATGACTCATCGACCCCGACCACCGGTTTTCCTCCACATGAACCACGACCTCGTCGAGTGCCCCAGTTTGCAGGGTATCCTATCAGCTCATAACAATTGCTCGTCGAGTGACCATATTTCCTGTAGTGGTTGTACGAACTCCTCTCAATCAGAGTCTGCTAAATCTTGCTGTCGTGACTTGCAGCAAAGGCAACAATTGACTCGGTTCGTTCATCTCTTACAGCCACCATGTTTTTGTGATGTTCCTCCTGAAGCACGATATTGAATATACGGTCAAGTGTTGGTAGAGGCTCCATTGCCAGAATCTAACTCCTAAGCGAAGAATATAAGTCATCGTTCAGCCCCATCAGGAATTGGTGTGTTTTCTCATCTTCGACCATTGCAATGTATTTGCTTGCCGCGTCACACTTGCATCCAGTGCACATGCAGTGTGGGATTTTAACAAAATTTCCCAACTCACTCCAAAGACTTGAAAGTTTGGAGTAGAATTCGACAATGTAGAGACTTCCTTGTTTACACGTCACAATGTTTGCCTTCAGCTGATGGATTTTTGGTGCATTGGCCACGGCGTATCTCTTCTTCAGGTTTTCTCCACATAGCGTAAGCGCTCTCAGCGTATGCTACACTTGTTCGTAGCTTCGGATCGATGATGTTAAGGATCCATGAGGAGATCATAGAGTTCACCATCTCCCATGCTTGTAACTCGCTGGGATCTTGTCCCTCGGCTGTGGTGGGTTTTGTTTGAGTTCTGTCGATGAACCCAAGTTTGTTCTTAACCTTCAGTGCTGTTCTAACTGCTGTCTCCCAGAGCTCGTAATTTTTCCAATCGAATATCATAGCTGTTATCAACATACCTGGCCCTTCAGAGGGATGAGGGTAGTAGGGTGAGTGAGTCTCAATAACAAATTTAGTCATAGTTTGTGATATTCAATGCTAGTGCTCTGATACCATGAACAGATTTGGAGAAACAAGGAAATTTGACAGAGGCGGAAGTATGAGTTGGGAACCTTGCCATGACCTCTCTCCTTTCTCATTATCATCATAATGCTTAAATACACAAAGGCATACACAAGACACACCCTCTAACCTTAACCTTGGACAACACGACACTTGGGTAAAAATATATATACAAGTAATACGAATTTAATATTACATAATATTGCTTAATACAAATAGAGAAAATCTATGATAGGGGGGACTCTACCCGTATATGTGTCAACAATAGCTCGACTATAATAAAATAGAAGTTCAAAGACCCCAAAAAAAAAAGAATGTTGCCGGGTTTGTAATTCGAAAATGATAGAGTCATTTTTATGACAAGACATACAGTTATTGCTGTCAACTAGCGTAGTTAGTAAAATCTTTCGAAACTATTGCCAAAAATTTAGATTCAAATCACATCTACATCTTCTATCGCATCCTCAAATGTACAAAAATAAATAAATAAAGTATTCTGGATTAGGATAAAAACTACTATACTATTCATTAAATTTGAAAAAAAAAAGACAGACTAAATAGTGGAAGGGTTTGGCTAGTTATGTATGATGTAGAACCACCATATTGCTTACCACTCTTTATATTTATAAAATCATGCACATAGTCCTCATTTGCAAGCGGGCTCATCTATTTAGGGTGTTTTTTTTTATTTGTCAACTATACGAACAAATATGCAAATTTAATAGCTGATAACATGAGGGATTTTGAAAATTAAAAAAAGATATTGTATTATGAGAACTATTTATTAAGTACAAGAACAAATTATAATTTGTAATCATACAGTTTTTATCAACCTATTATTGTTTTATATATTTGCTTTTCTGGGAGCAAAGCAATCAAATCTCCCCATTCATTGCTCCAAAAATAAAAATAATTGCAGTGATAATCTTGACATACCTAGGTAGGGGAGACAAAAGCAGCCTCCTAAGGTCCTAACTGCTAACAAGTAACAAAAACATAGAACTTTCCTCATATTGCTACTATCTTATTTAAGATATAGGGCTTTTCGAAGCAAATAATCCTAATTTTGGGAGGTTGGAAAACAATAAACTGAACTTAAGACAGAGCTTGCATTAGGCCATACTTCAGAGGTAATTATTTCTACTGTACCACCACCGAGTTAGACTCGGTGGAGGCCTAACATAGTGGTGGCTGAAGCTAATGTGGAAAATGTTTGCAAATAAATAAAAAAATAAAATGCCTAAGGTGACCAGCTTTTGCACACATGTATATAGTTGACCCATTTAAGTTTGAGACATCAACTATTTCCCTCCACCTCATTTCTCTCTAAGTAAGGTAATGTCCCCAATCGACATCAACAGGCCCTAATTTCTACCTTCAACCTTAGTAAAGAGTGTAAAGGGAAAGTAAATAGAGATAAAGAGAGGAAGAGATGGAGCAAGATGAGAAGAATGTCACAAAGGCTTGCACCATTGTAAGGTCTTCAAATTCAGCAAGGTATGGAAAATCTGCTACCCATATTCAAAAATTGGCGATGGTGAGACACTTTCATGATGCCCTAGTTGTGCACCAAACCTCTGAAAGATCCCTCAATCAAGGGAGAAAGTTTTATAGTTGTTAATTTTGGAAGGTAAGTAATGTGGTCTAGAATGGAAATGCAAGTATAAGGATTTTGGTCTTCAAAATTGAAGATACTGGTTCTTATGACAGTGAAGATTGTAGTTTTCAAAATTGGATTTGCTGAGTAAATTAATGAAGATTTACTAGAGTAGTTGATCTTATTAATGATAATTGTAAAGAATTAGGAGAAATGATGTCATTTTTTGTTTTGTTGTTAATAGGTGAATGAAGATTGTGGTTTTTCAAATGGGAAGAAGATGTGAAAATTAATGTTATTAAGAAGAAGAAGATTCTGGTAGAAAGATATTTGGTGGCTGAAATGGATAGAATTGGAAATCAAGTGAAGAATATGAAGGCAATGAAGAGAGGTGCTGGTAGTAGTGGAGAAATAAACGATGATGAAAGCAATGACATTATAAATGTAATTTAAGAGATGGAGAAGCAAAAGTAGAAAGGAGAAGAAGAAGTGGAAAAAGTTGAAGAACAAATCATCACCTTCAAAGAAGAACTCATGACACTTACAGTGAAGGATTTAAATAAATATGATGGTCATATGTTGTGGATGTGTTTGTGTTTTATTCTATATTTGCGATTATAGCAGTGGAAGGAAAGTAATAGTGTGGAAGGAGTAGATATGGCAATGGTTGGGGAAGGGTTTAATGAATTGTTGTGTGTCTATGGTTGGGGCAGATTTCATTTGTACTCTTGTATTGAATGCATCAACGAGAAGTGTGAGTATGGAAGGTGGGAAAACAAGTGCAGCTAATTTATTTACTTGTGTTAGTATCAAAAGGAATAATACAGATGAAAAAACATGAATTGGTTTTCATTGTAGGCAACTATAATGCCCTTTGCATTATATAAACAACAAGCACTGTTTTTACATAAACAACAAATACATAAATCGTTTTTGTGATAGCTATGTTGAATTGTTGTCATATCAAAAAAAAATACTTATCAACTGAATTTGGCTTACACCAAAACTAGCTAACCAACACTGCTGATATAAGTAAAATCCCAAAAAAACCCACTTAATGAAAGTTGACCCCTAAAAAAAACCGCATTTCAAATAGGTAACTAACACTATTAGGAGGAACCTTTTTGTCAAACCCCAAAAATACAGTCAACAAGGCCACACACATGAAGAAATCTTTACTATGGGGGCTGTGAAGACTAAGTGGCATAGTAAGAGCTATTGCTAGCTACTGATGTCTAATAGAACATGAGTGACTGGCCTTGAGCTGTGAGTGAGTGACTTGCACCTTCAATGGCATACACTGCAGCATGGAAAACTGTCAATTACTTGGGCTATTAGGGGAGGAAGTTCAGTTAAAAAGAAAAACAATCAATTAACATGTTGGCCCCCTCCTTCTTTGGCTCATCCTCTACCCCTGCTAGCTATTCCTCCTATACTGCTATTAGCTCCTCCTCTTGTTCCCTTATCAGCTCCTCTTCCTCTGCCTCTTACCTCATTTACAGGCTCAACTATATGCTTTCTTAATCTCCCTCTTAGTCTTTTCTCTGCTTTTGCTAGCTGTGCTAGTGAGTTGTTCTGCGAATTGGATTTGTTGGGGGAATCCTTATTGTTATGTCCAACTTGATGGCATTTACTACATGCCATTTGCCTTCTATGCCTAGTTTCTTTGCCTCACTTCTTTGAATCTTCATGGGGATCCTTTCTTCTGTTTTTCCTTGCTCTGCTAAGCATGACTTTTACAAGGGAGCTTCAAGTGGAAGTTCCTTTTTAGGCCAATGCCTTTCTCCAACACAAAGTGCTATTGAACCTTTATAAGTTTTCATGTACATCTCCCTTTTAAAAGTAACCATGCACATAGTGTTCAACATCTTGCTTATACCATGATGCATAGCCAATTATGACAATAAGGTATGCTTGTCAAGTGCAATTTCCCATATGTGTAATTTCCAGTGTTGAGGTCCACATAAAGGTTGTCAAGCCTGTGCTTGATCTCAAAAACCTTCTTACTAGTTGGCAAAGGGAAATAGTTCATTGCTTTTGCTTTTTCTTTCTCCAATTTGGTCCTAATTCTAGGGCATATGTCATCCTTTAGGTTATAGAACATGACTTTCTTCACCACTACTTTCTCCATGGGCATCCGTCTAACGTCCTCTAGCATATCTATCAAATGCTTGGATGTAGCATGGACAATGTACACATTGAAAGTCTCAACCTTGTTGTTTATGATGACATCACATCTTGAATCCATTCTCATGAATGCCTTGTAAAACTTAGGGTTTGGTAAACCAAAGTCTTCAGCAGCCTTAGCAAATTCTTGCTTAAAGGGCTCTGAAGCATCATTGAAGTCAACCTCATTATATGCTTTTGCTGCATTCTAAAATAAGAGCCTTAACTCTTCTCCTTTGTGACCGTTCTTATAGTTTACATAGATGTGTCTAGCACAATGTCTGCTCAAAATTTGGTATAAAAGTTAACATAGCATGGTGTATTACCTACAGTTTAGTTAAGGGAAGTTACCATTTAAGAATTTTAAAGTAGATAACTACTAATCCAAGTATTGAAAAACTAAAAGGAAGATTACCTTGTGTTCATCTAAATAATTGTCCAACCAAACCCACTAAAGGCTCTAAATAGTTTGCCACATTCTTTAAAAACCACTCCTAATTATTGTTATTCTCAACTTCAACAACAACCCATACAAGTAGAAACATTTGGTTGTTTCCATTATGCCGATGACTCCTGCCAAATAGCCCCAAAAAAATGTTTTTAAAAGGCAACCATCAATGTATAAGATAACCCTACAACCTTCAAGAAGGCAACCGTTTAAACCATTAAAACACATAAAAAATGTTTGAAAAATAGGTATTTCACTCTCAATGTCAAGGCCAGTTGAGTTCTCAGTGTGAAGGTAATGCTCGTGTTTGACCTATAAAGCTCCTCACCCTATCTCTCTTGTTTGCAGCAATACACCTTCGTTGATCTATGCAACAATTTCATTTCTTTCTCCTTGGTTTTGTATGTAGTCGACTTAGGAATGATAACCTCATGGTCCTTTTTAATTTCTTCTATCCTATCCTTGGTAGGCCAATTAGATTATTCTTCGAAACTCATAATGTAATATTTACAATCTAGGAGTACTTTAACTGCCTGTTTTGCATCATGCTTCTTGTGTATCTATATTTGTTGTATATAGACCTCACCACCCAAGTTGTTGTATTCTTGTCCTATGAACAATACACCATCCATTTGTAGATGCTTGCAAGCTGCCTCAAAAGCACTAAGCTATTGCATACTTGGCCTTTGCATCTCTGAACTTTAGTGCAGTTCCAAAAGTTATGCCAACATTCGACTTCAATTTTTTAAAGTTAGCATGCTCATCAACCACATTACGTCTATCATTCCTCCTCAATAGCTTAGTCACATCATCATCAGTCTCTCCCCTAGTCTTCATTTTTTCTTTAGAGTCTTCATGCTCACTCTGAAATCCTGTGCCCTTGTGTGCTTGATCATACTCATTCTAAAAGGCTATTTTCTTGTGTGTTTGATCATTGTAAACTATTGTGGTTGCAGATTCATTATTGCCTCATCAACTTGTTTATGCCTCCTAAACTCAATCATCCTTGCCATAGCAGTTTTCCACTTATCATCACTTATATGAATATCTTCAAAGTCAATTTCTCTTTCATCATTAGCATCAACCTCACAAAAGTTAATATTCCTTTTCCCCTTTTTTTTGAATTTAAAGCTTACTTGACATGACTTCCACCTAACTCTTATTCAGGTTCAGCTTCAGCTTCAGGTACATACTTACTTTCACCATAACTATCATTATGCCTACTTTCGGTTGCCAATTTCTCCTAAGGAATGGGTGACTCAGGTCTTGGGTCTTCCCAATCCCATTCATTACTCACTACTTTAACAGGGCCCTCCCCTTTGTAATTGTGAGTGGTAGTGGTTGGGGGAGAGGTTGATATGCTAGTTGGGCTAGGGACAAAGGTAACCTTAGAGCTAGAGGTGTTGCTTTCTTCAATTTGTGGGAAGTTTGTTTGAGCCTCAATTGGTGTAGGATGGATAGTTGAGCATGTGTTATAGGCCTTTTGTTTTCTCCTACAGATAGGGATGTTCATGGGGTATGTTTCACTCTAAAGGCCTTTCAGTTTTTGGACCCTAAAGATGTGGAGCCACATGGTCCATCTGTTTTAAAGGAATTTAGTGTAGAACTTTTAGTGCTTTTATGAGGGTCTATAATGGTTCTATTTAAATACATGGGTTAGACAGAGATAGAACATCAGGATTTACATTAGCGACATCCACCTTATGCAATAAGTATACCACCAATTCTCTCTATTGCAGCCATAACACCCATATCTAGTAGGCTAATATCACTATGACATTTCCTCAACCCATCTCTTGAGCTCCAACTAGGGATGAGATAGAAGAAATCCTCAATATTGGTAAGCCTAACGTCCTTAGCAAGTCCTGGTATCTCAATTCTGGATACGTTATCACTGTCCACTTGATTGATCTCGGTCACTCCACCCCTACATCTTCCAACTCCTCACAATCCACAAATACCCCCTTATGATGCATCTCTACTATTACATTATCATCATCCATTTGCACTTACAATAATCAAAATAGAACATATATACTAACTACAATCTGCATTGCATTGTTAACCTTACAAATAAAGCCCCATAACCCAAGAATAAACAGTTACTCAAATTTGAACCCCATTTACCAACTACATAAACAATAGCAAACCTATAACTTTACAAACAACTATTATCGTCATCAAACCAGCAACAACTATAACAAACAGGCTCCAACAACAAAGCATTACACATATCTAAGTTTTATAACTTACCTTAACTCAATTTTGAACATCCTTTTGCTTTCTGCTGCCAATTATGCAAAAATTTAACCTTTAATTTCCATAGATGAATAATTAGGGTTTCATTTCCTTTATACTTTTTGTCTTCAACGTTTGCTTGCAAAAAGAGAGAACAATGGAGAGTTTGAGTGAGGAGAGAGAGGGAGTGATCAGTTATGACAGTAATTGCTTTTTTTCTTTATTTTAACTCCTTCAAATAATATTGGTTTAAAAAATATGCCAGGGAGGGGAAAGAAATAGGATGGGAGGCAAAACCTAATGTGTCAAACATAAATAGATCAACTATATGCATGTGTGCAAAAGCTTATCAACTTAGGCATTTTCTTTTCTTTTCTTTTTTTCATTTGCGAACACTTTCACATTAACTTTAGTCACTACCAAGTCAGCCCTCCATTGTGTCCAACTCGTTAGTAGTTAATTAAAAATAACTCACCCCAAAGTATGACCTATTGCAAGCTATTTCTTAAGTTCAACATATTATTTTCTAGACCCTAAAATTGGGCCTATAATATTTCAAAAACCACTTAATATAATACAGGAGGTAAAAATTAATATAGATAATATTAATTTATTTATCTCTACAAATTTTATAACTTGAATGGCATGTGGTTTTTAAATTAAATCAATTTAAATCTACAGGTACTTAGACACCATATAGATTGCCTGCTGACCAAACAAGGCCTTGTTCTATTGCACTCACTTTATAAAATAAATTTCTAACTTTATCAAAAGCAATCATTTCAATTAGTTTAGAGAAGCTTTGCTATTGCGCCTTGACTGACTTACAGAATTTCATGTTTCTACTTCTTTTTGGTGTGAACCACTCATTTAACGACATTAAAACTCTAAAAATAAAGTTGCCAGACCTGCCATGATTTCTGCCAAACTACAAGGCAAAATTATTCATACTCAAATAGTGCATTTGATGAAATTCTAAAGTTATCTTTCTAGAACAATATGTGTGATTTTTGTACCCAAAAAAAAATATTTTTAATAGTATTTTTTCTGACTGTTTGCCTTTACCTAATTTTCTCAAAAAGATTTGATAACTTGAAGATGGAAAAGTATTGACCAACTTTTGCACCAAAATATGTGATGGCAGTCTGCAAGGTAAAGAAGTCCTATGCTATGAACTTCCAAGAACACAAAGCAAAACAAAAGAAGTCTGCAAGGCCATGCCACTTTGCTGTTCCATGAGGCCGAGTAGCTTCACTTTGCACAGTTGGAGGTGTTTGGGTGTATGGTTTGGTGTTAGACTATTAGAGATAGTCTAAGCTTTGAAGGAGTGTGGGAATGGAGTAGTGGAAGGCTTATTTGGAGGGGGCAAAAGATAGGAGTGTGTTTAGGAAATGTAAAGGAAGAAGAAGAACACAAGAGAACTTAAGAGAGTGTGCTCGGTTTAAGAGAAACCATTTACTCTCAAAGGTTTTTTAGTGTTTTTGGATAGAACTAAGCTAGGTGATTAGATAAGATTCACCACTAATCACTAGCTTAGGGCCCTTAATCTTTGATTAGGATAAGATACACCACCTAACCAAAGGATTAAGACTCTCTTGATCACTACTTAGCTCGGCCAAGAACTAACATAAGCAAGGAAAGTGTTTAGGGAATTCAAGACACAAAGTCTTTTGTCTCAAATTAAAACTCAAGTCTATGTTACAAAATGAACAACTAAGGCTTTATATGGCCTTTATTACACACGAAAATAAGCTTTCCTTGCTAGCTAGGAAAGTCATTAATCACCTAATGCTACTTAGTACACGGTTAGGTACTAATCTAACACAAACCGAAAGTTTAAGGTCTAAAATACAATTTAACACTAATATTAACCTTTCCTAAGCATTAGGGAATGTTGGTGAGTCAATTTCCTCACCTGTAAGGAAATTTTCTCACGGCTACACCACAAAAGAGCTGAAAATCTCTTGCTTGACATGTAGTGATAGGGTGGCCGGTTATGTGCTTGCAAAATGGAAGCCTCTCCATGCTCCCACGTGTCTCCCTCATGCTTGGCTTAGTGGCAGCTCTCCAAGCAGCTCAAACCAAGCTGGTGAATATGCTTTCACATTAAGCAAACCCACTTAGGAAGGAAATCCTCCTTGCTAAGCAACCGAATATATAGGTGCCGGTTTCTGCCCTGTTTTGTGATGCATGGTTGACACCTCAAATGTTGAGTATTCTGGGATTTTTTTACATTGCTGGAAATCTCAAGATGTCTAGAATACCCTCCATTTTGAATCAAAGAATTTGGACTTCGTTTGCTCCTTGGAAAAGCTAAAATGCCCAAACCGTGCAAAACCGGGTCCAATTCAGCACATCATCAAAAAACCAGCTTTATTCCCTAACCTAATGGACTCCAAAATTGATAATTCCACTTGGAATTGAAAGCTAAGACCTTAAGCTTGTAATATCACCAAAAATTAAAAGCTTAAACTTGAATTAAGCTTGTGAAATCAAGTAACAAAAACCGGGTATTAAACCGGGTTGTAAACCGTGTGCACCCTCTTGGTAGCTCTTCATTAAACGTTCCATGGCTGTGCACTTGGACTTGATTTCATGATTATTTTGGACCAATTGAACATTAAGGGACCTTATGGATGGACCTCCATCATTCTCCCCTTGTTGGGAAGATTTGATCCTCAAATCAGAAAGGTAATCATCTGCTTCATAAGGACTGAGATCAGCAACGTTGAATGTAGCTGATACTCCATAATGTCCTGGTAAATCCACCTTATAAGCATTATCATTGATCTTCTCCAAAATTTCGAATGGACCATCTGCTCTTGGCATCAACTTGGTTTTCCTTTTGGATGGAAAACGTTCTTTGCGAAGATGTATCCACACCAGATCACCTGGGTTGAAAAGCTTCTCTCTTTTATGCTTGTTAGCTTTGGCCTTATAGGATAGTGTAGGTTTCTCAATCTTAGCCTTCACTAACTCATGTAATTTTTGGATTTCTTCCACTCTAGCTGCAGCATCTGCACTTGGCTTTTGATCTAATGGATGGGGAATAAGATCAAGAGGATTGAGAGGTTCAACCCCATATACCACCTTGAAAGGTGAAAGACCAGTAGCCTTGCTAGGAGTCTTGTTATATGCAAACTCAGCATGTGGAAGTAACAGATCCCAAGCCTTCACTTGATTTTTAATCAAAACCCTTAAAAGAGTACCAAGGGTTCGATTAGTGACTTCTGTCTGCCCATCTGTTTGTGGATGACAGGTGGTACTATATTTGAGTTTAGTACCAAGCTTCTTCCATAAAGTAATCCAAAAATGACTCAGGAACTTGGTGTCTCGATCTGAAACTATGGAACGGGGAATTCCATGTAGTCTCATAACCTCTTTGAAATACAATTCAGCAACATGAGTAGCATCATTAGTTTTGTTGCAGGGAATAAAATGAGCCATCTTCGAAAATCGATCTACCACCACGAAGATGGAGTCCTTATTGCTTTGTGTCTTTGGTAAACCAAGTATGAAATCCATACTCACGTCTACCCAAGGCATGGTGGGAATAGGTAGTGGTGTGTATAACCCTTGGGGCAGGGAATGGCTTTTTGCAATCTGACAAGTACTGCACCTTCTAATGATGTCTTGAACATTCTTCTCCATGCCTGGCCAATAATAATGTTCCCTAAGCATGATTAGGGTCTTGTCTTCACCAAAATGACCAGCTAATGAACCAGCATGGACTTCTCAAACCAATAACTCACGACTGTTGCATTTGGGAACACATAATCGAGCACCCTTGAAGAGAAAGCCATCTTGAATTAAGAAATCCCCTTTAGGATGTTTGGTACACTCAGAATATAACATCCCAAAGTCTTCAACATCTTGATATAAGGCCTTTAGATGCTCAAATCCAAGGATGCAAGCATCTAACGGAAATAGTAATAGATATTGCTGTGAAAGTGCATCAGCTCCTTGATTCAACTTCCCATACTTATGCTTGATTGTAAAGTGAAAGGACTGGAGAAATTCAACCCACGTGGCATGGCGTGATTTTAACTTGTGTTGGCCTTGAATATACTTCAAAGTTTCATGATCTGAATACAAAATAAACTCACTGGCAATCAAATGGTGGTTCCAATGTTCCAAGCTTCGCACAATTGCATAGAACTCTTTATCATAGGTTGAATATCTTTTCCTGGTATCACATAGTTTCTCACTGAAGAAGGCCAATGGACGCCCTTCTTGGGTAAGAATACCACCAATACCAACTCCTGAAGCATCACACTCAACTTTGAAGACCTTCTCAAAGCATGGTAGAGCTAGAACTGGTGCTTGAGTTAGTCTCTCTTTCACTTCTTCAAAGGCAGCTTGGGCTTTAGGATTCCAAGTGAATGAGGAAGCTTTGAGTACTTCAGTCATAGGAGCTAGAATAGTGCTGAAATTGCATATGAATCTCCTATAGAATGAAGCCAAGCCATGAAAGCTTCTAACATCATGTATACTTTTGGGAACAGGCCAAGTCCGAATAGCCTCAATCTTGCTTTCATCCGCCTTTATACCATTTTCAGAAACAATATATCCTAAGAAGGTAACTTCATGGGTAAAGAAGGTACACTTCTTAAGATTTCCAAACAATTTCTCCCTTTCAAGAACGAGCATCACTTGGGTTAAGTGATCTTGGTGCTCTTGCTCATTCTTGCTAAACACCAATATGTCATCGAAGTAAACGACCACAAATTTGCCCAAGTATGGCCGAAATACTTGATTCATCAATCTCATGAACATACTAAGGGCGTTGGAGAGACCAAATGGCATAACCAACCATTCATACAACCCTCCTTTGGTCTTAAAAGCAGTTTTCCATTCATCACCCTCCCTAATACGGATTTGATAATAACCACTCTTCGAATCAATCTTGTTGAACACCTTAGAGCCATGTAGTTCATCCAACATATCTTGAAGCCTAGGTATAGGATACCTATACTTGATAGTAATTTTGTTTATGGCTCGACTGTCAACACACATCCTCATACTACCATCCTTCTTGGGAACCAATAGAGCTGGCACAGCACATGGACTCAAGGATTCACGTACTAACACCTTGGATATCAGTTCTTCCACTTGACGTTGAATCTCCTGGGCTTCTTTTGGATTGGTCCTGTAGGCTGGTTTATTAGGTAGGATGGATCCAGGAATAAGGTCAATATGATGTTATATGTCATGTTTTGGAGGTAAACCCGAAGGTATTTCCTCTGGAAACAAGTGACTAAACGGATTCAATATGACCTTGGCTATGGGATGGGATGGAAGTGGTGTTTCTGGTTCATCTTGAACTTGTAATATCCACTCTTTCAAAGCCTCAAATTCATGTTGAGAAGCTTTTAAAAGTGGCTCTCCAAACGTCAAGAGCAAGTCAGATTGGGTTTGGCTTTTTTGTGGTTTTATTTTGTGGAGTTCGGATGGTGACATAGGGTTAAGGGCAATTTTCTTGCCATTTTTGGTAAAGGAGTAGGTATTAAGGTAACCATTATGCATGACTCTCCTATCATACATGCATGGTCTCCCTAACAGAATATGACAAGCATCCATGGGAACAACATCACACCAAAGTTCATCTTGGTAGTTCTTACCAAGAGAGAATGAAATCAAGCAACGAGAATTAACTTGCAATCCCTTGCCTTGATTCAACCATTGAATGTTGTATGGGTGTGGGTGTGTCGTGGCTTGAAGGTTTAACTTCTCAATCATGCCCACTGAAACCACGTTGACACAACTTCCTCCATCGATGATTAAAGAACAAACTTTGCCTTGGACTGTACACCGTGAATGAAAGATGTTTTCACGTTGTTCATCCTCAGCAACTCGTTGAGTGCTCATTACCCTTCGAATCACTAACATCTCACCTTCATCTGCATTTTCAGTAAACTCCTCTTGAGTTTCTTCAAGGTCTTCTTCAACATCTTCTTCCTTTTCCTCCTCCTTCTCCTCGGCATACTCTCCTTCTGTGGCTTCCCATTCAGCTAAAGTAACCACTTTTCGACTTAGACAATCAAAAGCAATATGTCCCAAGCCTTGGCACTTATAACACCTTATTTGGTGTTGAGTTATTATATTTAAGTTTTGATGATAACAAATCCAAGAGTAAAAATTTGTCCAAGTAATGTTGCTCCAAACACGATCTCCAAACAGGCCTAACTAGTGTTTATAATCTTTATTTTATTAACTGGTTTGCTACATGTGAGAGCAAGTCCTTAAAACAGGTTTTACTTGGTGATTCTATATTAAGTCAAGAACGCCTTCTCGACAGTTGATTGTAAGGCATGTTCCTGAACTCTAGCAATGCAAAGAACAACCCCAGCAAACAAGGTGGCCTTGATGTTCACAGCAGCTCTACAAATCTTGGACAAGATGACTGGTTCAAAACAAGAAGTCTTGGGTATATAGGTTTTATTTATTTAGACACTTGTTAATATGCCAATATTGAAAACGCTTTTTAAACACCTCTTGAATCGGTATTTGCGCTAAGTGCTTCAGAACACCAGTTGCGAACAACCCTGCAAACAGGGTGCCTAGGGTGTTTCTGAACTGAAGTGGCCATACCCGGTTATCTTTGAAAATTCATTTCGGTTGGCCAAGATCTCCAGAATACTTTCTTTAAACTCCAAGATTGCTATTTTTCTTGAAAGGATATTTCTTGAAAATATTATGGGAGATTTGCGAAAATAGGTTTTGGGAGATTTGCCAAAACTAAAAGATTCCTTTTGCCCATATTTTCGGATATGATAAAATTTCAAAAGCTGAAGATTTCTGGTTGCCTTTTGAATCTTCTTCACGGCTATGGGAAGATAAGGGTTATCTCTTAAGATGACAAATCCCTTATACTTTGGGAAAAACTTGTCACTAGCCGTTAGGGAGTATTTTTTCTTGAAAATCGTTTTCCATACTTAGCTGATTCTTTTGGTATTGACCGTTGGATCTTTGTGTATAAAATCTCAGTTCTTTCACTCCCACAAGGTGCAAGAAAAGAAAGCAAGAGAAAAACTAGAAACACACAACATACGCAAAAAAAAAAAGAAAAATTTCAAAAGTGGTTTTTCTAGTGAGAAGAATTTTTCGAGCTACACTTGAGAAAAGAAAACCGACACAAGTTGTGTTTAAACTGAGCTTTCAATATATTGGCATAATAGGATTCGCGTTGTACCTTACATCTGCTTAGTAAGAAGCACCCCCAGTAAGGTGTTTGTTGACCTTGATCCCAGATCAGTCGAAAGTAAGAAAGTGTGTCCTAGTCGTGTGGACTTTGGACGTGTCCAATCTGGTGAGATTTGGACGTGGTGTAACCTGTCTTAGAGAAGGAGGTTACGTGGTTGCAAGTTGTAACAAGGTGTGTTACATTTGTAACGAGTTAAGCCCGGTTTAGTGAAGTGGTTAAATCCTACACGAGGTAGGTCGTGGTTTTTCACACCTCAGTTCGGCTAGAGGTGTTTTCCACGTAAAAATTGTGTGTGCTTTATTTCCGCATTTATCTTGGTGATTTTCGCATTTGCAATAGTTGAGAACACCCTCTGCAAACAAGTCACAAGGGTGTTTGTTATTTACAACGCGAAAATCAGACACCACAATTCACCCCCCCTCTTGTGGTAGAATACTCACGATCTTAACATTTGGTTTATGGGATATAGGTTTGGACGTTGGGGATTCGGTTGTGGCCTTTGAGGAGCTTGGTTCTTTTGTGGATTAGTTGGGAAAGGGGTAGATGGTTTAGGTTGTGGTGTGGTACTCCCCTTGTTTAAGGGTTGCCCACGGCTAGGTGCTGCATACGACTTGAAAGAATCACGAACAAACATCTTAGATTTCCTTTGTTGTTCCACCTTATGTGCTAGGACACATACTTCATCAAAGGTGGTGTATACTTGCAATTCAACCACGTTGGCTATCCTAGGATCAAGCCCACCTAGTTAACGAACCATGGTTTGCTCTTCTGGTTCATGAATGTCGCATTTGATCATGAGTTTTTCAAACTCACGAGTATATTCTTCCACATTCATTTTTCCTTGAGTGAGATGATGAAAGAGCATGTAGTTGTCTTGGATATGGGTGGATGGCAAGAACTGTGCCTTTTTCATCTTGGATTTCATCTTGTCCCACGTGTTGATTTTACTTTTCCTCTCTCTACTTATCTTAGCATTGAGGTTAGTCCACCATAAGGAGGCATACTTCCTCAATCTAAGTGCAACCAATTTCACCTTCCTATCATCAGGAATCTCCTTGTATTCAAAAATTCGGTCCACAGTTTGTAGCCATTCAAGGAATTCATCCGGGTCTATCTTACCCTCAAACTCAGGAATTTCAACCTTGAAATCATTTGAGTTGAAAGTAGGCCGTACTACTCTTCTTCTCCTCTCAAAAGGCACTTCATCATCAGAAAAAGATGACGCGTTGCTAGCTTCTTCTTCACCTCTATACTTCGTTCCACTTTGTCCACCAACTTCAAAGAGCTTTTGCTTTTGCTTCATATGAATTCCAAGCTGTTTTCTCAAGTATTCATTCTGAGCTCTAAGTTCTTGCTGAGCAACAGACATCTCTTGCATCTGCTTGGTGACAACTTCAAGCTTTTCTTCCACGGTCATATGGGAACTCTTCTTAGAAGTGGAGTGGAATGATTTGTGTGTGAGTTTGGATTCAGAGATGAGCTAGGAAAGACGTGTGGTAGGTTCCAGGCAAAGATTGAACTTGCTCTGATACCAAAATTGATGAAAGTCTGCAAGTTAAAGAAGTCCTATGCTATGAACTTCCAAGAACACAAAGCAAAAGAAGAGAACTCCACGACTCAAATGTGGCATGGTCGTGCCCCTAGGCACGAGTAGGCCGTGCCACTTTGCTATTCCATGAGGCCGAGTAGCTTCACTTTGCACGGTTGGAGGGGTTTGGGTGTATGGTTTGGTGTTAGACTATTAGAGATAGTCTAAGCTTTGAAGGAGTGTGGGAATGGAGTAGTGGAAGGCTTATTTTGAGGGGGGGAAAGATAGGAGTGTGTTTAGGAAATGTAAAGGAAGAAGAAGAACACAAGAGAACTTAAGAGAGTGTGCTCGGTTTAAGAGAAACCATTTACTCTCAAAGGGTTTTTAGTGTTTTGGATAGAACTAAGCTAGGTGATTAGATAAGATTCACCACTAATCACTAGCTTAGCGCCCTTAATCTTTGATTAGGATAAGATACACCACCTAACCAAAGGATTAAGACTCTCTTGATCACCACTTAGCTCGGCCGAGAACTAAGATAAGCAAGGAAAATGTTTAGGGAATTCAAGACACAAAGTCTTTTCTCTCAAATTAAAACTCAAGTCTATGTTACAAAATGAACAACTAAGGCTTTATATGGCCTTTATTACACACGAAAATGAGCTTTCCTTGCTAGCTAGGAAAGTCATTAATCACCTAATGCTACTTAGTACACGGTTAGGTACTAATCTAACACAAACCGAAAGTTTAAGGTCTAAAATACAATTTAACACTAATATAAACCTTTCCTAAGCATTAGGGAATGTTGGTGAGTCAATTTCCTCACTTGGAAGCAAATTTTCTCACGGCTACACCTCAAAAGAGTTGAAAATCTCTTGCTTGACATGTAGTGCTAGGGTGGCCGGTTATGTGCTTGCAAAATGGAAGCCTCTCCATGCTCCCACGTGTCTCCCTCATGCTTGGCTTAGTGACAGCTCTCCAGGAAGCTCAAACCAATCTGGTGAATATCCTTTCACATTAAGCAAACCCACTTAGGAAGGAAATCCTCCTTGCTAAGCAACCGGATATATAGGTGCCGGTTTCTGCCCTGTTTTGTGATGCATGGTTGACACCTCAAATGTTGAGTATTCTGGGATTTTTTTTCATTGATGGAAATCTCAAGATGTCTAGAATACCCTCCATTTTGAATCAAAGCATTTGGACTTCGTTTGCTCCTTGGAAAAGCTAAAATGCCCAAACCGTGCAAAACCGGGTCCAATTCAGCACATCATCAAAAAACCAGCTTCATTCCCTAACCAAATGGACCCCAAAATTGATAATTCCACTTGGAATTGAAAGCTAAGACCTTAAGCTTGTAATATCACCAAAAAGTGAAAGCTTAAACTTGAATTAAGCTTGTGAAATCAAGTAACAAAAACCGGGTATTAAACCGGGTTGTAAACCGTGTGCACCCTCTTGGTAGCTCTTCATTAAACGTTCCATGGCTGTGCACTTGGACTTGATTTCATGATTATTTTGGACCAATTGAACATTAGGGAACCCTATGGATGGACCTCCATCAATATGTATAGGCAATTTTATACACGGTAGTTTTGGGATAAAAATTAGATATTAGACAAATTTTTAAATCTATCTATTTTCCCATTTGGTAATTGATATACAAGAATACTAAAAGGACATAAAGTTAACATTGATACAAATCTTTAGTTCCTATAAACACAAGGATTGTGTTTGGCAATAATATTTTAGGCAGTGCTTAGTGTTTTGACCTAATAAATATATTGATTAGTCGATTTTAGTGTTTGGTAACTTTTAGACTAACATTTTAAGTCATACTTATGTGGTGAAGTAATGTAATCACTACGCAATGGAATCAGCCATGTAATGCAATTGTCAGTGTATTAGAATGAGATAATAATTACATTGCAATATTTGATTACAAAGCTTTTACAATTATAATGGGATGAATTCATTTACAAAAAATACTTAATTTTAAATGTGGAGTGAAGTACTGGTAATTCAATTCTCATTTTATTTTATTTTCTTTAATTATTTGCAACTTTGTTGATAGTTATAATCCAATGTCTTAATATCATGGTTATGGTGCTTCATATGAAGCTTACTTCATTCTATTTCTTCTAAATTACAATAATGAAATATCATTAAAATTTGGCAAGTAAAGGGAGAAGAAGATGATGATAATGTATGTGTGTGTGTGAGAGAGAGAGAGAGAAGATGATGATGATTTCTAGAACATACAAAAATACAATTGTGAACACAAATTTCGAGCCTAAAATAAATTAGACAAGAAATTGAGAAGCAAGTTGAATTTTTGTAGTGATATTTGTATACATGGGTACAATCTCTATATATTCCGCTAATTCGATACTTGAAAGAGGACCGATTGACTTCAATCTCGGTCAAGTTGATTGATTTGACTTTCTTTCAATGAATTTCAATGAATTTTATCTTACAAGATGGACTAAGAGGCTTTATCTCAATTAGACGAGTTTTCTTTTCTTTAAAAGTAGACGACACGTACTTTGATTGTGCTTCTTATCTTCCTCGAGAGAAATTAATCCTTTGAGTGTTCAGAATACATTTGGAGTGAATGAATTTTCACTCCCCTGACTAGAAGAGAGTAGTGCTCTATTTATAAGGAAAGAATTTTCCTCCCTTTACTAGGGTTTGTGACTTATTCGCTTTCTTGGGCCGTTGATTGAACATTTAACTTATTAGTCCATTTGACTGATGATTTAATACTCAATTTGATCATTGATTTGGTAGGTGTTTGGATCATGACTTGGTAGTGGACTCAATCCAATTTATTTAAATAAATTAAATTAATTTATTGGGTTAACCCGAAATAATTAATTTATATTAATTTTTTGATGTGGCACCTTCCATTATTTTTTTAGTACCTACAAATTGCCCCCTCGAGAGTTAACCATATGAACGACTTTGGAGTGCTTAATGCGGTCGAATCTCAAAACTTGAAAGATGTTGATGATCAGAGCTTTTTTATGAGCTTCCTCTTTTCTTTCTTTTGTCAAATAATTTGGTGAGTTGGTAGACAATCCAAGCTGTTTTTTTTTTTTTAAGATAATTCTGCTTGTAGATTTGTGATAAAATTTTATCAGTAACTTTTGATAAACTTTATCAACAATTTAAATGGATAGAATTCTATAAACAATTGTGATAAATTCTATCAACAATTTAGGCCTGTTCTTTTTTTTGGTCTTTTTGGATTTACCCACTTCAACTCACCTCCTTCAAAATTATATTCTCACTATTTTAACCAATATAAACAATATACCAACTTTAACTTACTTCAACCTACTTCAACTCACTTCAACAAAAATACCAACTTCAACCCGCTTCAACCCACCTCTACCAATTTCACCTTTTTATCAATCCCAATTTACCTACGAAAAGAACAGGCCCATAGAGGGATAAAATTCTATCAACAATTTGTGATAAAATTTATCAACAATTCAAAGGGAAAGAATTCTATCAATAATTTGTGATAAATTCTATTTAGAAGGATAAAATTATATTAACAATTTGTGATAAATTCTATCAACAATTTTATCAACAATTGTTATAAATTCTTCCCTCGATTACTTTCAATTCATTGCCTTAATCATTCAATTCTCATGAATTCTTGTAAACTAACACTCCAAGGTAAAATTTGCTCCCCGCCCCCTTTTGATTCTTCATCTTCCTGCTTTTTTTGTTTGTCTGTAAATTCATCATCTGAAGTATCGAATGCTTTAAACTTTGGACCAAAAGAACTGTTTACGCCACTTTTTGCAACAAAAAGTATGAAACTTTCTTACAATTGGATGACATGTCATCGTGATTCCTCCTTGAGTGACTCTGTCAAATGTTCTTACCTTTGGATGGCTTGTCCACATGAATCCGCCTTGGGCAACCTTCTCAAATGTTCTCACCCTTGGATGACCTGCCTACATGGGTCCACCTTAGGTGACTTTCTCCAATGTTCTCACCCTTGGATGGCTTGCCCACATGAGTCCACCTTGAGTGACTTTCTCGAATGTTGTAACTCTTGGATGGCTTGCCTGCATGGGTCCACCTTGGGTGACTCTCTTGAATATGGAGACGAAGGCTATGTCGCCGCTGTCATCAACTTGAACAAAAATGCCTTATGATTTGAAGGTGAAAGTTGCCGACTTGAAGAGAACTAATATGTTTTCGTCCCCCACAATTTGAAGGAGGATGTATGCGTTGCCAACAAGGAGGACAAGGTCATCTTGCCGTTCCGATCTTGCATGAGGATGCCGCTAGAAGGTGAAGGCTACTGACTTAAGAATGGCTAATATGTTGCCATCGCCCCCCAGTTTGAAAGAAAAGGCTTCAACACCATCATCGCCAACTTAAAGGAAGAGGCATATGTCATCATTGCCTCCAATTTGAAGGAGTCCTAAGAGCTGCAATTTAAATAATGCAAGAGTTGACTCAATGCCTTTGAGTATCACAAGCTTTGATGATTTAGGGCTTATGAAGTTTATTGACTTGGGAGGCTACCACTTCAGTGACAATTTAAAGTCTGCTTAGATGATACGAAGGTCTATTCAATGCCTTGAGAGTCAACAACTTCGATGATTTGGAAGTTTTGAAGTTTGAAGACTTAAGAGTCTTAAACTTTTGATAACTTGAGAGTTTTAAAGTTTGACGACTTCGGAGTCTTTATCTTTAAGGACTTTGGAATCTTGCTTTGATGAATTGGGAGTCTCTACTGTCTATGACTTTGAAGTCTTAAACTTTGAAGACTTGGGGGTTAGGGTTAGTTATCATTTTGATTGCATTACCACGTTGATTACACAGAACCAATTAAGTCATTAGCGTTTCAAGCAATGTTTCTATAAAGCTAGTAATATTAGCTTTTGGATTTGAAAGTAGCGTTTCATTTATTATTTTTTTTTGGACAAAAAAATACCCTCCGGAAATTTGTCCTTGAAAAATTATCTCTATCCTTTTATTTTCAATTTACATTAATAGCTAACTTAATAGTTAAATTTACCGAACATATTTGTTTCAACGACTCATCTAAATAACTATTCATAAACAGCTAAATTAGAGCTGCTATCTACTATCTAAACCGCTATCCGCAACCTAAACCACAAATTTTTTGGAACAGGGCCAAGGTCATATAACTTAAATCTTGAAGTGAATTCTAACCCACCAATCAAACAATAATTGTCAATTCAATCCCTAAAGTAATGTTTCACTTCTACCTTAAATACATTAAATTTTTACCAATACCAAATGTATGCCCAATAGTCAAGAATCTTAGATTATACACCTTAGCAGAAATTAAAAATTAAAAGAGTAGAGACAAATAGAGATTGAAATTGAAACTTAAGCATATGACATTAATTGCTTGACACTGTACTAATTGCATGCAATAGCTAATACACTAACAAATTTTAAAAGTTTGTAATGTGAATCTTTTACTTTTTAATGTTTGTATAATTTTTTGAATGCATAGTTAATTTTGATATCATAGTATGTTTGGGTGCACATCATGACCTCTGAAAGTTGGAAAGTTGCGTGATGCAACAGGACCAATGTCATTGTTTCTCGCTAGTTGATTCTACTAAAAATCTCTTTCGGCAAATTGTTTCTTGCATGACTTTCGGTGATTTCACAATGCATGCACTTCCCTTTGTTATACTTTTTGTTTTCTCGTTTTTTTTATTACA
>JACYFF010031952.1:68613399-68649303 GCA_017589665.1 Selenicereus undatus | reverse complement strand
TTCTGGCATTCGTTCGGGGGTTTTAACCATTCATGCCATGCCCCCTTTTTTTTTATTTTTTTTTTTTTTTTTTTTTTTTTTTCCCACCCCCCCCCCCCCCCAAACAAAGTCCCGTTCCTCATCGTGGAGATTTTGTTGATGAAGACTAGTAGCATATTATATCCCAGTGGGCGGCAAGAATTAGGATTATCAACATAGGGCGGGCCCAGGCATGAAGACAGCTTCCATGGCTTTATTTCTCAATGAATTGATGTTGATGATCCCACAATCAAATGAATCAATTGGGATTTGAATTTCTTGTCTTCCACCCAAAAATAAGTACATCATTTTGATTCATCTTATACAACTTGTAAAATAATTGGATTCCGATGTTTTTCCACTCGAAGCTAGCGGATAGATGGCAGGGTCGAAGACAATAATTGGATTCTGATATTTTTCCACTCAAAGCTTGCCGATTGAGGCCTGAGGGCAGGAGCCGGAGAAAACAGAGTTCAGATTGAAATGGGCTGCAGATATGAACCAAAACTTTAGGGCAGTCACAATCATGAACATTGACTTCATTTTTTGAATATTATATTGTATGGTTAAGGATAATTTATTTGGTAAGTTTTATATGAAACCGTCTCACAATGACTTGTATAATGAGACGTCTCATATACACATTAAATGTCTTCTAAATTTGAAAATAAAATGATTTTCCTCATAAGCATTCTCATGCTAAATTACCATAAAATTGTCTCATGCTAGAATTTGTGTAATTTATTTCCGAAAAATATAGCTGGGAATCCCCTTAATCTGCTACCAGCTTCGCTGTTGATTGTGGCCAATGTTGATGATCAAGTACTATTACAACCTAAATTTTGCATGGTAACGAAACTAACTTATACGCCATGAATATCAAGACATCCCTTAAGATTAAAACCTTCATATGAGGGGTTGAAGTCCCGTGATAAATAAATTCGCTCATTTGGGTGAATTTGTTGGACACCGATAGACTCCATTAGCAGACTTAAGTCACTTTTTAATGGTCATGTCATTTTTGCGTTTAATCTGCTATGTATGTTCACTCTCCTTTACCATTTGACAGCATGCTAAAAGTTCACTGTAAGTAAGAGTCTAGTAAGTGGGCAACTTACCCAACCCAATTTTTTTTTTTTAAAAAAATTGCAACAGTTCATGACTATTGAGCGTAAAATAATATGTTATGTTCCTATTTATGAATCATGGCCTACTGCAATATATGTAGTCCAAGTACTGCTCTTGTGCTGGCTTCTACACCCCTACCCCCGCCGCGCAATTTCTTATATGCTCTCATTGCTCATGTGCATATATTTTTTACACGTGTATTTGTCATATATTAATATTTATTATATATTTACTGATGTGGCTGTTAAGAGTATGTATTCCTAGGAGTATGATATACATATTGCCCCCGCCCCCCAGGGCAATTATTATTAAGCCCATAAGCTGAATATTGAAGATACGAACATACAGCAAAATCCACGGACAAAAATCGCCACGCTCCACAAACAAAAGAACACCACAACAAACGAGATTTTTATACATGAACATGACAAATTTCCAACTTTTAAGAATGCAATGTTAACTTTTTGTCGAATTTTTCTAGCTAAAAATCCATTTGTCTTATTCAAACTATACACCCGTAAAAAAACTCTTTTTTTCCCTGCATAATCACAACTAATCCTTGGGAAGTTTACCGTTGGGGGAAATTGTATTGTAATCCTGTACTTGATTATGCCGCTGAGGTATTGGTCTTATGCCTTACAAACTATACCGTGTTTAGATTCGGTTTCTACGTTAACTATAATCGTTATACATACATTAACCTTCCTACCTCATAACCAATATGATAATTAGCCATTAAAGATGCCAAAGCTTAGAAGTATATTAGTGTGATTTCTTTATTGATCTGCATGGACTTATATTATGGTAATGTTTGGTTTGGGGGAAAATGATTTCTCATAAAATTATTTTCCGATTTTTCGTTGTTTAGCGTAATAAAGGATGTAAAGCTATTTTCCAAGGAAAATGATTTTCCTCCCCATGGAGGAAAATGATTGCCTTTTTGAGAAGATAGGAAGTTGATTTTCTTCCTTCGACTCTTTAACGACATGGTGAGCTGAAAGTCAGGGGCGAAACAAAGCCAAATTTAAATTCTGAGTTCAGATTTCTTTCATTTGGTCGATATTTATAGCACCACGACAATTTAATCTACATTTTTTGCCACTAAAACAATTCAATTGATTCACCATTAAAGTAGTTTGAACAGTTTGGATTGAAACTTGATCATCAAATAGAAAATATTTAAATAGGTTCAAATTCAGATTTTGAACTCAATATTCTTTTATTTGGTTAACATTTTTTCCCACAACGACAATCAATTGATATTTTCTACCACTGAAAAAATGCAGTCAATATTTTTCATCACTAGAACAATTTCAACAATTTAGATCGAAATTTACTATTTAGATAGGAAAGATTAAAATAGGCTCAAATCCAGATTTTTAGTACGACATTCTTTCATTTGGTCAATATTTTTCTTCAACGTGACAATTCAATCGACATTTTTTGCTACTTAAACAATTCAATTGATGTACTTTGTCACTAAAACAATTTCAAGGTTTAGGTCAAACCTTTATTATCCGAGAGAAAGTATTTAAAAAAAAAAACTCACTATGAGTTTTAAGCTCAAAAATTCTTTCATTTGGTCAATATTTGTCTCTGCTATGACCATTCAATTGATAATTTTTGCGATTTAAACAATTTAGTTAATGTTTTTCTATTTGTCCATAGAAAATGATTTATCTTGTACCAAACAACAGAAAATGTGGCATGAAAATCAATTTTTCTTGAAAAATATTTTCCATAGAAAATGATTTTCTGAGAAAACTATTTTTCTTCCAACCGAACACTACTTATAATAATAAATATTGATATCTACTTTTGTACAATTGTATAAGTTTGTTAAAATAAATTTTCTAGAATATCATTAATGTTTTTTTCTGTAAAAGTTTATCGAATTAGTTATCATAGAAATATTAATATTTGATTAACTCTGTGATTAGATTACGTTCATTGCCCACTATGAGGTCTCATGTGAGTTTAAATTTATGGCTGAGTTGGTTCTTAAGCACGGGATCAAAGGCTTACTTAAGGAGATGTCTTAGGCTTGAATCTTAATAACTCTCATTTTGGATTACTGTACAATGTAAGGAGAGACCTTTGTAGCGTCTAAACTTCAAGCTGAAAGGACATCTATATAAAGGAGTGTATTAATACAACTATTCTAAAACTTTCAACCATTAGTTTAAACTTTTGAATGAAAGGGCTATTAAACAATTAGAATCAAACCCTTCGACCACGCAATTAGAGGTTGATAAGATCCTGACAAATGAAATATGTATTAATTCAAATCTTACTCTTTTTTAGTTGTGTTCAACATACATAAAAAAAATTTTCTCGTCCTGCCACTCGAAATGCCTACTAATACAAATCTTACTCCTTTTCATTATCTTCAATACGTCAAATTTTGATAAAGAAAGAACATACTTGAATACATGAAATGTTATTCTCTTAAAAATTTCCTTTATCCATATATGTTGGACTACCATATTGGAATGCAAGAAATATATTATAGTGACTCAAGAATTCTCTTTACTAATTTGATCGTAAAATTTCTAACGCAACACAATCTTTGGTATCAAAAGAATATATTATTAACAAAAATTTTAATGGAGTACTATACAGGAGGGTATCACTTTACAGAAAGGAAAATTGTAACTAACATGTACGTGAACACTTTTCTAAGGCTTCCTGAGCATATTTAGCAGTATAGGACCAAGCGCAAGTGCCCTAGCGACTCTTTGGCTTCGTTTAGGTATGTGTGTATATATATGTGTGTGCACACACGGATAATGCCCTCATTAAAAGGAAAAACAAAGTGTCCCCTATAAAACAAATCAAGAGCGAGCGAAATTTGTGGCTTCAAATAGAAGGCGGAATGAGGAGTATGGAAATCATCCATATTCATAAGGCTATGAGAGTTTACGATTGCTATAAAAACTTTTCAGCCTACAATGTACCTAACAATTCTTTTGCCCAAAATAAACATAAAGAATTATTTATGTTCATAAACGACTTTTAAGCTTGAGACAATATAGAACTACAAATAGTAATGAGAATATAATAATTCATAAAGGATGAATGCAGATAAAATAAAGATGAACTCAATGCAAAAATCATTAGTCTCTACAGTGAGAAATTAATTAATCTGGATCCACTATAGGGGTTAGCATTATCAAGACATTCATTTTGATATAAAAAAGTGTCGTAAATCACCTATATAGAACTAGTCATTTGCCATCGGACAATACATCATTTGTGTGAGATTAACATTTTTTATTTTTTAATTGAAACATTAGTTCTCATGTAAAAAAATATAAAATGAGATATTTTGTCACTAAAGAAAAGGCTATTCTTAAGAGAACATTGTGTGTGAAATGCACATTATTTTCTTCAAGACAACATTTGTGGAGTAAAAACTCTACTTTGAGATAACTTTTTTTTTCCCCATTTAGCAAGCCCAGTTAAATTTGTCATATAGATGTTGCTTATGGATAACAATCATTAATGTCTAACAAATTGGACTATTCCCGGAAAGAAAAGATCATCAAATATGTCATTGATGTCAAGCAGAATCTTTCTGTTACGGTTGCACTAATTGACAAATAACAAGACATGGGCATACTTGTTAGAAGTAAAGTTCACATTTTTGATCATTCATGCGGCAGGAGGGGGTCAGTATTACAAATCTGGTTCAAATGTGGCAATTATTGTCACTGGGCTTAGTGGCCGAAATCAGCCTCGAAAGTCCAACTTTCTAGTTGATTTATTTCGCCAAGGAATCTCAATCATTGAGGCATTCAGGTGATGAAAAGAACCGCACGTCTTTCGTCAAGAAAAGATTTTTTGCCTTTTCCTCACTCTACGTGAGCTTCATTTTTTTTAAAAAATAAAAATCTACCTTCCTTATGAAAAGAAAAAAAAAAGAATATGAAGGTTAATCTTATGTAAAATTGATTTATAATTTTTTTTCCGTAATTAGTTTGTTTGCTTATATTTAAACTATATATGGTAATTTCACTAAAACAAATAAGTTGACACATTTTATATACAAATTTCATAATATTAGTGTGAAAGAATATTAGGATACTTTTTCCATTTCGCTGTATCTCTTAAATATTCTTGCCCTTTTTGATATGGAGTTATGGTTGGAAATAAGTTCGAACAACAAGTTGCATTTTCATACATATTTCTAGGATATTCTTTTTAAAATAGTTGAAAATCTCAAAAAATTAAAATCAAGTTGAAGTTCATCACATCAAGAAAATAAGTGCTAAACACACTTGAAAATATAAACTAGGACAAATAACAAATAAGTTTGACATCTTCTAGAGGTGACTTGGAGCTTCTGAGCAATTCATTAGTATGATGAGCATTATCGATTTATAATTTTATGTAATGACCATTGCTAGTTTGTATGATAGGCAATACTTGTACATATGATGGGTATTAATGAATGTGGTATGATGATAGCTTTTATGTATGTGTCGACACCCAAAAAGTGTATATGATATATGTTGGCTTGGTTTAGCTAGTTAAATCATCCTAAACGGTAGTGAATAGGGTGACGATCAAAGTCCCAAGATAATCGAAATAGAAAATGTTGAAAGTTAAATGTGGACAAAACACACAATTTATAGAGGCTCGGCCACGCCTAGTTCTCTACTCACAAGCATCCCTCGGCGATGGGATTTTGAACCTCATTCTTTTATTATATCGGTCGATTACACACGATTCACTAATGGTATAACCTACAAGTTGACCCTACAACTCTAGGTGTCCCAACGTACGCATTGCTTTCCAACCATACTTGGGTAGTCGGCCCTCCAACTAATCAATCCAACCCAATACAAAGAAATATAACAAAAAAATACATTTTATAACAAGAAGTAAATAAATACAACAAATGTTCCAATATAAGCTCGATGTACCTATCAACGTCTTCTTCTTAATTTGCAAGTATAGCTCTCTTTCTTCTCGTTCTTTGCTTGTGCTCTCTTGTGTCATTTTTAGCTGCAAGGACCTTCCCTTTTTATAGCGAATGGAATTGAAGTGGTTGTTACATTCAAAAAGGGAAAGAAAATCTTTAGCTGGTCTTCAAGGCCTTGGAGACAAAATTCAAGGCCTTGAACTGCGGCTAATTTTCAGCAACAACAGCTCCCAAAATCTTTAACAGCTAATTGTTGATTCTTCAATGGTTAATTTTTGATTCTGCTTCGGGATTAAGCTTATCAAATCTGTTAGTTGCAATTTTTAGGCCAAGCAACAACTAGAATTTAATTTCAAAAGATATGGCCATATTTAGAGAATCACAATCTCATATTCAAATTTGAATCAGACAATATAATATCATAAAGATCACATATTCAAATTTGAATTCTAAATCATCTCAAGATATTGTGGCAACTTATATCAACTCAATTAGGTAATATGCATTAGTATGCCAATATGCACATAGAATCATAACATATTTAAACAATATAAATTTCAAGATAATTCAAATACAACATGATGAATGTATCAATTGATTAATCTCTTTCTGTCTTTCATCAAAACATATTAATAAACACATTGTGAGCTCTAAGAAAGCTAGCAGTCTCCCCCTTTTTTTATGAAAGACCAAACCCAACAACATATCAATATAATTTTGAATGACACACCACAAAAAGTTTTCCAAAGACAAAACATATTAATAAAAAGTTTACCTCAATCTTGACACATTTTCTTGATTTAACACCACAATCAACAATTTTTGAATGTTGAAAATTTGGTGTGGTATTTAAATCATAAAAAATATGACAATTTGGAGACATAATATTATTTGAAAATTCAAGCATGCATTTTACCTCATATTTACCACCTTGGAGAATGGATGGGTCACAAGAATCTTTATTTTTCTCACCATTTTCAAGCAACTCCTCAATTTGGGCATGTTTGACATCATTATGTATGATGCCTTGAATTGGATCACCACTTTTATATTCTTGCTCTTCATGTAGTTGATGATCCTCCACTTCCTTAACATTTCCATCGATATTCATTTCATCCTTTTCCACAAAATTTCTTAACAACACATTTTGATTAGCAACATACAAATAATAAAGAGTCTCCCAAATCTCCTTGACACTATCACAATGTGAGATAAACTCATAAATATCAACAGTAAGAGCACAATATAAAATATTTATAACTTTAAAATTTTTGGATATCCGCGTGTAATCATCTTCAGTATATTCATCTTCCGATTTCTCAATAACTATTGGACGTTTGACCATGATCTCCCAAAGATCGAGACCCTTGGGCTTCATATAAAGTTCCATTATTTCCTACCACAAAAAATAATTAATATTTTTGAAAAGAGGAGGGCAATCTAAGTCAAAATCATAACTAGTCATTGGATTGAACTATTAGACGGTGAAGTCTTTAAAAAAATAGTACTAGCTCTGATACCAATTGTTGGCCAAGTTTGGCTAGTTAAATTACCCTAGAAGGCAGTGAATAGAGTGATGATCAAAGTCGTAAGATAATCGAAACAGAAAATGCGGAAAACTAAATGTGGACAAAACATATAATTTATAGAGTTTCGACCACACCTAATCCTCTACCCACAGGCGCCCCTCGTCGATGGGATTTTGAACCTCTTTATTTTATTAGGTCAGTCGATTACAGACCATTCACTAATCATACAACCTACGAGTTGACCCTATAACTCTAGGTGTCCCAACGTATGCATTGCTTCCCAACCATACTTAGGTAGTTGGCCCTCCGACTAATCAACCCAACCCAATACAAAGAAATATAATAAAATACACTTTATAACAAGAAGTAAATAAACACAATAGATATGCCAATATAAGCTCAATGTATCTCTCAACATCTTCTTCTTAATTTGCAAGTATAGCTCTCTTTCTTCTCGTTCTTTGCTTGTACTCGCTTATGTTGTTTTCAGCTACAAGCACCTTCCCTTTTTATAGCAAATGGAATTAAAGCAGTTGTTACATTCAAAAAGGGAAAGAAAATCTTCAGCTGGTCTTCAAGCCCTTGGAGACAAAATTCAAGGCCTTGAACTGCAGCGAATTTTCAGTAACAATAGCTCCTAAAATCTTCAACGGTTAATTATGATTCTGCTTGGGAATTTAGCTTATCAAATCTGTTGGTGCAATTTTTAGGCCAAGTAACAACTAGAATTTAATTTCAAAAGATATGACCATATTTAGAGAATCACAATCTCATATTCAAATTTTAATTACACAATATAATATCATAAAGATCACATATTCAAATTAGAATTGTAAATTATCTTAAGATATTGTGGCAACTTATATCAACTCAATTAAGCAATATGCACTAGTATGCCAATATTCACTTAGAATCATAACATATTTAAACAATATAAATTTCAAGATAATTCAAATACAACATAATGAATATATCAATTGATTAATCTCTTTTTGTCTTTCATCAAAACATATTAATAAACACATTGTGAGCTTCAAGAAAGTAACAATATAGTTTTATGTAAGGTTCCGATGACAATAAATAGATGTATGGACTTGGGACTCGAATGTTGATAGTTAAGAGCTATAAAATATGTCAATATCCCTTAACTAAAGATCTAAACCTAAAGATGCCCACATAAGACTGAAGAACTCGAAAAGTCCAAATGGTTCAAAACTTAACAGAGAACTTCCTTAATTTTTTTCAACATATGTCCCAATAATCGACTCATATATTTTTCAATTTTTTTTTCAGATTTAGATCCATAATCTGTCACTAAAAAGCTCATCCAACATAATGAAGAATGAAACTATCTAAACTTAATGAGGGAAGTTCTCTATCAAGTTATATGGGTTCTATGTGAGATGGCTCAAACAAGTCAAAACTAGAAACCCACCAACAAAGCTAGCGTACAGAGCTTGGTTGGATCTAGTTCATAGGAATCCAATTCAATCCCGTTTAGTAAAACCAAACTGGGTCCATTGGATTCACGATACCCTACCTCTATTATAAACCTTAGATGTTCGATTTCTATGAGCTTTTAGACTCTCTAAGTAGTGTTGTGTTTCCGAATTTTGGGTAGATCCTTACCATTATCCTAATCTACAAATACAACCCCTTACCTACCCCTCAAACATGTGATCAAGCCTCAGAAAAAAAGGAAAAAAAAAACACTTAAAAGGCCCTAACCAAACCATACATAATTCACCCTCAAACACAATCCAAGATTGAAATTCTCGATTCCTAGATTTCCTAAGTAACTTAGGCCATGTTCCTTTTGTGAGTAAAACTTCTCACTCTACTCCTTCCCACTCTTTCCACTTCTTCCCACTCTTTTCCACTCCTTCCCATCCCTTAAAATAGATACTACTGATAGGCCCACAAGCGCACGGTGGCATTATAGCTAATCAAGGTCGATCTGACAGAGACTAGGTTGATCTATTTAGGCTATGTTCCCTCAAGATATGCTAAGCGAATCAAAGTTTGATATTGAAACTAATTTAATCTAGTATCTAACCTAGTGGATAATCAATCGAGGATTATACAAAACTAGCAATCTCCCAATTCATGTATCAATCAAGCACTTCTTCCTCTAATGGTTGTTTTAAAACCGACAATCGAATTATCTCAACCCTCTTTCAAGGCAATGTGAAATACCTAAATCAAATCAATCATCTATTTTCATGGATTTCTCTATTAGTTTAGGTTCATTAGGCACACAATTATCAAATCAATGGTTTCTTAATCTGTAATTCCCTTTTAAGACATCACGTAATCAAGTCAAATCCTAGGATTCTGGTATTTGAGATTTCACGTTTCAGTCCTTCATCCAAATACCCACAACATGCAAGAAATAGATCAAGTATCTCACAAGACAATAAACTTCTAGAATTCAATAAAACGATCCAACAATTCTGAAAGCACCAAATGATATCAACACAAGATTAACAAACTAACAAATGTTTGCATAAATCCAAAATCAAAACAACAAAGATAATCAAAATACAAAACATAAAAATGAGAAAAGAGAAGAAAAGAGAAGAGGGAAGAGATGCTTAGCCAAAGAACGCGCTTGAACTTTCGTGTAAACCCGGGATGGAATCCTTGCAAATCTTCACTTCAACCCACTCTCTCTCTCTCTCTCCCCCTAATCTAAACTCTAATCCTAAGTTGAATGATATGGAGAATGGAATGATGGGATGGTTCTTTCAGCTGCTTGAGAGATGGGTATTTATAGGAAAATTCGATCAACCTCAGCCACATGATGCGAGAAAATGACCAGGCTAGCAATTACACCTCCACCACAGTCCGTGGCATCTACCACATGCAGACCTTGGTGCTCTTTGGCTCATCATTCTTCTTTTCTTCTCTTGCTCCACGGGCATAGCAACTTAGGGGCATCCGTGGTGAGTCAAAATATACTCATTTAGGGTCAAATGCTGGGTAGAAAGGCCTAAAATCCTATAAAATACATCAAACAGCTATAGCCAAGCATAAATCAAGAATAAGAGTATAAATCATAGCGGAAAGCACATAATTCTCCTAAAAATGCAGAAAAATAACCCTAAAATGATATAAACGTTAAGCACTTATCAAACTGCCCCATGCTTAAACTGTTGTTTGTCCTCAAGCAAACACTAGATAAAACCGACAAAGGGAGATGTAGCTAAGACTCACAACATGACAACCCCTCTAAAGTAGGCAAGGCATAGCATATCACAAGGAAGAATAGTAATCAATAGCAACCCCAAATAGCAGGCAACACATTTCAAAATTAGAAGGAGAAATTTTCGAAAAGTACGAGGCCACAAGCTCAATATCAAACTTGATCACCCCCAAAGAACCACAAAGCATGTCATGCAAGCACATAGAATTGTAGAGCTAAATGGAGCGGTAGAACCTCACTTTTGGGAAATGTGAGTTACTCCTACTCATGTGTTTAAAATATAACATAGGTTCACTCAAGACTCATTCCAAAGATGCAATCTACCATATGCTTGACAAGGTTCTCAAATTCTCCACCATTAGAATGCAATGTGCACAAGACAATCGAGAGGACTTTATATGGGTTGTAATGTAGGCTAGAAGGGTTAAGGGAAAGGAGTGGATAAATGAATTTAGGCAATGTGGAGCTACTTAGCCAAGTGGCTAGGGAGCAGCCAACAAAACACCAAGAAACTAATAAGTTCACTAACACTCCAAACCTCAAAATAAAATGAACATAGGCCAATCAATTAAGTAGGAAATGAGTTCAAAAAGAAGGAACTCAAGCTATGTACATATCCAATGCCAAGCACAGAGTTTTTTTCTTTTTTTTTTGGTCTTTTTCACTTTTGTTTTGCTTTTTTTCTCTCAAGATGACTTCATCTTCCCTTTTTTCCTTTTTCTTAAACATAATTTTTTTGTGTAATGAAACAAAAATTGTAATTATTAAAGGGCATAGGCTCACTCACTATCAACTCTCAACCAAGTACATATATATACGCACAACCCAAACAAGAGGGAACCAAAGCAAATGTTCAATATCATCAACCCCTCAACAAACCTACATACCAAAGCCACCTTAAACTCAATTACTCCCAAAACCACCCACTACATAGATGAGGTGATGCTCCATAGACTTGGATTAAAGCTAAGAATATGTGTTTGGCTAAGGGCTAATATGAATGGATCACAACAAAGATGGAATAGGCTTAATGGGGCTAGCAAAGGGAATAAACATGTAATACAAAGGTGGGCTATTTGGCTATATGGTTAAAATAACCGAAGAAAGAAATGCCTCTATCATCTCATCAAATATGCACATGCTAATGTGGTTTTGAACAAGAATCTAGGCAAGTCCTAGAGATGCAACATGGCAGAGTCACACACATGAAAGAAAAATGAGACTACGTAATGAATTAGTCTAAATAAGGCTCAAAATCTCACAGGATATCTACCAAAGTCTTAATAAGCTCATAAAATAAGTCCATGTACAGACATTAGTGGCAACAACTCTAGGGGATGATAAAGTTATAAAACCAGATAAGGGTCAAAACAAGAAGTATTCACAAAACCTTCAAAAAGTTGTAGCACCAAAAGGGATTACACATCAAAAGCTACCCAAACTCATGAAAGCTATTTTTCCTAACAAACATATCATTCGAGGTTATCTCAAACCAATCCTCACCATCTCTATATGCAAATCTAAAATGCAAATCTAAAAATCAACTAAATGCAAAACATTAATGGAAAAAAAAGAAATCGAAGACTATATGCTCTAACATGTATGCAAACCAATAACCAAAATGAAAAACATGAAGCTACCCTTCCCCCATGCTTAAATAAAGCATTATTATTCAAAGAAAAGAAAGTTAGAGAAGCGAAATGGCAAACAAAAGAGAACAGTCTTACCAAGTTAGATGCAAAGTGCACCTAAGCTATGCGGACTCGTAATAATCGCGACACATGGAGCATCAGCCAGTTCATCACGATGTCAAGACTTGGCTCACGAAATCAAATTACGTTAAAGCACGCAAAAGCTTATCAAATTCCAAAGACCACAATTTAGAAAATAAAATGTAAGAGGAAATAACCAAAATTACACCAAAGAGAAGAAGTATCCTGTTAACCTTATCGTCCATAGAAAAATCATAGAAAGGATTAAAGAATGTAGTCCACGTGATTTTCCTAGGCAAGTCCTCTAGGTACATGCAATATGGATCAAGAGAGGCATTAAACCCACTAAAGTAACCTAAGGAAAGAAAATTATCAACATTCCGACTAAGCATGTCAAACACGTTATTCTCATAGCCCAAGTCAACATTGGAATCACGACTCCTAGGATTATCAATGGGAACATCAATATAATACTCAGGGAAAATGGGCACTACTAAAAAAAAGGTCATATAGAGATGGAATTAGCGACAAAAAATAGCAAATCAACGACGGAAAATTTAAATCAGTGACGAAACTAGCGAAGGAACTCAGGAGTCGTAATATGGCTCATCGCTGAGGATTCAGCAACGGAAATTTGTAGTCTGTCGCTAGCTGGCGACAAATAGCAAATTTTGGCACGAACAAAATCCGTGCCATATGGCGACGGACTAGGCAATCCGTTGCCATCTGCAGATTTTTTTTTTAAAATGTAATTTTTTGTCGCCTATACATCGCTATTTTTGGGTTTTTTAATAAAAAAAATTGTAATTTGAAGAACCCCAAATACAATACATTTGTTTTCCTACAAAACAAATACATCGAGGGTATTGAAGAACCCATTCTATACAACTGCTTCACTCGAAACATTCTCAATAATAATTCCCAGTTCACAAACAACTCAAACATCATATTGAAACCACAATAACCCAAGTGTGTCATCACCATACATCACATATAACCTAATTCACAAAACAAAGTTAGAGTAATTCTGAACATCGCCACACATAGGGATCAAAGAAGTTGAGGCAATGCAAATATATGCACATATGGAAAAAGCAGGCAATAGAGAGAGGGGGGAAATAAGCAATTCATGATAAGGAATCAATCATCAAAATCATACTCGTCGTCCTTGTCCTCGTCCTCATCCTCATTCTCTTCATCATGCTATGGACGAGTAGGGACGACATGTTGCAATCCAGAACAGGAGGCTTGTTGCGTTTAGAAGAAAGCCTGCATTTGCTGATTCAAACTCAGCACAGTTTGGCTCAACATTTAGTTGGACTCCATTAGACTCTTATATCTCTCCATCATCGTCTGATACACATCAGCTTGTGTGGTGAGCTCACTCCCCATGGTGGTAACCCTCTCTCTCTAATCATATAGCTCCTACTGAGATGTGGTCGGACCTGTACCTACTAAAAGCCATATGTATGTAGTAAGAATGTAGTGAGAATAACGTAACTTAACCTAAAATGCCGTTGCGGTCAATTTTCACTTTAACAACTGAAATTAAAGTTAAATTTTAGTATACCTGCTCACTAGGAGGGACTAAAGTAGGGGGATTCCCTGATGTTGACGGCCTCATCTCCAATGTCGTAAATACAACCCTTTTTGTTTGTGTAGGCCTTCACCCACAACTCATTTGAGTTTGGAAGCGATTGAGATGGATCTTGAGAGTTGTCTTGTGAGGTCCCTTGAATGATTTTCTGCATTTCTTGCTCAAAGGACTCCTACAATATCATAAGAATTTACCTCCATTCCTGAGTCTGGAAGCCTTCTACTGTGTCATACATACTGGACATGCCAATTGACCACTAGAGCTCCACCCAGATAACATCCCATATGCCGGGAAATCATTGATAGTCCACATAAGTGCAACTTTCATTTGAAATGTTGTATCCATAGATATGTCATACATTTCAATCCCAACATCCCACAACTCCTTCAACTCATCAATAAGCGGTTGTAAATATACATCTATTTTGTTCTTAGGATTTTTAGGGTCGGGGACTACACAAGTGAGGAACATAAATGGTGTGGTCATACACATTTTAGGGGGAAGGTTATAAGGTGTAACCACCACCGGCTAAATGGATTAAGATCTTGAGGATAATGTGTAAGGATTAAATCCATTAGCACATAAACCAAGTCTAACATTTTCGGAGCTCTGCAGCAAAATTGGGATGCTTATTATCGAAATATTTCCATACTGCGCCATTGGATGGATGACAGAAAACACCCTCCTCCCACCGATGTTCATAATGCCATCGCATGTGCTATGTCGTGCTTCTTGATGCATACAACCTCTGCAGCCGAGGTTTCAATGGCAAGTAATGCATCCTTGCATATGGCAATGGCGTTTGATTCCTTTACTGCGACCTTTTCCTCTTCTATCTCGAATGCCCGCAAAACTTGCATGCATTGAGGTTTGAGTCCTCCTTAAAAAAGAGCATACACCCTTTACAACAACAATCGATGTGTATGACATCATTGTCGAGATCTTTAACAAGCTTCTTCGTCTGGCGATAGTTCTGTGGCACACGATTGTTAGGAGGACACATCTCTTTCACTAACTGAACAACTTCATTGAAATAGTTTTGTGGCATATTATAATTAGATGATACTCAATAGCCGAACAGCAACAGAGAGCTCACTGTGTGTTGAACAACAATAATATAAGGGTTGTTGAGCAGCTTGAACCATATTATAGAATGGTTCTTGAGAACTACTTCCCTCCTGAATCATTACTTTTTCATTTGCCAACATGGCATCACCAATTATGGAGTCCATATGATCTACGTAGCATTCATTGTGGGCATAATTTGTATGACTTGAACCACCAGCTTTGCCCATTTTTCTAGTAGAATATCCAAGATCATATTGTTGAAGTTTTCCTTCTCCATGACTTAACCAATACTAATATCATTTCACAAAACCCTTATACATTAGGTGCATGTTTACCTCATCGGGTTTTAAGTACACTCTATTTTTACATTTCGAACATGGACATCTGTATTTCCCCCCACTTTGAAAGTCTGGTTGCCTAAGTGCAAATGCATCAAATTGATTTATCCCATTTAAAAATTATTCTGTGTAACCATTACACTCAGACAATAATCTATTATACATTCATGAACGATGTGGTGGGCCACTCATATTCTGCTCAAGCAACAATTATTCAATACACATATAACAATAGAACATAAACATACACTAACAACACATTTTTAACTACCAAAACCATAATTTGTAGTAGTTAAAACTATATCTAGACTTAGGAATTTTACATAATTACTTCACACATATTTCAACTTTTTCAAATCACCCACTACAACTCCCACAAATTTTCACATAATTACTTCACGTAAATTTTTATTTCTACGAAATCTCTTACAAATAAAACTACTAATCTCATACAATCCTAAACCCTCAATTACAACAATGCATAATTTCAACCAAATTGAAGCAATTACTCAATACACATCTAACAATACAATATAAACATACACCACCAACACATTTTCAACTACCAAAATTATAATTTGTTGTAGTTAAAACTAAATCTAGAGGTAGAAATTTTACCTGAGTGAGACTAAAAATTAGGGCGGCTGAGGGCTGATAGCAGTGGGGGCGTGTCGGCGGCGTCAGTGGTGGGCAGGCGGCGTGGGGCGTCAGTGACAATGGTGGGCAGCCTTCATGTTCGCTCTATCTCTCTCCTTTCGGGTGTGTGTCAGGGCTTGAATGAAAAAGAAACCAGATCTAGTTTCTTTAAGGGAGTCGGTGGCAAACTGGGTGATCAAATTTTCGTCGCCCAATTAAAAAATTTGTTGGCGACAGAAATTCCATTGTTGCCTGGGAAAAAATTATTTTCCTTTTTCTTTGGCGACGGATATTCCGTTGCCACTCAAATTTTTTTAAACTGGCGACAAACATGTCCCTCCAAATTCTATATTCCGTTTTTTCCCTTTCCGGCGACGGAATAATATTATTCCGTCGCTTATTTCCATCGTTATTTTACTCTTTTTAGTAGTGGGGAGGGGGTTGTGAACATGATGGGGAAACGTGGGAATGATCAAGGGGACTGTGGAAAGCATAATTAAAACCAAGGCTAGGAGACTCCTTATGCATACACTCATAACGACACCCCTCTAAAGGAGTCTTATCTAGATCATGCACCTCATCTAAAATATCTTCGGACTTAAAACATGCATCAATGACACTAGAGTTGGCAACAACCCCAAAAGGCTCACTCACCTTGAGCCCTATACACTGAGCTAAAGGAAAGGATGAATCATGTATGGTCAAGGCATCATCAGTATTGTCCATGGGTGATACAAAGTTAGGTTGAGCATAACATGCATAATAAGGACACGAATTTATATCATAGTCAAAAGAATTACAGAAATCACACCAAAAAGGAGCATAATAAGATCTAGAATAGAATACGCAAGGATCAGAAAATGAATATCTGGAACCACGACTAGCATTCTCAAACTCAAATGAATCCCAAGCAATCCACTCAAGCAAATACTGTGCCTCATCAACATTTTTACCATGAAAATCTCAATATTTTAAAAGAGTATGGGTTTTTCTATTCACACCCTCATCAATAATGTTTAAAATTTTCCATTTATCCACAAAATAACCACATTGAGCAAGAAAGACATTTAAACGCTTAAAATACCTCCAAAATAATTCATACTCGAATTGGGGAAAATGGAAAACTACCATTGTTTTTTCTATCTCAATTTTTTTTAAATTTTCAACTTCTTCTTTTTTTTTGATTTATTTTATTAGATTTTTTTTTCAGAGAAAAAAAAAGTGCTTAGTCAAACCTATCAGGAAAAACCCAATATTCAAGGCTAGTCATCGTCAACGGCGCCAAAAACTTGATAGGCCTGCAAGCGCATGGTGGCGTTGTAGCTAATCAAGGCCGATCTATTTGGGCTATGTTCCCACAAGATATACTAAGCGAATCAAAGTTTGATATTGAAACTAATTTAATTTATAGTATCTAACCTAGTGGATAATCAATCGAGGATTTATACAAAACTAGCAATCTCCCAATTCATGTATCAATCAAACACTTCTTCCTCTAATGGTTGTTTTAAAACCGATAATCGAATTATCGCAACTCTATTTCAAGGTGAAGTAAAATACCTAAATCAAATCAATCATCAATTTTCATCGATGTCTCGATTAGTTTAGGTTCATTAGGTACACAATTATCAAATTAATGGTTTCTCAATCTGTAATTCTCTTTCAAGACATCATGCAATCAAGCCAAATCCTAGGATTCTGGTATTTGAGATTTCACCTTTCATTCCATCATCCAAATACCCACAACATGCAAGAAACTGATCAAGTTTCTTACAAGACAATAAACTTTTAGAATTCGATAAAACAATCTAACAATTCCGAAAGTCCCAAATGACATCAACACAAGATCAAGAAACTAACAATTGTTTGTATAAATCCAAAATTAAAACAACAAAGATAATCAAAATACAAAACATAAAAATGAGAAAAGAGATAACAAGAGAAGAGGGAAGAGATGCTTAGCCAAAGAACGCGCTTAAACCGTCGTGCAAGCCTGGGATGGAATCCTTGCAAATCTTCACTTCAACTCAGTCTCTCTCTCCCCCGAATCTAAACTCTAATCCTAAGTAGAATGATATGCACAATGGAATGATGGGATGGTTCTTTCTGCTGCTTGAGGGACTGGTATTTATAGGAAAACCCAATCAACCTCAGCCACACGATGCGTGAAAACAAACAGGCTAGCAGTTACACCTCCACCACAGTTCGTGGTATCTACCACGGGCAAATGGTGGTGCTCTCTGGCTCATCATTCTTCTGTTCTTCTCTTGCTCCACAAGCATAGCAACTTAGGGGTATCTGTAGTGAGTCAAAATATACTCATCTAGGGTCAAATGTTGGGTAGAAAGACTTAAAATCCTGCAAAATACATCAAACACTTATACCCAAGCATAAATCAAGAATAAGAGTATAAATCATAGCATAAAGTACATAATTCTCCTAAAAATCTGGAAAAATGTTCCTCAAATGATATACACTTCAAGCACTTATCAACTACTCTTTCCCACTCCTGGCAATTCCCATCCATTTTTATTATGGTTTTTATTATTAATATTAATAAGTATTACCATTGAAATTATTATTTTTAATAATTAATAATAACAATTATGATCACTTAGTATTTTCGTAATTAATTAACAATAAATTTTTATTTATAAATTTTTTTTAATAATTATTATTGATCAACCATAATATTAACATTAATTATTTTCAATATTAATATTAATAATCATTATTAATTTTTATTAATAATTGATAAATTGTATAATTGCTAAATAATGGTTATTAACATTAATGATCATTTTTATTAATTATTATTAATCATACTAATAACAATTATATTCTTAACATTATTAACTATAATTTTTATGGATATTTATTATAATCAATATTATTCATTATTAATTTTTACTGTTACCAATATTAATAATTATTAATAATATTTGCAATAACAATAATAATTATTGATACAAATAGTAATTACTATTCCAATTATGGCTATTTTCAATAATATTAAAACATTATTGTTAACTTAATAATAATTATTACTATTAATATTCATATTTATATTGATAATAGTTTTAATAATTATTATTAATATTAATAATTATTAGCAATATTATTCTTAATATTAATAAAGGTACTATTGTAATTATTATCGTTAATTATGATTAATAGGAATAATTTATTATGATTTATTATTATTTTAATTGCTAATTAATAGTTACTACTATTATAACAATTATTATTAATTATTAATTGTTATAAATATTAATTGTTATTAATTATTAGCAATATCAATAGTAATTATATATTTTTGATATCAATAGTAATTATTATTAAAAATAAATAAATAAATATATAATTATTAAATTATAATTATTAACTTTGGCAATTGTTGTTTGTAATTATTAATAATAATTATTATAATTATTTTTCGTAATATTATAATCATTACATTGATAATTATGAATTATTATTAGTATTAGTAATTACTAATATTTATTATTAGTAATGTTAACTTTAATAATAATTATTATTAACAGCCATAATAATAATAATGATAATCAATATTAATATTGACATTAATTATTATCATAGTTATTACTAATATTCATTGATAAAAATAATTTTTAGAAAAACTATAATTATAATAATAGTTATGATTAATATTAATTATAATTTTTATTACTGTTGAGATTAATTTTTATATTAATAATAATTTTTATTAATATTAACAATTATTATGATGACTATTATTATTGATTGGATTTATTATTATAGTCATTATTGTTAATTATTATTATTATTATTGTTATTATTATTATTATTATTATTATTATTATTATTATTGTTATTATTGTTATTATTATTATTATTATTATTATTAGTATTATTATTAGTATTATTATTATTTTAAATAATGATTAAATTGTTATCTTTATTATTAATTAGTAATAATTATTATTATATTTATTATTAATTATTAGCTGTTATTATTAATATTTGTTTGAAATTACCTACAAGATTAATAATAATTATTTTTATTGTTAAAGATAATAATTATTATTAAGTATAATTATTAAATAATTAATTTTGAAACAATAAGTATTAATATTGATAATGACTAAAGTTAATTATTAAAATTACTAATATTAATACTAATTTTTATTTTGCTTGTTAATATTATTTATTATTATACATTATTATTGATAATGGTAATTTGTAATTTTTATTATTATTAATATTAAATTTAATTATTGTTATTTTTTTAAAATTAATGAGAGTAATTAATCATTATAATAACTATTATTGTATTTATTGCTAATATTAATGAATAGTAATAATAATCATTACAATAATTATAATTATTATAATAACAGTTATTATTAATATTAATAATTAGTAATAATTGTTAATAGTAATGTTAGTTTTAATGTTAATTGTAACTTTAATTAATATTATGGATAGTGGCAATTAATTTTATTATTATTAATATTAATAGAATTGTTATTGTAATTATTAATTTTTGTTATTACTAAAATTGATAATAATTATCATTAATGATTTATTGTTATTTTACTACCAATTAAAAATTATTGTTCTAATGATAATAATAATTTATTATTATTAATTATATTTATTATTTAATAATAAGATTAATAGTAATTTTTAATTATTGTTGTTATTATTTTTTAATTAATTATTAAATAAAATTTATTAATATTTATAATTATTAGTATTATTTTATATTAATATTAATTATAATAATTGTTGTTCTTAATATTATTAATTATTATTATTTTATTCTTAATTATTATGAATATAAGTATTTAGTATTTTTTATTATTATCAATATTAATATTAATTAAAGTTATTAATAGTTAATATTTTTATTCTCATTAATTTTTATTGTTACAGTTAATTAATGATAATTATTAATATTATATTATGTTACACAAATACCTAAGATGACTAATATCAATACTCTAACTTCATTCCACTCATTCCTACTCCTTTTCACTTCCACGTGTAACAAATCACTCTTACCCACATATTCATAATATGTACACATATTGGGTACCCAGATTACTTCATCACATTTACATGTAACCCAAATTTGCCTGAAATACAAGAAGCACTCGAACAACACTGGGGATAATATTTGAATGATAGGCGAGATATTGTAGCCCATGTCTTTCGATTAAAGCTTCAAGAGTTGACATGACATTTCAAGGAGAAAAACTTCTTTGGCACCACTGTTGCAGGTCTATTTGCATTTGTGCAACATTGTTTCCATAACTTTATTAATTAGGAAACAATTGTTTTCACTATGCTCTCACAAATTTGGGTACCTTGATGTGTTTCCTGTTTTGTAGATATATATGTTATTGAATTCCAAAAATGAGGGTTACCTCATGCTCATGTTCTCCCAACCCTCGCTACTAATGACAAACCTACATGCTCTGTGCATATTAATGCGTTCATTTGTGTTGACCTTTCTGATCAAGATAAAGCTCCGCTTGCATATGAAACTGTTACAAAGCACATGATACACGGGCCATGTGGCGTGCTTAATCCTTATTTTCCTTGTATGGATGGGTCAATGGGCACTACGAACTACCCTAAGGCCTTTACTAATGACACAACCATTAAAGAAAACAGGTTTGTTAGATATCGATGGCAGAATGATTACTATTAATGGCAACCTGATCGATACTCATCGGGTTATTCCATATAACTGTTATTTGTGTGTGATGTTTGATGCACACATCAATGTTAAGTGTTGTGCACAAAAGAAAGTTATCAAACACCTTCACAAGTATATGCATAAAGATCTCGATCGAGTTGCATTTGTCATAGAGGAAAATAGTCAATCTAATGGAGAAGGAGGCCAACATCAACATTCAAAAATGGATGAGATAACACGATACCTAGGTGGTAGATACGTATCCACTGTAGATGTAATTTGGCGAATATTTGAGCTTGAAATAACACACTAGTATCCATATGTGGAAATGCAGTATCATTTACCAGGGTAGCATAACATTGTTTTCAAAGAAGATGATGACTTGGATGATATTCTCGATATGGTGAGACAAACGATTAGTATGATCACAACACGGTTTCAAGTTAATGCATAAGACCTTGAAGCAAAGCGATACACATATGTTGAATTCTTGATGTACTATGTTTGGAATAGGAGTGCCAAAAAGTGGACTGAACGTCAACAGCGGGTATGTATCGAAAGGTTTCCATTTGTGAAACCTAGCTTAGGAGAGCGATATTACTTGAGAATGCTGCTTACTAATATTCGTGGGGCAACGCGTTTTGATGACTAGAGAATAGTTCATGGCACATTGTATCCTACATTAAATGAAGCCTATTGCGCAAGAGGATTGGTAAGTGATAAAAGTGAACGGGTTGATGCTCTTACAGAAGTAGCGACATGGGCTACTGGGGGCGCAACTACAGAGTATGTTTTGCTCTATGCTTATGTACAATGAGATTGCACAACCTAACATACATTGGGAAGGCCACTGGAAAGACTTAACTGATGACTTGGAACGAATATTGCAACGTGAACATCTGGATGATGGCTTACATTTAAGTATTGAACTAAGGAAAAATCTTGGTTTATATGAATTGCTGGTTATTCTAAATAGAAATGGTCGATCCCTGAAAGACTTCCCTCAGGTGCCATTGCCCTTTTCTGATTTTTCACCACAACATAGAGATCGGTTAATTACGGAGCAACTAGATTATCCCATTGATAAAGAAGCTGCTAATTTAAATTTGTTGCTTCCTATATTCAACTCCTACCAACTGGAGGTGTTTCAAAATGTTGTTACTACGGACGATTCCCATGAAGGAGAATGCTTCTTTGTATATGGCAGTGGCGTAATAGGCAAAATCGATGTTTAGAAAGATATTATTGTTGCACTTCATTCAAAAGGAAAAATTATTCTATCAGTTGCGTCGTCTGGAATAGCAGCGTTATTATTACGCTTAGGGAAAACTGCTTGCTCAATGTTCAAGATCCCTATTAATGTTATGGACACATCATATTGCTCATTTTCTAAGCTTTCAGAGTTGGCTGCGTTGATCCGCCAAACCGCATTGGTACTATGGGATGAGGCACCAATGACGCACCGTCACGTTTTTGAGACAGTGGATCGGCATTAAGGGATATATGTGGCAATCAACATCAACCATTTGGTGAAAAATTGTTTGTGTTTGGTGGTGATTTCAAACAAGCACTTCCTGTTGTCACAAAAGGTGGAAGAGCATAATAGTTGCAGCATCAATTTCTAGATCATGTTTCTGGCTGTATTGCGCAGTCATGCATTTAAGGATCAACATGCGAGTTAGGGATCCAAACTTACGCTATGATGAATATCGGTTGTGACATTTTGCGGAGTGGATCTTGAGTATTGGTAATGGAGCATTGGAAGGTATATCATTACAAGAAGGGAGCGAAGTGAATTGATTACAAATCCCTTTTGAGTTCCTTATACAAAATGACAATCATGGCTTGGACAACTTAATATCAAAAATTTACCCTCAGTTATCTATGAGATACAATGATGGTTCTTACATACAGGAACATTAATTATTATCATAATTATTACTAATATTCATAGATAATAATAATTTTTAGAAAAACTATAATTATAATAATTATGATTAATATTAATCATAATTTTTACTACTGTTAACATTAAGTTTTATATTAATAATAATTTTTATTAACATTAACAATTATTATGATGACTATTATTATTAATTGGATTTATTATTATAGTTATTATTGTTAATTATTATTATTAATATTAATAATTATTTTTATTAATGATTAAGTATTATCTTTATTATTAATTAATAATTATTATTATTTTATTAATTATTAGTTGTTACTATTAATTTTTATTATGAATTAATTACAAGATTAATATTAATTATTTTTATGTTAAAGATAAAAATTATTATTAAGTATAATTATTAACTAATTAATTTTGAAATAATAAGTATTAATATTGATAATTAGTAAACTTAATTATTACAATTAATAATATTAATACTAATTTTTAGTTTTGCTTCTTAATATTATTGATTATTTTTTATTATTACCAATTATTATTGATAATAGTAATTGGTAATTTTTATTGTTATTAATATTAACTTTAACTATTTTTATTGTTGTTAAAATTAATGAGAGTAATCAATCTTAATAATAACTATTATTGTATTTATTGCTAATATTAATGAATAGTAATAATAATCATTATAATAATTATAACTATTATAACAACAATTATTATTAATATTAATAATTATTAATAATTTTTAATAGTAATGTTAATTTTAATATTAATTGCAATATTTATTACTATTATTAATAGTAGTAATTAATTTTATTATTATTAATATTAATAGAATTATTATTGTAATTATTATTGGTTGTTATTATTAAAATTAATAATAACTATTATTAATGGTTTATTGTTATTTTGCTACCAATTAAAATTATTATTCAAATTATAATAATTATTATTTATTATTAATAATTATATTTATTTTCTAATAGTAAGATTAATAGTAATTTTTAATTATTATTGTTATTATTTGTTTATTAATTATTAAATAATATTTATTAATATTTATAATTATTAATATTAATTATAATAATTATTTTTATTTATATTATTAATTATTATTTTTGTTATTCTTAATTATTATGAATATAAGTAATTAGTAATTTTTATAATTATCAATATTAATATTAATTAATATTATTAATAGTTCATATTTTTATTATCATTAATTTTTATTGTTACAGTTAATTAATGATAATTATTATTATAATTGTCAATATTATATTATGTTACACAAATCATTAACTTAACTAATATAAATACTCCAACTCTATTCTACTCATTCCCACTCCTTTCCACTTCCACATACAACAAATCACTCTTATCCACTCTCACCCACTTCTTTCCACGTCTGCCCACTCCCTTCCAGTTCTTCATACTCCTTTTCACTGCTTTCTATTCCGCTCTTTTCTATTCCATTGTTGCAATATACCCTCGAAAGAAACAAAGCCTTAGCAGATAGTGTGAGGGTACCAATCATGCAGACCTACTTTCTTAATTTCCTTTCTCGTCCTCCTGCTTATTTGATTTAATTTTGTATTTTTTCCTGAAAGGTTGTAATTTTGGTCAATTGATTCATCAATTCGGTTTGTGGCTGGGTTAGGAAAGTGACATTCTTCATAAAATTTAAAATTAATTTTTATTTATTTTTCCTAAATAAAACTCACTAACAACGGCACCTTCTTTAAAAATTTTCACAATAAAACAAAAAAAGAAATGTTAACAAGCTCAGCCAGTGAACTAATCATTCTTGGACGATTGTGCTGGGACGATGGACTTGATTCTTATAGCATGCAATCAGTAGTATAAAAAAAAAAACTAGAGTTATACCCTTACGATGTAAAGTTGTGAGTTAAATAATTTTTTAATATATTATTAAGAGAATATATTTTTTAATAAAGAAGTAAACAATAAATTGATTTATTATATTATTTTGTTGATGCAAAAGTAAAGCGAGTATTCTTTAGTTTTTTCCTACTGATAATATACGTTTTTATTCTTAATTAATATCTAAGTCATATTTTTTGCTGTATTTGCATAACTAAATCATCTATATTTTATGATTAAATTTTATCATTAAATAATAGAAAAGTATGTGAGAAGTTACCTTATTAAATAGAATTAATGTTATATTAAACTTACATCCATCCTATATTGCATTTTATTTTTATTTTAAATCTCATGTGCCATCCTCTATTGCATTGAAGTATCTTACATGGCTATTCTCTCTTATGTGGCTTCCTATACGATAAGTTTACGTGTCACTTATACATGAGTTCAATCCAACTTTTAATATACATACATATATATATATATATATATATATATATATATATATATATATATATATGATGTCTGTCCTCAACTATGCTCAGATACGTCAGAACTTATGATATAAGACCAAACGCAGCGAGAGACTCGCGCGAGAAGAGAGAGAGCTGAGCAAGGAAGTGGTCGGTGCGAAGTTGTGCAGTGAACGGCTCACGCGCTCGGCTCGGCAAGCCGCTACGGGCTGCGAGGCAGCCCTTCCTAAATTTTTTTTGTCCTTCCCCCCCCCCCCCCAAAACGATGTCATTTTGGGGGTTTGACAACTTTTTTTTTTAATTAATGATAAAGCTGAGCAGGCGTGGGTTTCTTTTGACTTGCAAAATTGACAGTAGCATGTGAAATCTGTGAAAGCATATTGATCAGCCAAGATTCTTGGCTTTTGAATTTTTTATTTTTTTTTTGTGAAAACATGTGAAAGCATATTTGAGACATTTGTGAAGCACGAATTTGTGTATAAATATATACAATAGCTTGGTCGAGTTGGTTCACACTCACGAATTCATTCATATCTCCCCCTATGTTTTCAATATATCATTTTTCTTTGCATCTATATTCAATTTTCACATCAAGGAAGAAGTGAAAGAAAGAGTAAGAATTTATATTGTTAGCTTTCTTAAATGTTTAATGCTTGTATATTGAAGTTGATATTTTATTTCACTAATATTGTTATTTTTGTATTAGTAGAGAAACTTGTTGGTTTGTTTATTTTTTATTCATATATTTATGATAATGAATATATATTTTTAATATAGTAGCTATGATTTTATTTATCAAATGTTTTAGTAGAATAATTTTAGTGATGTTATTAAAAGATTTACGGGCATAAAAGTAGGATTCACTCTTTAGTGTAAATAAAAGAATTATATGTTAATGAATATGTTAATAAAGTGAAGAATTTGTATAATTTTATTCTTTGTGGTGAGACATTTTTAGCAACAATGAAGTGAAGTTATGAATGTATAAATTCATTTGTGTTAAATTCTTCATTATGTACTTTTAAAATTGGTAATTTTAGTTTTTAACATTGTTGTGGTTTGTGTTTGTAGAGAAGTTAGAGTTGCTCTTCCAATCAATAAACAAGTGATGAAAATTGTAAGTTGCTATTTAGTTTTTAATGTGTTAGAAAAAATTATTATGTGGTAGTTGATATGTTAAATGTTAAGAACATTATATTTTATTAATATAGTAGCAATGAGATGAATAATATAGTGGACAAATTGATTTGAAATTTTTAAATATTATTTGTGTAAGTAGGAGATAATTAAAATTTGATTCTATGTTGTGATTATATGTTATTAACTTAGCAATATGATTAAATGTTTTAGGAAACACTATGAGAATGATGTTTTCATATGTTTGAGCATGTGAATGAAGTTAAATAACTAAATTGGTGGGTCGGAAAATATGTGTGCATATTCTTCATTGGTTTAGTAATTAAATGTTTAAGTAAGGAGAAAAATTAACACATAATTGATTTCATTCAAGTAAATTGTGGTACAATATGGATTTAACAAAATCGTAGCAGAAAGTAGATAATGTACACATTATTTTTGTGCTTTAATTTGTGAAATTTATGTATATATATTTTCTTTTTTGTATACATTTCATTTTGTAGTCATTTTGATCCATCATATCTCAAACTTGTTGGTTGTTGTTATCATTCAGCTGTCTACCAATCAACTTCAAAATATATACATGGGATATTTATTGCATGTGATTTTCATGAGGACGATCTTGGTAAACGATCATTGCAAAAAATCGCACAAGAAAATTTAGGTGTAACGTCTAGAAAAAAGTTTTTGTTCAACAATGGGTGCTGTTTTCTCGGGTTAAATTTTTTTTTTTTGGGTTCTTGTTTAATATGGTCTTGGTCACCACCACAATCCATAAACACTATAAGTTAGAGAAAGGAATATGTTAGTGATTATGTTAATTCAAATTAATATGTTAGTTAACAAGAAGGATTTGTATAATATGTTTATATGTTCATATGATTATATGTAATGTCATGACCTTCATTTACTATAAGTCACTAATATATTGAACACGGTTAATTATAAATTTGTAGGTGGTAGCTTGATATGAAATATGGACCCTAACACTCCCCCATCATTCATGAGCTTGCTCGATGGTGATGATTCACCTCAAGCTGGGGGGAACAGTGCTACCCTAATCCCCGCACAGAATCCCCATGCCTCATACCCCCCATATGTACCACAAAACTACCATCCTTATCCGCATCATTCATATTACCCACCCCACCTTAGCTCGAGGATTCCAGGTGGTTCAAGTCAGAATCCTTGACCATATCCTCCACCATATTACACATGAATACATAACGAACCTTTCAATGTGCACGAGAGTGAATACCCGTACCACCCTCCTTACTATCCACAGCCACCTCCTCATCGAAATTACCTTTCTACGGGGAGCAACTCCACCCCCTCATCCACACCAACGGGGTCATTGGTCGGGTTGGGCCAGTCTGGGACGAACATTGAGGCAAGTACTGATGAGGGGGATGGGGATGGGGATGAAGTAATGGGAGGAACTATTGGTGGTGTGAAAAAGTGGACCGTTGACGAAGATCAATGGCTTATTCAGTCATGGATAAATGTAGGCACGAATCCTATTGTCAGGGCCGACCAAAAGAAGGCTAGCTTCTGGAATAGGGTGGCCTCTACTTTTAATGAGTATCGTCCATAAGGGGCATCAGCACGAACTTCAAAGACATGTAACAGCCGATGGCTTCGGTGCGCCCCAATAGTGAATAAATGGACATGTATTATGTTGGAAGTGGAATGTAGTAATCATAGTGGGTGGAATGATGCGAAAATTCTGGAATAGGCCCATAGATTGTACACTAAGCGTACAATGAAAAAGTTTGAGTTGGATCATTTGTACGAGATGCTCAAAGACCATCCAAAGTGGAGGGCAATATGTGACCCACCTAAGTCAGGGTCAGGATCATCAAAAAGGTCTAAACCTGTCAGTGAAGAGGCTGGAGATGAAGGTGTCGGTAGAAGTGAAAGACCCGAAGGTCGGAAAGCCGTAAACAGAAGGATGAAACAAAAGACAAACAACACCATAGTTGATCTAGTAACAACTGAGCTGAAGGACATAAAGAGTGCCAACGCTGATATGAATGAAATGTTCAAGGAGTTCATGATCACAACAAAACAAGAAAAAGCTCGAAAGATTATGATAAGGGAAGCAAAACTAAGGAGAGAGGAGGAGAGAATAATGACAGTAGACACCTCCGCAATGACTCCTGAACAAGCAGCGTACTACAACCAACTGAAATCAGAAATAATGCAAAGGGGATTTGGAAGCTCATGATCACATTAGTAATATGTCTCCCCTCCCCCTAATGTTCTAGATGAGGAGAACTATGTATGTCATTGTATGTTGTAACAGCCTATTATATTGCTTTTGTTTTCAATGTGTTGTATTAGACATGAGTTTCATATAATCATGTTATGATATGAAGTTCTGCAAAACGGGTGTGTTTATTATTGTTTAATAAAATGGTTATTCTTCTGTACATTAATGTATAAGCATTATTATGTTGCGCAGGTAGATTCTAATTGATCATTTTAATGTCGACATGCTGCCTATTGAGGAGGAATCATCGCCCTCCTCCTTAGCATCGTCTTCTTCATCACATGACGATTTCATGATCCCTGTCATGTCGGCGTACCTTCAATATCAGCAACAAGTGTAAGAACAAATGATGTTCCTTATAAAACTTAGGCAAGCATTAACAGAGATGACGCCATCGGTATCTACGCCTCGGATGAAAAAGAGATGTATTAAGAGAGATAAAGAAGTTGCCCACAATCACTTATACCAAGACTACTTCGCTGAAGATTTAGTGTACAACGAACATCATTTTTGGTGTAGATTCCAAATGCGGAGGCACTTATTTCTCCGCATTGTCGAAGCACTCTACAATAAGTCAGAATACTTTCAGGTTAGGTATGACGGGGGCGGAAGGCGTGGGTTGTCGCCATTAACTAAATGTACCGTAACCATGCGAATGCTTGCCTATGGTGTAGCAGTTGATTGCGTTGATGAGTACTTGAAGATTGGTGCGAGCACTGCAATTGAATATTTGAATGCCTGAAAAAGTTCGCCTTATGTGTCATTGAGGTATTCGGGGAGCAGTACTTGAGAAAACCAAATCAAGCTGATGTTGATCGCTTACTGCAAGTTGCTGAAACCCGTGACTTTCCCGATATGTTGGGAAGTATAGACTGCATGCACTGGGAGTGGAAGAATTGTCCAACGGCTTGGAGGGCATCATTTCAAAAGCAAGTTTACAAGGTGCCAACAATCATCCTTGACGTCGTTGCATCATATGACCTTTGGATATGACATGCGTTCTTCGGGTTGCCTGAAAGTCTGAATGACATCAACGTCCTTGATCGCTCACCTGTTTTCCAAGAGATGTATGAGGATCGGGCTCTTAAATGTGAGTATGTTGTCAATGAGCACCATTACAACATAGGATACTATCTTTCGGATGAAATTTATTCACAATGGGCGACATTTGTCAAAACGATCCCACTTCCCCAAGGGCCGAAGAAAAAACTATTCGCAGAATGTCAAGAATCAGTAAGGAAGGACGTTGAGCGAGCCTTCGGTGTGTTGCAAGCTCGATTTGTCATTGTGCGTGGCCCCGCTCGTCTGATGGATCCAACAGAAATTGGTAGTATTATGAGAGCATGTGTGATACTCCATAACATGATTGTGGAGGATGAGCAGGATAACTACGAGCTCGCATTTAACTACGACGTTGTCGAGGAAACTATCCTAGAGCTCGTTGTTAACCACGACGAACATCCATGCTATGAGACGTACTTTTAACGATCATGCCAAGTTCGCAACTCCAAAACGCATTTAGCTCTCCAGACGGACTTGATTGAGGAAATATGGAAGCGAAATTCGGGTCGGCGGTAGAGAGGATAGTCCATTGATTTTCATATTGTAATTTTTTTAAAATTGCTGAACTACTGTAATTTTTATCTCGTTCCATGTCCATCAATGTATCTTATGTTTTATTTACTATCCGACTCTTATAATTTCTAATTTGAAGCATTTGTGATTATGTATAAAATTCAATCTCTTGGGGTTTTTTTTGATTAGTTGTGTATGATAATTATTGCGTGCACATTATTTTTTTTGAACGAAAATCACACCCAGCTAACCAACCACCACAAAAAAAATAAAATAAAACTAAGCAAAGTTATTTTTTTCCAACGACAATAAGTTGTCTGCATTCATCATCATACTGTAATTTCTTTCATTCACCTACTCTAATTTTTATTTCGTTTCTTCTCAACCAACGTTTATTTTTAAATTTATTTATCAAACTCTTGTAATTACCATATTTAGGTATGTATTAATTTCTTAATTGAAACTCTTGCACTGTTCAAAAAATACAAATATGACATCCAATTAGTTGTGTTACCAAATTATTATGTCCAAATTATTTTTCGTATAAATAATTAAACCAAATAACCAACCACATAAAATAAAAATAAAACAATTAAATTTGATTAGGCATGAGTCTTTCATTGGAGAGAGTAAGGATTGCGAGCAAAAAGTTGGAAAGATGACTGATGTGACAGTGGTAGGGTCCAGCTGGTGAGCCAAAAGCTGGCTCACCATTGTTTTTGCTCTAAGAAGTATCCAAACACATCTATCAGTATCATTTCATCATCTTAGCTGGAAGACACAATCGCGGATTTCTATCTACAAACCGATCAACGTTCACATTCTCGTGCTCACTTTATTGAAGTTAAGATGGCATGCTTAAACAATTCATAGTAACTTATGCCATACAACAATGCCTGCAAATGGTCAACTTCTTAAAGGTTTAGGCATACTTGGTACACTCCATGCCCCAAACTCCTTGGTATGTGAGCTTCATGCCTACAATTTTTGGCACAATTCATTACGTGCAGCCAGCGGACAGTGATCAACTTCTTAAAGGTTTAGGCATAGTTAGACCTGACAAATGGATCATTTGGTTTGGATATGGGACGAGTCATGTTCGGGTCGAGTTATGTTCGGGTTAAGTGACATTTCAGGTCGCTTCGGTTTGGGTCAGGTATGGTTCAGTTCGGGTCTAGTTCGGGTCAGCCAATTTTTGGTCAAATACGTTTGTCATGCAAAAACAAGCAGCTTTGTAGAAAATTTCGGGTCGATTATGGCTCGGTTCGGGTCAATTCGGGTTTCGGGTCCACTTTCGGGTGAGCATATTTCGGGTGTCGAGTCGGGTATGGGTCTAGGTCATCCAGTTCGGGTTTCGGGTCTCGGGTCAGTTTTGCCAGGTCTAGGCTTAGTTGGTATACTCCATGCACCAAACTCCTTGGAATGTGAGCTTCATACCTATAATTTCTGGCGCAATTTATTACGTGCAACTGGGCATAATTGGATGGTCCATCCGTCCCATTTTCCACAAAGCATTAAAATAATGTTTGGTCGCCTATTGTAGTAACGAAGTAGTGTAGTTCCTACGGTAAGAGCTCTTTTTAGTTTTCTGCGTGGGTTGAGTTCGGATCTTGTGCAAGCTAATTTTTGTCTTAATCTTTTTCAACCTTTTCACTCTTGTGTTGTATTTTTTAATTCGGTGGATGACTTATTAAATTTTTTTTTGCTTTTCGTCCCTTTCTTTAACGGATTATTGAGGCTTTTTGATATATAATTCAATTCAACTAAACCTTTGCTTTTTGGTACTTTTTAACATCTCACTTTTTAAAAAATGAGCACATGAAAACAAAACATGTATAATTAAATTGAGTGAGTTATTGAATATATGTTAGAGAGTCGAACCTAAGTGTACAAATGTAGATATTAGTGACTTACACAATATATGTTGGTGAGGCAAATTCAGGCATATAAACTGTATGTATGCCCGGGGCTAGAGACGTAGTGCAAGTATCAAATGCTACAAATAATTACGAAAACAAGCTTTAATTCAGTGGTCAGATGCATTATTAGTAATGTAAAGGTTACAAGTTTAATCATAATGTGCTTCTCCTAATTGTTTATTTTTAAAAACTATTCCCTCGACAGGAATTGCTTCATCAGGATGACTTTGCTGAAACTAAAACTCAAAAGATCGGGCTTTCCGTATACCAAGAATTATTTTTTTAGAATTTTCAATACCATGGTTTTAAATATGGATATCACTTATTCTGTTAGAGATCATATCTCACCAAAATATAACAAAAATAGCTCAGTAAAACGTTAGAATTTTCCATATCAGGTTTTGTTTGATATATTTGAAAACTTTTACACACCTAGACTGTCTTTTTAAGAGAGCTATTATAAAATGTTTTGGTGAGCGATGATATACATTCAGTGAGTTATGATATAATAGTGAGCATGTAATAGTGGGTTATATAACATATGCCTGTAGGCCAAACCAAAGTGTACATGTGCAGGTGTCACTGAGTTATACAATATTTTTAATAAGTGGAATCCAAGTACACATAAGTAGTTATTAGTGAGCTACACAATATTTTCAGTAAACTGTTAATCAAATTAATAGTATGAATAGGAAAAAAGATAACAACAACACCACAACCAACAACAACAACAACAACAACAATAATAATAATATCTTATTATGTACATTAGCAAGCACATTCACATTCTTATCTATATTCTTAGCTGTGGTATACTGATATGTTTCGTAAGCAATACGCCATGCACGTCTTCTGAGGTGTTATGATATACATTTTGGTGAATTATGATATATTTTAAAAGTTTTATTCATGTGCAGTACGTCTTTCTAAAAGAATCATTGTATAATGTTTTGGTAAGCTGTGACATACATTTAGTGAGTTGCGATATAATTGTGAGCAGATGTTAGTGAGCTATACAATATATGCTAGTGAGCCAAATGTAGGTGTACAGGTGCACGCGTTAATGAGTTACACAATGTTTTTAGTGAGTAGAACTCGATAGTAATACAGAAATAGGTATTGTAAGCTACATGGTATTTTTTAGTGAGCCATGATTCAAATTAATAATGTAGAAAAGAAAATAAAAAAAGGGATCAAGTAAATATCTTTTTTAAAAAAGAAAGACCATAGTTCTACCAACCAAAAAAGAAAGAGTCTTGTTGAATATAAAGAGATTAAGGGGAAAATCCCGGTATAAATGATAAATTATTAAAAAGGGAAGAAACATTTTTTTTATAAAAAAATTACTAAGAATGCTTGCTAGGAGCAGGGAAGCCCCACCCTAAAGGAATAACTAAGGGAATTGAACCACTAGGATACTCGACCTCATGTGAAGCAAAAGCATGCAAAGCAATAAATGATGTGGATAAGACCAAGTGTACCAACCACTGGATATGCCCAGTTGTGTGGTATAAGAACTGAATCTTTGGATTGTACCAAGGAAATATTATGGACTCATTACCGGGGCGCCTTTTTCAAAAATGTTTGTAATATGCCGTTTAAGTGCGCTTGACATAATTTGATCCAAAAGAAATTGATTTATTTCATTAGAAATTTTCTCCAGACTCAAATTGAAAACTTCGCTTAATAATTACTTGGTTTTTTCAATCAGTTGTTAGATTCAAATCTCGAGAGTCACGAAAAATGAACCCAAAATTAATAAAATTGATTTTTAAATTTGGGAAAGAGTTAAATTTAGGCAAGTAGAAGTGTAATGCACTGTATTTTAAATAGTATAATATAATTTTCCATAGATGGCTGATTGGTCAGAAATGCGCGGGCAGACATACACATACGTGTGCGCGCGCACGCACACACACATGCATATATATATATATATATATATATATATATATATATATATATATATATATATGGTGGCTACTCAAGTAAGATAAACTGCTTTGTCAGATGAGTAGGATGAGGTATGGAGGTGCTATTTGCCTCTCAACCAAAATTGATCACCAAACATAATATTGATGACCACTGAAACTAAAACTATTGATTATAACCTTAATTACAAGTAAAAACATATATTATAATTTTTAATGAAAGTAATGTTCAAAATACATCAAAAATAAAGCTCTCCAAACTATAATTGAGAATATGGTTTATGATTAATGAATAGGTTCATGATGTTCACCATGGATAAATTAATAAATCCCTAAAGATAATTCTTATGATCACTAAAACCAAATCTATTGATCTCTAACTAATATCATAAATAAAAATATGTGTGATAATTTTTTCTGAAAATAAAGCTGAAATTTCAACTAATAAAGCTCACGTAACAAGAACTGAGTGGATAGTTTATGATCAACAAACACATTCATTATGGTCACCATAGTTAGATCAATTGATCACCAAACATAATTCAGATGATCACTAAGAGTAGATCTATTGATCACCAATAACCAAAAAAAAAAAAAACTTATCTTATGATTTTTGATGAAAATGAAGCTGCACTTATCAGAAAAAAAAGAAGAAAACAGCTCACCTAACTACAAAGTAAGTGTATAGTTTATGATTAACATATGTATTTACAATGATCAACAATAGTAATTTCATGATCAGTATATAAACGAAACATTCTACACATATTGACGATAGATGCAATCACCAAACATATATAACTCTTATGATTACCACAAGAAAATCTATTGATCACTAACTAATATCATATTCAAAACATATCATATTCAAAAACATATGTTATAAATGCAATAGGTGGCGGATATGTTTGGTGACTAGTGCCGTCAAAATTTAACCCTACAAGATTACCAACC
>JACYFF010031952.1:68526977-68593399 GCA_017589665.1 Selenicereus undatus | reverse complement strand
TGAAAAGAACAACCAATGGTATGCAAGCTGCAAAAGATCTTGTCCCTTGAAGACTATTGGCTGGCCGTAAAGGGGTTTCTACATTTTGGCTGGTCACATGTTCTCAGCCTAGTATTCTGCTTGTTTAAGCTTAAATATGAGCTAATGAAAGTGTAAACATCATTAGTCTTGCTTTCCTTAATGTTAAGAATGTAATTAGATTCGTCTTAAGTATGCTTTGTACATGGTTAGTCTTAATCGTGACGCTTAGGCTAGTTTAATACCTTTCCTCCCTGGGAAGGAAGGCTAAGGTGTTTGCTTACTTGTTAGTGTGCTTTCTAGGTGTGTAACAAAAGGAAATGTTGGCCATTTTTGCTGAACGCTTTGCATTTTGAATGAGAAAAACCATAGAGATCATTTGAAGCTTTCTTGTTCAAAAAACTTAACTTGCTTATCCTTAACTAGGCCGGTTAAGGTGGTGATCAAGTGGGTCCTAACTTTGATTAAGTGGTGATTTTTTGTATCTTAATCAAACTTAGAGGCCCTAACCTTGGTTTTGGTGGTGTTTCTGTATACAAAATCCAAGATTAGCTCTATCTAAACCATCCATTTCAGTCACAGGTTCTAAGTGAAACCGTGAGTGTTCTTGTTCTCCATTTCAGTCCATAGCTCTCTCCTTGATACTCCTTTGTTTATCCTTCATTGTAAGCTTGATTCTATTGAGATTTACATCATATTTGGTATCATAGCTTGGCTTCTCTTAGGCCTGGTAGGTCCCTCACCTTCCAAAAATCCATCCCACTCAAAAATCCAAACACAAATTCAGTTTTATACACGGTTTGAGTGAAAACACAAAACTTGAAAAACTTGCTGTTTTTAGCCGTGTCTAGTAGAACAATAGCACGGTTAGCCCATGCCATTAAGCACGTCCGTGCCACCCCTATTCCATGTTGTATAACTTGCTTAAGCGACCAAGTTCAAGCATGACTTTGATAAGCATGACCTTGGAAGAAAGGTTCGAAGCTTTGATGAAGCAAAATGAGTTCTTGGCCAGCAAAATTCGAGAAGAGTCACAAAAGAATCAAGAAACTCAAGCACAAAATGAGTACTTGAGAAAGCAATTGGGTTTGATTTTGAGGCAAAAGCAAAAAGTGAATGAAGATACTCTGTAATCTGAACCTAGGAGGTATGAACGAGTCTTTAGCCATGAAGTTGATTCTTCAAGTGAAGAAGAACCAACTAGAATGATGAGAGGAGAGCCACAGTTTCAAGCTAATTCCAATGATTTCAGAGCGGAAGTTCCTGAATTTGAAGGTAAGCTTGATCCTGAAGAGTTCCTTGATTGGTTGCATACTGTGGAGAGTCTTTGAATATAAACATGTTCCTGATGATAAGAAGCTTAAATTGGTAGCTTCAAGACTCAGAAAGTATGCATCTATGTGGTGGACAAACTTAGGTGCTAAACGGCTAAGAGAAAGGAAATCAAAAATCCGTACTTGGGATAAAATGAAATGCAAACTCAAGGCATGTTTTCCACCACTAACCTACGTTCAGGATTGTTATTCTCAGCTTCATAACCTTACTCAGGGTAATATGAGTTTTGAAGAATATAAACGTGAGTTTGAAAATATGCTTATCAAGTGTGATATTCAAGAGCCAGAAGAACAAACCATAGTTAGATACCTTGGAGGACTTGATCCTAGGTACTCTAATGTGGTTGAATTGCAAGCATATACTTCGTTTGATGATGTTTGTGTCTTGGCACATAAAGTGGAGCAGCAAAAGAAGGTAAGACCGCCCTTTGAACCCGGCTTTTAACCCGGAACCAGCCTTTTAATACGGGGAGTTCCAATCCTGTTCCTAAGCCACAAACTCCATCCCCTTCCTTCCCACAAAGAACCCCAGCACCGCAAAGAACCCAAGCACCTCAAAATAGACTTAACCCCAATCCCATGAGCAACAAAAGGTGTTTCAAATGTCAAGGGCTTGGACACATAGCTTCGGAGTGTCGAAACAGAAAGGTAATCACTTTGGCTGAATGGACAATCGTGAAGGAGAGCTTTGAGGAGGAAGAAAATGAAGTTGAAAGTGAACCAAAACTTGAGGAAACTCAAGATGAAGTTGTTGAAGAGGCCGATGAAGGTGGACTCTTGGTTTTGAGAAGAGTTCTAATCAACCAAAAGGGAGTTAAAGATGAACAAAGGGAGAACATTTTGGATACTCGTTATACTATCCAAGGGAAAGTGTGCTCTTTGATCATTGATGAAGGGAGATGTGCAAATGTAGTTTCTCTAAGGATGATTGAGAAACTAGGGCTGCAAACAATGACTCATCCACATCCATACAACATCCAATGGCTAAATCAAAGCAAGTGAATTCAAGTTAACTCTCAGTGCTTGATTTCTTTCTCCATTAGAAAGAACTATCAAGATGAGTTATGGTGTGATGTGATTCCAATGGATGCATATCATATGCTATTAGGAAGGCCATGGTTGTATGATCGAAAGGTTATGCACAATGGATACCTAAACAACTACTCCTTTACCAAGGATGGCGAGAAGATCACCCTAGTCCCTTTATCCCCATCCAAGCTCTATGAAATCCAGCCATAAAAAAATCCCAAACAAGTTGATTACTTATTATCCGTGAGTGAACCCATCCTAAAGCCTTCTCAACATGAGTTTAAGGCCTTAAAAGAGTGGATACTAAGCATGCAAGACAAACTAGAAAGTTTGATGCCCACTTACCCCATTGCAAGAACACTCATTAAAAACTTCTGTCATTTGTATCCTGAGGAGATACCTCCGGGTTTACCTCCCAAAAGAGATATCCAACACCACATTGATCTCATTCCTGGTTCAATCCTTCCAAACAAGCCAACTTATAGGATGAACCCAAAGGAGATCATGGAAATTCAAAGGCAAGTCGAGGAGTTGATGTCAAAAGGGCTTGTACGTGAGTCCTTAAGACCTTGTGCCGTACCTGCCTTGTTGGTTCCAAAGAAGGATAGTAGCCAACGAATGTGTGTGGATAGTAAAGCCATGAACAAAATCACAATTAAGTATAGGTATCCCATACCTAGGCTTGAAGATATCTTGGATGAACTACATGGCCCTAAGGTATTCTCCAAGATTGATCTTCGAAGTGGATACTACCAGATTAGAATCCGTGAGGGAGATGAATGGAAGACTGTATTCAAGACTAAAGGTGGTTTGCATGAATGGCTTGCTATGCCATTTGGTCTTTCTAATGCTCCTAGTACATTTATGAGGCTAATGAATCAAGTATTCAAGCCTTACATTAGCAAGTTCATGGTAATCTACTTTGATGACATTCTGCTTTACTCCAAGGACAAGCAAGCACATCAAGATCATCTCAATCAGATTATGCATGTCTTGGAACGTGAAAAGTTGTATGGTAATCTTAAGAAATGTACTTTCTTCACTCAAGAAGTTACATTCTTGGGTTACATTATTTAAGAAGATGGCATAAAGGTAGATGAAGGGAAGATAGAGGCTATTCGGTCTTGGCCACAACCACAGAGCATACATGATGTTCGAAGTTTCCATGGCTTAGCTTCTTTTTATAGGAGGTTTATTCGAAATTTCAGCACCATAATGGCCCCCATGACTGAAGTGCATAAGGGTGCATCATTCAAATGGAACCCCAAAGCACAATCTACCTTTGAAGAAGTAAAGAAGAAACTAACTCAAGCACCGGTCCTAGCACTGCTGTGCTTTGAGAAAGTTTTTGAAGTTGAATGTGATGCATCTGGAGTGGGAATAGGTGGAGTTCTTACTCAAGAAGGTAAACCATTAGCCTTCTTTAGTGAGAAATTATGTGAATCAAGAAGAAAGTATTCCACTTATGACAAGGAATTCTATGCAATAGTTCGGTGTTTAGAGTATTGGAGCCATTACTTGGTGGCTAGTGAGTTTATATTGCATTCTGATCATGAGGCATTGAAGTACCTTAAAGGCCAACACAAGCTTAACTCACGCCATGCTAAATGGGTTGAGTTCCTTCAGTCATTCCACTTCACCATCAAGCACAAATTAGGAGGATTAAATCAAGGTGCAGATGCATTATCAAGGAGACATCTCCTTTTGTTTCAACTAGATGTTCTTATTCTTGGTTTTGAGCATCTTAAGAGTTTGTATGCTGAAGATGAAGACCTTGGGGACCTATATTTTGTATGTTTGAAGCACCCCAAGGGAGATTTCTTAGTCCAAGAGGGCTATTTGTTCAAAGGAGTACTGCTGTGTATTCTTAAGTGTAGCACCCGTGAGCTCTTGATTAGAGAGGTTCATGGTGGTTCCTTTGCTGGTCATTTTGGTGAGTCAAAGACCTTAACCATGTTAAGGGAACATTAGTATTTTCCAGGGATGGAGAAGGATGTTCAAGACATCCTAAGAAGGTGTGGTATGTGCCAAGTAGCTAAAAGTCATACCTTACCCCACGGTTTGTACACTCCACTGCTTGTGCCTACTCTACCTTGGGTGGATGTGAGTATGGACTTTATTTTGGCTTTGCCTAAGACCTAAAGGGGCAAGGATTCCATATTTGTGGTGGTGGACAGGTTTTCGAAGATGGCACACTTCATACCTTGCAACAAAACCAATGATGCTACACACATTGTCGAGTTATACTTCAAAGAGGTAACAAGGCTGCATGGTATCCCTAAGTCCATTGTTTCAGATAGGGATACGAAATTTCTAAGTCACTTTTGGATCACTCTTTGGAAGAAGCTTGGTACTAAGTTGCTATTTAGTACCACTTGTCATCCCCAAACTGATAGGCGAACATAGGTAACTAATCGAACCTTAGGTACTCTCCTAAGAGCTTTGATTAAACCTCACACTAAAGCTTGGGATTTACTCTTGCCACATGCTGAGTTTGCGTATGACACAGCTGCCAGCAAGGCTACTAATCTTTCACCATTTAACGTGGTGTATGGGATTGATCATTTAAGTCCCAATGATCTTACTCCCTGGCCTTAAGACCAAAAACCAAATGCTAATGCAGAAGCAAGAGTGAAAGCGATTCAGAAGCTCCATGAGTTAGTAAAGGCTAGAATTGGGAAGACTAATGCATCCTATAAAGCCCAAGCCAACAAGCATAGGAGAAAGATTGTATTTGAACCTGGAGACCTAGTATGGATTCATTTAAGGAAGGAAAGATTTCCTTCTAAAAGGAAGAACAAACTCATGCCAAGAACTGAAGGTCCATTTGAGGTCTTGGAAAGGATAAATGACAATGCTTATAAGGTTGATCTACCTGGGGATTATGGAGTTTTAGCCATATTCAATGTGGCAGATTTGAGCCCCTTCCATCTTGATAATTCTCCATCAGATTTGAGGATCAAATCTTTCCAACAAGGGGATGATGATGGAGTCCTACCTAGCCATGACCTTGCCTATGATGTACCAAGTCCAGAATGTCCAAGAACAAGGTCCCAAGTTCAAAGGATGGCTCACATTTTGCAAGACTTTTAAACAGCTACAATCGGGTTGCTTGGCCAGAAAATGCCCGGTTTTGTTCATCTCATTACTTAAGCTACATTGTGTCTTAAGTTCAGGTCGAAGTATTCATTTCCAATCATGCACACAAGAGGATGGGAGATCAAGGCGTTTTGTCTAACCGACCTGTTTTGGTTCAAAACTACATGGTTAAATGTTTCAGTTGAATTACCCTACTTAAACTTGTTTTAACCTTGATTTGTTGCAAGGGGGTTTGTACACACCCTAAGGTTTCCCCGCATGGCCTGAAAACCATATCATACTCACTTTTGCTAAGCTTAAACCAGGTCAGAAAACCGGGTTGCAAACTGCCTGTGAACCCAGTTTGATGCAGCCGGCTGGTTTTACCTTTAGCCGTGGTTTTCTTCCTTACTAGCTTGAGTGGCACATGTCCCAAGGTGTCTAGAGGGCCAATAATTAGCTACAAAAGGAGAAGGCATTGAAAAGAACAACCAATGGTATGCAAGCTGCAAAAGATCTTGTCCCTCAAAGTCTATTGGCTGGCCGTAAAGGGGTTTCTACTTCGGTTGGTCACATGTTCTCATCCTAGTATTATGCTTGTTTAAGCTTAAATATGAGCTAATTAAAGTGTAAACATCATTAGTCTTGCTTTCCTTAATGTGAAGAATGTAGTTAGATTAGTCTTAAGCATGCTTTGTAGACGGTTAGTCTTAACCGTGAGGCTTAGGCTAGTTTAATACCTTTCCTCCATAGGAAGGAAAGCTAAGGTGTTTGCGATTGCTTGTTAGTGTGCTTGCTAGGCATGTAACAAAAGGAAATCTTGACCATTTTTTCTGAACACTTCGCATTTTGAATGAGAAAAACCATAAAGAGCATTTAAAGCTTTCTTTATCAAAACACTTGCTTATCCTTAACCAGGCCTGTTAAGGTGGTGATCAAGTGAGTCCCAGCTTTGATTAAGTGATGATTTTCTGTATCTTAATCAAACGTGGGGGCCCTAACCTTAGTTTTGGTGGTGTTTCTATATCCAAAATCCAAGATTAGCTCTATCTAAACCATCCATTTAAGTCACGGTTTCTAAGTGAAACCGTGAGTGTTCTTGTTCTCCATTTCAGTCCATAGCTCTCTCGTTGATACTCCTTTGTTTATCCTTGATTGTAAGCTTGACTCTATTGAGCTTTACATCATCTTCCTTCTACCGAAATGCATTCTTGATTCACTTTTGCAAATCCTTGCCTTAGTGAAGCTTGAATACATCTGTAATTCTACTAAAACATTTAACCGTGCTGTTTTGAACCAAAACTGGCCGGTTTGACAAAAGACCTTGATCTCCCATCTTCTTGCGAGCATGATTGGAAAAAAATTCTTGGACCTGAAAGTAGACATCATAAGGATTCCAAAAATGTAAAAATTCAAGACTTAAGCCATAATGTAACTTAAGTAATGAGATGAATAAAATCGGGCAATTTCTGGTCTTTAAACCCGGTTACTTCAGTTTGGCTCTTCTCTATCATTTGAGCCATTGCTTAGACATTGGAGTTCGCAATGGACCTTGTTGGACTTGTTGGACCATCTTCCCTGTCAATGGTGGTGGGGACTCCACATGAAAGCTTACCAAGAAGATCATTACCTTGCTGATTTGAGGATCAAACTGATGGAGTCCCCACCACCATTGACAAGGACGAAGGTCCAACAAGTCCAACAAGGTCCATTACAAACTGCAAAGTCCAAGCAATGGCTCAAATGATAGAGAAGAGCCAAACTGAAGTAACCAAGTTTGAAGACCAGAAATTACCCAGTTTTGTTCATCCCATTACTTAAGGTACATTGTGGCCTAAGTCTTGAATTTTTACATTTTTGGAATCCTTATGATGTCTACTTTCAGGTCCAAGCATTTATTTCCAATCATGCTCATAAGAAGATCGGAGATCAAGGCCTTTTGTCAAACCGACCAGTTTTGGGTTCAAAATTATACGGTTAAATGTTTTAGTAGAATTACCCTACTTAAACATGATTTAACCTTGATTTATTTATAAGGGGTTTGTACACACCCTAAGGTTTCCCCCTATGGCCTGAAAACAAAATCATGCTCAATTTTGTTAAGCTTAAAACTAGTCTAGAAACCGACTCAATTCTGCCTATGAACCCGGTTTAGTGCAAATCGATTATTTCACCTTAATCCGTGGGTTTGCTCCATTCTAGCTAGATTGGCACATACTCCAAGGCTTTGCATATGTTTTAAGGCTTCTAGAACAGCAATCATTGGTTGCAATCTTGAAAAGAACGACCAATAGCAAGCAAGCTGCAAAAGGGGATGTCTTATGGCTCTCACTGGTCAGTCGAAAAGGGGTTCTACTTTACGGCTGCCCCCTTTCCATTTGCTAGACAATCTAGTTGTATTAAGCTTAAATAAGCATGGTTAATATGTAAACATCATTTTTTTTTCTTTCTTTGATAATTTGGATGTAACTAGATTAGTTGTAATCAAGCTTTGCACACGGTTAGCCTAAACCGTGAGGATTAGCCTTAGTTAATACCTTTTCTCCCTAAGAAGGAAAGCTTAGGTGTGTGCTTGCTTAGTTGTGTGCTTGCTAGGCTTGTAATCTTAAGGTATTCATGGCCTTTTGCTGGTTCATAAGCTTTGATATTCAGAATACATTTTGAGAGCTTCTTGCTTTCGAATTTCAAAAACTTCACTTGCTTATCCTTAATTTGGTCGATTAAGGTGGTGTTCAAGTAAGTCTTAACCTTTCTTTAAGTGGTGTTTCTATATCTTAATCAAAGATTAGGGACCCTAAGCTTATGTTTGGTGGTGTTTTTGTATCCAAACATCAATTTAGTTCTGTCAAAGTTCTTGATTATCTACACGAGTTCAAGGAGATCTAAGCTAGTTTTCAGTTTGCAAACCGTGTGCTTTTGATCTCTAGCTTTAGTTTTCATTCCTTCCCTTGATGATACATTATATTTGGTATCAGAGAAAAGGTTTCTCCTTGGCTTTGTACGCCATCCCACTTCCAGAATTCACCCATTCGTTCCCTTTCCGCAAACATTTCAGTTTCACTTTCAGTTTGAGTGTAAACAGAATCCGTGAGTATGAGTGCTAAAAGCATGACCTTGGAAGAGAGATTTGAAGCCTTGATGAAGCAAAATAAGTTTCTGTCTAGAAAGATTCAAGAGGATTCTCAAAAGACTCAAGAGACTCAAGCACAAAATGAGTACTTGAGAAAGCAATTGGGTTCGGTTTTGAAGCAAAAGCAAAAACTAAATGAAGACACTTTTTCATCTGAACCTAGGAGGCGTGAACAAGTCTTTATTCATGAAGTTGATTCATCAAGTGGAGAAGAACCAACTAGAATTATTAGAGGGGATCCACAGTTTCAAGCTAATACCAATGACTTCAAAGTAGAAGTTCCTGAATTTGAAGGTAAGCATGATCCTGAGGATTTTGAAGAGGAGGAAAATGAAGTTGAAACTGAGTAGAACTTAAGGAAACTCAAGAGGAAGTTTTTGAAGAGGCTAATGAAGGAGAACTCTTGGTTTTAAGGAGAGTTCTAAGCAACCAAACAAGAGTTAGAGATGAGCAAAGGGAGAACATATTCCACACCGGGTGTACTACCCAAGGGAAAGTGTGGTCATTGATAATTGATGGAGGGAGCTGTGCAAACGTGGTTTCTCTAAGCATGATTGAGAAGCTAGGCTTGCAAACAATGACTCATCCACATCCTTACAACATCCAATGGCTGAATCAAAGCAAAGGAATCTAGGTGAACTCTTGGCGTTTGATCTCTTTCTCTATTGGAAAGAACTATCAAGATGAGTTATGGTGTGATGTTATTCCTATGGATGGATGTGATACGTGATGGGGGACCATCTCCATAACCCTTCCAACATCTGCCCCTCCATCCCACAAGAGCCCAACATCATCAAGGAAGTTAAAGAAGTGCAAGCAATGGTCAAGAACATCATAAACAACACCAATGACCCACTACCTAGTTTGGCAAGAATTTAGCCTGATTTTCCAAGCCTGATTACCCAAGCTTAAGGTGGAATTAAGAGGCTAAATATCTACTTTTTGGAACCCTTAATATGTCAGCTTCAAGGGCATATAAAGAGTTCTAGGTTAGCTCCCTAGGTAATAAGTCAATTGGAGCCTTTTTCCAAATGCTGCAGAAACTATCCTAATCTGCATATGCTAAACCTTTTGCCCCATATCTCCCAAACGGTAGCTCTAAATTGCTGTAAACATAATGCACGTGAAAGCTGACTTCCTAAGCTTTCCAGAAACGTCTATTTCACCCAATTCGAGTGAGAAGCCTAGGAGATATAGCTGTTTGAAGTTGACAATTGTAAACTAAAAAGTTGCTGACAAAAGCATTAAGCACTTTTCAGATTTTGTCTTTGCCTTTTGGTCTCCTCTTGCTTTTTGGATGTGAAAGACCCCTTTGTTTCATCTTGTTAGAGGCTCCCATTATATAAGGGAGGCCTTAGTTTGTAAGAGGACACTTTTGAATGAATTTGAACTTTGAGTTGTGAAAACTCTCTCCATTCTCTCTCAAAATTTCTAGTGTTATATCTTGAGTGTTTGGCAACCTCAAGTGGGTCTCTAGGTCTTCTTAACTCAAATAAGAAGGTGATTCATTTCTATAACTTAGTTAAAGAAAGAAGATTGCCCAAGTGTGCAAACCAAGATGGGTCTTCAATCACCCTTGCTAGTCCACTTGAATTCTATCTTGGTTCTTGGTTACTTTGGTTCGTGTTCTTGAGTTTGTGGCAGAATACTTAGGATCAAGGCCACCCAATTATCTAACAATTGTTTGCTCTTCAGGTTCCTGAATGTCACAATTAATTAGGAGCTGTTCGAATTCTCTTGTGTATTCCTCTACAGTTAAATTCCCTTGAGTGAGATTACGCAATTTGGAATAACTGTCTTGGAGATACGTTGCTGGGAGGAATTGGGACTTCAACTTGGACTTCATTTTCTCCCATGTCCTGATCTTACCTTTTCTATTTCTGGTTCTATTAGTACAAAGGTTTGTCCACCAAAGGGACGTATACCTTCGAAGCCTAAGTGCAACCAGCTTTACTTTTTTGTCATCTGGAATGTCCTTGTAATAAAAAACTCGTTCTATAGTGTGTAACCATTCTAGAAACTCATCAGGATCTAATTTACCCTCAAACTCAGGAATTTCAACTTTGAAATCATTTGAGTTTTTGGGCGTTCTTCTAGCACCTCTAACCCTTCTTTGAGGTTCTTCATCACTTGAAGAACTATTCAAGTTACTTGCTTCATCTTCATCATGAACAGATGCACTTGGACTTTCAAGAGCCTTTTGCTTCTATTTCATGTCATCTCCCAGTTTCTGTCGCAAGTACTTATTTTGTTTCTCCAATTCTGGCTTTGAAGAAGACACGACTTGATAATTCATCATGAGAGCTTCAAACTTTTCTTCAAAGGTCATTTCACTAGTACTAGCGATGTTGAAACTCAAGAACACGAACCAAGGCTGGAAACTTGTTTTTTTTGTGTTTTGAGATTTGTTGCGTGACTCGGGAGAGAAACATGTGGGGGTTTGGTTTCAGGCTAAGATGAAACTTACTCTGATGCCAAAATTGATGTAGTCATACTAGGAAGAGAGGGAATGAAAGGAAAGCTTAAGTGTTTAGTGAAAGAAGAGAAGATGGCGTTGGGAAACAATGAAAATGGCGTGGAGAAGGAAGGAGAAAAGAGTTCCTTGAACAAGGTTCAATGGCTTGAACTGAAAGATCGATAAAACTGAAACATTTCTTAGATATAGATTTCACCACTAAGAACTGTTTCAGGGCCCTTAACCTTAGATTAGGATACAAATATCACCGCCTAATTAGGATTAAGACTCACTTGAACACCACTTTAATTGGCCGAATTAGAGATAAGCAAGTAGAGAATTTAAAGTAACACACAGAGAAGTTTATACTCAACTTCTGATTTCAATTTTTCAACACCCTTTACAAAAGGGATGTCCACCCTTCTTACAAGGTACGTCCAGCCCTTTCCTTAATCATTAGGTAATCCTTAATAGATTACTTAACACTTAGGAAAGTCACTAAGTACAGTTAACTAGCAAAACATACGGTTTAGTACATAACTGACTTAAAACAAGCACAAACGAATGCAATGGCTTAGACCTAATTAACTTAAGCTAGTGTTTGCTGATTCTAGGTTGCATGAGTCATGTTTCCTCCCTTGTAAGGAAAGAACACACAACTGGCACCTCAAAAGTAGGAGAGGAATACATGCGTGACACCTCGTGCTGAAGTGGACAAATGAGTGCTTGCAAAATGGATGAATCTTCCTCTTCAACGTGGCACTTGCTACCTTCATGAGTCACCTAGTGACTAAGATCAAGCTCCCATCCAAGCACACATACACATTGAAGGAGAAAACCCACCTAAGAGGGAAAACTCCTAGGCTAAGCAAACGGCTGCCTGGGTGGCGCATGCAGGCTGACTTTCAATGCTATTGGGCCACTGCATTTTAATGACTAAGTCGGGGTTTTCTTTAGGGGGGAAACCTCAAGATGTCTAGAAACCCACCCTTTTTTAAAATCTTGATTTAGACATCATTAAGTACCTTAACCTCCATGATCTTTTAAACTGTGCAAATCTTGATGCCTACTGGACAGCTTTGATAAATTGACTGAATTGATGCCTTTAATGTGCTTGTTTGCCTTTGTGCTTAACATAAGAAATAAACTAGACATCCTAAAAAAACTAACAAAAATAATTACATGATTTGGATGTCGTGTGGACTATAAAATAATAAAAACAATACCGGGTACATGCACAGGAGTGAACCCGGGTACCATTTCCTTTTGGACTTGCAAAATGGAACTTGGTCCATGGACTTGGACTTGTGTAACTAGACTACCTTGAATTGGGGAATTTAGCTGGGACGTGTCTGATTGAATTACATCATCTTCCCCTTGTTTGAAATGATTTGACCTCAAATCGTACAGGTAATCATCTTTTTCATATGGGCTCAAATCGGCTATGTTGAACGTAGCTGAAACTCCATAGCCCCTAGGGAGATCCACCTTGTAAGCATTGTCGTTGATGCGTTCTAGGACCTCAAATGGACCATCTGCTCTTGGCATAAATTTGTTCTTGTGCCTTGCTGGAAAACGCTCTTTTCTGAGATGGATCCAAACCAAATCTCCTAGCTGGAACGTCTTCTGCTTCTTTTTCCTGTTTGCGTGAGCAGAATAGGGTAGGTTAGATTGCTCAATTTTATTTCTAACCTACTCGTGCAGTTTATGAATTTCCTTGACTTTCTGATCTGCATCTGCGCTGGGCTTTTGATCTAGTCAAAGCCCTGAGGAGTGTTCCCAGGGTTCGATTTGTCACCTCTGTTTGACCGTCGGTTTGGGGATGATAAGTTGTGCTATATTTCAGTTTTGTCCCCAACTTCTTCCATAAAGTGACCCAGAAATGAATTAAAAACTTAGTATCCTGATATGAAACAATAGATCGTGGAATACCATGTAATCTAGTCACTTCCTTGAAATACAACTCTGCAATATTAGTAGCATCGTTAGTCTTATTGCATGAAATAAAATGGGCCATCTTCGAAAACCGGTCTACCACCACAACGATTGAATCTTTGCCCCGCTGTGTTCTAGGCAAGCCTAGAATGAAATCCATACTCACGTCTACCCAAGGTTGGGTTGGAACAGGAAGTGGCGTATATAATCCTTGTGGGAATAAGTGACTTTTAGCCACTTGACATGTTGCACACTGCCTCAGTAAATCTTGTACATCTTTATGCATCCTGGGCTAATGATAATGTTTTTTCAAAATGGTAAGAGTTTTAATTTCACCATAATGACCTGGTAATGATCCTCTATGGACTTCTCAAATCAGAAGTTCTCGAGTGCTGCATTTAGGCATACACAGGCGTGTACCCTTAAACAGAAATCCTTCTTGAATCAAATAATCATCTTTGGGGTGTTTTTGACATGCACTATAAAGTTCCCCCAAGTCTTCATCTCCAGAATATAATAATTTTAGATGCTCGAAACCCAGAACACAAGCATCTAACTGGAACAGTAGTAAGTATCGTCTGGATAAGGCATCAGCGCCTTTATTCAGTTTCCCTGATTTATGTCGTATAGTAAAATAAAATGACTGGAGAAACTCCACCCACTTAGGATGCCGAGAGTTTAATTTATGCTAGCCTTAAATATACTTTAAGGCTTCGTGATCAGAATAGAGAATAAACTCACTGGCTATAAGATAATGACTCCAGTGCTCCAAACCTCGAACTATGGCATAAAATTCTTTATCTTAAGTGGAATATTTCCGTCTTGAGTCACATAGTTTCTCACTAAAGAAGGCTAATGGTTTGCCCTCTTGAGTAAGAACACCGCCAATTCCAACGCCAGATGCGTCGCATTCCACTTCGAACACTTTGTCAAAACAGGGAAGTGCTACCACTGGTGCATGCGTTAGCTTAGCCTTCACTTCTTCAAAGGCCGTTTGTGCCTTAGGGGTCCATCTAAAAGATTTTCCCTTAAGTACCTTGGTCATTAGCGCAGTAATAGTGCTAAAATTCTGAATAAAACGCCGGTAAAACGAAGCAAGTCCGTGAAAGCTACGGACGTCATGTATGCTCTTCGGCGTAGGCGAACTCCGAATAGCCTCAATCTTGGCTTTGTCAACTTCAATTCCTTTAGCAGTTACAATATACCCCAAAAAAGTGACCTTAGAAGTGAAAAAGGAACACTTTTTGAGATTACCGTGCAATTGTTCACATTCAAGCACTTTCATAATCTTAGTTAAATGATTTTGGTGCTCTTTCTCATCTTTGTTGAAGATTAGGTTATCATCAAAATAAACGACAACGAACTTGCCAATATAAGGTTTGAATACTTGATTTATTAACCTCATAAAGGTGCTCAGAGTGTTTGATAAGCTGAACAACATCACCAACCATTCGAATAGACCACCCTTTGTTTTGAAAGCGGTTTTCCACTCGTCACCTTCTCTGATTCGAATCTGATAATAATCGCTTTGCAAATCAATCTTTGAATATACCCTCGAACCATGCAACTCATCAAGCATATCTTCAAGTCTCGGTATTGGATACCGGTACTTGATAGTAATCTTGTTAATTGCTTAACTATTGACGCACATACGTATACTCCCGTCTTTCTTGGGTACAAGGAGTGCAGGAACGACATAGGGACTTAAGGATTCTCGAACTAATCCTTTAGCCATCAATTCTCCACTTGCTTCTGAATTTCAGAAGTGTCTTTTGGGTTCCTCCTATAGGCATGGAAGGATTCAGCCAGGAATAAGGTCGATATGATGCTGAATATCCCTTTTTGGGGGTAATCCAGAGGGTATCTCTGCTGGAAATACATGACTAAACCGTTTGCGTAACGATTTAGCTATTGGATGATCTAGTAAATTTGATTCAGATTCTTCTTGAGTGGCTAAAATCCACTCTCTGAAAGCTCTAAACTCATGGTAAGATGCTTTCAGTAAAGGCTCATTGCAGGCAAATAACATATCCGATCTTTCAGGGCTTTTTTGTAGTTTGTGTTTGGAAAGTTTGGATGGGGATAACGGTGTCAAGGTGATTTTCTTTCCTCCTCTGGAGAAGGAAGAGGTAATCAGAAATCCATTGTGCATCACCTTACGATCATACATCCATGGACGACCCAGAAGAATATGGCATGCATCCATTGGGATCACATCGCACCACAACGCGTCTAGATAATTCTTCCCGATTGATAATAAAATCAAACACTGGGAGTTGACTTCAAGACCTTTACTGTGATTGAGCCACTGGGTGTTGTATGGGTGGGGATGTGCCGTAGCCTGGAGGCCCAACTTCTCAATCATACTCAATGATACGATGTTAGCACAACTGCCTCCGTCAATTATCAATGAGCACACTTTGCCTTCAACGGTGCAACGGGATTGAAAAATGTTTTCCTGTTGTTCATCTTTAACTCCATGTTGATTGCTTAATACCCTTTGAAGTACTAGCATTTCTCCTTCATCTGCAGCTTTAACTACTTCCTCCTATTCATCCTCCTGTTCTTCTTCTTCGTCCTCTTTTTGTTCCTCTTCTTTATCCTCTTCTCTACTTGCATCCCATTCAGCAAGAGGCTGGGGGCACGGTGACCGTGCTAGAGGTTGGGTTCTTTGAGTAGTTTGGGTTCTTTGTGGCATAGGGGCAGACAGATGTTGTGGGTATGGTCTTGGAGGAAAATTCGGACTCCCCTTGTTAAAAGGCGAAGTACGAATTGGAGGTTTCGGGAAATCACGTTTGATTGGTTTATTTCTTTGTTGTTGTTCAAGTTTGTGTGCTAACACACAAACTTCATCAAATGTGGTACATTGTTGCAACTCAACAACATTAGAATACTTAGGATCAAGGCCACCCAAGTATATAACAATTGTTTGCTCTTCAGGCTCCTGAATGTCACAATTAATTAGGAGCTCTTCGAATTCTCTTGTGTATTCCTCATCAGTTAAATTCCTTTGAGTCAAATTAAGTAATTTGGAATAACTGTCTTTGATGGAAGTCTGTAAGGTAAAGAAGTCCTATGCGATGAACTTCCAAGAACACAAAGCAAAAGAAGAGAACTCCAGGGCTCAAATGTGGCACGGTCGTGCCCCTAGGCACGGGTAGGCCGTGCCACTTTGCTCTTCCATGAGGCCGAGTAGCTTCACTTTGCACGGTTGGAGGTGTTTAGGTGTATGGTTTGGTGTTAGACTATTAGAGATAGTCTAAGCTTTGAAGGAGTGTGGGAATGGAGTAGTGGAAGGCTTAGTTTGAGGGGGGAAAAGATAGGAGTGTGTTTAGGAAATGTAAAGGAACAAGAAGAACACAAGAGAACTTAAGAGAGTGTGCTCGGTTTAAGAGAAACCATTTACTCTCAATGGTTTTTTAGTGTTTTTGGATAGAACTAAGCTAGGTGATTAGATAAGATTCACCACTAATCAATAGCTTAGGGCCCTTAATCTTTGATTAGGATAAGATACACCACCTAACCAAAGGATTAAGACTCTCTTGATCACCACTTAGCTCGGCCGGGAACTAAGATAAGCAAGGAAAGTGTTTAGGGAATTCAAGACACAAAGTCTTTTCTCTCAAATTAAAACTGAAGTCTATGTTACAAAATGAACAACTAAGGCTTTATATAGCCTTTATTACACACGAAAATGCCCTTTCCTTGCTAGCTAGGAAAGTCATTAATCACCTAATGCTACTTAGTACACGGTTAGGTACTAATCTAACACAAACCGAAAGTTTAAGGTCTAAAATACAATTTAACACTAATATAAACCTTTCCTAAGCATTAGGGAATGTTGGTGAGTCAACTTCCTCACTTGGAAGGAAATTCTCTCACGGCTACACCTCAAAGGACCTGAAAATCTCTTGCTTGACATGTAGTGCTAGGGTGGCCGGTTATGTGCTCGCAAAATGGAAGCCTCTCAATGCTCCCACGTGTCTCCCTCATGCTTGGCTTAGTGGAAGCTCTCCAAGCAACTCAAACCAATCTGGTGAATATGCTTTCACATTAAGCAAACCCATTTAGGAAGGAAATCGTCCTTGCTAAGCAACCGGGCATATAGGTACCGATTTCTGTCCTGTTTTGTGATGCATGGTCGACACCTCAAATGTTGAGTATTCTGGAATTTTTTACATTGCTGGGAACCTCAAGATGTCTAGAATACCCTCCATTTGGAATCAAATCATTTGGACTTCGTTTTCCCCTTGGAAAAGCTAAAATTCCCAAACCGTGCAAAGCCAGGTCCAACTCAGCACATCATCAAAAAAACAGCTTCGTTCCCTAACCAAATGGACTCCAAAATTGATAATTCCACTTGGACTTGAAAGCTAAGACCTTAAGCTTGTAATATCACCAAAAAGTGAAAGCTTAAACTTGAATTAAGCTTGTGAAATCAAGTAACAAAACCGGGTATTAAACCGGGTTGTAAACCGTGTGCACCCTCTTGGTAGCTCTTCATTAAACGTTCCATGGCTGTGCACTTGGACTTGATTTCATGATTATTTTGGACCAATTGAACACTAGGGGACCCTATGGATGGACCTCCATTATTCTCCCCTTGTTGGGAAGATTTGATCCTCAAATCAGAAAGGTAATCATCTGCTTCATAAGGGCTGAGATCAGCAACGTTGAATGTAGCTGATACTCCATAATCTCCTGATAAATCCACCTTATAAGCATTATCATTGATCTTCTCCAAAATTTTGAATGCACCATCTGCTCTTGGCATCAACTTGGTTTTCCTTTTGGATGGAAAACGTTCTTTGCGAAGATATATCCACACTAGATCACCTGGCTTGAAAAGCTTCTCTCTTTTATGCTTGTTAGCTTGGGCCGTATAGGATAGTGTAGTTTTCTCAATCTTGGCCTTCACTAACTTATGTAATTTTTGGATTTCTTCCACTCTAGCTGCAGCATCTGCACTTGGCTTTTGATCTAATGGACGGGGAATAAGATCAAGAGGATTGAGAGGTTCAACCCCATATACCACCTTGAAAGGTGAAAGACCAGTAGCCTTGCTAGGAGTCTTGTTATATGCAAACTCAGCATGTGGAAGTAACAGATCCTAAGCCTTCGCTTGATTTTTAATCAAAACCCTTAAAAGAGTACCAAGGGTACGATTAGCGACTTCTGTCTGCCCATCTGTTTGTGGGTGACAGGTGGTACTATATTTGAGTTTAGTACCAAGCTTCTTTCGTAAAGTAATCCAGAAATGACTCAGGAACTTGGTGTCTCGATCTGAAACTATGGAATGGGGAATTCCATGTAGTCTCATAACCTCTTTGAAATACAATTCAGCAACATGAGTAGCATCATTAGTTTTGTTGCAGGGAATAAAATGAGCCATCTTCGAAAATCGATGTACCACCACGAAGATAGAGTCCTTATTCCTTTGTGTCTTTGATAAACCAAGTATGAAATCCATACTCACATCTACCCAAGGCATGGTGGGAATAGGTAGTGGTGTGTATAACCCTTAGGGCAGGGAATGGCTTTTTGTAATCTGACAAGTACTGCACCTTCTAATGATGTCTTGAACATTCTTCTCCATGCCTGGCCAATAATAATGCTCCCTAAGCATGATTAGGGTCTTGTCTTCACCAAAATGACCAGCTAATGAACCAGCATGGACTTCTCGAACCAATAACTCACGAGTGCTGCTTGGGAACACATAATCGAGCACGCTTGAAGAGAAAGCCATCTTGAATTAAGAAATCCCCTTTAGGATGTTTGGTACACTCAGAATATAACATCCCAAAGTCTTCATCATCTTGATATAAGGCCTTTAGATGCTCAAATCCAAGGATGCAAGCATCTAACTGAAATAGTAATAGATATCGCCGTGAAAGTGCATCAGCTCCTTGATTCAACTTCACAGACTTATGCTTGATTGTAAAGTGAAAGGACTGGAGAAATTCAACCCCCTTGGCATGGCGTGAGTTTGACTTGTGTTGGCCTTGAATATACTTCAAAGCTTCATGATCTGAATGCAAAATAAACTCATCGGCAATCAAATAGTGGTTCCAATGTTCTAAGCTTCGCACAATTGCATAGAACTCTTTATCATAGGTTGAATATCTTTTCCTGGTATCACATAGTTTCTCACTGAAGAATGCCAATGGATGTCCTTCTTGGGTAAGAATACCACCAATACCAACTCCTGAAGCATCACACTCAACTTCGAAGACCTTCTCAAAGCATGGTAGAGCTAGAACCGGTGCTTGAGTTAGTCTCTCTTTCACTTCTTCAAAGGCAGCTTGGGCTTTAGGATTCTAAGTGAATAAGGAACCTTTGAGTACTTCATTCATAGGAGCTAGAATAGTGCTAAAATTGCGTATGAATCTCCTATAGAATGAAGCCAACCCATGAAAGCTTCTAACATCATGTATACTTTTGGGAACAGGCCAAGTCCGAATAGCCTCGATCTTGCTTTCATCTGCCTTTATACCATTTTCAGAAACAATATATCCTAAGAAGGTAACTTCATGGGTAAAGAAGGTACACTTCTTAATATTTTCAAACAATTTCTCCCTTTCAAGAACGAGCATCACTTGGGTTAAGTGATCTTGGTGCTCTTGCTCATTCTTGCTAAACACGAATATGTCATCAAAGTAAACGACCACAAATTTGCCCAAGTATGGCCGAAATACTTGATTCATCAATCTCATGAACGTACTAGGGGCGTTGGAGAGACCAAATGGTATAACAAACCATTCATACAACCTTCCTTTGGTCTTAAAACCAGTTTTCCATTCATCACCCTCCCTAATACGGATCTGATAATAACCACTCTTCAAATCAATCTTGTTGAACACTTTAGAGCCATGTAGTTCATCCAACATATCTTGAAGCCTAGGTATAGGATACCTATACTTGATAGTAATTTTGTTTATGGCTCGACTATCAACACACATCCTCATACTACCATCCTTCTTGGGAACCAATAGAGCTGGCACAGCACATGGACTCAAGGATTCACGTACTAAACCCTTGGATATCAGTTCTTCCACTTGACGTTGAATCTCCTGGGCTTCTTTTGGATTGGTCCTGGAGGCTGGTTTATTAGGTAGGATGGATGCAGGAATAAGGTCAATATGATGTTGTATGTCACGTTTTGGAGGTAAACCCAATGGTATTTCCTCTGGAAACAAGTGACTAAACTGATTCAATATGACCTTGGCTATGGGATGGGATGGAAGTGGTGTTTCTGGTTCATCTTGCACTTGTAATATCCACTCTTTCAAAGCCTCAAATTCATGTTGAGAAGCTTTTAAAAGTGGCTCTCCGCACGTCAAGAGCAAGTCAGATTGGGTTTGGCTTTTTTGTGGTTTTATTTTATAGAGTTTGGATGGTGACATAGGGTTAAGGGTAATTTTCTTGCCATTTTTGGTAAAGGAGTAGGTATTAAGGTAACCATTATGCATGACTCTCCTATCATACATCCATGGTCTCCCTAACAGAATATGACAAGCATCCATGGGAACAACATCACACCAAAGTTCATCTTGGTAGTTCTTACCAAGAGAGAATGAAATCAAGCAACGAGAATTAACTTGCAATCCCTTGCCTTGATTCAACCATTGAATGTTGTATGGGTGTGGGTGTGCCGTGGCTTGAAGGTTTAACTTCTCAATCATGCCCACTGAAACCACGTTGACACAACTTCCTCCATCGATGATTAAAGAACAAACTTTGCCTTGGACTGTACACCGTGAATGAAAGATGTTTTCACGTTGTTCATCCTTAGCAACTCGTTGAGTGCTCATTACCCTTCGAATCACTAACATCTCACCTTCATTTGCATTTTCAGTAAACTCCTCTTGAGTTTCTTCAAGGTCTTCTTCAACATCTTCTTCCTTTTCCTCCTCCTTCTCCTTGGCATACTCTCCTTCTGTGGCTTCCCATTTAGCTAAAGTAACCACTTTTTGACTTCGACAATCAGAAGCAATATGTCCCAAGCCTTGGCACTTATAACACCTTCTTTGGTTTATGGGATATAGGTTTGGACGTTGGGGATTCGGTTGTGGCCTTTGAGGAGCTTGGTTCTTTTGTGGATTAGTTGGGAAAGGGGTAGATGGTTTAGGTTGTGGTGTGGTACTCCCCTTGTTTAAGGGTTGCCCACGGCTAGGTGCTGCATACGGCTTGAAAGAATCACGAACAAACATCCTAGATTTCCTTTGTTGTTCCACCTTATGTGCTAGGACACATACTTCTTCAAAGGTGGTGTATGCTTGCAATTCAACCATGTTGGCTATCCTAGGATCAAGCCCACCTAGGTAACGAACCATGGTTTGCTCTTCTGGTTCATGAATGTCGCATTTGATCACAAGTTTTTCATACTCACGAGTATATTCTTCCACATTCGTTTTGCCTTGAGTGAGATGATGAAAGAGCATGTAGTTGTCTTGGACATAGGTGGATGGCAAGAACCGTGCCTTCATCTTGGATTTCATCTTGTCCAACGTGTTGATTTTACTCTTCCTCTCTCTACTTCTCTTAGCATTGAGGTTAGTCCACCATAAGGAGGCATACTTCCTCAATCGAAGTGCAACCAAGTTCACTTTCCTATCGTCAGGAATCTCCTTGTATTCAAAAATTCATTCCACAGTTTGTAGCCATTCAAGGAATTCATTTGGGTCTATCTTACCCTCAAACTCAGGAATTTCAACCTTGAAATCATTTGAGTTGAAAGTAGGTCGTACTACTCTTCTTCTCCTCTCAAAAGGCACTTCATCATCAGAAAAAGATGACGCGTTGCTGGCTTCTTCTTCACCTCTATACTTCGTTCCACTTTATTCACCAACTTCAAAGAGCTTTTGCTTTTGCTTCTTATGATTTCCAAGCTGTTTTGTCAAGTATTCATTCTGAGCTCTAAGTTCTTGCTGAGCAACAGACATCTCTTGCATCTGCTTGGTGACAGCTTCAAGCTTTTCTTCCACGGTCATATGGGAACTCATCTTAGAAGTGGAGTGGAATGATTTGTGTTTGAGTTTGGATTCAGAGATGAGCTGGGAAAGACGTGTGGTAGCTTCCAGGCAAAGATTGAACTTGCTCTGATACCAAAATTGATGGAAGTCTTCAAGTTAAAGAAGTCCTATGCTATGAACTTCCAAGAACACAAAGCAAAAGAAGAGAACTCCACGGCTCAAATGTGGCACGGTCGCGCCCCTAGGCACGGGTAGGCCGTGCCACTTTGCTCTTCCATGAGGCCGAGTAGCTTCACTTTGCACGGTTGGAGGTGTTTGGGTGTATGGTTTGGTGTTAGACTATTAGAGATAGTCTAAGCTTTGAAGGAGTGTGGGAATGGAGTAGTGGAAGGCTTAGTTTGAAGGGGGAAAAGATAGGAGTGTGTTTAGGAAATGTAAAGGAACAAGAAGAACACAAGATAACTTAAGAGAGTGTGCTCGGTTTAAGAGAAACCATTTACTCTCAAAGGTTTTTTAGTGTTTTTGGATAGAACTAAGCTAGGTGATTAGATAAGATTCACCACTAATCAACATCTTAGGGCCCTTAATCTTTGATTAGGATAAGATACACCACCTAACCAAAGGATTAAGACTCTCTTGATCACCACTTAGCTCGGCCGGGAACTAAGATAAGCAAGGAAAGTGTTTAGGGAATTCAAGACACAAAGTCTTTTCTCTCAAATTAAAACTCAAGTCTATGTTACAAAATGAGCAACTAAGGCTTTATATGGCCTTTATTACACATGAAAGTGAGCTTTCCTTGCTAGCTAGGAAAGTCATTAATCACCTAATGCTACTTAGTACACGGTTAGGTACTAATCTAACACAAACCGAAAGTTTAAGGTCTAAAATACAATTTAACACTAATATAAACCTTTCCTAAGCATTAGGGAATGTTGGTGAGTCAATTTCCTCACTTGGAAGGAAATTTTCTCACGGCTACACCTCAAAAGACCTGAAAATCTCTTGCTTGACATGTAGTGCTAAGGTGGCCGGTTATGTGCTCGCAAAATGGAAGCCTCTCCATGCTCCCACGTGTCTCCCTCATGCTTGGCTTAGTGGAAGCTCTCCAAGCAACTCAAACCAATCTGGTGAATATGCTTTCACATTAAGCAAACCCATTTAGGAAGGAAATCGTCCTTGCTAAGCAACCGGGCATATAGGTGTCGATTTCTGCCCTGTTTTGTGATGCATGGTCGACACCTCAAATGTTGAGTATTCTGGAATTTTTTTACATTGATGGGAGCCTCAAGATGTCTAGAATACCCTCCATTTTGAATCAAATCATTTGGACTTTGTTTGCCCCTTGGAAAAGCTAAAATACCCAAACCGTGCAAAATCGGGTTCAATTCAGCACATCATAAAAAAAAACAGCTTGGTTCCCTAACCAAATGGACTCCAAAATTGATAATTCCACTTGGAATTGAAATCTAAGACCTTAAGCTTGTAATATCACTAAAAATTGAAAGCTTAAACTTGAATTAAGCTTGTGAAATCAAGTAACAAAAATCGGGTATTAAACCGGGTTGTAAACCGTGTGCACCCTCTTGGTAGCTCTTCATTAAACGTTCCATGGCTGTGCACTTGGATTTGATTTCATGATTATTTTGGACCAATTGAAGATTAGGGGACCCTATGGATGGACCTGTATCAGTCTTGGAGATACGTTGTTGGGAGGAATCGGGTCTTCAACTTGGACTTCATTTTCTCCGAGGTCCTGATCTTGCCTTTTCTGTTTCTAGTTCTCTTAGTACAAAGGTTTGTCCACCAAAGGGACGCATACCTTCGAAGCCTAAGTTCAACCGGCTTTACTTTTTTATCATCTGGAATGTCCTTGTAATCAAAAACTCATTGTAGAGTGTGTAAGCATTCTAGAAACTCATCAGGATCTAATTTACCCTCAAACTCAAGAATTTCAACTTGGAAATCATTTGAGTTTTGGGGCGTTCTTCTAAAACCTCTAACCCTTCTTTAAGGTTCTTCATCACTTGAAGAACTATTCAAGTTACTTGCTTCATCTTCATCATGAATAGATGCACTTGGAGTTTCAAGAGCCTTTTGCTTCTATTTCATGTCATCTCGCAGTTGATTTCGCAAGTACTCATTTTGTTTCTCCAATTCTGGCTTTGAGGAAGACACGACTTGATAATTCATCATGAGAGCTTCAAACTTTTCTTCAAAGGTCATTTCACTAGTACTAGCGATGTTGAAACTCAAGAACACGAACCAAGGCTGGAAACTTTTTTTGTGTTTTGAGATTTGTGGCGTGACTAGGGAGAGAAACGTGTGGGGGTTTGGTTTCAGGCCAAGATGAAACTTGCTCTGATACCAAAATTGATGTAGTCACACTAGGAAGAGAGGGAATGAAAGGAAAGCTTAAGTGTTTAGTGAAAGAAGAGAAGATGGCGTGGGGAAACAATGAAAATGGCGTGGAGAAGGAAGGAGAAAAGATTTCCTTGAACAAGGTTCATTGGATTGAACTAAAAGATCGATAAAACTAAAACGTTTCTTAGATACAGATTTCACCACTAAGAACTGTTGCAAGGCCCTTAATCTTAGATTAGGATACAGATATCACCACCTAATCAAGATTAAGACTCACGTGAACACCACTCTAATTGGCTGAATTAGAGATAAGCAAGTAGAGAATTTAGAGTAACACACAGAGGAGTTTATACTCAACTTCTGATTTCAATTTTTCAACACCCTTTGCAAAAGGGATGTCCACCCTTCTTATAAGGCACGTCCAGCCCTTTCCTTAATCATTAGGTAATCCTTAATAGATTACTTAATGCTTAGGAAAGTCACTAAGTGCAGTTAACTAGTAAAACATATGGTTTAGTACATAACTGACTTAAAACAAGCACAAACGAATGCAATGGCTTAAACCTAATGACGCAGTCCCCACCACCATAGACAAGGAAGAAGGTCCAACAAGTCATACAAGGTCTAATACAAGCTCCAAAGTTAAAGCATTAACTCAATTTTTGTAGAGAGTCAAGGACATGCACACGGGTTAAAGAACCAGAATTTACCCGTTTTTGTTCACCTCATAACTTAAGCTACATTGTGGATTAAGTCTTGAATTTTTGCATTTTTAGAATCCTGATGATGTCTATTTTCAGGTCCAAGCATTGGTTTTCAATCATACCCACAAGAGGACGAGAGATCAAGGCATTTTGTCAAACCGGTCAGATTGGGCTCTATTCCGCACGGTTTAGTGTTTAAGCCAAGTTACCCTATTTAAACATGCTATAAACTTGATTTCTTTTGGGGGGAGGGTTTATACACATCCCAAAGTTACCCCCTATGGGCTGAAAACCAAATCATACTCACTTTTGATAAGCTTAAACCAAGTCCTAAAACCAGCCAGAAATAGTGCGTGAACCCGGTTCTGGTGCACCCGGTTTTCCTTGCTTCATCCGTGGGTTTATACACTTGCAAGCTGATTGGCACAGTTCCCTAGGCTTAGCACACGTCCCGAAGCATACAATGATGGGCTGCAACCTTGATAAGGGCAACCAATAAGGAGCAAGCAGCAATGGAAGATGTCTCTTGCATTTGATTGGATAGCCGAAAATAGAGAGTTTCTTTATGGCTGGGCAATGGCATTCAAGCAAGCATTCAGCATGTTTTGGCTTTAATTATGAGTAAATTGATGTATAATAAGCATTAGTACTACTTTACTTCATGATTTGAATGTATTAGATTAGTTTAAGCAAGCTTGTACTTAGTTAAGCTCAAACCGATTTGTATTAGTTTCTTAATACCTTTCCTAGCTAGTAAGGAAAGCTAGAGGTGTACGCTTGTATGTGTGCTTGCTAGCTCGGCTATATTTGCTGGTTACTTAAACACACTAGATGACCTTAGCTAGACAACAACCTACTTTGATATATGAAATTAGTTTGAGAGCTCCTTAGCTTTCTCTCTTCAAATCTTGCTTGCTTATCCTTAATTAGGCCAATTAAGGGGGTGTTGAAGTCAAGTCTTAACCTTGATTAAGTGGAGATATCTGTATCTTAATCAAGATTAAGGGCCCTAGACTCATGTTTGGTGGTGTTTCTGTATCTATTCATTGAGTTTAGTCTATCCTATCTTTGGTTACATCACACGGTTTCAAGGAGAATTAAAGTGAGTTTACTAGCTTTAAGTTTGAGTTAGTAATTCATAACTTTGAATCTCTTCCATTTTCAATTCATTCACAAGCTTTCTTACATCCATTCCCATGCTTAACCAAAGCTAATACTACCCCCTTTAGTCTGGCTTCCATTCAAAAAACATAGCCAAACTCAACTGTGCAAAGTGATTAAACTCGGCCTTAGCAATTAGCAAAGTGGCACAGCCACCCCGTGCCTAAGAGCACGACTGTGCCTCCCTTTGGCCGTGAGTTTTCCCTTGTTTTAAGTTGTGTTCTTGATGTGTGTTGGCTTGGGTTGTTCCTTCCCTTGAGACATACATCACCTAATTAACTTAAGCTAGTCTTTGCTGATTCTAGGCTGCATGCGTCATGTTTCCTCCCTTGGAAGGAAAGAACACACGACTACCACCTCAAAAGTAGGAGAGGAATGCATGCGTGACACCTCGTGCTGAAGTGGACGAATGAGTGCTTGCAAAATGGATGAATCTTCCTCTTCCATGTGGCACTTGTTGCCTTCATGAGTCACCTGGTGACTAAGCTCAAGCTTCCAGCCAAGCACGCACACACCTTGAAGGAGAAAACCCACCTAAGAAGGAAAACTCCAAGGCTAAGCAAACAGCTGCCTGGGTGGCGCATGCAGGCTGACTTTCAATGCTGTTGGGCCACTGTATTTTAATGACTAAGCTGGGATTTTCTTCAGGGGGGAAACCTCAAGATGTTTGGAAACCCCCCCTTTTTGAAAATCTTGATTTGGACGTCATTAAGTGCCTTAACCTCCGTGATCTTTTAAACTGTGCAAATCCTAACGCCTGCTACTGAATTGATCCCTTTAACATGCTTGTTTGCCTTTGCGCTTAGCATAACAAATAAACTAGACATCCTAAAGAAACGGAAAAAAAAAGAATTACATGATTTGGATGTCGTTTGAATAATGAAATAATAAAAACAAAACCGGGTACGTGAACGGGGGTGAACCCGTGTACCATCTCCTTTTGGACTTGCAAAATGAAACTTGTTCCATGGACTTGGACTTGTGTAACTGGACTACCTTGAATTGGGGAATTTAACTGGGACGTGACTGATTGAATTACATCATCTGGTGTATTCTAAGAATGAGCATGAACATCAAGATCACTTAACTCAAGTTATGCTTGTCTTAGAACGTGAGAAGTTATTTGGCAACCTCAAGAAATGTGCTTTCTTTACTCCTGAAGTTACATTTCATGGTTATGTTGTTACTGGAGATGGTATTAAGGTAGATGAAAGCAAGGTTGAGGCTATTCGGTCTTGGCCAGGACCAAAGAGCATACATGATGTTCAAGCTTTCCATGGACTAGCTTCTTTCTACAGGAGGTTTATACGTGGTTTCAGCACCATTATGGCTCCTATGACTGAAGTTATCAAGGGTACATCCTTTGTATGGAATCTAAATACACAATCTGCCTTTGAGGAGATCAAAGCAAGACTTACTCAAGCACATGTTCTAGCCTTACTGTGCTTTAGTAAGATCTTTGAAGTTGAGTGTGATGCCTCTGGTGTTGGCATTGGTGGAGTTCTTACTCAGGAAGGTAAACCTCTAGCCTTCTTTAGTGAGAAATTATATGATTCAAGAAGAAAGTACTCCACTTATGATAAGGAATTCTATGCCATTGTGAGATGTTTAGAGCATTGGAGTCATTATCTTATTGCAAGTGAGTTTATCTTACCCTTTAATCACGAAGCTTTAAAGTATATATAAGGCCAGAATAAGTTGAACTCACGGCATGCCAAATGGGTTGAGTTTATGCAATCATATTACTTCACCATCAAGCATAAATCAGGTAAACTCAATCAAGGTGCAGATGCTCTATCTCGGAGGTATCTTTTGTTGTTTCAATTTGATGCTTGTGTACTTAGTTTTGAGCATCTAAAGGCTTTATATGACAAGGATGAAGACTCTGGGGAGTTGTATGCTAATTGTTCAAAACACCCCAAAGGACACTTTCTAATCTAGGATGGATATCTGTTGAAGGGTACACGGCTGTGTGTACCAAGGTGTAGCACAAGGGAGCTTCTAATCAGGGAAGTTCATGGAGGATCTTTGGCTGGGCATGATGGAGAAAACAAGACAGTCACCATGCTAAGGGAGCACTATTATTGGCCAGCCATGGAGAGAGACGTACAGGACATACTCAAGAGGTGTGGGATGTGTCAAGTGGCTAAAAGCCATTCCTTACCCCATGGCCTACACAAACCTTTATCTATTCCCACTTGACCATGGGTTGACGTAAGTATGGACTTCATTCTTGGATTGCCTAAAACCCAAAGGAACAAGGATTCTATCTTTCTTGTGGTTGATCGGTTTTCTAAGATGTCTCATTTCATTCAATGCAACAAGACTAATGATGCTACACATATTGTTGAGTTGTATTTCAGGGAGGTGACAAGACTACATGGTATTCCTAGGTCCATTGTTTCTAACAGGGATACCAAATTTCTGAGTCATTTTTGGATTACTTTGTGGAAGAAGTTAGGTACTAAGCTGAAATATAATACTACTTGTCATCCACAAACTGATGGCCAAACTGAGGTTACTAATCGAACCTTAGGAACACTCATCAGAGTTTTGATTAAGCCTGATGCCAAAGCTTCGGATTTGCTTTTACCCCATGCAGAGTTTGCTTACAACAAGACACAAAGCAAGGCTACTTGTCTTTCCCCTTTCAAAGTGGTCTATGGAATTGATCCCCTTAGCCCACTTGATCTTACACCACGACCTATGGACCAAAAGCCAAGTACTGATGCAGCATTAAGGATAGAAGAAATAAATAAGATTCATGAGTTCGTAAAGAGCAAGATTGAGATTGGTTTTTCAACCTCGAGACCTCGTGTGGATTCACCTTGGGAAGGAAAGATTTCCATCTAAAAGGAAGAATAAGATCATGCTAAGGGCTGATGGTCTATTTGAGGTACTTGAACGTATTAATGGCAATGCTTATACTGTTGATTTACCAGGTGACTATGGAGTTTTAGCCACATTCAATGTAGCTAATTTGAAAGCTTACCAAGAAGATGATTACCTTGCTAATTTTAGGATCAAATCTTTTCAACAAGGGGAGGATGATGGAGTCCCCACCACCATTGACAAGGAAGAAGGTCCAACAAGTCCAACAACGTCCATTACAAACTCCAAAGTCCAAGCAATGGCTTAAATGATAGAGAAGAGCTAAACTGAAGTAATCGGGTTTGAAGACCAAAAATTGCCCGGTTTTGTTCATCTCATTACTTAAGCTACATTGTGGCTTAAGTCTTAAATTTTTACATTTTTGGAATCCTTATGATGTGTACTTTTAGGTCCAAGCATTTATTTCCAAACATGCTCATAAGAAGATGGGAGATCAAGGCCTTTTGTCAAACCGGCCAGTTTTGGCTCAAAACTGCACGGTTAAATGTTTTAGTAGAATTACGCTACTTAAACATGGTTTAACCTTGATTTCCTTGTAGGGCGGGGGGGGGGGGGGGGTTTTACACCCCCAAAGGTTTCCCCCCAGGGCCAAAAAAAAAAAACATGCACATTTTTGTTAAGCTTAAAACTGGTATGAAAATTGGCTCAATTCTGCCCGTGAACCCGGTTTAGTGCAAATTGGTTATTTTGCCTTAATCCGTGGGTTTGCTCCATTCTAGCTAGAGTGGCACACACTCCAAGGATTGGCACACGTCCCAAGGCTTCTAGAACAACAATCATCAGCTGCAATCTTGAAAAGAACGACCAATAGCGAGCAAGCTGTAAAAGGGGATGTCTTACGGTTGTCATTGGTCAGCCGAAAAGGGGTTCTACTTTACGGCTGCCCCCTTTCCATTTGCTAGACAATCTGGTTGTATTAAGCTTAAATAAGCATGGTTAATATGTAAACATCATTTGTTTTGCTTTCTTTAATGATTTGGATGTAACTAGATTAGTTGTAATCAAGCTTTGCACACGATTAGCCTAAATCGTGAGGATTAACCTTAGTTAATACCTTTTCTCCATAGGAAGGAAAGCTTAGGTGTGTGCTTGCTAGGCTTGTAATCTTAAGGCATTCACGGCCTTTTGCTGGTTCATAAGCTTTGATATTCAGAATACATTTTGAGAGCTTCTTGCTTTTGAATTTCAAAAACTTCACTTGCTTATCCTTAATTTGGTCGATTAAGGTGGTGTTCAAGTAAGTCTTAACCTCTGTTTAAGTGGTGTTTTGGTATCTTAATCACAGATTGGGGACCCTAAGCTTATGTTTGGTGGTGTTTCTGTATCCAAACATCAGTTTAGTTCTATCAAAGTTCTTGATTATCTACACGGGTTCAAGGAGAGCTAAGCTACTTTTCAGTTTGAAAACCGTGTGCTTTTGTTCTATAGCTTTAGTTTTCATTCCTTCCCTTGAGGACACATCACAAATGATAGAGAAGAGCCAAACTGAAGTAACCGGGTTTAAAGATCAGAAATTGCCCGGTATTGTTCATCTCATTACTTAAGTTGCATTGTGGCTTAAGTGTCGAATTTTCACATTTTTGGAATCCTTATGATGTCTACTTTCAGGTCCAAGCATTAATTTCCAATCATGCTCACAAGAAGATGTGAGATCAAGGCCTTTTTTCAAACCAGCCAATTTTGATTCAAAATTGCACGGTTAAATGTTTTAGTAGAATTACCCTACTTAAACATGATTTAACCCTGGTTTCTTTGTAAGGGGGGTTTGTACACGCCCTAAGGTTTCCCACCATGGCCTAAAAACAAAATCATGCTCACTTTTGTTAAGCGTAAAACTGGTCTGAAAACCGACTCAATTCTGCCAGTGCACCCCGTTTTATGAAAACCGGTTCTTTTGCCTTAATCCGTGGGTTTACTGCATTCTAGCTAGAGAGGCGCACACTCCAAGGCTTGGAAAACATCCCAAGGCTTCTACAACAGTAATCATCATCTGTAATCTTGAAAAGAATGACTAATAGCAAGCAAGCTGGAAAAGGGAATGTCTCATGGCTCTCATTGGTCAGCCGAAAAGGGGTTCTACTTTACGACTGCCCCCTTTCCGTTTGCTAGACGATCTGGTTGGATTAAGCGTAAATAAGCATGGTTAGTATGTAAACATCATTTTTTTCCTTCTTTGATGATTTGGATGTAACTAGATTAGTTGTAATCAAGCTTTGTACACGGTTAGCCTAAACCATGAGGATTAGCCTTAGTTAATACCTTTCCTCCCTAGGAGGGAAAGCTTAGGTGTGTGCTTGCTAGGCTTGTTATCTTAAGGCATTCATGGCCTTTTGCTGGTTTATAAGCTTTGATATTCAGAATACATTTTGAGAGCTTCTTGCTTTCGAATTTTAAAAACTTCACTTGCTTATCCTTAATTTGGTCGATTAAGGTGGTATTCAAGTAAGCCTTAACCTTTGTTTAAGTGGTGTTTCTGTATCTTATTCAAAGATTAGGGACCTTAAGCTTGAGTTTGGTGGTGATTCTGTATCCAAATTTTGAGTTTAGTTTTATCAGTTTCATTGTTGTTCCTCTCGGATTCAAGGCCTTAAACTGAATTCAGCAAGCTTAACCCGTGAGCTTCTTGAATTCTTATTTAGTTTCCTTTCATCCTTCACGGATACATCATTCGAGCAGTTGCAGATCAGGTGTGCCTCAAGGGAAGAACCTGAACAAACTATTGCCAGGTTTCTCAAAGGCTTAAACCCTGCTATCTTAGAAAGCGTTAAATTGCAGCCATTCGGGACATTTGAAGATGCCTGCAAATTAGCTGTCAAAGTTGAAAAACAGCTTACGACAAGGAGGCCTTACTCTTCTGCCCCTCCTAAACCTACTGTACCAGTGAAGAGTTTAAATTCTTACAAGCCAGAATCTGTCCCTAAGGATGACAAGGACAAGGGAAAGGGAGATTGCCAAGGAAGTGCCAAAAGGCCAGAAGAGGTGTTTCAAGTGCCATGGCTATGGTCACTTTCAGGCAGATTGTCCCAACAGAAGGGTACTCACAATCAGGGAGATTGAAGAACTAGATCACATGGACCTAGAGGAGGATGAGGAAGAAGAATATGTTGATGAGGGTGAAACCTTTTACTTGCCACCTAAAGAGGGTGAAATGCTCATGATTAAGAGGGTTCTCCATGCCGCTGAAGCCCCACCAGAAGTCAACCAAAGAGAGCAAATATTCCACTCAAGATGCAAGGTAGACAACAAGACCTGCAACCTGATTATAGATGGGGGTAGTTGCACCAATGTAGCCTCAACTGAAATGGTCAACAAGCTGAACCTGGCCACCATCACCCATCCTAGACCCTACACCTTGCAATGGCTTAAGAGAGGCAATTAGGTAACAGTTTCCAAGCAAACTTTGGTACCTTTTTCAATTGGTGAATGTCAGGATGAAGTTCTATGTGACGTCTTGCCAATGGATGCTTGTCACTTGCTCCTAGGCAGACCTTGGCAGTTTGATAGGGATGTCACTCATCATGGTCAGTCCAACACTTACTCTTTCAAACTGAAGGGCAAAAAGATGACACTGACCCCTTTACCCCCTAACCAAACACAAAAACCTGAACTTGGGAAGGCTATACACAGGAAGAGTGCCTTGTTTGTCAATAGGGGAAGAGTTGGGAGGGCTATTACTAAGGGAAAGCCTGTGCTTGCTGTGCTGATTCTGGAATCTGCCCCTAAGTTAGATACAACAGCCTTACACCCTTCTGTTCAGCCCCTGCTAAAGGAATTTCAAGATGTATTTCCCCAAGACTTACCCCCTGGCCTCCCTCCATAAAGGGGAATAGAGCACCAAATTGACTTACTCCCTGGGGCCCCACTACTTAACAAACCTGCATACAAATGCAACCCTATTGAAACTAAGGAGCTACAAAGGTAAGTTCTGGAACTGATTGATAGAGGCTTAGTGAAGGCCAGCATGAGTCCATGCTCAGTTCCAGCTTTGTTTGTGCCAAAGAAAGATGGCAGTTGGAGGATGTGTGTAGACAGTAGAGCCATCAACAATATCACAGTCAAGTATATGTATCCCATCCCTAGACTTGATGACATATTGGATGAGCTTCATGGTTCTAGGATCTTCTCCAAGATAGATTTGAGAAGTGGCTATCATTAGATCAGAATTAGAGAAGGGAATGAATGGAAAACTGCTTTCAAGACAAAGCAAGGGCTTTATGAATGGCTTATCATGCCCTTTGGGTTGTCTAGTGCACCTAGCACCTTCATAAGGTTAATGAATGAGGTGCTTAGACCCTACATAGGTCTGTTTGTGGTTGTATATTTTGATGACATCCTTGTATACAGCAAAACTGAGCTTGATCTCATTCAGCACCTTAAGCAGGTTTTCACCACCCTCAGAAGCTAGAAACTGTATGGGAAGTTAGAGAAATGTGAATTCTTAGTACCAAGGGTTGTCTTCCTTAGGTATGTGGTTTCCTATGATGGTATTCAAATGGATGAAGCCAAAGTTGAGGCCCTTAAATCCTGGCCAGTACCTACCTAGTCACTGCAGTCAGAAGCTTCCATGGGTTAGCTTCCTTCTACAGAAGGTTCATCAGGGATTTCAGCACAATCATGGCCCCTCTTACTGAGTGCATGAAGAAAGGCACCTTCTCCTGGCCTCCAGCAGCACAGAAGGCCTTTGAGACCATCAAGCAGAGGCTATGTGAATCACCACTCCTAGCCTTTGAGGAATTATTTGAAGTAGAGTGTGATGCCAGTGGGGTGGGCATTGGAGCTGTTCTTACACAACTCAGGAAGCCCCTGGCCTACTTTAGTGAAAAGCTCAGTGGTCTTAAACTCAATTACTCAACCTATGACAAAGAATTCTATGCCATAGTGAGGGCTTTGAGTCATTGGAGTCACTACCTGAAACTTAAGGCTTTTGTCTTGTATTTAGATCATTAGGCCTTGAGGTATCTAAATGGCCGGCCTATGCTCAATGCTAGACATGCCAAGTGGGTAGAGTTTCTGTAAGCCTTCACCTTTCTGCCAGGCACAGGAAAGGGACTGAGAATGTAGTAGCAGATGCACTCTCAAGGAGGTATGCCCTTATTTCTGTTCTAGGTGCAAAGCTACTGGGATTGCAGTCTATTCAGGCCTACTATTATGAAGACTCAGCTTTTTAGGAGTTGGTGAGTAACACACCAGTCCAGGGACCTTATGTGATGCAAGAAGGTTTTTTGTTCAAAGGGAACACGTTGTGTATTGCAGCCTGTCCATTAAGGGATTTGCTAGTGAGAGAAGTCCATGGAGGTTCACTTGTTGAAAATTTTGATATGAACAAAACCTTGGATATTCTGAAGGAGCATTTTCACTGGCCAAAGATGGGGGAAGATGTGCATAGAGTGGTGTCCATATGCTCTATTTGCCACAAAGCCAAGAGCAAGTTCCACCAAGGCATGTATACACCCCTTCCAGTTCTATTAAGGCCTTGGGAAGATGTTAGTATGGATTTTGTTGTTGCTTTGCCTAGGACACAAAGAGGCAAGGATTCAGTTATAGTGGTGGTAGACAGATTCACTAAGATGGCTCATTTTGTGGCATGTCACAAGGCTGATGATGCCTCTCACATTGCTGATTTGTACCTGAGAGAGATCATCAGATTGCATGGAGTCCCCAAGACCATTGTAAGTGATAGAGACACCAAGTTCCTGTCTCATTTCTGGAGGCATTTATGGGATCTGTTTGGTATCAAGCTCCTGCACAGCACCACTTGCCATCCTCAAACTGAGGTTACCAATAGGACCTTGTCCACACTCCTTAGAACCATGGTCCAGAAGAATCTGAAGGAATGGGATCTCAAGCTGCCTCATGCTGAGTTTGCTTACAACAGAACACCCACCAGGGCTACTGGTTGTTCACCTTTTGAGGCATTATATGGGATCAATCCCCTGACTCCTATTGATCTTATTCCTCTGCCCATTGACTACAAGGTTAGCTTTGAAGCTGAGAAGAGAGCTAAGGAAATGAAGAAACTTCATGAGCTGATTAGAGCTGACATTGAGAAGGTTAATGAAACCTTCAGAATCAAAGCCAACATAAACAGGAAGGGCATGGAGTATCAGTCTGGTGATCTTCTCTAGTTGCACCTTAGGAAGGAGTGGTTTCCAACCAGAAGGAAAAGTAAGCTAATGGGCAGATGGGATGGACCTTTCAAGGTCCTTGCTAAGGTGGGAGCTAATGCTTACAAACCGGAGCTTCCAGGAGACATGACTATTTCAGCGACATTTAATGTAGGTGACCTGAGCCCCTATGTAGAGGATGAGATTGACTTTGGGAATTTGAGGGCAAATCCTCTTAAAGGAGGGGAGGATGATACAGACCAAGCGCCAGAACAAGACCCTCACTATGAACCAGAGAAGACGTTGCTGCTTAGCCACCAGCAACATCAATTCTGTTAGGCCATTCAACTCAGTCTGGAAGATATTTTAGTGAGATCATTACTTTGCTAGACACCCTAGGATTTCTTCTAGTCTAGCTAAGTCATTTTGAGGCTCACACAACAGGCTTTGTTCAGTCCAGTTCAAAATAAAAGGCATCCTACAATAAGCCTATTTAGGGTGTTATGTATGCTTCCAGTAACTAAGGCTTGTCCAAGGAAACCAATCCCTTTTGATGATTACCCTAACTTATTTATCAGATCATAATCAGCTGCTAAATGATAAAGGTTACTGGATTTTGCCCTGGATTTATTTTCTGATAGGAGCAGGTCAGCAACAGCAGTTCAAAGGGAGAATTTTACCTCCAACTTAGCAGCTCGTTTTGGCAAATCTAAGGGCCTGTTCTTTTCGTCGTTCAATCCATATTTATCTACTTCAACATACTTCAACCTACTTCAACCTATTTCAACCCACTTGAAAAAAAATACCAACTTCAACCCACTTCAACCTATCTCAACCTACTTCAACCCACCCCTTCATAATTTTAATAGTTTGTAAAGTATCATATGAGATTTAGGGCCTGTTGTTTTCGTGGGTAAATTGGGTGTGGAAAAGGGTGAAGTAAGTTGAAGTAGGTTGAGGTGCGTTGAAGTAGGTTGAAGTTGATAATTTTTTTTTGAGGTGGGTTGAAATAGGTCGAACTAGATTGAAGTGGGTTGATGTAGGTTGAAGTGCGTTGAAGTTGGTATATTTTTTATATGGTGGGTTGAAGTGGGTTAAAATAATGAGAATGTAACTCATGTGTGAAAATTTATGAAGTTATCGAAATTTTGTGGAATTTTTGTTTATTCTTTCTTATTTTTCAGTTTTTATATTTTTTATATTTTATATTTTTTACTTTTAATTTTTAATTTTTAATTTTTATTTTTTTAATTTCTTTTTTTTAATTTCTTTTTTTTTTCATTTTAAATTTTTATTTCAAATTTTTTAATTTTTAAAATTTTTAATTTTCGCTTTTTTCTTTTTTCTGGGGTTAGGAGGGGGTAAGTCGATAGAATTAGTTAAGTCTTTGCACAGACGTAAGGTTAGTATAGCGTGTGTCCAGGAGACGAAGTGGGTTGGGGCGAAAGCTAGAGAGATTGATGGGTACAAGCTTTGGTATTCGGGGTCAGCCAAGGCGAAGAATGGAGCTGGCATCCTAGTCGTGAAGGATTTGGCGGACCAGGTGGTCGAAGTGAGGCGCAAGAGCGACCGGATTATAGCTATTAAGGTTTTGGTGGGTTCAGTTTTCGTGAACGTGGTGAGCGCGTATGCGCCCCAGGTAGGCCTGCCGGAAGAGACTAAGAAGCTCTTCTGGGAGGACCTAGATGAGGTCACCCAGGAGGTACCTCAGAGCGAGAAACTGTTTATAGGAGGAGACTTTAATGGCCATATCGGTGCGGAGGCAGCAGGATACGATGGGGTCCACGGGGGCCTCAGTTTCGGAGAGAGGAATGCGGGAGGGGTCTCTGTGTTGGACTTTGCAGTGACCTTTGATTTGTTGGTGGCCAACTCCTTCTTCAAGAAGAAGGAGGACCACCTGGTGACCTTTAAGAGCAATTCCTGCAAGACCCAGATTGACTACTTCCTAACGAGGAAGGAAACTCAGAGATCGTGTAAGGACTGCAAAGTGATCCCCAGCGAGTTGTTGGGAACTCAACATAGGTTGCTGGTTTTAGATGCAGAGTTCAAGTATCCTAAGAGGTCGAAGAGGAGAACCGAAGAACCCAGAATTAAGTGGTGGACCCTCACAAAGGAGAAGGCAGGGTTAATAGCAGAGAGATTAGCTGAGGAGAGAGTTTGGAGGAGGGTAGAAGACGCCGACTCGATGTGGGATGCTGTGGCGGACTGCATCCGAAGGTCGGCTAAGGAGACTTTAGGTCTTTCCAGGGCAGGCGGCAACAGGATGGAGAGCGCCTGGTGGTGGAACGAAGAGGTAAAGGAGAAAGTCAAGGCAAAAAAAGAGGCCTACGCGGAGTTCTTGAGCAGCGTTTCGGAGGACGAGAGGGCTCATAAGAAGATCGGATACAAGGTGGCTAAGAAGGTAGCCAAAAGGGCGGTGGCAGTAGCAAAGAGTCAGGCGTTTGATAGACTGTACCACAAATTGGGGACGAAAGAAGGGGAGAAGGAGGTTTTTAAACTGGCTAGGGCAAGGGAGAGAAAGACTAGGGATTTGGGAGTGGTAAGGTGTATCAAGGACGAAGAGGGTAAGGTGTTGACTGAAGATGCTGAAATTAAGGAGAGATGGCAGAGGTTCTTTGCTAAACTCCTCAATGGGGAAGGGGGGGGAGACGACTGTAGTAGGGGCGGAGGGTGTAGTGTTCAGCGTGCATGCGCCCTGATAACAAAGGAGGAGATTAGGGAGGCCTTGAAGAAGATGGCGAAGGGAAAGGCAGTGGGCCCAGACCAGATACCAGTGGAAGTTTGGAAGCTTACGGGGGAAGTGGGACTAGAGTGGCTCACAGAGCTTTTCAATGTTATTTTCAGGACCGCCAAGATGCCCAGAGAGTGGAGGGCCAGCACAGTCATCCCACTGTACAAAAACAAAGGGGATATTCAAGATTGTAATAATTTTAGGGGCATCAAGCTGCTCAGCCACACTATGAAGCTGTGGGAGAGGGTGATTGAGAGAAGGTTGCGAGAAGAAGTCGAGATTTCAGAAAACCAATTTGGTTTCATGCCAGGCAGGGCAACCATTGAGGCGATATACCTCCTCAGAGGACTCATGGGCTTGTTCAGGGATAGAAAGGTGGATCTCCATATGGTGTTCATTGACCTGGAGAAAGCGTACGATAGAGTGCCAAGGGAGGTATTGTGGAGGTGTTTGGAAAAGAAAAGGGTGTTGCCCGCGTACATTAGTGTTATCAAGGATATGTACGAGGGAGGGCGGACGAGGGTTAGGACGCCGGGAGGGGTCTCCGATGACTTTGCTGTTAGTTTGGGCCTGCATCAGGGCTCCGCCTTAAGCCCATTTCTTTTCACATTAGTCTTAGATGAACTCACTAGAGGAATCCAAGACGAGGTACCTTGGTGCATGCTATTTGCAGATGACATCGTCCTTATCGATGTGTCCAGACAGGGGGTGAATGACAGGTTGGAGAGTTGGAGGCATACTCTTGAGGCTAGGGGCTTTCGGTTGAGTAGATCGAAAACGGAATACCTCCATTGTTGTTTCAGCGGAAGGTTAGGAGATGGGGGAGAAATTGTACTGGATGGGAGGGCAATACCGAAGGTCGCCAAATTCAAGTATCTGGGCTCGATCATCCATCAGAATGGGGACATCGACGAGGATATTAGCCAGCGGATTAGAGTGGGCTGGCAAAAGTGGAAGTCAGCGTCAGGGGTGCTGTGTGACAAAAGAGTGCCCATGGGTTTGAAAGCCAAAGTCTATCGGCTGGTAGTTAGACCGGCGGTTCTCTATGGATCGGAGTGTTGGCCTCTAAAAAAGGCGCAAGTCCAAAGGTTGATGGTAGCTGAGATGAGGATGGTCAGGTGGATGTGTGGTGTTACAAGATTGGATAGGATCCCGAATGGGGTAATTAGGGGCTTAGTTGGAGTGGCCCCCATAGAGGAGATGATGAGAGAATCGAGGCTCAGATGGTTCGGCCACGTGAAGAGAAGAAGCGTGGTCGCCCCGGTGCGAAGGTGCGAGAGTATCCACCCCCCCGGCGGTAAGAGAGGGAGGGGTAGGCCGAAGAAGAGCCTAGAAGAGGTGGTTAGAGAGGACCTGAGAGTTGTCGGTCTCACGGAGGACATGGCTCAGGATAGGAGTTTGTGGCGGCATAGGATTAAGGTCCTTGATTGTAGGGGTCCGGCTCCGTAGGTGGCAGTAGCTTAGGCGGGGTGGGGTGGGGTGGGTATTGGTTTGCTTGTCTGCAGGTCGTGCTTTCCCGAAATGCCACAACACCAAGCGCCCCTGGTTTGTTGAGGTATGTCTCCGCTCCCTATCTATTCGCCTTTCCGGAACCTTTTCCCCCTCCCCTTTTCTCTTACGCCGGTCAATGGTTCTGCAATCGTTTTCTCTTCAAACCTTTTCTCAAAGCTGTTTTTGTGGGTCTTATGGAATCAACTTCTCTATGGGCAGGAATACCGGTAGAGGTAAGGTTGCCTACAGCTGGATCTCCCCAAACCCCGCGAATGCGGGACCCACATTGGGAGTTTGTTGTTGTTGTTGTTGCTTTTTTCTTTTTTCTTTTTTATTTATCTGTTTTTTACTTTTTATTGTTTTATTTTTTATTTTTTTATTTTTTATTTTTAGTTTTTAATTTTTAATTTTTAATTTTTTAATTTTTTTTTAATTTTAAATTTTTCATTTTTCATTTTAAATTTTTTTCTTTTTACTTTTTCTTTTTTTATTATTTATTTTTTTCATTATTTGTTTTGTTTTTTATTTTTCTATGATTTTATGTTTTTTATGTTTTTATTTTTTCACTTCTTACTTCTTATTTTTCATTTTTTATTTTTTATTTTTCATTTTTTATTTTTAATGTTTAATTTTTATCTTTCATTTTTTTATTTTTTTATATTTTTTTATTGTTTATGCTGTTTATGCTTTTATTTTTTTATTTATTATTTCTCATTTTTTATTTTTTATTTTTTATATTTTAATTTTAATTTTCAATTTTTTATTTTCTTATTTCTTTATTTTTTGAAGGTTTGATGTTTTTATTTTTTATTTCTAATTTCTTATTTTTTTATTTTTTATTTTTTCTTTTTTTGGAATTTAAAACAAACAAAAAAAAAACTAAAAAAAAACCAAAAAGGAAATATAAAAAAATAAATTAAAAAAATTAAAAATTAGAAATAAGAAATCAAAAAATCAAAAAATAAAAAAAAATAAATAATAAATAAAAAAATTATAAGTAAAATGTAAAAAAATAAAAAATAAAAAATAAAAAATAAAAAATAAAAGATAAAAAATAAAAAATAAAAAAATAAAAAATGAAAAATAAAAAATAAAATATAAAAACATGAAAAATAAACAATAAAAAATAAACAATAAAAAATAAACAAATAAACAATAAGGAATCAGAAATAGAAAAACAAAAACATAAAAAACATAAAATCACAGAAAATTAACAAAAAAAAAAATAAAGAACTAAAAAACTTAAAAAATAAACAGTAGAAATAAAAAAATAAAAAAAATTTAAAATTTAAAATTAAAAAGAAGAAAATAAAAAATAAAAAATAAAAAATGAAAAATAAAAAATAAGAAAAGAAAAAAGAAAAAAAATAAAACATAAAAAATTAGAAAGAAAAAATAAAAATGAAAAATAAAAATAAAAAATTAAAAAATAAAAAATAGAAAAATTAAAAAATGAAAAATTAAAAAAAAAAATAAAACATAAAAAATAAGAATGAAAAAAAAAGAAATTTTAAAAATATAAATATATAAAAAAAATATGAACATAAAAAATAAAAAAATCAAAAAAATCAAAAAATGAGAATTAAAAAGTGAAAAAAAAAAAACATAAAACATAAAAAAAAAAAAATAAAAAAAAAATGAAAAATGAAAAATTAATATTTAAAAATTAAAATATTTAAAAAATAAAAATAAGGAATAAGAAATAAGAAATTAAAAAAATAAAAGGTAAAAAATTAAAAATAAAATTAAGAAATTAAAAAATTAAAAAATTTCAAAAATAAAAAGTAAAAAATAAAAAAAAAATAAAAAAAAATAAAAAAGTAAAAATTTAAAAAATAAAAAATGAAAAATGAAAAATGAAAAAATAAAAAAGAATAAATAAAAAAGAATAAATAAAAATTTCACAAAATTTCGATAACTTCATAAATTATCACACTTTAATTAGATTCCCATTATTTTAACCCATTTCAACCCATCACATAAGAAATATACCAAGTTCAATCAATATCAACTCAGTTCAACCTAGTTCAACCCACTTAAAAAAAAAATACCAACTTCAACCTTCTTCAACCTACTTCAACCTAGTTCACCCTTTTGACTCACCTAATTTACCCATGAAAAGAACAGGCCCTAAGGGTTTGAAAATGTGTCAAAATATTTATCTAACAAGGCGCTAAAGTTGCAGAATCAGATCCTTTAGCATCAGCTTGTAACCAGCACTAGAATGCAAGAAATACCCTATTATCCACCGGATTTCAGTGTGTTGTACTTGCTGGCAGGCTGAGTTAGCTCGATGTAATCAGCTGTAAAACTCCTCCCAATGCCATTATTAGCAAGTACGTTGATGCTATTAAGCATTGACACCTCAGTAATGGAGATAAGTAAAGGGTTTAGGTGTCAAGGATCTAGCCAGCTGCTTTTTTAAGTTAGTTTATCTCAGTTTCAGTTTTCTTATTTTAGCTAGAATAAGTTATAGCCGCTGATCTTTTGATTGAGGCCATGTATTTAAGGCTTGTTTTCATTTATAATAGACAGATTATTGATGAATGAAAATCCCCTTTGCTGGTTCAAGCAAAATTGTCTCCAAATCTCTCTAACATTATCCTGTTCACGTGGTGTTGAGAGTGATTCTTTATCTATTCCTCTGGTGCATTTTCTTTAGCGGGTTTAGTGGTGAATCCTTGTAGTTCTGGTTGGTAGATTAACTTCCTTTAGACCACTTCATATCTTCCATGTTGAGTTGCTAGCTTTGTCAAGTAATCAGGCCAACAAGTTCAGCATACATCATACAAGCACTAATGGGACTCCCCTTGTTGAAAGGGATGTATTTAGAAGAGGAATTAAAGCCATTTCCCCTAGAGGGATGAAAAGGATGCTTATGTAAGCAAGAGGTCGGAGTGAAAGCAACCATCAGCTTACCTCTTAACTTATCCCATGTTCTGATCTTACTTTTTCCTCTCTTCTTCCTCATATACTTGTACATTTCCCACCATTCAAGTGCATAGCCTCGGAGTTTGTTGATAACCACCTTAAAATTCTCGTGCTCTTCAAGGTTATAGTGAGTAAGGACTTCTTCCATCGTGGAAATCCAGTAAGGGAATTCTTCCTTTTGGCCACAAAACTTTGGAGTTTCAAGGCTGTCCAACTCCTTTGCAATAAAAGCAATCTCTTTCCTTAAGTTTCCAAAAGAAATCATGATCGATGAATGTTTAAGGTTTTTTTTTTTTTTTTTTATGGAATGAGTGTTTTGAGGTTAGGGACGTATTGAGGCTAAGGGAAGAAGCATGGTTAGAACCATAAGCTCTGATACCACTTGATGTATTATAGCTTCACTAATGCATGAGTTTGCAAGAGGGAATCAAGAATGCATTTGGGTAGAATGGAGGGAAATAGAATAAAAAGGAAGCAAGAACAATGATAAACACAAGTGGGCTAGCAAGGGTGACTGAAAACCCACCTTTGTTTGCACACACTTGGGCAATCTCCTTAGTTCAACTAAGTTACAGAACTTAATCACCTTCTTAGTTGAACAAAGAAGACCTAGAGAGCCACTTGAGGTTGCCACACTCAAGATATAACACTAGGATTTTGGGAGAGAATGGAGAGAGTTTTCACAACTCAAGACTTGCATTCATTCAAGTTCGATTACAAAAGGGGTTTGTGGCGGGCTTATAAAGGAGAGAGCTCAGCCATCTAAACCTTCAAAACTATCTAAGGAAACCATGGGTACACTTAGGGAAGAGGAGCACATCAAATCGGTTCCCTAAGTACACTAATACATCTATTCTGTCTTTGGCCGCCTCATTTGATGTACGTGTCCGAACCTCAAACAAATCCAAATGAGGGCGAAAGAGCCTCAATTTGGTTTGCACTTGAAGGAGAGAACTTGGACATAATTTTTGTATCTTTTTGAGCTTACAAAAGATCAAAAGAGAGGAAAATGAAGAGGTAAAAATCAAGATGTAAAGGATATGAACTTAACTCACCCAAATGAATCCACACATGGAGAGATAAGAACTAGACAAGTGGACTAGCAAGGGTTATTTGAATACCCACCTTGGTTTAGACACTTGAACAAGGATAGAATGCAAGTGAATTAGCAAGGGTGATTTGAATACCCACCTTGTGCGTGTGGTTCACGCACTTGAACAAGGATAGAATGCAAGTGAAGTAGCAAGGGTGATTTGAATACCCGCCTTGGTTCACGCACTTGGCAATCTTCTTAGTCCAACTAAGTTACAGAACTTAATCACCTTCTTAGTTGAATAAAGAAGACCTAGAGACCCACTTGAGGTTGCCACACTCAAGATCCGACACTAGGATTTTGCGAGAGAATAGAGAGAGTTTTCACAACTCAAGCTTTTGCATTCATTCAAGTGTTCTTTTCTTTACAACCTAAGGCCTCCCTTATATAATGAGAGCCTTTAACAAGTTGAAATAAAGGGGGAACAAGGGGCCTTACACGTCCAAAAAGCAAGGGGAGACCAAAAAGCAATGATAAAAGTTGAAGAGTGCTTTATGCTTTTGTCAAAAACTTTTCAGTTTACAATTGTCAACTTCAAATAGCTATATATCCTAGGTTTCTAACTCAAACTCAGTGAAACAGGCCTTGTTCGAAAGCTTAGGAAGTCAAATTTCACAACGCTTAAGTTAGAAGCAATGTAGAACTACCGTTTGGGAGATATAGGCCAAAAGGTGCAGCATATGCAGGCTGGGATAGTTTCTACAGCATGTGAGAAATGGCTCCAATTGACTTATTACCTAGTGACCTAACCTAGAAATATTTATATGTCCTTAAATATGACGTATTAAGGGTTCCAAAAAGTAGATTTTCAGCCTCTTAAGTTGACATTAAGCTTGGGTAATCAAGCTTGCAAAACCGGGTATGTGCAGGGATGCACTGACAGTTTTGAGCTTCAGACCTTTTTTATGCCTCTGAGGGACCAAATGATGTCCAATTTGAGTGATTCTTGATTCCTTCAAAAGAGGACACCTTGATCTTTGTTTTGGGGTCAATTTACAGCAACCCACACTTTCCTTTCATCTTGCTGCAAGCCATTAAATGTGAACTTGATAATGCTGCTGGGCTGACCTGCAAAACCTTATACTTCTAAAAGCTATAACTTTCTTTTTAATTGCTCAAAATGGATGATTCACAATTCCCATTAAAATTTGGGATGTATATTTTATCCTCCAGTGTGAATTAAATCAAAATCCATTGTGAGGAGAGAGAACCAACTGCTTGAATTGAGGTGCTCTTTTCTAGTGCTGAAGCTGGCAGCATGGGAACAATGGTCTTTTCCTCCTACCAAGTCTTACCTTGTGCTGAATTTAATTGCATAACCATAAAATAGACTTCCTAAGCTTTCATATGACTACTCATACACCCAAAATGAAGCATCCTTGTAAGGAAATAATTACCACAAATCTGAGCAAATAAACTGGATGTTCTGCCAGCACTGGCACTTTGGCTTCTATGCCTTATTTTGACAACTTTGACTTGACTTAGCTTGAAATAAATTACATGAATCAAAATTATGCTTTATTAGATTTCTAAAAATCTATATTGCGGCATTCTAAGTGCATGAAATTCTAAGAATACATGCTGCACAAAACCGGATAAAAAATAGAACTAGCTTGAGCTATTTTTAAGCTTTGAAATGGATGGTACTCTTGATCCCCATTTGGAAAAACCCTTTAGATAAGGCACTTTGAAGTTCAAATAAAACTCCATAAAGTGTCTTTTGTCATGAAATTCAAAGAGTGGGAGCAAAGAAAAGCCTTGCCATGCATGAATTTGAATGGAGCATACCTCCCATTAAGTTGAGTTGAAAGAATGAAAATTATAGCCTTCAAAATATACATCATAATTAGGGTTAATGATTCCCCCAAATGAGATATCAAGCTTACAAAGCATCCTAATACATAATTAAAAGTCAAAATGTAGCTAGAAGTACAAGTGAAACCTAAGAAACAAGACCCTTGTACCAGCTAGCTCTTAACTGGGTAAAAGGATGTTTTCCTTGTACTTTTGGCTGGATAAAAGCATCACAAGGGGGTGCTTTGGAGGGGCTTTGAGCATGTGAATTGATAAATATTGATGTCTTCTTTCATGCCCTAAAGATTCGAAGATGTTGGACTTCATTAATTCAACTTACTCTCCCCTTACTCTGCCCTGTGCTGGATTGCTGTCATAATTACATAGTCTAAAAGATCTTAGTAGTTGACCGACCAAATAGTGTCCAAAAGCCTTGCAACTTATTTTATTGGAAAGCTAACTTCTTAAAATTAAAGTTAGGATAGAAAGCTCTTGGATAAATCACGTTGATCATGGATAAATGTTGCCTCAAAGTCGGACCTTGCGTACTAGAATTCTGCCTAGTTTGCAAGCTTGATTTGTCTGGATGATTTGAACAACCAAATGACCTCCAATGCACTTGCAACTTGATTCATATGAAAGATCTCTTCCTAAAATTCAATTTAGGCTAGAAAAACCTTGGCTGAATCATATGGAGCATAGATGAAAGTTGCCTTATAGTCGGACTTGCTGATTGCTCTAAAATGCCGAGTTGATTGAACTTGAATATTCTACCGATAGTTAGTTTTCCCTATGCATTTATCCTCAAAATCAATCAAGAGCCCATTATAGGGCATCTTGGGCCTCCCAAATGATGAAATAAATAGCTCCTAAATGCATTGGATGCACCTTTAACTTGTTCAAAATCATCCTCAAATCTGATGCTTGAGATCAAACTATAGATACATTATAGTCCCCTTGTTGAAGTAGATTCATCCTCGAATCTGGTGCTTGAAGCATGAGAAACTTGTAATGGTGCTTCCAAACATAGAATGGGCAGACTAAGGGAGGAATTAGCATTCGCTTTCCCTTCTTAGGACAAACACCCAACTAATTGCTTCCTTGATGCCTATAGTGATGGAGTCCTCACCAACCAAGATAAGGAAGAAGGTCTAACAATTCTATCAAGGCCCTTTGCAAACTCCAAAGTTCAAGCAATGACTCAAATTGTGGAGAAGAGCCAAACTGAAGCAACCGGGTTATACAACCAGAATCTGCCGGTTTTGTTCATCTTATAACTTAATCTAAATTGTGGCTTAAGTATGATATTTTTGCATTTTTGGAATCCTCAAGATGTCTACTTTCAAATCCAAGCATTGAATTCCAATCATACACAAAGGAAGATGGGAGATCAAGGCATTTTGTTCAACCGGCCAATTTTGATTTGAAATTGCACGGTTAAATGTTTTAGTGGATTTTACCTACTTAAACATGATTTAACCTTGATTTATTTACAAGGGGGTTTGTACACAACCTAAGGTTTCCCCCCATGGCCTAAAATCCAAATCATGACCACTTTTGGTATGGTTAACTCAAGTTTGAAAACCGGGTTAAAAACTGCCCGTGAAACCGGTTTGATGCAACTGGCCATTTTTGCCTTCACCCGTGGGTTTGCTGCTTCTAGCTAGATTAACACACATCCCAAGGCCTCTAGAAAATCAATCATCAAGCTGCGAAAGGGAGTTGTCTAGAGAAGAGCAACCAATTGGAAGCAAAGGCAGCAAAAGATGTCTCTTGATGCTCATTGGCCAACCGAAAGGGAGAAACTACTTTATGGATGCGCCCCCTTTCCTTTTGCTGGATAGCTACTTGTATTAGTCTTAATTACATATGGTTAAGGTTGTAAACATCATTTGTTTTGCATTCCTTTTCATTTGGATTGTAATTAGGCTAAGTTGATCACGCTTGTATCCGGGTTAGCTTAAACTGTGAGATTAGCTTAGTTTAACACGCTTCCTCTCTAAAAAGGAAACCTTAGGTGCTTGCTTACTTGCTTGGGTGCTTGCTAGACTTGTAAGAAAAGCATTCTCACGGCCATTTGCTGCATTATTAGACTTTGAATCAAAAACTTAGCCAAGAGAACTTTCGTGCTTTCATGCTTTCAAATACTTCACTTGCTTATTAATGTATCTCCCGATGGTCTAAGCTAAAACTCAAATCAAGAGCAAAAGCTTAAAACCAAGAGGGAGTACAATTAGGGAAAACTTAAGAGAATCGTACGTTAAGAGCTAGTTGTGAATCAGCAAAAACGTAAGCAAAGGGATGGATTTTAGGATCAAGGGATTTCAAATGGGAAAAGGAAAAGAAAGTTGATGTATCTTCAAGGGATTCAATGAAAACTCACACTAGAATTCCAATTACACACGTTTTATGTAAACTGAAATCTAGCTAAGTTAACATGCAGCCGTGAGATAATCAATGGTAGATGGATAGTCTAAACCTTTGTTTGGATACAGAAACACCACCAAACAAAAGCTTAGGGCCCCTGAACTTGATTAAGATACAGAAACACCACTTAAACAAGATTAGGACTAAGCTTGAAAACCACCCTAACCGGCCTAGTTAAGGATAAGCAAGTTTAGTGTTTGAAAGTGCAAAAGCACGAAAGCAAGAATGCTCTCAATAAGTTTTTTGATTCAAAGTCTAAGTTATTCTGCCCATGGCCGTGAGTAGCCTATTAATACAAGCCTACAAGTACCTAAGCAAGTAAACAAGCACCTAAGGTTTCCTTCCTAGGAGGAAACATGTTAACCGAAGCTAATCTCCACGGTTAGCGCTAAACCATGTACTAGCTGAATTAACTTAAGCTAATTACATCCAGAATGAGAACGAAAGCAAAACAAATGATGCTTACAAATTTAATTACATGAGATTAACTCCTAATAAAACCACATTTCTAACAAAATAGAAAGGAAGCAGCCGTAAAGTAGCATCCTGTTTTCGGCTAGCCAATTAGCTTCAAGAGACATCTCTTTTGCTGCCTTGCTTCCCATTGGTTGCTCTTCCCTAAAATATCTCCTTTTACATCTGATGATTTTTCTTATAGAGACCTTAGGATTAACCCGGTTTTTAGACTTAAGTTCAACTTAGCAAAAGTGGTCATGATTTGGATTTCAGGCCATGGGGGGAAACCTTAGGGTGTCCTTACAAATAAATCAACGTTAAATCATGTTTAAGTGGGAGATTTCCACTAAAAGATTTTACCGTGTAGATTCATATCAAAACTGGCAAGGTTGATAAAATGGCTGGATTTCTTCACTTCAACTGAGCATGATTGGGTTTTCTTGCTTGGACCTGAACGTTAACATCTAGGGGAACCCAAAAATGTAAAAATCCAAGACTCAAACCATAATTTAGCTTAAGTAATCACATACCCAAAATCGGGTACATTTTGCATGAACTGGACAAGTTGGATAGCTTGGATTAATGGCTGATTTGAACGGGTAAATGAAGTCCAAATGAGATGAAACTTGTTTTGCTGGAAAGCTGACTTCTTGAAATTCAAACCCAATGCAAAATATTGGACTTAAACCTCAAAGAGGCCTAAGTGATTAAGCTATGAAAAACAAGGTTTGCTGCTGGAAGCAACCCGTGACCTGCTATTTTTCTTCTTAAACAAAATGTGGATGATTTATTCCCACTTTGACCAGCAAAATAAATTTACCTTGACTGACTTGCTTCTCTAAATCAAGGGGTGTGGAGGGATCTCCATCATCCTTCCCTTGTTGAAGAAAAGATTTGTCCACGAATAGGTTTAGGTAGTCATCTTCTCTTCTTGCTTCAATTCTGGCTAAAATAGAATCATCCATGCAAATAAGTCTCTTTTAACCTTAGAGACTCTTTTCCAATCACTCCCCTTGTTGATTTGAATGTTGTTTGGAGGGAACCCTTCAAAGTTGCCTTGAACCACTTCCTTAAGCACTCTTAATTCAGAATTAGGAGTATTAAGTGATGGTTCACCAAAAGTGAGAAAAAGGCTGAGATGCTCATGGCTTCTTGGTGGATGGCGGGTGTCCAAAGTGAGCATATCGCCTTCATCTGCCTCTACCACTACTTCCTTAAAATTATCCCCATTATTCTCTTCATTTTCCTCCTTTAATTCGGCCTCCTCTACTCCCTTCTATTCGGCTAGGGTAACATATCTACGGTTTGTGCAATCTAATGCTAAGTGCTTGAATCCTTGGCACTTAAAACATCCTTGGATGCCCTTAGGAAGGGTTTTAGGGGAAGGTTGTGGGGGTAGGCTTTGTTGTGGAGTTTGGTTTTTTTATGGAATAGGAGCTGTGGGTTTAGGGGTAGAAAATGAACTCCGCTTGTTCACGATTTGTTCATGTTGAAAGGGCTTTGGATTTTCATGCCTTAGGGGCTGTTTATGGTTCTTTTGCCACTCAACCTTATAAGCCAGCACACAAACTTCATCAAAAGAGGTATAAGCTTGTACTTCAACAACATTAGCAGACCTAGGATCAAGACCTCCTAAGTACCTAACGATTGTTTGCTACTTTTGGTTTGTACAAATCACACTTGATTACAAGCTTCTCAAACTCACTAGTGTATTCTTCTACACTCAAGTTACCTTGGTTCAAATGGTGGAGTTGAGAGTAATAATCTTGAACATAGGTAGAAGGAAGAAACCGAGCTTTAAGCTTGGATTTCATCTTCTCCCATGTTCTGATTTTGGACTTCCTTTCTCTAACTCTTTTGGCACACAAATTAGTCCACCAAAGAGAAGCATACTTACGAAGTCTTAAGGAAACCAACTTCACCTTCTTGTCTTCTGGGATGTCCCTGTACTCAAAAACTCTTTGAACTGTGCGTAACCAATCCAAAAACTCTTCAGGATCAATCTTGCCTTCATATTCTGGAACTTCCACTTTGAAATCATTTGAAGTAGCTTGAATCCGTGGGTCTGGTCTTGTCATTCTGATTGGTTCATCATGACTAGATGAATCAAATTTATAACTAATCACGTCTTCTTGGCTTTTCAAATCAGATTGGAGTGGTTCTTCATTGGCTTGTTTCTTTTGCTTCAAATATGCACCAAGCTGTTTTTGGAGGTAGTCATGTTGAGCCTTAGTTTCTTGCTCGAGTTGAGCCTTTTCACTAAAGGTCTCGATTAGTATCTCATTCTACTTCATTAATGCTTTCAAACCTTTCCTCCAAACTCAAGTTCGTACTAGAACTCATGGTAGAAACAGATGTGTATGGGGCTGATTTATGGGATGTGTATGGGGCTGATGTGTTTGGGTGGCTTTGCGGCATGTGGGGTTTGGGTTCAGGCCAAGATGGAACTTGCTCTGATACCAAATATAATGTATCTCCCGAGGGTCTAAGCTAAAGCTCAATTCAAGAGCAAAAGCTTAAAACCAAGACAGAGTACAATCAAGGGAAACTTAAGAGAATGGTACTTTAAGACCTAGTTGTGAATAAGCAAAAACGTAAGGAAAGGGATAGATTTTAGAATCAAGGGATTCTAAATGGGAAAAGGAAAATAAAGTTGATGTATCTTCAAGGGATTGAATGAAAACTCACACTAGAATTCCAAGTATACACGGTTTATGTAAACTGAAATCTAGCTAAGTTAATATGCAGCCGTGAGATAATCAATGGTAGATGGATAGTCTAAACCTTTGTTTGGATACAGAAACACCACCAAACTAAAGTTTAGGGCCCCTAAACGTGATTAAGATACAGAAACACCACTTAAGCAAGATTAGGACAAAGCTTGAACACCACCCTAACCGGCCCAGTTAAGGATAAGCAAGTTTAGTGTTTGAATGTGCGAAAGCACGAAAGCAAGAATGCTCTCAACTGGTTTTCTAATTCAAAGTCTAAGTTATTCTGGCCATGGCCATGAGTAGCTTATTAATACAAGCCTGGGAAGTACCTAAGCAAGTAAACAAGCACCTAAGGTTTCCTTCCTAGGGAGGAAACGTGTTAACCTAAGCTAATCTCCACGGTTAGCACTAAAGTGTGTACTAGCTGAATTAAATTAAGCTAATTACATTCAAAATGAGAAGGAAAGCAAAACAAATGATGCTTACAACTTTAATTACATGAGATTAACTCCTAATACAACCACATTTCTAGAAAAATAGAAAGGAAGCAGCTATAAAGTAGCATCCTCTTTTTGGCTAGCTAATTAGCTTTAAGAGACATTTCTTTTGCTGTCTTGTTTCCCATTGGTTGCTCTTCCCCAAAATATCTCCTTTTGCAGCTGATGATTGTTCTTCTAGAGACCTTGGGACGTGTGCCAATCTAGATAGCAAGCTAGAAACCAAGCAAACCCACGGATGAAGGTAAAATGGACAGCCGCAATGATGTATCTCCCGAGGGTTAAAACTCAAACTCAATTTAAGAGTGAAAGCTTAAAACCAAAAGAGAGTACAATCAATGAAAATCTAAGGAAATAGTACGTTGTTTGCTGGTTGTGAGGCAACAAAAATGTAAGGTAGGGGATGGAATTTAGAATCAAGGGACTCTGATGTATCCTCAAGGGAAGGGATGGAAGCCAGAGCTAGAGATCAATAGCACACGGTTTGCAAACTGAAAACTAGCTTAGCCCTCCTTGAACCCATGTAGATAATCAAGAAGTTTGATAGAACTAAACTGATGTTTGGATACTGGATCACCAACAAACATAAGCTTAGGGTCCCTAATCTTTGATGAAGATACAAAATCACCACTTAAACAAAGATTAAGACTTACTCAAACCACACCTTAATCGACCAAATTAAGTATAAGCAAGTGAAGTGTTTGAAATCCGAAAGTAAGAAGCTCTCAAAATGTTTTCCGAATATCAAAGCATATGAACCAGCAAGAGGCCGTGCATGCCTTAAGTTTATAAGCCTAGTAAGCACACTACTAAGCAAGCACACACCTAAGCTTTCCTTCCTAGAGAGGAAAGGTGCTAATTAAGGTTAATCCTCACGGTTTAGGCTAACCATGTACAAAGCTTAATTACAACTAATCTAAGTACATCCAAATCATCAAAGAAAGCAAAAAAAATGATGTTTACATGTTAGCCATGCTTATTTAAGCTTAATACAACCAGCTTGTATTGCAAATGGAAAGGGGGCAGTAAGAAAGTAGAGTTTCGTTTTGGCTGGCCATTGAGAGCCGAGAGACATCCCTTTTTGCAGCTTGCTTTCTATTGGTTGTTCTTCTCTAGGTTGCAGCTGATGATCACCTTCTAGAAGCGTTAGGACGTGTCCCAAGCCTTGAAGTCTGTGCCACTCTAGCAAGAATGCAGCAAACCCACAGATTTAGGAAAATAAACCGATTTACGCTAAATCGGGTGCATGGGCATAATTGAACCGGTTTTCAGACCAAGTTTAAGCATAACAAAAGTGAGCATGATTTTGTTTTTAGGACATGGGGGGAAACCATAGGGTGTTTACCAACCCCCCTACAAAAAAATCAAGGTTAAATCGCGCTTAAGTAGGGTAATTATACTAAAACATTTAACTGTGCAGTTTTGATTCAAAATGGGCCGGTTTGACAAAAGGCCTTAATCTCCCATATTCTTGGGAGCATGATTTGAAACAAATGCATGGACCTAAAATTAGACATCATAAGGAGTCTAAAAATGTAAAAATTTAAGACTTAAGCCACAATGTAGCTTAAGTAATGAGAAGAACAAAATCGAGCAGTTTCTGGTCTTTAAACACGAATACTTCAGTTTGGCTCTTCTCTATCATTTGAGCCATTACTTGGACTTGGACTGTGTAATGGATCTTGTTTGACCTTCTTCCTTGTCAATGGGGGTGGGGACTCCATCATCCTCCCCTTATTGAGAAGATTTGATCCTCAAATCAGCAAGGCAATCATCTTCTCAGTAAGCTTTCAAATCAGCTACATCAAATGTGGCTGAAACTCCATAGTCTCCTGGTAAATCAACCTTATAAGCATTGTCATTAATACGTTCAAGTACCTCAAAGGGACCATCATCTCTTGGCATGAGCTTATTCTTCCTTTTGGATGGAAATCTTTCCTTCCTAAGGTGAGTCCACACGAGGCCTCCAGGTTGAAAAACCACTCTCTTCTTGTGTTTGTTGGCTAGAGCTTGATTTGCTGCATTAGTCTTCTCAATCTTGCTTCTTACCAACTCATGAATCTTGTTGATTTCTTCTACCCTTGATACTGCATCAGCATTTGGCTTTCGGTCTATAGGCCACAGTGTAAGATCAAGTGGGCTAAGGGGATCAAGTCCATAGACCACCTTGAAAGGGGAAAGGCTAGTAGCCTTGCTTGGTGTCTTGTTGTAAGCAAACTCTTCATGGCGTAAAAGCAAATCCCAAGCTTTGGGATGAGATTTGATCAAAACTCTTTGGAGTGTCCCTAAGGTTCGATTAGTAACCTTAGTTTGCCCATCAGTTTATGGATGACAAGTAATACTATATTTCAGCTTAGAACCTAATTTCTTCCACAAAGTAATCCAAAAATGACTCAAAAACTTGGTATCCCTATCAGAAACAATGGACCTTAGAATACCATGTAACCTTATCACCACCCTGAAATACAACTCAGCATTGTGTATAGCATCATTGGTCTTATTGCATTGAATGAAATGAGACATCTTAGAAAACCTATCAACCACAGCAAAGATAGAATCCTTCTTCCTTTGGGTTTTAGGCAATCCAACAATGAAGTCCATACTTACATCAACCCATGGGGAAGTGGGAATAGGTAAAGGTGTGTATAGGCCATGGGGTAAGGAGTGGCTTTTAGCCACTTGACATGTCCCACACCTCTCGTGTATGTCCTATACGTCTCTCTCCATGGCTGGTTAGTAATAGTGCTCCCTTAGCATGGTGACTATCTTGTTTTCTCCATAATGGCCAACCAAAGATCCTCCATGAGCTTCCCTAATTAGAAGCTCCCGTGTGCTACATCTTGGTACACACAGCCTTGTACCCTTGAATAGAAATCCCTCCTGGATTAGAAAGTCTCCTCTGGGGTGTTTTGAACAATCAGCATACAACTCCCCAAAGTCTTCATCCTTGTCATATAAAGCCTTTAGATGCTCAAAACTAAGTACACAAGCATCTAATTGAAGCAAAAAAGATACCTCCATGATAGACCATCTGCACCTTCATTATTGATATCACCTTACTAATGCTTGATGGCATGCCGTGAGTTCAACTGATGCTGGCCTTGTATATACTTTAAAGCTTCATGATCAGAGTGTAAGATAAACTTAGTTGCAATAAGGTAATGACTCCAATGCTCTAAACATCTCACAATGGCATAGAATTACTTATCATAAGTTGAGTACTTTCTTCTTGAACTACATAATTTCTGACTAAAGAAGGCTAGAGGTTTACCTTCCTGAGTAAGAACACCACCAATGCCAACACCAGAGGTATGACGCTCAACTTCAAAGATCTTACTAAAGCACGACAAGGCTAGAACAAGTGATTGAGTAAGTCTTGCTTTGATCTCCTCAAATGTAGATTGTGCTTTTGGATTCTATACAAATGATGTACCCTTGATAACCTCAGTCGTAGGAGCCATAATGGTGCTGAAACCACATATAAACCTCCTGTAGAAACAAGCTAGTTCATGGAAAGCTTGAACATCATGTATGCTCTTTGGTACTGGCCAAGACCGAATAGCCTCAACCTTGGTTTCATGTACCTTAATACCATCTCTAGTAACAATATAGCCAAGAAATGTAACTTCAGGAATAAAGAAAGCACATTTCTTAAGGTTACCAAATAGCTTTTCACGTTGTAAGACAAACATAACTTGAGGTAAGTGATCTTGATGTTCATGCTCATTCTTAGAATACACCAGAATATCATCAAAGTATACTACTTTCCAATGTCAGGTCTAAAGACTAGGTTCATTAACCTCATGAAAGTACTAGGTGCATTAGAAGGAACACAGGGCATTACCAACCACTCATAAAGCCCTCCTTTAGTCTTGAAAGTTGTCTTCCATTCATCACCTTCTCTAATTCTGATTTGGTAGTAACACTTCGAAGATCAATCTTGGAGAACACTTTGGAGCCATATAACTCATCTAGCATGTCTTCAAATCTCGGTATTGGGTACCTATACTTGATGGTGATCTTGTTAATGGCCCTGCTATCAACACACATTCTCATTCCTGCATCCTTCTTAGGCACCAAAAGAGTTGGAACTGCACATTGGTTTAAGGACTCATGGATCAAGCCTTTATCCCTCAATTCTTCAACTTGTCTTTAGATTTCCATGGTGTCTTTAGGATTCATCCTGTATGCTGGTTTGTTTGGTAGGATGGAACCTAGAATAAGATCAATGTGGTATTGGATGTCCCTCTTAGGAGGCAAACCCATAGGTATCTCCTCACGAAACAAGTGACAGAAGTTTTCAATAAGTGTTCTTGCTAGGGGATGAGTGGGCATCAAAACTTCTGGTTCATCTTGCGTGCTTAATATCCACTCTTTAAAGGCTCTAAACTCATGTTGGGAAGCCTTTAGGACTGGTTCACTCAAGAACAATGGGCAATCATTGTGTGTGGGCTTATTTTGTGGCTGAATTTCGTGGAGTTTGGGTGGGGGTAAAGGGGCTAGGGTGATCTTCTTATCATCCTTGGTAAATGAGTAAGTATTTAGGTAGCCACTATGCATAACCTTTCGGTCATACAACCATGGTCTCCCTAAAAGCACATGACATGCATCCATAGGAATAACATCACACCATAACTCATCTTGATAGTTCTTTCCAATGGAGAAAGTGATCAAACACCGAGAGTTCACCTGAATTCTTTTGCTTTGATTCAGCCATTAGATATTGTAAGGGTGTGGATGAGTCATTGTTTGCAAGCCTAGCTTCTCAATCATGCTTAGAGAAACCACGTTTGCATAGCTCCCTCCATCAATGATCAAAGAGCACACTTTCCCTTGGGTAGTACACCGGGAGTGGAATATGTTTTCTCTTTGCTCATCTGTAACTCCTCTTTGGTTGCTTAGAACTCTCCTTAAAACAAAGAGTTCTCCTTCATCAGCCTCTTTAAGAAGTTCTTCTTGAGCTTCCTAAAGTTCTGGTTCACTTTCAACTTCATTTTCCTCCTCTTCAAAGTCCTCCTTCACGGCTATCCATTCGGCTAAGGTAATCACCTTTCTGTTTGGACACTCTGAAGCTATATGTCTAAGTCCTTGACATTTAAAACACCTTCTATTACTCATGGGGTTAGGATGGGGTCTATTTTGAGGTGTTTGGTTCTTTTGTGGGGCTGGGGTTCCTTATGGCAAGGAAGGGAATGGGTTTTGTGGCTTAGGAATAGGATTGGAACTCCCCTTGTTAAAAGGTTGGTCTCGGGTGAAAGGCCGTGTATATTGAGGTTTTTAGGGCTGTTTGGCCTTCTTTTGTTGCTCCACCTTGTGAGCCAGTACATAAACAACATCAAAGGACATATATGCTTGCAATTCAACCACATTAGAATACCTAGGATCAAGTCCTCCTAAGTACCTAACTATGGTTTGCTCCTCAGGGCTCTTGAATGTCACACTTGATTAATAGCTTTTCAAACTCACGTGTATACTTTTCAACATTCATATTACCTTGAGTAAGGTTATGGAGTTGAGAATAACAATCTTGGACATAGGTTGGTGGTAGAAAACGTGCCTTGAGTTTGGATTTCATCTTATCCTAAGTTCGGATTTTGGATTTCCTTTCTCCTAGCCGTTTGGCATTCAGGTTTGTCCACCATAAAGATGCATACTTTCTTAGTTTGAAGGCCACTAACTTGACCTTCTTATCATCAAAAACATCTTTATACTCAAGGACTCTTTCAACAGTATGCAACCAATCAAGGAATTCCACAGGATCAAGCTTACCTTCAAATTCAGGAACTTTAACTTTGAAGTCATTGTTATTAGCTTGAAACCGTGGCTCGCCTCTAACCATTCTGGTCGGTTCTTCTTCACCTGATGAATCAACTTCATCACGAATGACTTGTTCGTGCCTCCTAGGTTTTGATTGGAGAGTGTCTTCGTTCAGTTTTTGCTTTTACTTCAAAACCGAACCCAATTGCTTTCTCAAGTACTCAGTTTGTACTTGAGTCCCTTGAGTCTTTTGAGAATCCTCTTGAATCTTTCTGGACAGAAACTCATTTTGCTTCATCAAGGCTTCAAATCTCTCTTCCAAAGTCATGCTTGTTGCACTCATACTCACGGATTGTGTTTAAACTCAAACCAAAAGTGAAACTGAAGTGTTTGTGTCAAGGGAACGAATGGATGAATTCTGGAAGTGGGATGGTGTACCAAGCCAAGGAGAAACCTTTGCTCTGGTACCAAATATGATGTATCCTCAAGGGTAGGGATGAAAACTAGAGCGAGAGATCAATGGCACACGGTTTGCAAACTAAAAACTAGCTTAGTCCTCCTTGAACCCGTGTAGATAATCAAGAAGTTTGATAGAACTAAACTGATGTTTGGATACAGAATCACCACCAAACATAAGCTTAGGGTCGCTAATCTTTGATTAAGATACAGAATCACCACTTAAACAAAGATTAAGACTTACTTGAACACCACCTTAATTGACCAAATTAAGGATAAGTAAGTGAAGTGTTTTAAATCTGAAAGCAAGAAGCTCTCAAAATGTTTTCTGAATATCAAAGCATTTGAACCAGCAAGAGGCCGTGCATACCTTAAGTTTACAAGCCTAACAAGCACACTACTAAGCAAGCACACACCTAAGCTTTCCTTCCTAGAGAGGAAAGGTTTTAATTAAGGCTAATCCTCACGGTTTAGGCTAATCGTGAACAAAGCTTGATTACAACTAATCTAATTACATCAAAATCATGAAAGATGTTTACATATTAACCATGCTTATTTGATGTATCCTCAAGGGAAGAAATGAAAACTAAAGCTAGAGATCAAAAGCATACGATTTGCAAACTGAAAACTAGCTTAGCTCTCATTAAACCCCTTGTAGATAATCAAGAAGTTTGATAGAACTAAACTGATGTTTGGATACTGAAACACCACCAAACATTAGCTTAGGGTCCTTAATCCTTGATTAAGATACAGAAGCACCACTTAAACAAAGGTTATGACTTACTTGAACACCACCTTAATCGACCAAATTAAGGATAAGCAAGTGAAGTTCTTGAAATTCGAGAGCAAGAAGCTCTCAAAATGTATTCTGAATATCAAAGCTTATGAACGAGCAAAAGGCCATGAATGCCTTAAGATTACAAGCCTAGCAAGCACACACCTAAGCTTTCCTTCCTAGGGAGGAAAGGTATTAACTAAGGCTAATCCTCACGGTTTAGGCTAACCGTGTACAAAGCTTGATTACAACTAATCTAGTTTCATCCAAATCATCAAAGAAAGCAAAGCAAATGATGTTTACATATTAACCATGCTTATTTAAGCTTAATACAACCAGATTGTCTAGCAAACGGAAAGGGGGCAACTGTAAAGTAGAGCCCCTTTTCGGTTGACCGATGAGACATTCCCCTTTGCAGCTTGCTTGCTATTGGTCGTCCTTTTCAAGATTGCAGCTAGTGACTACCTTGTAGAAGCCTTGGGACGTGTTCCAAGCCTTGGAGTGTGTGCTGCTCTACCTAGAATGCAGCAAACCCACGGATTAAGGCAAAATAACTGGTTTGCATAAAACCGGGTGCACTGGCAGAATTGAGCCGGTTTTCAGACCAGTTTTAAGCTGAACAAAAGTGAGCATGATTTTGTTTTCAAGCCATGGGGGGAAACCTTAGGATGTGTACAAACCCCCTGTCAAAAAAAACAAGGTTAAACCATGTTTGAGTAGGGTATTTCTACTAAAACATTTAACCGTGCAGGTTAGAACCAAAACTGACCAGTTTGACAAAAGGCTTGATCTCCAATCTTCTTGTGAGCATGATTGGAAACAACTTCTTGGATCTGAAAGTAGACATCATATGGATTCCAAAAATGTAAAAATTAAAGACTTAATCCACAATGTAGCTTAAGTAACGAGATGAACAAAATCGGGCAATTTCTAGTCCTTAAAGCCCAGTTACTTCGTCTTGGCTCTTCTCCATCGTTTGAGCCATTGCTTGGACTTTGGAGTTTGTAATGGACCTTGTTGGACCTTCTTCCTTGTCAATGGTGGTGGGGACTCCAGCATCCTCCCCTTGTTGAGAAGATTTGATCGTTAAATGGGCAAGGTAATCATCTTCTTGGTAAGCTTTCAAATCAGCTACATTGAATGTGGTTGAAACTCCATAGTCACCTGGTAAATCTACCTTATAAGCATTGTCATTAATATGTTCAAGTACCTCAAATGGACCATCATCCCTTGGAATGAGCTTATTCTTGCTTTTGGATAGAAATCTTTCCTTCCTAAGGTGAATCCACACGAGGCCTCTTGGTTGAAAAACCACTTTCTTCTTGTGTTTGTTGGCTTGAGCTTGATATGTAGCATTAGTTTTCTAGATGTTTCTGTTTACCAACTCATGAATCTTCTTGATTTCTTCTACCCTTGATGCTACATCAGCACTTGGCTTTTGGTCCATAGGCCGTGGTGTAAGATCAAGTGGGCTAAGGGGATCAAGTCCATAGACCACCTTGAAAGGGGAAAGACTAGTAGCCTTGCTTGGTGTCCGGTTGTAAGCAGACTCTACATGGGGTAAAAGCACATCCCAAGCTTTGGCATGAGGCTTAATCAAAACTCTTAGGAGTGTTCCTAAGGTTCGATTACTAACCTTAGTTTGCCCATCAGTTTGTGGATGACAAGTAGTACTATATTTTTGCTTAGTACCTAACTTAGTCCACAAAGTAATCCAAAAATGAGTCAAAAACTTGGTATCCCTATCAAAAACAATAGACCTAGGAATACCATGTAATCCTGTCACCTCCCTGAAATACAACTCTGCAATATGTGTAGCATCATTAGTCTTATTGCATGGAATGAAATAAGACATCTTAGAAAACCTATCAACCATAACAAAGATAGAATCCTTGCTCCTTTGCATTTTAGGCAGTCCAAGAATGAAGTCCATACTTACATTAACCCATGGTGAAGTGGGGATAGGTAAGGGTGTGTATAGGCCGTGGGGTAAGGAATGGCTTTTAGCCACTTGACGTGTCACACACCACTTGAGTATGTCCTACATGTCTCTCTCCATGGCTGGCCAATAGTAATGCTCCCTTATGATGGAGACCATCTTCATAACCCTTCCAACCTCACCCCCTCCATCCCACAAGAGCCCAACACCAACAAGGAAGTCAAAGAAGTGCAAGCAATGGTCAAAAACATCATGAACAACACCCATGGCTTGCTGCCCAGTTCGGCCAGTATTTAGCCCGGATTTGCAGGCCTGATTACCCAACCTTAAGGTGGATTTAAGAGGCTGAAAATATAATTTTTGAAACCCTTAGTATGTCAGCTTTAAGGACATATAAATATTTCTAGGTTAGGTCTCTAGGAAATAAGTTAATATGAGCATTTTTTCAGATGCTGTAGAAACTATCCCACCCTGTATATGCTACACCTTTTGCCCTATATCTCCCAAACAGTAGCTCCAAATTGCTGGAAACATAAGCCACGTGAAAGCCGACTGCCTAAGATTTCCAGCAAGGTCTATTTCACCCACTTTGAGTGAGAAACCTAGGAGTTATAGCTGTTTGAAGTTGGGCTTTGTAGACTGAAAAGTTGCTGACAAAAGCATAAAACACTTTTTAGATTTTGTCATTGCTTTTTGGTATCCTCTTGCTTTTAGACGTGTAATGCCCCTTTATTTCAGCTTGTTAGAGGCTCCCATTATATAAGGGAGGCCTTAGGTTGTAGCATAACACTTTTGAATGAATTTGAACTTTGAGTTGTGAAAACTCTCTCCATTCTCTCTCAAAATTCCTAGTGTTACATCTTGATTATTTGACAACCTCAAATGGGTCTCTAGGTATTCTTAACTCAACTAAGAAAGTGATTCATTTCTGTAACTTAGTTGAACGAAGAAGATTGTCTAAGTGTGCAAACCAAGGTGGGTCTTCAATCTCCCTTGCTAGTCCACTTCAATTTTATCTTGGTTCTTGGTTACTTTGGTCCTACATTCTTCCTTCTACCTAAATGCAGTCTTGATTCACTTTTGCAAACCCTTGCCTTAGTGAGGCCTGAATACATCATGTGGTATCAAAGCCAGGTTACCCTCTTGGCTAAGCTTTCATCACCAAAACAGCCCAAACACATTTCCCACAAATTTCCAGCCCTGTCAAAACAGAAAGGCAGCACGGCCACCCCGTGCCACAATGGCACGACCGTGCCACCTCCAGAAACTCCACTCCCCCTTGCCGCAACCCAGCACAGCCACCCCGTGCCACCCCACACGACCGTGCCACATTAAAGTCCATAAAATCCACCTTCAGCCGATGCGTACGCCCAAACCGTGCCACACCACACGACCGTGCCACCCCGTTCCCATCCGAAAACAACCACTCCTCAGTCTAAAGCCATTATGTCTACTAGCCTCACTTCTGAGCAAGTGGCCAAGCAAGCCCTGAGAGAGAAGGCTGAGCAAGAAGCCTAAGTTAAGTATCTTCAATCTCATCTTGGTCAAATGATGGAAGAAAGGCGACGCACGTTGAGGAGCTCAAGAAGCACAAGCAAGCAAGTGGACTTGGATGCTTCGGATGATGAAACTATTCCCTTGGTGATTCCAAAGAGGATGTATATGCAAGGAGATCAAGGAGGCATCATAGGGCTCAAGACTAAAGCTACAATGACTTCAAGGTGGATATTCCTGAATTTGAAGGTCAACTTGATCGGGATGTATTCTTGGATTGGCTTCAAATCGTTGAAAGAGTCTTCGAGTTGAAGGACATGCCCGAAGAAAGAATGGTAAAGCTTGTTGCTTTAAAGCTTAGAAAGTATGCTTCCATTTGGTGGTCAAATGTTGTGACTAAGAGAGTTAGGATGGGTAAAGGTGAAGATAAGAACTTGGGGGAAAATGAAATCCAAACTTAAGTCAAAGTTTTTGCCACCCTATTACTTACTAGACAACTTCCTTAAACTCCACGAACTCAAACAAGGGTCTACGAGTGCAGAAGAATACACTAGAGAGTTTGAGCAATTGTTATTGAAATGTGATTTGTAAGAGGGTGAGTCTCAAAATTTGATTAGATACTTGAGTGGGTTGACTGATGAAATTGCTCATGTTGTTGAACTCCACCCTTAGACTTCCTTAGATGAGCTTAGCATCATAGCTCACAAAGTGGAGTCACAAAAGAGAGTAAAGGGCAAGGGCATGGCCTCCCAGCCTGACCCCCGTCCTTACCCCTGCAAAAAGCCCTCATACTACCCTCCTAAATCAACTCCAAACTCAAACACAAGACCCCCTCCACCAAATCCCCCTCAAACCCCCTCAAAACAACCTCCAAAGCCCGGAGACAAGAAGAGATGTTTCCATTGTCAAGGCCTTGGACTTTGCTTCCGAGTGTCCGAACAAAAGAATTGTCATCTTGGCCGAATATGAAGCTTCTTATGAGCAGCTAGATGATGAGAATGATGGGGAAGAAAAGGAACTTCTCATGGCCGAAGCTCTTGAAGAAGTTGAAGTGGGACCCAATGAAGGAGAAATGCTTGTGATAAGAAGAGCCTTGAGTGGTACTGCTTCCCAACATGACATGGAGCAAATGGAGAACATCTTCCACACCCCGTGTACCATGAAAGGAAAGGTTTGTTCTCTTATTATTCATAGTAGAAGTTGTGCCAATGTTACTTCCAAGACTCTAATGGTGAAGCTCAAGCTTTCGGTCTCTCCACACCAAAGCCCTTACACGATACAATGGCTCAATCAAGTTAAAGGCTTGCAAATCTCCTCTCGCTGTTTACTTGGTTTTTCAATTGGTAAGAACGATAAACATGAGATTTGGTGCGATATTGTGCCCATAGAAGCTTGTCATGTGCTCTTGGGACGTCCATGGTTAATTGATCAGAGTGTGATGCATGATGGTCGGTTGAACGCATATACATTTACCAAAGGCCACAAAAAGATCAACCTTATGCCTCTCAAACCCACCTCACAAAAAAGGCCTCAAGATTGATGGGGACCATCTCCATAACCCATCCAACCTCCCACCCTTCATCCTACAAGAGCCCAGCATCATCAAGGAAGTCAAATAAATGCAAGCAATGGTAAAGAACATCATGAACAACACCAATGACTTGCTGCCTAGTTTGGCCAGAATTTGATTTGGTTTTGCAAGCCTGATTACCCAAGCTTAAGGTGGACTTAAGAGGCTGAAAATCTACTTTTTGGAACCCTTAATATTTCAGATTCAAGGGAATATAAAGAGTGCTAGGTTAGGTCTCTAGGCAATAAGTCCATTGGAGCCTTTCTCCAGATGCTGCAGAAACTCTCCCAATCTGCATATGCTGCACCTTTTGCCCCATATCTCCTAAAAGGTAGCTCTAAATTGCTGGCAACTTGAGGCATGTGGAATAAAACTTCCTAAGATTTCTAGCAAGGTCTATTTCACCCAATTTGAGTGAGAAACCTAGGAGATATAGCTATTTCAAGTTGACAATTGTAAACTGAAAAGTTGTTGACAAAAGCATAAAGCACTTTTCCAATTTTGTGTTTGTTTTTTGGACGAGTAAGACCCCTTTCTTTCAGCTTGTTAGAGGCTCCCATTATATAAGGGAGGCCTTAGGTTGTAAGAGGATACTTTTAAATGAATTTGAACTTTGAGTTGTGAAAACTCTCTCCATTCTCACTCAAAATTCCTAGTGTTATATCTTTAGTGTTTGGCAATCTCAAGAGGGTCTCTAGGTCTTCTTAACTCAACTAAGAAGGTGATTCATTTCTATAACTTAGTTGAAGGAAGAAGATTGCCCAAGTGTGCAAAACAAGGTGGGTCTTCAATCACCCTTGCTAGTCCACTTGAATTCTATCTTGGTTCTTGGTTACTTTGGTCCTACATTCTTTCTTCTGCCGAAATGCATTCTTTATTCACTTTTGCAAATCCTTGCCTTAGTGAGGGCTGAATACATCAAGTGGTATCAGAGCCAGGTTACCCTCCTGGATAAGCTTTCATCGCCAAAATAGCCCAAACACATTTCTCATAAATTTCCAATCGTGCTAAAACAGAAAGGCAACACGTCCACCTTGTGCCACCTCCAGAAACTCCACTCCCCCTTGCCACAGCCCAGCCTGGCGACCCTGTGCCACCCCACACGACCGTGCCACATTCTAGCCCACAAAATTCACCTTCAGCTGATGTGCACGCCCACACCGTGCCGCACCACACGACCGTGCCACCCCTATCCCGTCCCAAAACAACCACTCCTCACTCTGAAGCCATCATGTCTACTAGCCTCACTCTTGAGGAAGTGGCCGAGCAAGCCCTAAGAGAGAAGGTCGAGCTAGAAGCCTAAGTTAAGTATATTCGATATCATCTTGGTCAAACGATGGAAGAAAGGAGACGCACGTTGAGGAGCTTAGGAAGCACAAGCAGAAGCACAAGCGAGCAAGTGGACTTGGATGCGTCGAATGATCCAAGCAATTCCCTTGGTGATTCCGAAAAGGATGTACATGCAAGGAGATCAAGGAGGCATCATAGGCCTCAAGACCAAAGCTACAATGACTTCAAGATTGATATTCCCGAATTTGAAGGTCAACTTGATCCTGATGTATTCTTGGATTGGCTTCAAACCATTGAAAGAGTCTTCGAGTTGAAGGACATCACCGAATAAAGAAAGGTAAAGCTTGTTGCTTTAAAGCTTAGAAAGTATGCTTCGATTTGGTTGTCAAATGTTGTGACTAAGAGAGTTAGGAAGGGTAAAGGGAAGATAAGAACTTGGGAGAAAATGAAGTCCAAACTTAAGTTAAAGTTTTTGCCACCCCATTACTTGCAAGACAACTTCCTTGAACTCCATGGCCTTAAACAAGGGTATAAGAGTCTCGAAGAATACACTAGAGAGTTTGAGCAATTGTTATTGAAATGTGATTTGCAAGAGGATGAGTCTCAAACTTTGATTAGATACTTGAGTGGGTAGACTGATGAAATTGCTCATGTTGTTGAACTCCACCCTTACACTTCCTTAGATGAGCTTAGGGTCTTAGCTCACAAAGTGGAGTCACAAAAGAGAGTAAAGGGCAAGGGCATGGCCTCCCAGCCTAACCCCCGTCCTTACCCCTTCCAAAAGCCCTCATACTACCCGCCTAAATCAACTCCAAACTCAGACACAAGACCCCTCCACCAAATCCCCCTCAAACCCCCTCAAAACAACCTGTAAAGCCTGGAGACAAGAAGAGACGTTTCCGTTGTCAAGGCCTTGGACACTTTGCTTCCGAGTGTCCCAACAAAAGAATTATCACCTTCGCCGAATACCAAGCTTCTTATGGGGAGCTAGATGATGAGAATGATAGGGAAGAAAAGGAGCTTCTCATGATTGGAGCTCTTGAAGAAGTTGAAGAGGGACCCGATGAAGGAGAAATGCTTGTGATAAGAAGAGCCTTGAGTTGTATTGCTTCCCAACATGACATGGAGCAAATGGAGAACATCTTCCATACCCGGTGTACCGTGAAAGGAAAGGTTTGTTCTCTTATTATTGATGGTGGAAGTTGTGCCAATGCTGCTTCCAATACTCTAGTGGAGAAGCTCAAGCTTTTAGTCTCTCCACAACCAAGCCCTTACACTATACAATGGCTCAATCAAGGTAAAGGCTTGCAAATCTCCTCTCGCTGTATACTTGGTTTTTCAATTGGCAAGAACTATAAAGATGAGATTTGGTGTGATATTATGCCCATGGATGCTTATCATGTCCTCTTGGGACATCCATGGTTATTTGGTCAGAGTGTGATGCATGATGGTTAGTTGAACACATATTCATTTACCAAAGCCCACAAAAAGATCACCCTTACCCCTCTCAAACCCATCACACAAAAAAGGCCTCAAGAGTGATGGGGACCATCTCCATAACCCTTCCAACCTCCAACCCTCCATCCCACAAGAGTGCAGCATCATCAAGGAAGTCAAATAAGTGCAAGCAATGGTCAAGAACGTCATGAAGAACTCCAATGACCCGTTGCCCAGTTTGGTGTTGATCGGGTTTTGAGGGGGATGGAAAAATAAATTAAAAACAAAAGAAATGATACCTCAAATACTCACGATTGTCAGTCGTAGTATTTTAAGGGTCGGTCCATAGGGAAAACACGTGATATTATGGTCATTTAAATTCGATTAACCTAAA
>JACYFF010031952.1:68473456-68526967 GCA_017589665.1 Selenicereus undatus | reverse complement strand
AGGGAAAACACGTGATATTATGGTCATTTAAATTCGATTAACCTAAACTAATTAATTAAACTAAGTGATGTTTATTTAAATCAATTTAACAACCTAATTTCTTTAATTAACAAACTAACAACTAAATCACTTGATTATTCCAGAATTCAATCTAAGCAAAGTAAGGCAACTAATTAAGCAGTAGGGAGGGACAAATTGAATTGAAGCTATACTCAAATTGAAATGAAGCAGAACACATCTCGACAGCAAAAGCAGGGGACAGGGGAAGGCAAAATTTGAAAGCATGAAACAAAAACAGGGGACGGGAAAACAGGACGAAGCAGCATGAACCAAAAACAGCAAGGAACAAGGGCAAACCGAAGCAATCTGGAAACGAAGAACGAAGAACAGAACATGAACAGCAGCACAGGGGAAGCAATTACCCAGAACCTCGATGAATCATCAACAGGAAAAATCGAACCCAACCAGGATTCGAGCAGGGGAATGAGGAAGGCAGAATCGAATGAATTTACTCTGAATGAAATCGCAACCAAATAAACCCAATCCTTGCAATTACAACCAAATTCCTGGAATGCCCATTCGAAAGCAACAATTCAAACCTAGCTTTATGAATTCAAACGCTGAAAACAACCAAAATTCGAACCCTAATCCGAAATCAAAATCGAAGAACATGAATCGAAATTGAAACCGAAATTTCTGAGATTCGAAATTGAAATTAACACTGAAATTGAACGAAATTAAACAAAATGAAACCTAATCTACTCCTAATTCTAATCCTAATTACCTAAACTCGACTTGGGTCCCCATGGCGTCCTGCTTGCTCCCTTTTTATACCCGCACCTCTCGATCCTTGACCGTCGATTTGGGGATTGCGTGGAAGGTGATGAAGGGGACAGCAAGGGTGGTAGACGGTTTCGGGGTTTCGGGAAAGGGGGTACGTGGATGGTGGATGAATGGGTGAGGGAAGGTGGCTTCTGGAAGAGGGTGTAGGTGGCTTGGTGTGCTGGAGGAGAGAGAACGGTGACGAGGCAGAGAGAGAAGAAAGGAGAAGGAGAACGATGGTGGAGGAAGGTTCTGGGGTTTCGAAGGCAGCAGGGGTTCGCTAGGGTTTCGGGGAGAGAGAAAGAGCAGGGGTCGAATTGAGGAGAGAGAAAACGCACGAAGGGGAGGGGGTTAAGTGGAACTGAAGTCGAATTGAGCAGGGTTTCTTGCTTTGGTCCGGTTCTTCAGCCTTTGAAAATTCTTCCATTTTTTTCTTGCTTTTTTCGCCATTTAAACCCATTTTTCATCTTTATTCAAAATCTGCAAAATAAAATAAAATAAATTAAAAACCCTAAAAATATTATTAAAACGAGCCTAAAATTGGTGGAAAAGTACCTTAAAAATATCATATTTTTGGCTCAAACATTTGGCTAGAGTTTGGCTAGAGTTTGGCTTGGTTTTGCAGGCCTGATTACCCAAGCTTAAGGCAGACTTTAGACGTTGCAAATCCAATTTTTGGAACCCTTAGTATGTCAAATTCAAGGGCATATAAAGAGTTCCAGGTTAGGTCCCTAGGCAATAAGTCAATTGGAGCCTTTTTGTAGATGCTGCAGAAACTATCCCAGTCTGTATTTGCTGCATCGTTTTACCCATATCTCCCAAAAGGTAGCTCCAAATTGCTGGAAACTCGAGGCACGTGAAACCTGACTTTCTAAGCTTTCCACCGAGGTCTATTTTACCCAATTTGAGTGAGAAACCTAGGATATATAGCTATTTGAAGTTGACAATTGTAACCTGAAAAGTTGCTGACAAAAGCATAAAGCACTTTTCGAATTTTGTCTTTGCTTTTTGTCTCCTATTTCTTTTTGGACATGTAATACCCCCTTGTTCCCCTTTGTTTTAGCTTGTTAGAGGCTCCCATTATATAAGGGAGTCATTAGGTTGTAAGAGGACACTTTTGAAAGAATTTGAACTTTGAGTTGTGAAAACTCTCTCTATTGTCTCTCAAAATTCCTAGTGTTTCATCTTGAGTGTTTGGAAACCTCAAGTGGGTATTTTGGTCTTCTTAGCTCAACTAAGAAGGTGATTCATTTTTGTAACAAAGGTGGGTCTTTAATCACCCTTACTAGTCTTGAATTCTATCTTGGTTCTTGGTTAATTTGGTTCTACATTCTTCCTTCTACCCAAATGGATTTTTGATTCACTTTTGCAAATCCTTGCCTTAGTGAAGCTTGAATACACCAAAGACACTCCTAGCATGGGTGTCTTTCTCACTACCCTACTTTATTCCCAACTCCATGAATATGATGATTTCAAGGATTGGATTTTACTTGGCCAAGAACCAGTCGAAGCTAAGGATTCTTCCCATCCTTTGCTTTCCCCTCTCCTCAAAGATTTTGAACATGTATTCCCTAGTGAGGTCCCCCATGGCCTCCCTCCCAAAAGATCCATACAACACAAAATAGACCTCATTCTCGGTGCCACCCTCCCAAACAAGCCGGCGTACCGAATGAACCCCCAAGAGACTCAAGAAGTGCAACGACAAGTAAATAAGCTTCTTGCTAAAGGCTTGATCCGTGAAATCCTTAATCCATGTGTCGTGCCGGCCTTGCTTGTTCCTAAGAAAGATGGGTCGATGAGAATGTGTGTGGATAGTAGAGCGATCAACAAAATCACCATCAATTATTGCTATCCTATCCCACAGTTGGAGGGTCTCCTAAATGAGCTACATGGATCCACCATCTTTTCTAAGATTGATCTTAGAAGTGGCTACTATCGAATCCGGATATATGAAGGGGATGAGTGGAAGACGGCATTCAAGACTAAATGAGGTCTCTATGAGTGGCTTGTTATGCCATTCGGGTTGACAAATGCACCAAGTACTTTTATGAGGCTTATGAACCAAGTCCTCAAGCCCCTCCTTGGCAAGTTCGTTGTTGTCTATTTCGATGACATCTTGGTTTATAGCAAAAGTGAAAAGGAGCATGCCCATCATCTACAACAAGTCTTGAGTATTCTATCTCAAGATGAGCTCTACGGAAACTTGGAGAAGTTTTACTTTTTCACTTGTCAAGTTATATGTTTTGGCTATGTTGTGTTGGTCCAAGGAATTCATGTTGATGAGAGCAAGATTCAAGCAATCTGAGATTGGCCCGTTCCTACTTCAATTCAACAAGTTAGGAGCTTCCATGGCCTAGCCTCTTACTATAGGAGGTTTGTGAGAGATTTTAGCACCATTGTTGCCTCCATGACTGAGGTGCTTAAGGCCAAATGATTTGAGTGGACCAAACAAGCACAAAGGGCCTTTGAAGAAATCAAGAGCAAGCTCACTAGTGCAATCGTTCTTGCCCTTCCAAGCTTCTCCAAAGTGTTTGAAGTGGAATGTGATGCTTCTAGTGTGGGGATAGGGGCTATCCTATCTCAAGAGAAGAGACCCCTAGCTTTTTTTAGTGGAAAGCTCAATGATGCAAAGAGGAAGTACTCCACTTATAACAAGGAGTTTTATGCAATTGTGAGAGCTTTGGAGCATTGGAGGCACTACTTGGTGGGAGGAGAGTTCATACTCCATTCGGATCTTGAAGCTCTCAAGTTCGTCCAAGGGCAACACAAGTTGAACCCAAGGCATGCCAAGTGGGTAGAGTACTTACAAGCCTTCCATTTGTGAGCCACCGTAAGGCCGGAAAGATGAAGAAGGGCGCAGATGCCTTATCAAGAAGGTACCTCTTACTCTCTACCTTGGAAACCAAAGTCCTTAGTTTTGAGATTGTTAAGTGGTTGTATGCCCAAGATGAAGACTTCTAGGAAACCTAAGAGAAGTGCTCTATCCATGCCCACAGTTTATTTCACTTGGAGCCTGGGTTTCTATTCAAAGGAACCCAGTTATGCATACCAAAGAGTAGGTTTTGTGAACTCTTGATTCAATAGCTCTATGGTGGGGCTTTGGTTGGGCAATTTGGCATTGAGAAAACGTGTTCTATGCTTAAGGAACACTACTATTAGCCAAACATGTGCAAAGGTGTGGAACATTTTGTATGAAGGTGCTCTACTTGTTAACTTGCCAAGAGTCACCTTCGGCCTCAAGGTCTCTATTCTCCCCTCCCGATTCCACATGGCCCATGGGAAGATGTAAGCTTGGATTTCATCACCGGGTTGCCAAGGACGTAAAGACACAAGGACTCCGTCATGGTGGGGGTGGATAGGTTCTCAAAGATGGCACACTTTGTGGCATGTCACACCACAAATGATGCCTCTTATATTGCTAATCTCTACTTCAAGGAGATTGTCCGTGTTCATGGCATACCAAGAAGCATGGTCTCATATCGATACACTAAATTCTTGAGTCACTTTTGGCTTACCTGATGCAGAAAGCTAGGCACTCATCTCAAGTTTAGCACAACTTGCCACCCATAAATGGATGGTCAAACAAAGGTGACCAACCGCACGTTGGGAACCTTGCTTCGGGTTGTAGTCCAGAAAAGCATAAAGAGGTGGGATGAGTTGCTTGGCTATGCTGAGTTTACCTTCAACTCAACACCAAGTAAGGCTATAAGTCTTTCCTCTTTTTAACTGGTGTACGGTTACAATCCAAGAACTCCCTTAGACCTGGTTCCAATTGCAAATCCAACCAAGTTTAGTTGGGAGGCTGAAAAGAGGGCAAAGGAAATCCGAGACCTTCATGCCAAAGTGAGGGAATGAATTGAAAACTCCAATCGGCAAGCCAAGTCACATGCCGACAAGCATAGGAAAGAAGTTCATTTTCATCCCGGAGACTTGGTTTGGATCCATTTGAGGAAGGAAAGATTGCCAAGCAAATGTAAGTCAAAGCTCATGCGAAGGTCGGATGGCCCACTTGAAGTGCTTGAAAAGATTGCTCCAAATGCATACAAAGTAGACCTTCCTGGTGAGTATGGAGTCTCCGCCACCTTTAATGTGGCTGACCTAAGTCCTTATTATGAGGAACAAGAAGAACTTCCAAGTTTGAGGTCAAACTCCAATCAAACTGGGAAGTATGATGGGGACTATCTTCATAACCCTTCCAACCTCGCCCCCTCCATCCCACAAGAGCCTAGCCCAATCAGGGGAGGCAAAGAAGTGCAAGTAATGGTCAAGAACATCATGAACAACACTAATGACCTATTGCCCAGTTCGGCCAGAATTTGGCCCGGTTTTGCAAGCCTAATTACCCAAGCTTAAGGTGGATTTAAGAGGCTAAAAATCTACTTTTTGGAACCCTTAATATGTCAGCTTCAAAGACATATAAAGAGTTCTAGGTCAGGTCTCTAGGCAACAAGTCAATTGGAGCCTTTTTCCAGATGTTGCAGAAACTGTCCCAGCCTGCATATGCTACACCTTTTGCCTTATATCTCCCAAACGGTAGCTCCAAATTGCTGGAAACGTGAGGCATGTGAAAGCCGACTTCCAAAGATTTCCAATAGGGTCTTGATTGACTTTGGCAAATCCTTGCCTTAGTGAAGCCTGAATACATCACCTTAGCATGGTGACTGTCTTGTTTTCTCCATAATGCCCAGCCAAAGATCCTCCTTAAACTTCCCTAATTAGAAGCTCCCTTCTGTTACACCTTGGTATACACAGCCGTATACCCTTGAATAGAAATCCCTCCTGGATTAGAAAGTCTCCTTTGGGGTGTTTAGAACAATCAGCATACAACTCCCCAAAGTCTTCATCTTTATCATACAAAGCTTTTAGATGCTTAAAACCAAGTACACGAGCATCTAACTGAAATAACAAAAGATACCTCCAAGATAGAGCATCAGCACCTTGATTGAGTTTACCTGATTTCTGCTTGGTGGTGAACTGATGTGATTGCATAAACTCAACCCATTTGGCATCTTGTGAGTTCAACTTATGCTGGCCGTGTATATACTTTAAAGGTTCATGATCAGAATGTAAGATAAACTCACTTGCAATAAGATAATGGCTCCAATGCTCTAAACATCTCACAATGGCGTAGAATTCCTTATCATAAGTCGAGTACTTTCTTCTTGAATCACATAATTTCTCACTAAAGAAGGCTAGAGGTTTACCTTGCTGAGTAAGAACTCCACCAATGCCAACACCAGAGGCATCACACTCAACTTCAAAGATCTTACTAAAGCACGGAAAGGCTAGAATAGGTGCTTGAGTTGGTCTTGCTTTGATCTCCTCAAAGGCAGATTGTGCTTTTGGATTCCATACAAAGGATGTACCCCTGATAACTTCAGTCATAGGAGCCATAATGGTGCTGAATCCATGTGTAAACCTCCTATAGAAAGAAGCTAGTCCATGGAAAGCTTGAACATCCAGTATGCTCTTTGGTGCTAGCCAAGACCGAATAGCCTCAACCATGCTTTCATCTACCTTAATACCATCTCCAGTAACAATATAACAAAGAAATGTAACTTCAGGAGTAAAGAACGCACATTTCTGAGGGTTGCCAAATAGCTTCTCACGTTCTAAGACAAGCATAAGTTGAGTTAAGTGATCTTGATGTTCATGCTCATTTTTAGAATACACCAGAATATCATTGAAGTAAACTACCACAAAGTTTCCAATGTAAGGTCTAAACACTTGGTTCATTAACCTCATGAAAGTACTAGGTGCATTTGAAAGGCCAAAAGGCATTACCAACCACTCATAAAACCCTCTTTTAGTCTTGAAAGCTGTCTTCCATTTGTCACCTTCTCTAATTCTGATTCGGTAGTAACCACTTCAAAGATCAATCTTAGAGAAGACCTTGGAGCCATATAACTCATCTAGCATGTGATGTACCTTTGGAGGAAGGAACGGAAACTAAGGCAAGATAGCAATAGCTCACGGTTTAGCAAACTGAATTACAACTCAATGCCTTGAACCCGTGTAGAAAAACAATGAAAATGATAGAGCTAAACTCGAAGTTTGGATACAGAATCACCACCAAACTCAAGGTTTGGGCCCATAAGTTTGATTAAGATATAGAAAATCACCACTTAATCAAAGTTAGGACTCACTTGATCACCACCTTAACCAGCCTAGTTAAGGATAAGCATGTTAAGTGTTTTGATAAATAAAGCTTCAAATGCTCTCTACGGTTTTTCTCATTCAAAGTACGAAGTCCCTAGTAAAAATGGTCGAGAGTTGCTTTTGTTACATGCCTAGCAAGCACACTAACAAGCAAGCAAACACCTTAGCTTTCCTTCCTAGGGAGGAAAGGTATTAAACTAGCCTAAACTCCACGGTTATGACTAACCGAGTACAAAGCATGCTTAAGACTAATCTCATCACATTCTTAACATTAAGGAAAGAAAGAATAATGATGTTTACACTTTAATTAGCTCATATTTAGGCTTAAACAAAAAGAATACTAGGTTGAGAACATGTGACCAGCCGAAAAGTAGAAACCCCTTTACGACCAGCTTATAGTCTTCAAGGGACAAGATCTTTTGCAGCTTGCATGCCATTGGTTGTTCTTTTCAATGCCTTCTCCTTTTGCAGTTGATTATTGGTCTTCTAAACACCTTGGGACGTGTGCCAATCTGGTTTGGAGATAGTAAACCCTTTGGAGAAGGAAAACTTCAACTGTGCTCTTAAACCAAGTTCATGGCAGTTTCTGGCCCGATTTTGCAACCAACTTTAACCTTATTAAAAGTGTGCATGATTTTGTTTTCAGGCCATGGGGGGAAACCTTAGGGTGTGGACAAACCCCACTACAAATAAATCAAGGTTAAACCACGTTTAAGTGGGCTAATTCAACCTAAACATTTAACTGTGCAGTTTTGAACCAAAATTGGCCGGTTAGACAAAATGCCTTGATCTTCCACCTTCTTGCGTGCATGATTGGAAATGAATGCTTGGACCTGAAAGTAGACATGGTAAGGATTCCAAAAATGCAAAAATATTCGACTTAAGCTGCAATGTAGCTTAAGCAATGAAATGAACAAAACCGGGCATTTTCTGGCCAAGCAACCCGGTTGTAGCTGTTTGAAAGTCTTGCAAATTGTGAGCTACCCTTTGAACTCTGGACCTTGTTCTTGGACGTTCTGGACTTGGCACATCATGGACAAGGTCATGGCTTGGGAGGACTCTATTAGCATGTCTTCAAGTCTAGGTATTGGGTACCTGTACTTTATGGTGATCTTGTTAATGGCCTTGCTATAAACACACATCCTCATTCCTCCATCCTTCTTAGGAACCAAAAGAGCTGCGACGACACACGGGCTTAAGGACTCACGGATCAAGCCCTCCTCTTTCAATTCTTCAACCTGTCCTTGAATCTCCACGGTGTCTGGAGGATTCATCCTATACGCTGGTTTATTTGGTAGCATATAACCTAGAATAAGATCACTGTGATGCTGGATGTCCCTTTTAGGAGGCAAACCCATAGGTATCTCCTAAGGAAACAAGTGACAAAAGTTTTCAATCAGTGTTCTTGTTGTGGGATGAGTAGGCATCAAAATTTCTGGTTCACCTTGGATGCTTAATATCCACTCTTTAAAGGCTCTAAACTCATATTGGGAAGCCTTTAGAACTGGTTCACTCATGGACAGTAGGCAGTCATTGTGTTTGGGCTTATTTTGTGGCTGAATTTCGTGTAGTTTGGATAGGGGTAAAGGGGCTTGGGTCGTCTTCTTGCCATCCTTGGTAAATGAGTAAGTATTTAGGTAGCCATTATGCATAACCTTTCAGTCAAACAGCTATGGTCTCCCTAAAAGCATATGGTATGCATCCATAGGAATAACATCACACCATAACTCATCTTGATAGTTCTTTCCAATGAAGAAAGAGATCAAACACCGAGAGTTCACCTGGATTCCTTTACTTTGATTCAACCATTCGATGTTGTAAGGATCTGGATGAGTCATTGTTTGCAAGCCTAGCTTCTCAATCATGCTTAGAGAAACCACGTTTGCACAACTCCATCCATCAATCATCAAAGAGCACACTTTCCCTTGGGCAGTACACCTGGTGTGGAATATGTTTTCTCTCTGCTCATCTCTAACTACTCTTTGGTTGCTAAGAACTGTCCTTAAAACAAAGAGTCCTCCTTCATCAGCCTCTTCAACAACTTCCTCTTGAGCTTCCTGAAGTTCTTGTTCACTTTCAACTTCATTTTCCTCCTTAAAATAAAGAGTCCTCCTTCATCAGCCTCTTCAAAAACTTCGTGTTGAGCTTCCTGAAGTTCTTGTTCACTTTTCACTTCATTTTCCTCCTCTTCAAAATCCTCCTTCACGGCTGCCCATTCGGCTAGGGTAATCACCTATCTTTTTGGACACTCCGAAGCTATATGGCTAAGCCCTTGACATTTAAAACACCTTCTATTACTCATGGAATTAGGATGGGGTCTATTTTGAGGTGTTAGGTTCTTTTGTGGTACTGGGGTTCTTTGTGGGAAGGAAGGGAATGGATTTTGTGGCTTAGGAATAGTATTGGAACTCCCCTTGTTAAAAGGATGGTTCCGTGTGAAAGGCGGTGTATTCTGGAGTTTTTGGGGCTGTTTGGCGTTCTTTTGTTGCTCCACCTTGTGAGCCAGCACACAAACATCATCAAAGGATGTATATGCTTAAAATTAAACAATATTAGAATATCACACTTGATTTGCAACTTTTCAAACTCACGTGTATACTCTTCAACACTCATATTACCTTTAGTAAGGTTATGCAGTTGAGAATAACAATCTTGGACATAAGTTGGTGGTAGAAAACGTGCCTTGAGTTTGAATTTCATCTTATCCCAAGTTCGGATTTTTGATTTCCTTTCTCTTAGCCGTTTGGCATTAAGGTTTGTCCACGACAAAGATGCATACTATCTAAGTCTCAAGGCCACTAACTTGACCTTCTTATCATTAGAAACATCTTTATACTAAAAAACTCTTTCAACAGTATGTAACCATTCAAGGAACTCCTCAGGATCAAGCTTACCTTCAAATTTAGGAACTTCTACTTTGAAGTCATTGGTATTAGCTTAAAACCGTGGCTCCACTCTAATCATTTTGGGTGGTTATTCTTCAGCTGATGAATGAGCTTCATTACTAAAGACTTGTTCACGCCTCCTTGGTTCAGATTGAAAAGTGTCTTCATTCAGTTTTTGCTTTTGCTTCAAAACCTGGAGCGTACACAGAATGGGCCAAATGAAGCAATCTTGAGTTGAGTTCCAAATATCCCGTTAGCAACAAGATATGACTTGATTTAATGGCCATACCAACAATCAAGACTAAGGATCCACCAAGAATTGTTTAAAGGCTAAGCCACCCACAATTCTATAAAGGATTCCACTTGAGACTTACCACCTTTGAGAACGGATAAAGAGAACTTAAGGTTTTGAGAGAGAGAGAAAGCTTGAGCTTCTTTGCACATAACCAAATCTAATTTTTACATCCTAAGTCCTCCCTTATATATGAGAGCCTTGTACAAGCTAAAAGAAAGCAGCAAAAGGGCCTTTCAATCGTCCATAAGGCAAGAGGAGACCAAAAAGCAATGATAAAGGCTGAAAAGTGCTTTATGCTTTTGTCAGTAACCTTTTAGTTTACAATGGTCAACTTCAAACAACTATATCTCCTAGGTTTCTTACTCAAACTAAGTGAAACAGACCTTGTTAGAAGCTTAGGAAGTCAACTTTCATGAGGCTTAAGTTTTTAGTAATTTGGAGGTACCGTTTGCGAGATATAGTGCAAAAGGTGCAGCATATGCGGGCGGGGACAGTTTCTGCAGCATCTAGAAAAACACTCCACTTAACCTATCACCCAACGCCTTAACAAATGTAGCTTTGGAGGAAGGAGGGGAAACTAAAGCAAGATAGCAATAGCTCACGGTTCAGCAAACTGAATTTCAGTTTAATGCCTTGAACCCGTGTAAAAAAACAATGAAAATGATAGAGCTAAACTCGTAGTTTGGATACAGAATCATCACCAAATTCAAGCTTAGGGTCCCTAATCATTGATCAAGATACAGAAACACCACTTAAACAAAGGTTAGGACTTACTTGATCACCACCTTAATCGACCAAATTAAGGATAAGTAAGTGAAGTGTTTGGAATCCGAAAGCAAAAGCTCTCAAAAGTCTATTATGAAATTCAAGTGTGATGAACCAGCCAAAGGCCGTGTGAAACATAAGGATACTAGCGTAGTAAGCAAGAAAGCAAGCTAGCACACTCCTAAGCTTTCCTCCCTAGGAAGGAAAGGTCTGAACTAAAGGTAATCCTCACGGTTTATGCTAACCGTGTACAAAGCTTGATAATACCTAGTATAATTACATCCAAATCAATAAGGAAAGCAAAACAAATGATCCTTACAACTTAATTAACTTATACTTAAGCTTAATCAATCAAAAGTCAAACAAAGAGCATGTGCTTCAGCCATAAAGAGAGAGTTCCTTTTCGGCTGTCTAATAGGATTGAAGAGGCAAGTTCTTTTACAGCTTGCATTCTAGTGGTCGTTCCTTCCAAGGTAGCTGCTGATGATTGATGTACTAGTAACTAAGGGACGTGTTCCACGGCTTGGAGTGTGTGCCTCTCTAGCTGAAGAGGAGGAAACCCATAGATGAAGGCAAATTGACCGTGCTGCATCAAACCGGGTTCGCGGCCAGTTTTAACCTGGTTTTCAAACCTGAATTAAGCTTAGCAAAAGTGAGCATGATTTTGTTTCAGGCCATGGGGGAAACCTTAGGGTGTGTACAACCCCCCTGCAAAGAAATAAAGGTTAAACCATGTTTAAGTGGGGTAATTCCACCTAAACATTTAACCGTACAGTTTTGAACCAAACCTGGCCGGTTAGACAAAATGCCTTGATCTTCCACGTTCTTGCGTGCATGATTGGAAATGAATATTTGGACCTGAAAGTAGACATGGTAAGGATTCCAAAAATACAAAAATATTAGACTTAAGCTACAATGTAGCTTAAGTAATGAGATGAACAGAACCGGGCATTTTCTGGCCAAGCAACTACGCTGTAGCTATTTGAAAGTCTTGCACAATGTGAGCCATCCTTTGAACTTGGGACCTTGTTCTTGGACGTTCTGGACTTGGTACATCATAGACAAGGTCATGGCTAGGTAGGACTCCGTCATCCTCCCCTTGTTGAAAAGATTTGATCCTCAAATCTATGGGGGAGTCATTTGGATAGAAGTGGCTCAAATCTGCCACATTGAACGTGGCTGAAACTCCATAATCTCTAGGTAGATCAACCTTGTATGCATTGTCATTTATCCTTTCCACGACCTCAAATGGACCTTCAGCTCGTGGCATGAGTTTGTTCTTTCTTTTGGAAGGAAATCTTTCATTCCTCTAGTGGATCCAAACTAGGTCTCCTAGTTGAAACACCATCTTTCTCCTATGCTTGTTGCCTTGGGCTTCATATGATGCATTAGTCTTTTCAATTCCAGCCTTCACCAACTCATGGAGCTTCTGAATCTCGTTCACTATTGCTACTGCATCAGCATTTAGTTTTGGGTCTTGAGGTCGAGGAGTAAGATCATTGGGACTTAAATGATCAAGCCCATACACCACCTTAAATGGTGAAAGACCCGTAGCCTTGTTGGGAGCTTTGTTGTACGGAAACTCAGCATGTGGCAAGAGTAAATCCCGAGCTTTAGCGTGAGGTTTAATCAAAGCTCTTAGGAGAGTACTGAAGGTTCGATTAGTTACCTGAGTTTGGCCCTCAGTTTACGGATGACAAGTGGTACTAAACAGCGACTTGGTACCAAGCTTCTTCCAAAGAGTGATCCAAAAATGACTTATAAATTTGTATCCCTATCTGAAACAATGGACTTGGGGATACCATGCAGCCTTGTTTCCTCCTTGAAGTATAACTCAGCAATGAGTGTAGCATCATTGGTTTTGTTGCAAGGTATGAAGTGTGCCATCTTTGAAAACCTGTCCACCACTTCCAATATGGAGTCCTTGCCCCTTTGGGTCTTAGGCAAACCCAAAATAAAGTCCATACTCACATCCACCCAAGGTAGAGTAGGCACAGGTAGTGGAGTGTACAAACCATAGGGTAAGGTATGACTTTTAGCTACTTGGTATGTGCCACACCTTCTTAGGATGTCTTGAATATCCTTCTCCATCCCTGGCCAATAGTAATGTACCCTTAACTTGGTTAAGGTATTTGACTCACCAAAATGACCAGCCAAGGAGCCGCCATGAACTTTTCTAATCAAGAGTTCACGGGTGCTACACTTAGGAATACACAGTCGCACTCCTTTGAACAAATAGCCCTCTTGGTCTAAGAAATCTCCCTTGGGGTGCTTCAAACATACAGAATATAGGTCCCCAAGGTCTTCATCTTCAACTACAAACTCTTAAGATGCTCAAAATCAAGAACAAGAGCATCTAGTTGAAACAAAAGGGGATGTCTCCTTGATAATGAATCCACACCTTGATTTAATCTTCCTGATTTGTGTTTAATAGTGAAGTGGAATAACTGAAGGAACTCAACCCATTTAGCATGCCGTAAGATAAGCTCGTGTTGGCCTTGAATGTACTTTAATGCATCATGATCATAATGCATTATAGACTCACTAGCCACCAAGTAATGGCTCTAATGCTCTAAACACTGAACTATTGCATATAATTCCTTATCATATATAAGTGGAATACTTTCTTCTTGATTCATATAATTTCTCACTAAAGAAGGCTAATGGTTTACCTTCTTGAGTAAGAAATCCACCTATTCCCACTGCAGATGCATCACATTCAACTTCAAAAACTTTCTCAAAGCATGGAAATGCTAGGACTGGTGCTTGAGTTAGTTTCTTCTTTACTCCTTCAAATGCAGATTGTTCTTTAGGGTTCCATTTGAATGATGCACCCTTAAGCACTTCAGTCATGGGCGCCATTATGGTGCTGAAATTTCGAATAAACCTCCTGTAAGAGGAAGCTAAGCCATGGAAACTTCGAACATCATGTATGCTTTGTGATTAAGGCCAAGACCGAATAGCCTCTATCTTCCCTTCATCTGCCTTTATGCCTTCTTCTGAAACAATGTAACCTAAGAATGTAACTTCTTGGTTGAAGAAAATACATTTCTTAAGATTACCATACAACTTTTAACATTCCAGGACATGCATAACCTGATTGAGATGATCTTGATGTGCTTGCTTGTCCTTGGAGTAAATCAGAATGTCATCAAAGTAGACTACCACGAACTTGCCAATGTAAGGCTTGAATACATGATTCATTAGCCTCATGAATGTACTAGGAGCATTAGAAAGACCAAATGGCATAACAAGCCCTTCATACAAACCACCTTTAGTCTTGAATGCAGTCTTCCATTCATCTCCCTCACGGATTCTAATATGGTAGTATCCACTTCAAAGATCAATCTTGGAGAATACCTTAGAGCCATGTAGTTATCAAACAAATCTTTAAGCCTAGGTATGGGATACCTGTACTTGATTGTGATTTTGTTTATGGCTCTAATATCCACACACATTTGTTGGTTGCCATCCATCTTTGGAACCAACAAGGAAGGTATGACACAAGGGTTTCAGGACTCACGTACAAGCCCTTTTGACATCAACTCCTCGACTTGCCTTTGAATTTCCATGGTCTGCTTTGGGTTCATCCTATAAGCTGGCTTGTTTGGAAGGATTGAACTAGGAATGAGATCAATGTGGTGTTGGATATCTCTTTTGGGAGGTAACCCCGTAGGTATATCCTCAGGAAACAAATGATAGAAGTTTTCAATGAGTGTTCTTGCAATGGGGAGAGTGGGCATCAAACTTTCTAGTTTATCTTGTATGCTTAGTATCCACTTTTTTAAGGCCTTAAACTCATATTGAGAAGCCTTTAGGATGGGTTCACTCACGAATAATAAACAATCAACTTGTTTGGTTTTTTTGTTGCTGAATTTCGTGGAGTTTGGATGGGGATAAAGGGGCTAGGGTGATCTTCTTACCATCCTTGGTAAAGGAGTAGTTGTTTAGGTAACCATTGTGCATAACCTTTCGGTCATACAACCATGGCCTTCCTAATAGCATATGACATGCATCAATTGGAATCACATCACACTATAACTCATCTTGATAGTTCTTTCCAATGGAGAAAGAAATAAAGCACTGAGAGTTAACTTGAATTCCCTTGCTTTGATTTAGCAATTGGATGTTGTATGGATGTGGATGAGTCATTGTTTGCAGCCCTAGTTTCTCAATCAGACTTAGAGAAACTACGTTTGTACAGCTCCCTCCATCAATGATCAAAGAGCACACTGTCCCATGGACAGTACAACTAGTATGGAAAATGTTCTCCCTTTGTTCTTCTTTAACTCCCTTTTGGTTGCTTAGAACTCTTCTCAAAACCAAGAGTTCACCTTCATTATCCTCTTCAACAACTTCATCTTGAGTTTCCTTAAGTTCTGGTTCATTTTCAACTTCATTTTCTGCATCCTCAAAGCTCTCCTTCACGGTTGTCCATTCAGCCAAGGTGATTAGCTTTCTATTTGGACACTCCGAAGCTATGTGTCCAAGACCTTGACATTTGAAATACCTTTTGTTGCTTATAGGATCGGGGTTAAGTCTATTTTGAGGTGCTTGGGTCCTTTGTGTTGCTGGGGTTCTTTGTGGGAAGGAAGGGGATGGAGTTTGTGGGAAGCTTTCTGGGTTAATGGCCGTGTATTTTAAGGTTTGGAGGGCGGTCTTGCCTTCTTTTGTTGCTCCACTTTATGTGCCAAGACACAAACATCATCAAACAAAGTATATGCTTACAATTCAACAACATTAGAGTAGCTAGGGTCAAGTCCTCCCAAGTATTTAACTATGGTTTGTTCTTTTGGTTCTTAAATATCACACTTGATAAGCATATTTTGAAACTCCCGTGTATATTCTTCAAGAATCATATTACCATGACCAAGGTTATGAAGTTGAGAATAATAATCCTGAACATAGGTTGGTTGTAGAAAACATGCCTTGAGTTTGGATTTCATTTTATCCCAAGTACGGATTTTTGATTTCCTTTCTTTTAGCTGTTTAGCACTTAGGTTTGTCCACCACATAGATGCATACTTTCTGAGTCTTAAAGCTACCAATTTGACCTTCTTATCATCATGAACATATTTATATTCAAAAACTCTCTCAACAGTATGCAACCAATCAATGAACTCTTTAGGATCAAGCTTACCTTCAAATTCAGGAACTTCCACTTTGAAATTATTGGAATTAGCTTGAAACTGTCGCTCCCCTCTCATCATTCTGGTTGGTTCTTCTTCACTTGAAGAATCAACTTCATGGCTAAAGACTTGTTCGTGCCTCCTAGGTTCAGATTGAAGAGTATCTTCATTCAGTTTTTGTTTTTGCTTCAAAACCGAACCCAATTGCTTCCTCAAGTACTCATTTTGTGCTTGAGTTTATTGATTATTTTGTGAGTCCTCTCGAATTTTGCTGGCCAAGAACTCATTTTGCTTCATTAAAGCTTCGAACCTTTCTTCCAAGGTCATGCTTGTTGAAGTCATGCTTGAACTTGGATGCTTAAGCAAGTGATACAACATGGAATAGGGGTGGCACGGACGTGCTTAATGGCATGTGGTGACCGTGCTGTTGTTCTTCTAGGCACGACTGAAAACAACAAGTTTTTTACATTTTGTGTTTTCACGTGAACGGTGTATGAAACTGAATTTATGTTTGGATTTTTGAGTCGGATGGATTTCTGGAAGAGTGAGGGACGTACCAGGCCTAGGAGAAGCCACGCTCTGATAGCAAATATGATGTACCTTTGGAGGAAGGAAGGGAAACCAAAGCAAGATAGCAATAGCTCACGGTTAAGCAAACTGAATTTCAGTTCAATGCCTTGAAGCCGTGTAGAAAAACAATGAAAATGATAGAGCTAAACTCGAAGTTTGGATACAGAATCACCACCAAACTCAAGCTTAGGGTCCCTAATCTTTGATTAAGATACAAAAACACCAGTTAAACAAAGGTTCGGACTTACTTGATCACCACGTTAATTGACCAAATTAAGGATAAGCAAGTGAAGTGTTTGGAATTCGAAAACAAAAGCTCTCACAAGTGTATTCTGAAATTCAAGTGTGATGAACCAGCCAAAGGCCGTGTGGAACATAAGGATACAATCCTAGCAAGCAAGCAAGCAAGGTAGCACACTCCTAAGCTTTCCTCCCTAGGAAGGAAAGGTGTTAACTAAGGTGAATCCTCACGGTTTATACTAACTGTGTGCAAAGCTTGATTATACCTTGCTGTTTTAGGCCTTTCTTATTATCTCTGTGAGTTTAACTTCATTTTGATGGAGTAAACCCTTTAGAAGGCCTCTTGACCTTCCCAAAATAGAAGAGTAACAAATCCTAAAGGCTTAGGATAAGGTTGGAATTGAAGCTCCAAAATAGCACATGGGTAAAGTCCCCTTTGATGGAGCTTGTGAGCATTAAGGAGGATGTGGGAGCTCTCTTGGACTTGAGTGGGCATGACACTTGCTTCATCCTCCCCTTCTTGATTGTAATTTGCACTCAAATCATCACCATCTTCTTCATCATCCAGGTAGGGTGTGAGATCACCCACATTAAATGTAGGGGATAAACCCATATCTCCATGCAACTCTAGCTTGTAGGCATTATCATTCACCTTCTCAAAGATCTTGAAAGGACCATCCCCATTTGTCATGAGCTTGTTTTTCCTCCTTGATGTAAACCTTTCTTTTCTCAAGTGTAACCATACCAAATCCCCAGGCTTGAAGATGATAGCCTTGCGGTGCTTGTTTGCTCTTGCCTTATACATCTCATTAGTCTTCTCAATCTTTGCCCAAATCTATTGGTGAAGCCTCTTCATCTCCCTTACCTTCTCTTCGGCCTCATAACTTAGTATAGACTCAAGTGGAAGTGGTATGAGTTCTAGGGGAGTTAGTTGGTTGATCCCATAGCATGATTCGAAGGGGGAATGGGCCATAGCAAACCTAGGAGTGCGGTTGTATGCAAATTCAGATAGGGAAGCTTGAGATTACATTCCTTAATGCTTTTACTCACTAAGCTTCTAAGCAAAGTAGCAAAAGTCTTGTTGGTGATTTCGGTTTGCCTATCCGTTTAAGGATGGTGGGAGGTACTATACAAGAGCTTGGTGCTAAGGAGTCCCCACAAACACCTCCAAAAGTGGCTATGAAACTTTGTGTCCCGAGCAAACACAATGCTCTTAGGGATACCATGAAGCTTAACAACTTCTTTGAAGTAGAGGTGAGCTATGTGTGATGCTTCATCTGTCTTCTCATATGGAATGAAGTGAGCCATCTTTTAGAAATAGTCCACCACCACCATAATAGCATCTTTACCCCTTTGAGTCCTTAGAGAGCAACTATGAAGTCCATGCTTACATACTGCCATGGACCATTAGGGATAGGCAAAGGAGTGTACAACCCTTGGTGGAATTGACTCTTGGCTCTTTGACAAATAGAACGCTTGGAAATCACCTCATGAACATCACCTCCCCTCTTAGTCCAAGAGAGGTGTTCCTTGAGCATGTTAATGGTCTTGTTGATCCCAAAATGGCCGGCTAGACCTTCTCCATGGACTTCCTTGACAAGAAGCTTTTGGATAGGTCCTTTTGGGGTACAAAGCTTGTTACCCTTGAACAACAAGCCCTCTTGAAGAGTATAAGGGCCATGCTTGCTTCCCTCTTCATCATTGAGGTAAGGCTTGAAATCCTCATCCTCTTTGTAGAGATCATAGATGAATTGGAAGCCTAGGACCCTTGCTTCCATCACGGCTAGTAGGGAATGGTGCCTTGAAAGAGCATCCACAACCACATTGGTTTTCCCCTTCTTATGCTTGGCCACAAATGAGAAACTTTGCAACAACTCAACCCATTTAGCATGCCTTGGATTGAGTTTGTGTTGGCCATTCAAATACTTCAACGCCTCATGGTCTGAATGGAGCACAAACTGTTTTGGCCTTAGGTAACGAGACCAATGATGAAGAGCTCTCACCAATGCATAAAAATCTTTGTCATATGCTGAGTAGTTCTTCCCTGAGCCATTGAGTTTCTCACTAAAGTAAGCAAGGGGGCGTTGGTATTGCATGAGGACAACCCTTATGCTAACTCCGCTTGCATCACAATCAACTTCAAAAAGCTTGTCGAAAAGGGAAGGGCTAACACCGAGGCCTCACATAACTTGGCTTTGAGCTTCTCAAAGGCAACATGGCCAGCCTTGGTCCACTCAAAGGATCCCTTCTTCATGGACTTGGTGATGGGGGCTGTGCGGGTGCTAAACCCTTTGATGAACCTCCTATAGAATGATGCCAAGCCATGAAAACTCCTAATTTCAGTGATGGAAGTTGGAGTGGGCCATGACTTGACGGCTTCAACCATGGACTGATCCATGGAGATACTATCCTTGGAGACAACATACCCCAAAAAGGTGACTTGGGGTGAAAAGAACTCACATTTCTCCAATTTCCTAAAGAGCCTTTGAGCCCTCAAGACCTTGAATACCGCTTCTAAAAGGTGCGGGTGATCCTCTTGGCTCTTGGAGTAGACTAGAATGTCATCAAAATACACTACCATGAATCTTCCAAGAGAAGGCCTTAAGACTTCATTCATCAACCTCATGAAAGTGCTAGGGACATTGGAGAGGCCAAAAGGCATAACTAGCCACTCATAAAGCCCACCCTTTGTCTTGAATGCCATTTTCCACTCATCTTCTTCCTTCATACGGATTTAACGATACCCACTTCTCAAGTCAATCTTGGAGAAGATGGAAGAGCCATGTAGTTCATCAAGCATGTCATCAAGCCTAGGTATCAGATACCTATACTTGATAGTAACGTTGTTTATGGCCTTACTATTGGAGCATGAACTAGATGGGCCGAATGTAACTTGCTTGAGTTTAGTTGTAAATTCCCTCTTAGTAACAAGATATGACTTGATTTAAAGGGCAGGCCACCAATCAAGACTAAGGATCCACCAAGAATTTCATAAAGGCTATGCCACCCACAATTATGTAAAGGATTCCACTCGAGACTCACCAGCTTTAAGAGAGGATAAAGAGAACTAAAGATTTTAGAAAGAGAAAGCTTTGAGCTAATTCATATGATCCAAATCTAATTTTTTACAACCCAAGGCATCCCTTATATAATGGGAGCCTTTAACAAGCTGAAAGAAATGAGGGAAAGAGGCCATACACGTTCATAAAGCAAGAAGGAGCCAAAAGCAAAATAAAAAGCTGAAAAGTGCTTTATGCTTTTGTCAGCAGCTTTTTAGTTTGCAATGGTCAACTTCAAACAGCTATATCTTCTAGGTTTCTTAGTGAAATTGGCTAAAATAGACCTTTCTGGAAAGCTTACGAAGTTTGATTTCACATGGATTAAGTGGGTAGCAATTTGGAGCTCCTGTGTGGGAGATATAGGGAAAAAGGTGCAGCATATGCAAGCTGGGATAGTTTTTATAGCATCTTGAAAACGGGTCCACTTGACCTATTACCCAATGCCTTAACCTAGAAATATTTTTATGCCGTTTTAGATGACATAAGAAGGTTCCCAAAAAGTGGGTTTGCACCATTTTAAACCCATACTAAACTTGAAAAATGAGGCCCACAAAACCGGGTTAAAATCGGGTTAAATTGCAGCCAGTACATACCTTACTATGTTAGGCCTTTGTTATTATCTCTATGGGTTTAACTTCATTTTGATGGACAAAACCCTTTAGAAAGCCTCTTGACCTTCCCAAAATAGAAGAGTAACACATCCGAAAGGCTGAGGATGAGGTTGGAATTGAAGCTCCAAAATCGCAGATAGGCCAAGTCCCCTTCGATGGAGCTTGTGAGCATTAAGGAGGATGTGGGAGCTCTCTTGGACTTGAGTAGGCATGAAACTTGCTTCATCCTCCCCTTCTTGATTGTGATTTGCCCTCAAATCATCACCACCTTCTTCATCATCTAGGTGAGGTGTGAGATCACCCACATTGAATGTAGGGGATACATCCATGTCCCCGGCCAATTTAAGTTCGTAGGCATTATCATTGACCTTCTCAAGGATCTTGAAAGGACTATCCCCTTTTGGCATGAGCTTGTTTTTCCTCCTTGATGGAAACCTTTCCTTTCTCAAGTGTAACCATACCAAATTCCCGGGCTTCAAGGTGATAGCCTTGCGGTGCTTGTTTGCTCTTGCCCTATACATCTCATTAGTCGTCTCAATCTTTGCCCGAATCTGTTCGTGATGCCTTTTCGTCTCCCTCGCCTTCTCTTCGGCCTCATAACTCATTCTAGACTCAAGTGGAAGTGGTATGAGTTCTAGGGGAGTTACTGGGTTGATCCCATCGCATGATTCGAAGGGAGAATGGGTTGTAGCAAAACTAGGAGCGCGGTTGTATGCAAATTCAGCACAGGGAAGCTTGAGATCCCACTCCTTCTTAGGGACTAATAAGGCCAGAACCGAACAAGGGCTCATGCTCTCTCTTACATACCCTCTTGCCATCAATTCAACAACTTGCCTTTGGAGTTCTTTAGTCTCTTGAGGGTTACACCTATGGGCTGCCTTGTTAGGGAGACGAGCACCGGGAATGAGGTCTACTTGGTGCTCAATGCCTGGGATTGGAGGGAGTCCGGGGGGTAGATGTTGTGGGAAAACATCTTTGTATTGTGAGATGAAGGGAATGATTTTGGGATGTAAGGGAGTCATTTCCTCACTTTTATTGCTTTCAAGCGTGAGTAAAGCTAGAACTTGCTTACCCTTGCTTAAAGCTCTCTCAACCCATGTTTCACTCAACATGAGAAGGTCTCTCTTTTTCTCACTTCCCACCCGGAGCTTAGTTTTGTGGACTTGGTTTGGAGGTAGTGGGTTTAAGACAATCCTCTCCTTATCAATGATCAAGGAGTAAGTGTTTTTGAACCCATCATGCATGACACGCCTATCAAATTTCCATGGCCGACCCAAAAGAACATGACAAGCACTCATAAGCACCACATGACAAAGGATATTGTCCTTATACTTCTTCCCAATTGAAAAGGAGATAAGGGCTTGTTTAGTTACCTTAATGTTGCTGCCATCATTGAGCCATTTCAAAGAATAAGGCTTGCGATAAGGAATAGTAGGAATGCAAAGCTTCTCAATAAGAATAGTGGAGGCCACGTTGGTGCAACTCCCTCCATCAATGATCAAGTTGCACACCTTGTCTTGGATGGTACACCGAGACTGAGAGATCTTTTCTCTTTGAGCCTTGTCATATTGAGTGTCTTGGGTATGTAAAACCCTCCTTAACACAAGTAATTCACCTTCATCGACATCAAGTTGTGTTTCATCTTGCATGGGGCCCGAATCTGCCCCATTAGCTTCATCTTGCACTTCCATCATCATGGCATCAACTTCTTCAAGTTCTTGTATGGTGATCTCTTTGATTTGGGCAATCGTATTGGAAATGACCATAACCTTTACACTTGAAGCACTTCTTTCCTTCAACCTTCTTAGGCAATTCGTTTGGAGAAGGAAGAGCCACGGCTTTACCCTTGTCAACCTGTGAGGTGCCGTCGAGTTTTGGGTGAGAAAAGGGCTTGAATGGAGGTAATGAACTTACTTGCTCCTTGGAAAAAGGCTTAGTGAAGACTTTCTTTTCCTTTCTTCACTTTTCAACCTTGACGGCTAACTTGAAGATATCATCCAAGCTGAAAAAAGTTTGAAGTTCCACCTTCTTAGCAATAAGAGGGTTTAGCCTGTTGAGAAACCGAGCCACGGTTTGCTCTTGGGGTTCATGGATGCCTCCCCTTAAGAGCAGTTGTTCAAACTCTCTCATGTATTCACCCATACTCATATTGTTTTGCTTGAGTGAGAAGAGTCGGTTGTAGATGTCTTGCTTGTAGCTTTCGGGAAGGAACCTCTTGTTCATGAGAGACTTAAGTTTCTCCCATGAGTTGATCTTTCTCTTGGCTTCACTAGCCTTTTCCTTCTTGATGCTTTCAAACCACAAGGAGGCATATCTTGTGAGTTTAAGGCTAGCAACCTTGAAACTCTTATCATCATCATAGCCCTTAGCTTCAAAGATTTAGTCCATGGCTTGAACCCATTCGAGGTACTCATCGGGGTTCAAGTTGCCATTAAACTCTAGAGGTTCTACCTTGATGTTGCTAAAGTCGTCCATAGGAAGTCTTCTACCTCCCCTTCATGGATTACTTCCCATGCTTGAGTCACTAGAGAAGCCTTGTTTATCCCCATAATGACTTGGCTCTTGAGCTCTTTGGCCTCCTCGGAGGGCCATAAATTGGTTGGACATTTGCTCAAGTTGCCTAATAATTTGTCTCACGCTTTGTTGTAGGCTTTGGATGGAATTATCTTGTCTCATCATATGAGCTTGTTCTAAGCTCATACCTCTTGGTACCCTTGCCGGTTGGGGAGAATCAGTGGAGGGGTTTTCTTCATTAGACATGGTGAAAGTGGGAAAGGAGAAGAGGAGAGGTTCAGGCTCGGATAGGAGGAGGCACGATGGTGCTAGGGAAGCATGGTGTGGAAGCAGGCTGGGAGAGGGGTCACACGGTCGTGCTTGGAGGCACGGGGAGGCTGTGCTAGTGTTCTGCAGCTAAGGGGTGGTAGGACGGGGTGGCCGTGCCTAGGTTCCAGCCGGGTTTGTACGGTTTTGTGATTTGAAGCTTTTTAAGGGGTTTTGGTTGGGGTTTGTGTTTGAGCCATTTTGAGGGGTTCTTCGAGGAGTAAAGGAGGGATTGTGGCTTTAAGGAAGTGTTTAGCCAAGGTTATGTGAACAGGGTTAAGCTAGTGAGAGAGGTATAACTTCACCAAGGTTGTTCACAACAAGGGTTAAAGAAAAGCTTGACAAGGATGAAACTAATTAAGGAAATGTGACATAAATTCAAGAACACCAACCTGGATTAGCTCTGATACCAAATGGAGCATGAACTGGATGGCCCAGAGGTAACTTGCTTGAGTTCAGTTGCAAATTCCTTCTTAGTAACAAGATATGACTTGATTTAAAGGCTAGGCCACCAATCAAGGCTAAGGATCCGCCAAGAATTGCTCGAAGGCTATGCCACCCACAATTCTATAAACGATTCCACTCAAGAGTCACCACCTTTGAGAAAGGATAAAGAGAACTTAAGATTTTAGAAAGAGAAAGCTTTGAGCTAATTCATATGATTGAAATCTAATTTCTTACAACCCAAGGCCTCCCTTATATAATGAGAGCATTTAATAAGCTGAAAAAAAGGGGGAAAGAGGCCATACACGTTCATAAAGCAAGAGGGAACCAAAAAGCAGAATAAAAAGCTAAAAAGTGCTTTATGCTTTTGCCAGCGACTTTTAAGTTTGCAATGGTCAACTTCAAACAGTTATATCTCCTAGGTTTCTTACTCAAATCGGATGAAATAGACCTTGAATGAAATATTAGGAAGTTAGCTTTCACGTGGATCAAGTGGGCAGCAATTTAGAGGTGCTGTTTGGGACATATAGGGCAAAAGGTGCAGCATATGCAGGCCGGGATAGTTTCTACAGCATCTTGAACACGGCTCCACTTGACCTATTACTCAATGCCTTAACCTCGAACTCTTTTTATTCCATTTCATCTGACATAATAAGGTTCCCAAAAACTATGTTTGCGGCATTTTAAACCCATACTAAACTTAAATAATCAAGCCTGCAAAATCGGGTCAAAACCGGGTTAAATTGCAGCCAGCATATACCTTACTGTTTTAGGCCTTTCTTATTATCTCCATGGGTTTAACTTCATTTAGATGGAAAGAACCCTTTAGAAGGCCTCTTGAACTTCCTAAAATAGAAGAGTATCACATGCTAAAGACTTAGGATGAGGTTGGAATTGAAGCTCTAAAACAGCATATAGGCCAAGTCGCCTTTGATGGAGCTTGTGAGCATTAAGGAGGATGTGGGAAATCTCTTGGACTTGAGTAGGCATGACACTTGCTTCAACTATCAACACACATACGAAAGGTACAATCTTTTTTGGGGACTAATAAGGCCGGAACCGAACATGGACTCATGCTCTCTCTTACATAACCTCTTGCCATCAATTCATCAACTTGCTTTTGGAGTTCTTTAGTCTCTCCAAGGTTACACCTATTGGCCACCTTGTTAGGGAGAGGACCACTGGGAATGAGGTCAATTTGGTGCTCAATGCCTCGGATTGGAGGAAGGCCGGGGGGTTAGATCTCTTGGGAAAACATCTGATGAGGTCCTACCAAGCCAAGGCCTTGTGCATGATGAATCAAGTCTAGAACGTCCAAGAACAAGGTCCCAAGTCCAGAAGATGGCTCACATTTTGCAAGACTTCTAGAAGGCAATCATCAGCTGCAACCTAGAGAAGAACAACCAATAGAAAGCAAGCTGCAAAAAGGTATGCCGCTCGGCTCTCATTGGCCAGCCGAAAAGGAACTCTACTTTAAGGCGGCTGCCTTTCCATTTGCTAGACAAGCTGTTTGTATTAAGCTCAAATAAGCATGGTTAATATGTAAACATAATTTTTTTTTGTTTCTTTGATGATTTGGATGTAATTAGATTAGTTGTAATTAAGCTTTATACACGGTTAGCCTAAACCGTGAGGATTAGCCTTAATTAACACCTTTCCTCTCTAGGAAGGAAAGCTTAGGTGTGTGCTTGCTAGGCTTGTAAACTTAAGTCATGCATGGCCTCTTGCTGGTTATATGCTTTGATATTCAGAAAACATTTTGAGAGCTTCTTGTTTTCGGATTTCAAACACTTCACTTGCTTATCCTTAATTTGGTCGATTAAGGTGGTGTTCAAGTATGTCTTAATATTTATTTAAGTGGTGATTCTGTATCTTAATCGAAGATTAGGGACCCTAAGCTTATGTTTGGTGGTGATTCTGTATCCAAACATGACTTTAGTTCTATCAAACTTCTTGATTATCTACACGGGGTTCAAGGAGGGCTAAGCTAGTTTTCAGTTTGCAAACCGTGTGCTATTGATCTCTAGCTCTAGTTTTCATCCCTTCCCTTGAGGATACATCAAAAAGCCCTTGAATGCATTAGATTTACAAGCCTAGCAAGCACACAACTAAGCAAACACACACCTAAGCTTTCCCTCTTAAGGAGGAAAGGTATTAACCAAGGCTAATCCTCACGGTTTAGGCTAACCGAGTACGAAGCTTGATTACACCTAATCTAGTTACATCCAAATCATCAAAGAAAGCAAACCAAATGATGTTTACATATTAACCATGATTATTTAAGCTTAATACAACCAGCTTGTCTAGCAAATGGAAAGGGAGCCGCTGTAAACTAGAGTTCCTTTTCGGCTGGCCAATGAGAGCCGAGAGGCATACCTTTTTTCAGCTTGCTTTCTATTGGTTATTCTTCTCTAGGTTGTAGCTAATGATTGCCTTCTAGAAGGCTTGGGACATGTGCCAATCCTTGATGTGTGTGCCACTATAGCTAGAATGTAGCAAACCCACGGATTAAGGCAAATAAACAAAATTACACTAAACCAGTTGCATGGGTAGAATTCAACCGGTTTTCAGACCAAGTTTAAGCTTAACAAAAGTGAGCATGATTTTGTTTTCAGGACATGGAGGGAAACCATAGGGTGTTTACAAACCCCTCTACAAAGAAATCAAGGTTAAAGCATGTTTAAGTAGGGTAATTCTACTAAAATATTTAACCATGCAGTTTTGATTCAAAACAGGCCGGTTTGATAAAAGGCCTTGATCTCCCATCTTCTTGTGAGCATGATTGGAAACAAATGCTTGGACCTGAAAGTAGACATCATAAGGAGCCCAAAAATGTAAAAATTCAACACTTTAGCTACAATGTAGCTTAAGTAATGAGATGAACAAAGCCGGGCAATTTCTTGTCTTAGAACCCGAATACTTCAGTTGGGCTCTTCTCTATCATTTGAGCCATTGCCTGGACTTTGGAGTGTGCAATGGACCTTGTTAGACTTGTTGGACCTTCTTCCTTGTCAACGGTGGTGGGGATTGCATCATCCTCCCCTTGTTGAGAAGATTTGATCCTCAAATCAGCAAGGTAATCATCTTTTTGGTAAGCTTTCAAATCATCTACATTGAATGTGGCTGAAACTCCATAGTCACCTGGTAAATAAACATTATGAGCATTGCCATTAATACATTTAAGTACCTCAAAGGGACCATCAGCCCTTGGCATGAGCTTATTCTTCCTTTATGATGGAAACTTTCCTTCCTAAGGTGAATCCACACGAGGCCTCGAGGTTGAAAAACCACTCTCTTCTTGTGTTTGTTGGCTTGAGCTTGATATACTGCATTGGTCTTCTCAATCTTGCTCCTTACCAACTCATGAATCTTCTCGATTTCTTTTACCCTTGATGCTACATCAGCAATTGGCTTTTAGTACATAAGCCGTGGTGTAAGATCAAGTGTGCTAAGGGGATCAAGTCCATAGACCACTTTGAAAGGGGAAAGACCAGTAGCCCTGCTTGGTGTCTTGTTGTCAAAAAACTTTGCATGGGGTAAAGGCAAATCCCAAGCCTTGGCATGAGGTTTCATCAAAACTCTTAGGACTGTCCCCGTGGTTCGATAAGTAACCTCAGTTGGCCAATCAATTTGTGGATGATAAGTAGTACTATATTTCAGCTTAGTACCTCACTTCTTCCACAAAGTAATCCAAAAATGATTCAAAAACTTGGTATCCCTATCAGAAACAATGGACCTAGGAATACCATGTAACCCTGTCACCTCCTTGAAATAGAACTCAGCAATGCGTAGCTTCATTAATCTTGTTGCATGGAATGAAATGAGACATCTTAGAAAAACTATCAACCACAACAAAGATAGAATACTTGTTCCTTTGAGTTTTAGGCTGTCCAAGAATGAAGTCCATACTTACATCAACGCATAGTGAAATGGGAATAGGTAAAGGTGTGTATAGGCCGTGGGTTAAGGATTGGCTTTTAGCCACTTGGCATGTCCTACACCTCTTGAGCATGTCTTGTATGTCTCTCTCCGTCGCTGGCCAGTAATAGTGCTCCCTTAGCATGGTGACTGTCTTCTTTTCTCCATAATGCCCAGCCAAAGATCCTAAGTGAACTTCCCTAATTAGAAGCTCCCTTGTGATACACCTTGGTACACACAACCGTGTACCCTTGAACAGAAATCCCTCTTGGATTAAAAAGTCTCCTTCCGGGTGTTTTGAACAATAAGCATACAACTCCCCAAAGTCTTCATCCTTGTCATATAAAGCCTTTAGATGCTCAAAACCAAGTACGCAAGCATCTAATTGAAATAACAAAAGATACCTCATAGATAGAGTATCTACACCTTGATTGAGTTTAGCTGATTTTTGCTTGATGGTGAAGTGATATGATTGCATAAACTGAACCCATTTGGCATGCTGTGAGTTCAACTTATGCCGACCTTGTATAAACTTGAAAGCTTAATGATCAGAGTGCAATATAAACTCACTTGCAATAAGATAATGACTCCAATGCTCTAAACATCTCACAATGGCATAGAATTCCTTATCATAAGTGGAGCAATTTCTTCTTGAATCACATAATTTCTCACTAAAGAAGGCTAGAGGTTTACCTTCTTGAGTAAGAACTCCACTAATGCCAACACCAGAGGCATCGCACTGAACTTCAAAGATCTTACTAAAGCACGACAAGGCTAGAATAGGTGCTTGAGTAAGTCTTGCTTTGATGTCCTCAAAGGTAGATTTTGCTTTTGGATTCCGTACAAATGATGTACCCTTGATAACTTCAGTCGTAGGAGCCATAATGGTGCTGAAACCACGTGCAAAACTTCCTGTAGAAAGAAGCTAGTCCATGGAAAGCTCGAACATCATGCATGCCTTTTGGTACTGGCCAAGAGCGAATAGCCTCAGCGTTGCTTTCATCTACCGTAATACCATCTTCAGTAACAATATAACCAAGAAATGTAACATTAGGAGTAAAAAAAACACATTTCTTAAGGTTACCAAATAACTTCTCACTTTCTAAGACAAGCTTTCATCTAAACACTTTGTTCATTAACCTCATGAAAATACTAGGTGCATTAGAAAGAACAAAGGACATTACCAACCACTCATAAAGCCCTCCTTTAGTCTTGAAAGTTGTTTTCCATTCATCACCTTCTCTAATTCTGATTTGGTAATAACCACATCGAAGATCAATCTTGCAGAACACCTTAGAGCCATAAAACTCATATGGCATGTCTTCAAGTCTCAGTATTGGGTACCTATACTTGATGGTGATCTTGTTAATGGCCCTGCTATCAGCGCACAATCTCATTCCTCCATCCTTCTTAGGCACCAAAAGAGCTGGAACGACACACGGGCTTAAGGACTCACAGATCAAGCCCTTGGCTCCCAATTCCTTAACCTGTCTTTGAATCTCTATGGTGTCTTTATGATTCATCCTGTATGTTGGTTTATTTGGTACGATGGAGCCCGGAATAAGATCAATGTGTTGCTGGATGTCCCTCTTAGGAGGCAAACCCGTAGGTATATCCTCAGGAAACAAGTGATAGAAGTTTTCAATGAGTGTTCTTGCTAGGGGATGAGTGGGCATCAAAATTTCTGGTTCGTGTTGCGTGCTTAATGTCCACAATTTAAAGGCTCTAAACTTATGTTGGGAATCCTTTAGAACTGGTTCACTTACGGACAATAGGCAGTCATTGTGTTTGGGCTTATTTTGTTGCTAAATTTCGTGGAGTTTGGATAGGGGTAATGGGGCTAGGGTGATCTTCTTGCCATCCTTGGTAAATGAGTAAATATTTAGGTACCCATTATGCATAACCTGTCGGTCATATAGCCATGGTCTCGCTAAAAGCATATGATATGCATCCATAGGATGTTGTAAGGGTGTGGATGAGTCATTGTTTGCAAGCCTAGCTTCTCAATCATGCTTAGAGAAACCACGTTTGCACAACTCCCTCCATGAATGATCAAAGAGCACACTTTCCGTTGGGCAGTACATTGGGTATCGAATATGGTTTCTCTTTGCTTATCTCGAACTCGTCGTCGGTTGCTTAGAACTCCCCTTAAAACCAAGAGTTCTCCGTTATCAGCCTCTTCAACAACTTCCTCTTGAGTTTCCTGAAGTTCTGCTTCACTTTCAACTTCATTTTCCTCCTCTTCAAAGTCCTCTTTCACGACTATCCATTCGGCTAAAGTAATCACCTTTTTGTTTGGGCACTCTAAAGCTATATGCACAAACCCTTAACATTTAAAACACCTTCTATTGCCCATAGGATTAGGATGAGGTCTATTTTGAGGTGTTTGGTTCTATTGTGGTGATGGGGTTCTTTGTGGGAAGGAAGGGAATGGATTTTTTGGCTTAGGAATAGGATTGGAACTCCCCTTGTTAAAAGGTTGGTTTTGGGTGAAAGGCCATGTATTCTTGAATTTTTGGGGTGTTTGGCCTTTTTTGGTTGCTCCTCCTTGTGAGCCAGCACACAAACATCATCAAAGGACGTATATGCTTGCAATTCAACCACATTAGAATGCCTAGGATCAAGTCCTCCCAACTACCTAACTATGGTTTGCTCTTCGGGCTCTTGAATGTCACACTTGATTAGTAACTTTTCAAACTCACCTGTATACTCTTCAACACTCATATTACCTTGAGTAAGGTTATGGAGTTGAGAATAACAATCCTGCACATAAGTCGGTGGTAGAAAACGCGCCTTGAGTTTGGATTTCATCTTATCCGAAGTTCAGATTTTTGATTTCCTTTCTCTTAGTCGTTTAGCATTCAGGTTTGTCCGGTACAAAGATGCATACTGTCTAAGCCTGAAGGCCACTAACTTGACCTTCTTATCATTAGAAACATCTTTATACTAAAAAACTCTTTCAACAGTATGCAACCAATTAAGGAATTCCTAAGGATCAAGCTTACCTTCAAATTCCGAAACATCTACTTTGAAGTCATTGGTATTAGCTTGAAATCGTGGCTCTCCTCTAACCATTCTGGTTGGTTGTTCTTCACTTGATGAATCAACTTCATGACTAAAGACTTATTCATGCCTCCTAGGTTTAGATTGAAAAGTGTCTTCATTCAATTTTTGCTTTTGCTTCAAAACCGAACCCAATTGCTTTCTCAAGTACTCATTTTTTGCTTGAGTACCTTAAGTCTTTTGAGAATCCTCTTGAATCTTTCTGGATAGAAACTCATTTTGCTTCGTTAAGGCTTTAAATCTCTCTTCCAAGGTCATGCTCGTAGCACTCATACTCAGGAATTGTGTTTACACTCAAACCGAAAGTGAAACTGAAGTGTTTATGGAAATGGGGAACGAATGGGTGAATTCTGGAAGTGGGATGGTATACCAGGACAAGGAGAAACCTTTTCTATGATACCAAATATGATGTATCCTCAAGGGAAGGAATGAAGACTAGAGCTAGAGATCAAAAGCACACGATTTGCAAACTGAAAACTAGCTTAGCTCTCCTTGGATCCGTGTAGACAATCAAGAAGTTTGATAGAACTAAACTAATGTTTGGATACAGAAACACCACCAAACATAAGCTTAGGGTCCCTAATCTTTGATCAAGATATAGAAACACCACTTAGACAAAGATTAAGACTTAGTTGAACACTACCTTAATCGATCAAATTAAGGATAAACAAGTGAAGTGTTTGAAATCCGAAAGCAAGAAGCTCTCAAAATGTATTCCAAATATCAAAGCATATGAACTAGCAAAAGGTCGTGAATGCCTTAAGTTTACAATCCTAGCAAGCACACAACTAAGCAAGCACACAGGTAAGCTTTCCTTCCAGTGAGGAAAGGTGTTACCTGAGGCTAATCTTCACGGTTTAGGCTAATCGTGTACAAAGCTTGATTACACCAAATCTAGTTACATCCAAATCATCAAAGAAAGAAAAACAAATGACGTTTAAATATTAACCATGCTTATTTAAGCTTAATACAACCAGATTGTCTAGCAAATGGAAAGAGGGCAGCCGTAAAGTAGAACCCCTTTTCGACTGACCAATGGGAGCCGTGAGACATCCCCTTTTGCAGCTTGGTTGCCATTGGTCGTTCTTTTCAAGATTGCAGTTGATGATTGCCTTATAGAAGCCTTAGGACATGTGACAAGCCTTGGGGTGTGTGCCGCTCTAGCTAGAATGCAGCAAACCCACAGATTAAGGCAAAATAGTCGGTTTGCACTAAACTTGGTTCATGAGCAGAATTGAGCCGGTTTTCAGACCATTTTTAAGCATAAGAAAAGTGAGCATGATTTTGTTTTCAGGCCACGGGGCGAATCCTTAGGATTTCTACAACCCCCCTACAAAGAAATCAGGATTAAATCATGATTAAGTAGGGTAATTCCACTAAAACATTTAGTCGTGCCGTTTTGAACCAAAACTAGCTGGTTTGACAAAAGGCCTTGATCTCGCATCTTCTTATGAGCATGATTGGAAATAAATGCTTCGACCTTAAAGTAGACATCATAAGGATTCCAAAAATGTAAAAATTCAAGACTTAAGCTACAATGTAGCTTAAGTAATGAGATGAACAAAGCCGAGCAATTTCTGATCTTTGAACCTGGATACTTCAGTTTGGCTCTTCTCCATCATTTGTGCCATTGCTTGAGCTTTGGAGTTTGTAATGGACCTTGTTGGACTTGTTGAACCTTCTTCATTCTCAATGGTGGTGGGGACTCCATCAGTAAAGCTCTAACTTGCTTAAAACTCTCTCAACCCGTGTTTCACTCAACATGAGAAGGTCTCTCTTTTTCTCACATCCCACCCCGGGCGTAGTTTTGTGCACTTGGTTTGGGGGTAATGGGTTGAAGATTATCTTTTACTTATCAATGACCAAAGAGTAACTATTCTTGAACCCATCATGTATGACATGCCTATCAAATTGCCAAGGTCGACCCAAAATTATATGACATGCACTCATGGATACCACATCACAAAGCACATTATCTCTATACGTTCTACCAATTGAAAAAGAGATGAGTGCTTGCTTAGATACCTTAATGTCGCCACCATCATTGAGCCGTTTGAGAGAATAAGGTTTGGGGTGTGAAATGGTAGGAATGCCAAGCTTCTCAATAAGTCTAGCAGTGGCTACGTTAGTGCAACTTCTACCATCAATGATCAAGTTGCAAACCTTGTCTTGTATGGTGCACCGGGAGTGAAAGATCATGTCTTTTTGAGCCTTGTCATAAGGAGTGTGTTGAGTGTGTAAAACCCTCCTCAAGACAAGTAATTCACCCTTATCAGCCTCAAGTTGAGTTTCTTCTTCCATGTAGCCCGATTCCTCATTATGAGATTCCTCTTGAGTCTTCATCAATAGGGCCTCTACTTCCTCAACTTCTTGCATGGTCAAGACTCTTCGGTTAGGACAATCATATTGGAAGTGTCCATACCCTTGACATTTATAGCACTTCTTGCCCTTAAACTTCTTAGGCAATTCCTTTGGTGAAGGAAGATCCACGGCTTTGCCCTTGTCAACCCGTGAGGTGCCTTCGGGTTTAGGATGAATGAAGGGTTTGAATGGGGGTTTTGAACTTACTTGCTCCTTTGGAAATGGCTTGGTGAAGACCTTCTTTTCCTTCTTTCTCTTCTGAACTTTGAGAGCTAGCTTGAAGACATCATCCAAGGTGAAATAGGTTTGAAGTTCCACCTTTCTTGCAATAAGAGGGTTTAACCCCGTTCAGAAACCGAGCCATGGGTTGCTCTTGGGGTTCATGGATGCCTCCCCTCAAAAGGAGTTGCTCAAACTCCCTGATGTACTTACCCACACCCATATTGTTTTGCTTAAGTGAGAATAGCCGGTAGCAGATGCCTTGGTTGTAACTCTCGGGAACAAATCTCTTATTCATAAGTGACTTAAGCTTCTCCCATGAGTTAATCTTCCTTTCTCCTTCTCTAGCCCTTTGCTTCTTGACATTTTCAAACCAAAAGGAGGCATACCTTGTATGTTTGAGGCTAGCAATCTTGAAACTCTTCTCATCATCATAGCCTTTAGCTTCGAAGATTTGGTCCATGGCTTGAACCCATTCAAGGAACTCATCGGGATTCAAGTTGTCGTTGAACTCTGATGGCTCAACCTTGATATCTCTAAGCTCATCCATAAGAGGTGTCCTAGCTTCCCTTCTTGGAATTCTTTCCATGCTTGAGTCATTAGAGAAGCTGGAGTGTGAACTAGATGGGCTGGATGTAACTTGCTTGAGTTTAGTTGCAAATTTCCTCTTAGTAACAAGATATGACTTGATTTAAAGGCTAGGCCATCAATGAAGACTAAGGATCCACCAAGAATTGTTTATTGGCTGTGCCGCCCACAATTCTATAAAATATTCCATTCAAGACTCACCACCTTTGAGAAAGGATAAAGAGAGCTTAAGATTTTTAGAGAGAGAAAGCTAGAGCTTCTTTGTATATGACCAAATTTGATTTTTACATCCTAAGGCCTACCATATATATGAGGGGCTTTTACAAGCTAAAAGAAAGAAACACAAAAGGCCTTTCAACCGTCCATAAGGCAAGAGGAGACCAAAAAGCAATGACAAAAGCTGAAAAGTGCTTTATGTATTTGTTAGCAACTTTTCAGTTTACAATGGTCAACTTCAAACATCTATATGTCCTAGTTTTCTTACCCAAACTGAGTGAAAGAGACCTTGCTGGAAAGCTTAGGAAGTCAACATTCATGACTCTCAAGTTTCTAGCAATTTGGAGCTACCGTTTGGCAAATATAGGCCAAAAGGTACAACATATGCAGGCTAGGATAGTTTCTGTAGCATCTGGAAAAACACTTCACTTCACCTATTACCAATGCCTTAACCTAGATTGTTTTTGTGCCCTTTTATCTGACATAAGAAGGTTCCAAAAATGTGGGTTTGTAGCATTTTAAACCCATACTAAACTTGAATAATCAAGCGCACAGAACCGAGTTACAATCGGCTTAAATTACAACTAGCATATACCTTGTTGTTTTAGGCCTTTCTAATCATCCCTGTGGGTTTAACTTCATTTTGATGGACTAAACCCTTTATAAGGCCTCTTGGCCTTCTAAAAATAGAAGAGTATCACATGTGAAAGGCTTAGGATGAGGTTGGAATTGAAGCTCCAAAATAGCAAAGGGGCCAAGTCCCCTTTGATGGAGCTTATGAGCATTAAGGAGGATGCGGGAGCTCTCTTGGACTTGACTAGGCATGACACTTGGTTCATCCTCCCCTTCTTGATTGTGATTTTCCCTCAAATCATCACCAGCTTCTTCATCATCAAGGTGGGGTGTCAGATCACCCACATTGAATGTAGGGGATACACCCATGTCTCCGGGTAACTCTAGCTTATAAGCATTATCATTCACCTTCTCAAGGATCTTGAAAGGACCATCCCCTCTTTGCATGAGCTTGTTTTTCCTCCTTGATGGAAACCTTTCTTTTCTCAAGTGTAACCATACCAAATTCCCAGGCTTGAAGGTGATAGCCTCGCGGTGCTTGTTTGCTCTTGCCTTATACATCTCATTAGTATTCTCAATCTTTGCCCGAATCTGTTGGTGAAGCCCTTTCATCTCCCTTGCCTTCTCTTCGATCCCATAACTCACTCTAGACTCAAGTGGAAGTGGTATGAGTTCGAGGGGAGTTACTTGGTTGATCCCATAGCTTGATTCGAAGGGAGAATGGGCCGTAGCAAAACTAGGAGTGTGGTTGTATGCAAATTCAGCATGGGGAAGCTTGAGATCCCACTCCTTAATGAGTTTACTCACCAAGCTTCTAAGCAAAGTAGGAAGAGTTTTGTTGGTGACTAAGGTTTGCCCATCCGTTTGAGGATGGTGGGAGGTACTAAATAAGAGCTTACTACCAAGGAGTCCCCACAAACACCTCCAAAAGTGGCTAAGAAACTTTGTGTCCTGATCAGACACAATGCTCTTAGGGATACCATGAAGCTTAACAACTTCTTTGAAGTAGAGGTCAGCTATGTGAGATGCATCATCCGTCTTCTCACAAGGAATGAAGTGACCCATCTTTTAGAAACGGTCCACCACCACGATAATAGCATCTTTACCCCTTTGAGTCCTTAGAAGAGCAACTATGAATTCTATGCTCACATCCTCCCATGGACCATTAGGGATAGGCAAAGGAGTGTACAACCCTTGGTGGAATTGACTGTTGGCTCTTTGACAAATAGAACACTCAGAAATCACCTCATGAACAACACCTCCCATGTTAGACCAAAAGAAGTTTTCGTTGAGCATGTCAATGGTCTTGTTGATCCCAAAATGGCCGGCTAGACCTGCTCCATAGACTTCCTTGACAAGAAGATTTAAGATAGGTCCTTTTGGGATACAAAGCTTGTTACCCTTGAACAAGAATCCCTCTTGAAGAGTATAAGGGCCATGCTTGCTGCGCTCTTGATAATTGAGGTAGGGCTTGAAATCCTCATCATCTTGGTAGAGATCACAGATGAATTGGAAGCCTAGGACCCTTGCTTCCATCACGGCTAATAGGGATTGCCACCTTGAAAGAGCACCTGTAAGCACATTGGTGCTCGCCTTCTTATGCTTGGCCGTAAATGAGAAACTTTACAAGATCTCAACCCATTTAGCATGCCTTGGATTGATTTTGGGTTGGCCATTTAAATGGGTCACAAATTTTTTTGGGCTTAGGCAATGAGACCAATGATAAAGAGCTCTCACAATTGCATAGAACTCTTTGTCATATGTTGTGAAGGGGATCAAGCCTCTAATGATCAAGTCAACATCCCTACTGTCTAACCAAGTTAAGAGAAGGAGTCAAAGGAACAAGAATTAGCTCAAATGATCAAGCACATCATGATCACCCAATCTGCCATATTCCAACACAGCTACCCGGTTTTTTAATCTTGATTATTCAAGCTTAAATTGGATTTATGAAGTCGCAAATCAACTTTTTGGAACCCTTAATATGTCATATTTCAATAAATATAAAGTGTTCTAGGTTAAGTCCTCGGGTAATAAGTCAAATGGGGTCACTTTTAGAATGCTGCAGAATCTTATCTAGTTTAGAAAACCTGGACATTTTGGACCACAACTTTCAAACGGTAGCTCCAAATCCATTATAACTTAAGCCATATGAAAATAGACTTTCCAAGCTTTCTAACAACACATATTGGAGCGGATTTGGGAAAGAACGACATAAGTTATAGCTGTTAGAAGTTGGAGGTTGTGCACTGAAAGCGACAGGCAGCCTGTCACTTTCACCTTTTATACTTTGTTTACTTTTTGGTTCTTTGCTCCCATTGGCTGTCCATTTGAACCCCAATGTAGCTTGTATTAATCCCTTGGGCCTTCCCCCTCTATATATATGCTCATTCAAGGTGGTAATATTCAGATTTGACATATATGAAAAGAAAGAGTTCATTCTCTATTGCTTATCTTTGATTTGGCTAATCAAAGTGGTGCTTAAGTGAGTCTTAATCTTCCGTAGGGTGGTGTGTCTTTTCCCTAAGTGTGATTAATAGCCATAGTGTGATTAAGGTGGTGTGTCTTATCCTTCTTCGTACTAAATTATCCTTCTTCATACTTTGCTTGAACCGAAACTAGTTTAGGCTAGTTTACGGTTCTCTCTTTCTCTTACCTTTGTTCTTGCTTTGCTTTGGCTCTTGGAGACCTAATTTCTCCATTTCCTTGCTGGGCACATCATATTTGGTATCAGAGCTTAGGCTACCCTCTTGGCCTAGCTTCCACCCCAAACACATTCCCAAACACAAACCACAAAACTTGCTGTTTCACTTGTCAGCGCGGTCACCCCGTGCCACCTAAGCGCAACCGTGCCAACCCTAGCCCGTCTTATTTCACTTGTCTATAGCCACCTAGCTGAAGGATGACTAGCAGCATGAGCTTGGAAGAAAGATTTGAGGCCCTCATGTGGATTTCTGAAGAACTGAGAAGCCAAATGAGTACTTGAAGAAGCAACTTGCCAAATCCATGAGCAACCAATGAAAGAACCTTCGAAGCACTCCTTCTCATGACTCATCCAAATCCATGAAAACCCATGAAGAAGAGGAAAGCAACCCCTTTGCATCCTCTAGTGATGAAGGTCGTCCAAGAGCTATAAGAAATCAAAGAAGCTCCCACCCTTCCTTGGATTTCATGGTTGAGATTCCGGAGTTTGATGGTCATTTGGGTTCGAATGAGTTTCTTGAGTGGCTACAAACCTTAGAGAGGGTTTTTGAGTACAAGGATGTGCTCGAAGACAAGAAGTTGAAGTTGGTAGCACTTAAGCTACGAAAGTATGCATCTCTTTGGTGGGAGAACGTAATTAAGAAAAGGGCTAAGAGCGGTAAAGCAAAGATTAGAAGTTAGGAGAAGATGAGAACAAAGTTGAAGGATCGTTTTCTTCCTCCCTCTTACCTTCAAGAGAACTACTCCAAACTCTATAATCTTCAACAAAGAAGTTTGAGTGTTGAAGAATACACAAGGGAGTTTGAGAAGCTCTTGATCAAATGTGACATGGAAGAAAGGGAAGATGAAACTAGTGTGAGGTACTTGAGTGGTCTTCATCCAAGGTACGCTCATGTAGTTGAACTTCAACAGTACTCCTCTTTTGATGATGTTTGTGTTCTAGCCCATAGAATTGAGCAACAAAACAAGTCCAAGGCCTTCAAGAAAGACCCACCCAAACCTCCTTTACCCAAGAGCTCACCGTTCAACAAGGGGAGTTTCCAACCCCCTCCTAAACCCACAACCTCTTTTCCCAACACCCCCTCAAAGAACCCAACTCCACAAAACAAACCCCCATTCGGCACTAACTCCTACCGGAGGTGTTACAAGTGCCAAGGCTTGGGTCACATAGCTTTGGAGTGCCCAAATTGAAGAGTTATCACCTTGGTTGAGTATGAAGCAACTTAAGTTGAGGAGGAGGAAGAGGAGAAAGACTTGTGTGTCATGGAAGGCATGGAGGAGGTAATCAAAGAGGCGGATGAAGGGGACTTGCTTGTCCTAGGATGAACTTTGAGTGTCCTCAAGGGAAGTTAAGATGAGCAAAGGGAGAACATTTTCCATTCAAGATGCACCATCAAAGGGAAGGTGTGCTCACTTTTCATTGATAATGGGACTTGCACCAACATTGCATCCTCAAGCATGGTGGGGAAGCTCCAACTCGAGGCCACAACTCACCCTCACCCCTACCCCATTCAATGGTTAGACCAAGGTAAAGGCCTCCAAGTTAACTCTAGATGCCTTATTTCTTTGATCATAGGTAAGAATTATCATGATGAACTTTGATGTGATATTATACCCATGGATGCTTGCCATATTTTACTAGGGAGACCTTGGTTATTTAGTAGGAGAGTCTTGCATGATGGTTTCTTAAACACTTATTCCTTCACCAAGGATGGAAAGAAGATCACCCTAGCCCCACTTTGCCCTTCTCAACTCACAAAGTCCAAAACCACAAAAGAGCCATGACCAAACCGAAATGCTACTTACCCTTAGAGAACCTTTCCTTAAGGCCTCACAACAAGAGTTCAAGGCTTTGAGAGAATGGTTGCTCCTTTCCCATGAAGAAATCGAAAATCCTCCCTCCCAAACTGACCCTCTTGCCATCTCTTTAATTGAGCAATTTTCACATGTGTTCCCGGAAGAAATACCCATGGCCTCCCTCCAAAAACAACCATCCAACATCACATTGACCTTATCCTCAGTGCTATCCTCCCAAACAAACCGACCTAGAGAATGAACCCAAAAGAAACCATGGAAATCCAAAGGCAAGTTGAGGAGTTGATAGCCAATGGTCTTGTAAGGGAAAGTCTTAGCCCATGTGTCGTGCCCGCCCTCCTAGTCCCAAAGAGGGATGGTTCAATGAGGATGTGTGTGGATAGCCGAGCCATAAATAAGATCACCATTAAGTATAGGCATCCCATACCTAGATTGGAGGACATTTTGGATGAGCTTCATGGTTCAAGAGTCTTTTCCAAAGTGGACTTAAGGAGTGGGTATTATCAAATTCGGATTAGGGAAGGGGATGAGTGGAAAACCGCATTCAAAACCAAAGGGGGATTGTATGAGTGGATGGTCATGCCCTTAGGACTTTCAAATGGCCCTAGCACTTTTATGAGACCAATGAACCAAGTGTTTAGGCCATTCATTGGGCAATTTGTTGTGGTTTACTTTGAGGACATTTTGGTTTATAGCCAAAGTGAGGAAGAACACATTGATGATCTCACCCAAGTCATGAAAGTCCTTGAGAAAGAGGAGCTCTATGGTAACTTGAAGAAGTGTTCATTCTTCACCCAAGAAGTCACATTCTTAGGTTACATTGTCACGACTCAAGGAATCATGGTGGATGAGAGTAAGATTGAATCCATTTGATCATGGCCTACTAATGTATATAGAAGCACCCAAATGACCAAGTTAGGTTATCTTTTGTGGTTTTTAGTTAAGAAAGAAAGGAAACAAAGGAAAGGGTAGGTTCAAGGTAGAGTTTGAGATAATCAAATGGAGCCACTCAAGCCAAACCTTGGGCAATCCCTTAACCCAATCTAGGATACAGAAGTTAATCACCACCTAGATGAGAACAAGGGACCTAGAACACCACTTGAGATTTCCAACACTCAAGATATAGAAGCAGGTTTTGAACACACAAATGAGAATCCACTGAAATGCTGAATTTGTATTGCTTAATCAGAAAGTTGATGATTGCTTATGCCCCAAAATGACTCTAAACTATGGACCTTATATAGTAGAGGCCTTACAGACAAAAAGTTAGAAGAAAAATACATGAAAGGGTGTGAAGAAAACAAGTAAATTTGTTGTAGCTACATTTGGATGCACCATGGGTGAAGACGTATGTCTCTTGATGTCTTTTGATGTGAAAAGAGTATAGCAGTCAAGGGTATTCATGCACCTAAAATTCTCACACTTCTTGGCCTTAATAGAGGTGGGCATACACGATTTTGGAAGAGACACCAAGCAACAAAGCCGAAATGGGAAGGAAAGCACATACTTCACGCGTTTTGTAATAAATGCGTTCACATCAGCAGCGAACCCAACATCCATGACGAATTTCTCTCTGAATACTGAACGAAATTCGATGATCCTAGGCTTGTTGGAAAGATTAGGAATTTTAGTTTATAGGGAATCCAATTTTACTACAATTGGACCAGCCGATCAAAAGTTATGGCCCAAATAGTGAAGGTTGTCCAAACTATCCTACGCCAGGATACAGTGAGCTTGTGGGCTGAAATTGACCAACCAAATGAACTCCAATTTAAGCATGGTTGGTCTTGTTAGAAAGATCATTTCTTAGGATTGATTAATGCAAGGACCATCAGAATTTTGGCCCATTACATTTTGCTGCACAAGGGTAACAAAAACCAGGTGTGAGGAGGATGACGAACTAGGCGTGAACTCACAAGGCAAGTTTACCGCTTTACTGCATATGATGGCGATCTCGTTGACTTCTTGGGCTGCTTGAGATCTTCCTTGAGCTTAGTAGGAGTAGTGGAGTTTATGGGCATGGAGCACGATACTCTTGATCCCCATTTGGGAAACCCCGTTGAATAAGGCACTTTGAAGTTTAAAACAAACTCCTTAAAGTGTCTTGTATCATGGAATTCGTATAATGGAACTAGGAATGAACGTCTCCAGGCATGATCTTCTTGGACTTTTACCTTCCTTGAAGTGGAGTTTGAGAAATGAAAATGAACCCCTTGTATATATACGGGTAGGTTCAAGGTAGAGTTTGAGATAATCCAATGGAGCCACTCAACCCAAACCTTGGGCAATCCCTTAACACAGTCTAGGATACAGAAGTTAATCACCACCTAGATGAGAATAAGGGACCTAGAACACCACTTGAGATTGCCAACACTCAAGATATAGAACCAGGTTTTGAACACACAAATGAGAATCCATTTAAATGCTGAATTTGTATTGCTTAGTCCGAAAGTTGATGATTGCTTATGCTCCAAAATGACTCCAAACTATAGCCCTTATATAGTAGAGGCCTTACACACGAAAAGATAGAAGAAAAATACATGAAAGGGTGTGAAGAAAACAAGTAAATTTGTTGTAGCTACATTCGGATGCACCAAGGGTGAAGAGCTGTGTCTGTTGATGTCTTTTGATGTGAAAAGAGTATAGTAGCCAAGGGGATTCACGCACCTATAATTCTCACACTTCTTGGCCTTGCTAGAGGAGGGGATACACATTTTTGGAAGAGGCACCAAGCGCAAAGCCGAAATGGAAGGAAAACACAAGCTTCACGCGTTTTGTAATAAATGCGTTCACATAAAGCAGCAAACCAAACTTCCAGGAGGCATGTCTCTCTGAATACTGAACTAAATTTGATGATCTTAGGCTTTTTGGAAATCTTAGGAAGTCTAGTCTCTAGGGAATCCAATTGTACTACAATTAGACCAGCCGATCAAAAGTTATGGCCCAAATAGTGAAGGCTATCCAAATTGCCTTGCGCCAGGATACCGTGTGCTTGTGGGCTAAACTTGACCAACCAAATGAACTCCAATTTAAGCATGGTTGGTCTTGTTAGGAAGCTCATTTCTTAGGTTTCATTAATGTAAGGACCATCTGAATTTTAGCCCATTACATTTTGCTACACAAGGGTAACAAAAACCTGGTGTGAGGAGGACGAACTAGGCGTGAACTCACAAGGCAAGTTTACGACTTTTATGCATATGATGGCGATCTCCTTGACTTCTTTTGGCTGCTTAAGATCTTCCTTAAGCTTAGTAGGAGTAGTGGAGTTCATGGGCCTGGAGCGTGATGCTCTTGATCGTCATTTGGGAAACCCCTTTGAATAAGGCACTTTGAAGTTCAAAACAAACTCCTTAAAGTGTCTTGTATCATGGAATTCATATAATGGAACCAGGGATGAACGTCTTCAGGCATGATCTTGTTGGACTTTTACCTTCCTTGAAGTGGAGTTTGAGAAATGAAAATGAACCGCTTGAATATGTACATTACCTACACCTTCAAGCATTTATGATGTGTGAAGTTTCCATGGACTAGCATCCTTCTATAGGCGGTTCATTCGGGACTTTAGCACAATCACGACCCCTATGACCGATGTACTCAAGCAAGCATCGTTCAAGTGGAACCCAAAGGCACAACAAGCTTTTGAGGAGATCAAGAAGAAGCTCAATCAAGCCCCGGTGCTACCGTTGCCTTGTTTTGAAAGGATCTTTGAAGTGGAGTGTGATGCATCTGGAGTTGGTGTTGTTCTCACTCAAGAAGGCCGCCCCATTGCCTACTTTGGTGAGAAGCTTTGTGATTCTAAGAAGAAGTACTCCACCTATGACAAGGAGTTCTGTGCTATCATTTGGTCACTTGAGCATTAGAGCCACTCCTTGGTGGCAAATGAGTTCATTCTACACTCCGATCATGAGGCCCTCAAGTACATCCAAGGACAACACAAGCTCAACTCTTACCATGCCAAGTGGGTAGAGTACTTGCAAACCTTCCACTTCACTATCAAGCATAATTCCGGGAAGTTGAACAAGGGTGTCGATGCTCTTTCAAGAAGGTATCTCTTATTGTTTCAACTTGATGCATGTGTTATTGGATTTGAGCATTTGAAGTCATTATATGCCGAGCATAGGGATTCTCGGGAATTGTTCAAAGAGTGCTAGAGACACCCCAAGGTAGAGTTCTTAGTTCAAGAAGGGTACTTATTTAAGGGCACACTACTTTGTGTCCCAAATTGTGGAACAAGAGAGCTTTTGATCCGTGAGGTCCATGGAGGTTCCCTGGCAGCCACTTTGGGGAAACGAAGACCTTTATCATGCTTAAGGAGCATTATTTTTGGCGTTGCATGGATAAGGATGTACAAGATGTGATCAAGAGGTGTGTAGTGTGTCAAATGGCCAAGAGTCACACCCTTCCTCAAGGCCTTTGCACACCGTCGCCGGTTCCAAGTTTTCCAAGGGTAGATGTTAGCATGGACTTCATACTTGGGTTGCCAAGGACTCAAAGAAACAAGGACTCCATCCTTATAGTGGTTGATCGCTTTTCTAAGATGGTACACTTCATCCCATGCAACAAGACCCATGACGTCACCTACATAGCCGACTTATACTTCAATGAGGTGGTTAAGCTCCATGGAATTCCAAGGTCCATAGTGTCGGATAGGGACACTAAGTTCTTGAGCCATTTTTGGGTCACCTTTTGGAAGAAATTAGGGACTAAGCTCAAGTATAGCACCACTTGCCAGCCCCAAACAAATGGGCAAACCGAGGTTACCAATAGGACCTTGGGAGTGCTTTTGGGGACCTTGATCAAGTCCAACCTCAAGTCATGGGATCAACTCCTAGCTCATGTCGAGTTCGCCTACAACAAGACTCCTAGCAAAACCACGGGAATGTCCGTCTTCAACGTGGTTTATGGGATTGAGCCCCTGTCCCCTCTTGACCTCACCCATGGTCTACGGATTCCAAGCCTAATGTGGAGGCAACTAAGAGAGTGCAAGAGATTCAAGAACTCCATAAGAAGATGAAGGACAAGATTGAGCAACCCAATACCTCCTACCAAGCCCAAGCAAACAAGCACAGAAAGCAAGTCATCTTCAGCCCCGGTGATCTCGTTTGGGTGCACTTTGAGGAAAGATCGTTTTCCCTCCAAACCCAAGTCAAAGCTCATGCCTAGAGCCGATGGTCCTTTTGAAGTTTTGGAGATGATTAACAACAATGCTTACAAGATCCATTTGCCCGGAGGGTATGGGGTATCCGCCTCCCTCAATGTGGCTGATTTGTCACCATATTTGGAAGATGATACCTTGGAGAATTTGAGGGCAAATTCTTCTCAGCAAGGGGAGGATGATGGAGATCAAGCCTTTAATGATGAAGTCAGCATCCCTACTATCCAACCAAGTCAAGAGAAGGAGTCCAAGGCACAACAATTAGCTCAAATGATCAAGAACATCAACACCATCCAATCTGCCCAAATTACAGTGCAGCTACTCGGTTTTGTGAGCCTGATTATTCAAGCTTAAATTGGATTTAAGAAGCTAGAAATAGACTTTTTGGAACCCTTAATATGTTATCTTTAAGGACATATAAACATTTCTAGGTTAAGTCATTGGGTAATAAGTCAAATGGGGTAACTTTCAGAATGCTGCAGAATCTAATCGAGTTTGGACAACCTGGACATTTTAGACCACAAATTACAAAAGGTAGATCTAAATCCATTGTAACTTGGGCCATCTAAAAATAGACTTTCCAAGCTTTCTAACAACACTAGTTGGAGCTGATTTGGGAAAGAATCGCAAAAGTTATAGCTGTTAGAAGTTGGAGGTTGTGCACTGAAAGCGACAGGCAGCCTGTCAGTTTCACCTTTTGTACTTTGTTTACTTTTTGGTTCTTTGCTCCCATTGGCTGTCCATTTGATCCCCAATGCATCTTGTATTCATCCCTTAGACCTCCCCCCTCTATATATATGCTCATTCAAGGTGGTAATATTCGGATTTAACATATATGAAAAGAAAGAGTTCATTCTCCCTCATTTAAATTCTCTCTTGCTTATCTTTGATTTGGCTAATCAAAGGGGTGCTCAAGTGAGTCTTAATCTTGCTTAGGCTGGTTTGTATTATCCCTAAGTGTGATTAAGGGCCCTAGTGTGATCAAGGTGGTGTGTCTTATCCTTCTTCATACTAGATTATCCTTCTTTCACTTTACTTGAACCGAAACTAGTTTAGGCTAGTTTATGGTTTTCTCTTTCTCTTACCTTTGTTGTTGCTTTGCCTTGTTCTGGGAGACCTAATTTCTCCATTTCCTTGCTTGGCACATCATGTTGAGTAGTTCTTCCATAAGCCATTGAGTTTCTCACTAAAAGTAAGCAAGGGGGCGTTGGTTTTGCATAGGGACAACCGCTATGCTAACTTTGCTTACTTCACAATCAACATCAAAAAGCTTGTCAAAATCGGGAAGGGCTAATATTGGGGCCTCACATAACTTGGCTTTGAGCTTCTCAAAGGCGACATGGGCAGCCTTGGTCCACTCCAACGATCCCTTCTTCATGCACTCGGTGATGGGGGTTGTGAGGGTGCTAAACCCTTGGATGAACCTCCTATAGAATGATGCTAAGCCATGAAAGCTCCTAACTTCAGTGATAGGAGTGGGCCATGACTTGTTGGCTTCAACCCTGGATTGATGCATGGAGATACTATCCCTGGGGACAACATAATCCGAAAAGGTGACTTGGGGTGAAAAGAACTCACATTTCTCCATCTTCCCAAAGAGCCTTTGTGCTCTGAAGACCTTGAATACCTCTTCTAATTGGTGTAGGTGATCCTCTTGACTCTTGGAGTAGGCTAGAATGTCAACAAAATACACCACGATAAATCTTTTAAGAAAGGCCTTAAGACTTCATTCATCAACCTTATAAAAGTGCTAGGGGCATTAGAGAGGCCAAAAGGCATCACTAGCCACTCATAAATCCCACCCTTTCTGTTGAATGCCGCTTTCCACTCATCCCCTTCCTTCATACAGAATTGGTGATACCCACTTCTCAAGTCAATCTTGGAGAAGATGGAAGAGCCATGTAGTTCATCAAGCCTAGGTATGGGATACCTATACTTGATAGTAATGTTGTTTATGGCCTTACTATCTACACATATACAAAAGGTACCATCCTTCTTGGGGACTAAAAAGGCTGGAACTGAACATGGTCTCATGCTCTCTCTTATATATCCCCTAGCCATCAATTCATGAACTTACCTTTAGAGTTCTTTAGTCTCTTGAGGACCTATAGGTTGACTTGTTAGGGAGAGGACCACCGAGAATGACGTCAATTTGGTCCTCAATGCCTCGGATTGGAGGGAGGCCGCGGGGGAGATCTTGTGGGAAAACAACTTTGTATTGTGAAATGAGAGGGATGATTTAGGGATGTAAGGGAGTCGCTTCCTCACTTTTCTTGTTTTCAAGCATGAGTAAAGCCAGAACTTGCTTACCCTTGCTTAAAGCTCTCTCAACTCGTGCTTCACTCAACATGAAAATGTCTCTCTTTTCCTGACTTCCCACCCCGGGCTTAGTTTTGTAGACTTGGTTTGGAGGTAATGGGTTTAAGACTATCTTTTCCTTATCAACGACCAAAGAGTAAGTGTTCTTGAACCCATCATGTATGACATGCCTCTGAAATTGCCAAGGCTGACCCAAAAGTAAATGACATGCACTCATGGATACCGCATCACAAAGCACATTATCTCTATACTTCCTACCAATTGAAAAAGAGATGAGTGCTCACTTAGATACCTTAATGTCGCCACCATCATTGAGCCATTTGAGAGAATAAGGCTTGGGGTGTGAAATGGTAGGAGTGCCAAGCTTCTTAATCAGTGTAGTAGAGGCTACATTGGTGCAACTTCCACCATCAATGATCAAGTTACAAACTTTGTCTTGTATGGTGCACTGGGAGTGAAAGATCATGTCTCTTTGAGCCTTGTCATAAGGAGTGTCTTGGGCGTGTAAAACCCTCCACTAGACAAGTAATTCACCTTCATTGGCCTCAAGTTGAGTCTCTTCTTCCATGTAGTCTGATTCCTTTTCATGAGCCTCCTCTTGGGTCTCCATCAATAAGGCCAATACTTCCTCAACTTCTTGCATGGTCATGACTCTTCGATTAGGACAATCATATTAGAAGTGTCTATACCCTTGACTTTTAAAGCACTTCTTGCCCTCAAGCTTCTTAGGCAATTCCTTTCTTGAAGGAAGAGCCACGGCTTTGCCCTTGTCAACCCGCGAGGTTCCTTCGTGTTTAGGAGGAGTGAAGGGCTTGAATGGAGGTTTTGAACTTACTTGCTCCTTTGGAAATGGATTGGTGAAGACCTCCTTTTCCTTCTTTCTCTTCTTAACTTTGAGAGCTAATTTAAAGACATCATCCAAGGTGAAATACGTTTGAAGTTCCACCTTTCTTCCAATAAGAGGGTTTAACCCGTTAAGAAACGCAGCCTTGCTTATACTCACCCATACTAATATTGTTTTGCTTGTGTGAGAATAGCCGATTGTAGATGTCTTGCTTGTAACTCTCGAGAAGAAATCTCTTGTTCATAAGAGACTTAAGCTTCTCCCATCAGTTAATCTTCCTTTTTCCTTCTCTATCCCTTTGCTTCTTGACATTTTCAAACCACAAGGAGGCATACCTTGTAAGTTTGATGCTAGCAATCTTGAAACTCTTCCCATCGTCATAGCCTTTAGCTTCGAAGATTCGGTCCATGGCTTGAACCCATTCAAGGAACTCAACGGGATTCAAGTTGCCATTGAACTCCGGTGGCTCAACCTTAATATCTCTAAGCTCATCCATAGGAGGTCTCCTACCTCCCCTTCTTGGATTGCTTCCCATGCTTGAGTCACTAGAGAAGCCTTGTTCGTCCTCATGATCACTTGGCTCTTGAGCTCGTTGGCCTCTTTGGAGGGCCATAAATTGGTTGGTCATTTGCTTATGTTGCCTCGTAATTTACCGCACACTTTGTTGTCAGGATAGAATGGAATTGTCTTGTCTCATGACATGAGCATGTTCTAGGCTCATACCTCTTCCCATTGTCTTGTCTTATGATATGAGCATATTCTAGGCTCGTACCTCTTGGCACCCTTGTTGGTTGGGAAGAATCCATGGAGGAGTTTTTTTCATTAGACATGGTGAAAGTGGGAAAGGAGAAGAGGAGAGGTTAGGGCTCGGATAGGAGGAGGCACGACCATTCTAGGGTAGCAAGGTGTGGAAGCAGGCTAGCGAGGGGTGGCACGGTCGTTCTTGGAGGCACGGGGAGGCCGTGCTAGTGTTCTGCAACTGTGGGGTGGTGGCACGGGTGGTCGTGCCTAGGTTATGGCCGTGTGCGTGGTTTTTTTGGATGGAAAGTTTGTGGAAGGTTTTGGTTGGGGTTGTTGGTTGGCCACTCTGTGCGGGTTCTTCGAAGAGTAAAGGAGGGATTTTTAAAGGAGAAAATCAAGTGTAAGCTATGGTTTGTGGCTTTAAGGAGGTGTTTAGCACAGGTTATGTGGAGAGAGTTAAGCTAATGATAGAGTATAACGTCACCAAGGTTGTTCACAACAAGGGTGAAATAAAAGCTTGACAAGGATGAAACTAAGTAAGCAAATGTGATATAAACTCAGGAACACCAACCTGGATTAGCTCTGATACCAAATGGAGGGTGAACTACATGGGCTGAATGTAACTTGCTTGAGTTCATTTGCAAATTTCCTCTTAGTAACAAGATATGACTTGATTTAATGGCTAGGCCTCCAATCAAGGCTAAGGAACCACCAAAAATTGTTTAAAGGCTAAGCGGCCCAAAATTTTATAAAGGATTCCACTCGAGACTCACAAGCTTTGAGAAAGGACAAAGAGAACTTAAGATATTGAGAGAGAGAAAGCTTGAGCTTCTTTACATATAACCAAATCAGATTTTTATATCCTAAAGCCTCCCTTACACATGAGAGCCTTTTACAAGCTAAAATAAAGTAGCAAAAAAGGCCTTTCAACCATCCATAAAGGAAGAGGAGAATGAAAAGCAATGGCAAAAGCTGAAAAGTACTTTATGCTTTTGGCAGCAACTTTTTAGTTTACAATGGTCAACTTCAAACGGCTATATTTTCTACGTTTCGTACCCAAACTGAGTGAAACATACCTTTCTCGAAAGCTTAGGAAGTTATCTTTGAGGAGACGTAAGGTTCCAGAAATTTGGAGCTACCGTTTGGGAGATATATAGGTACTGCATATGCAGGCTACGACAGTTTTTGCAGCATCTGGAAAAACACTCCACTTGACCTAGAACCCAATGTCTTAACCTAGAAATGTGTCTATTCCCTTTTAGCCGACATAAGAAGGTTCCCAAAAAGTGCGTTTGCAGCATTTTAAACCCATACTAAACTTGAATAATCAAGCCCACAAAACCGGGTTAAAACTAGGTTAAATTGCAACTAGCATATACCTTGCTGTTTTAGGCATTTCTTATTTTCTGCGTGGGATTAACTTCATCTGGATGGACTAAACCCTTTAGAGCGCCTCTTGACCTTCCCAGAATAGAAGAGTAACACATCCTAAAGGCTTAGGATAAGGTTGGAATTGAAGCTCCAAAATAGCACACGGGCCAAGTCGCCTTTGACGGAGGTTGTGAGCAATTAGGAGGATGTGGGAGCTGTCTTGGGCTTGAGTGGGCATGACACTTGCTTCAGAAGCCTTGTTCATCCCTATGATCACTTGGCTCTTGAGCCCTTTGGCCCCTTTGGAGGGGCATAAACTGGTTGGTTATTTGCTCAAGTTGCCTACTAATTTGCCTCACATTTTGTTGTAAGGCTAGAATGGCATTGTCTTGTCTCATGATATGAGCTTGTCCTAGGCTCATACCTCTTGGTACCCTTGTTGGTTGGGGAGAATCAGTGGAGGTGTTTTTTTCATTAGAGATGATTAAAGTGGGAAACGAGGAGAGGACAGGGTAGGGCTCTGATAGGAGGAGGCACAGTCGTGCTAGGGAGCCATAGTGCGGAAGCAGGCTAGGAGAGGGGTGGCACGATCATGCTAGGAGGGATGGGGAGGCCGTGCTAGTGTTCTCCAATGATTGAGTGGCGGCACGGTCGTGCCTAGTGGTATAGGGTGGCCATGCCTAGGTTCTGGCCGGGTTTGCACGAATTTGTGATTTGAAGCTTTTGAGGGGTTTTGGTTGGGGTTTGTGTTTGGGCTATTTTGAGGGGTTCTTTGAGGACCAAAGGAGGGCTTTTTTGTGAATGAAATTCAAGTGTAAGCTATGGTTTGTGGCTTTAAGGAAGTGTTTAGCCAAGTTTATGTGGAGAGAGTTAAGTTAGTGAGGGAGGTATAACTTCACCAAGGTTTTTCACAACAAGGGTGAAATAAAATCTTGACAAGGAGGAAAGTAAGTAAGGAAATGTGATATAAACTCAAGAACACCAACCTGGATTAGCTCTGATACAAAATGGAGGGTGAACTAGATGGGCTGATTATAACTTGCTTGAGTTTAGTTGCAAATTTCCACTTAGTAACAAGATATGACTTGACTTAAAGGCTAGGCCACCAATCAAGACTAAGGAACCACCCAGAATTGTTCAAAGGCTAAGCCACCCACAGTTTTATAAAGGATTCCACTCAAGACTCACAACCTTTGAAAAAGGATAAAGAGAACATAAGATATTGAGAGAGAGAAAGCTTGAGGTTCTTTACATATAACCAAATATGATTTTTATATCCTAAGGCCTCCCTTATACATGAGAGCCTTTACAAGCTAAAATAAAGCAGCAAAAATGGCCTTTCAACCGTCCATAAAGGAAGAGGAGACTGAAAAGCAATGGCAAAAGCTGAAAGGTGCTTTATGCTTTTGGTAGCAACTTTTCAGTTTACAATGGTCAACTTCAAACAGCTGTATTTCCTACGTTTCGTACCCAAACTGAGTGAAACACACCTTTCTGGAAAGCTTAGGAAGTTAGCTTTGAGGAGGCGCAAGGTTCCAGAAATTTGGAGCTACCGTTTGGGAGATATATACGTACTGCATATGTAGGCTACGACAGTTTCTGCAGCATCTGGAAAAACACTCCAATTGACCTATAACCCAATGCCTTATCCTAGAAATGTGTTTATTCCCTTTTAGCCGACATAAGAAGGTTCCCAAAAAGTGGGTTTGCCTAATTTTAAACCCATACTAAACTTGAATAATGAAGCCCACAAAACCGGATTAAAACTAGGTTAAATTGCAGCTAGCATATACCTTGGTGTTTTAGGCATTTCCTATTTTCTCCGTGGGATTAACTTTGTCTGGATGGACTAAACCCTTTAGAGCGCCTCTTGACCTTCCCACAATAGAAGAGTAACACATCCTAAAGGCTTAGGATACGGGTGGAATTGAAGCTCCAAAATAGCACACGGGCCAAGTCGCCTTTGACGGAGGTTGTGAGCAATTAGCAGGATGTGGGAGTTGTCTAGGGCTTGAGTGGGCATGACACTTGCTTCAGAAGCCTTGTTCATCCCCATGATCACTTGGCTCTTGAGCCCTTTGGAGGGGCATAAACTGGTTGGTCATTTGCTCAAGTTCCCTACTAATTTGCCTCACATTTTGTTGCAAGGCTAGAATGGCATTGTCTTGTCTCATGATATGAGTTGTCCTAGGCTCATACCTCTTGGTAGCCTTGTTGGTTGGGGAGAATCAGTGGAGGTGTTTTTTTCATTAGAGATGGTTAAAGTGGGAAAGGAGGAGAGGATAGGGTAGGGCTCAGATAGGAGGTGGCACAGTCGTGCTAAGGAGCCACGGTGCGGAAGCAGGCCAGGAGAGGGGTGGCACGATCATGCTAGGAGGGACGGGGAGGCCGTGCTAGTGTTCTGCAACGATTGAGTGGCGGCACGGTAGTGCCTAGTGGCATAGGGTGGCCATGCCTAGGTTCTGGCCGGGTTTGCACGAATTTGTGATTTGAAGCTTTTGAGGGTTTTGGTTGGGGTTTGTGTTTGGGCTATTTTGAGGGGTTCTTTGAGGAGCAAAGGAGGGCTTTTTTGTGGATGAAGTTCAGGTGTAAGCTATGGTTTGTGGCTTTAAGGAAGTGTTTAGCCAATTTATGTGGAGAGAGTTAAGTTAGTGAGGGGGGTATAACTTCACCAAAGTTTTTCACAACAAGGGTGAAATAAAATCTTGACAAGGATGAAACTAATTAAGGAAATGTGATATAAACTCAAGAACACCAACCTGGATTAGCTCTGATACCAAATGGAGGGTGAACTAGATGGGCCGATTGTAACTTGCTTAAGTTTAGTTGTAAATTTCCACTTAGTAACAAGATATGACTTGACTTAAAGGCTAGGCCACCAATCAAGACTAAGGACCAGCCCAAAATTGTTTAAAGGCTAAGCCACCCACAATTTTTTAAACGATTCCACTCAAGATTCACAACCTTTGAGAAAGGATAAAGAGAACATAAGATATTGAGAGAGAGAAAGCTTGAGGTTCTTTACATATAACCAAATATGATTTTTATATCCTAAGGCCTCCCTTATACATGAGAGCCTTTACAAGCTAAAATAAAGCAGCAAAAAAGGCCTTTCAACCGTCCATAAAGGAAGAGGAGACTGAAAAGGACAGGCAAAAGCTAAAAAGTGCTTTATGCTTTTGGCAGCAACTTTTCAGTTTACAATGGTCAACTTCAAACAGCTGTACTTCCTACGTTTCGTACCCAAACTGAGTGAAACAGACCTTTCTGGAAAGCTTAGGAAGTTAGCTTTGACGAGGCGCAAGGTTCCAGAAATTTGGAGCTACCGTTTGGGAGATATATAGGTACAACATATGCAGGCTACGACAGTTTCTGTAGCATCTGGAAAAACACTCCACTTGACCTATAACCCATTGCCTTAACCTAGAAATGTTTTTATTCCCTTTTAGCCGACATAAGAATGTTCCCAAAAAGTGGGTTTTGCAGCAATTTAAACCCATACTAAACTTGAATAATCAACCCCACAAAACCGGGTTAAAACTAGGTTAAATTGCAGCTAGCATATACCTTGCTGTTTTAGGCATTTCTTATTTTCTCCGTGGGATTAACTTCATATGGATGGAGTAAACCGTTTAGAGCGCCTCTTGACCTTCCCAGAATAGAAGAGTAACACATCCTAAAGGCTTAGGATAAGGTTGCAATTGAAGCTTCAAAACAGCACAGAGGCTAAGTCACCTTTGATGGAGCTTGTGAGCATTTAGGAAGATGTGGGAGCTGTCTTGGACTTGAGTGGGCATGACACTTGCTTCAGAAGCCTTGTTCATCC
>JACYFF010031952.1:68416470-68430260 GCA_017589665.1 Selenicereus undatus | reverse complement strand
TTTTTTTTTATTTATTTTTTCCAAATGTTTTTGGATTTTTTTTGGTTTTTAAAAAAAACTAAACTAATGAAAACAAAAATGGCACCAAAAGAAAAGTAACAATTGATTCAAAAATAAAGACTGGACATGGATGAACTAAATAACACTAAGCAAAGTATCAACTAAACAAAACAAGTATGAAAGAAACTAAAAAAAAATGTAAGAAAATGACCAAATCGCACCGTAATTCCCCGGCAACGGCGCCAAAATTGTTGATGGGTTTTTTAGGAAATGCGAACTAAACTGAATTTAAACCTCAAGCATACAATATCATTGTAATACTTAGAGGGTCGATCCTCAGGGAAAACGTTTGATTATGGTCATCAAAAGTGAATTAACTAAACTAAATGGAACCTAAACTAATTGCTTTTAATTGAACGACCTCAACAAACTAGACCTAAACTAAAGTTGACTTAAACAGAATTGATTCAGAGCATTCTCAAGAGTACAAATAACTCAATCCTTTTCTAATAATCATCCACCATTAATCAAGCAACCAAACAAACATCAAATTGCTCCAGCGAAGCAATTGAGCAACAGGGAAGGGGTATTCAGGAGCAGAGCATGAAAAAGAACAGCTTAAAATTCCAAATCAAAACAACGAAGCTTAACTGCTAACATGAGAAATTGGAACAAAACAAAATGCATTCTAAAACTAAACCTACAGGCTGATGTAAAACTCAAAGCAGAACAAAAGCAGCAGCAAGCAATCACAGGAAAAGAGGTTACCCAGAATGCTTGAACATCAAAAGTGTGCGTACCCACTTTCAGCCAGACAACAAGGGAGATGGACAGAATCGAAATACGAGCAGCAACCGTAGTACCAGCTAACCGAACAGTGAACAAGGGAAAGGGAAGGGGGTTAAACTAATGCTAGCCTAGGCCTCAATGCTTTGCAGCTCAGCCTTAGCTAACACCACATTAATGGCTGAATCGCCATTGACACGCATCCAAGTTCACGGTTATGAACCGAATGAAGCAAGGGAAGAAAGAGCAACAACGAAATGCGAAAATCCTTCAATAATTGAACAAAATTTCAATAAAAGTTGCTTCAACAGTTCGAATTACATCAGAAATTCCAACCCTAATACATCAATTCGTCACTGACTAACAAGAACCCTAATCGTAAAATCTGAAATTCTAACCCTGAAAATACGAAATTAAAACTTAAACCTAGAACTACTTAGCCCAGAAATTACCTAGTCTACGCTGCTCTTCCATGGCCTCCTCTCCTCATCTCTTATACCCGAAGCAAGGAACTCGACACCCCCTTCTCTCGATCTTGACCCGTTGTCTGGTGTTGATGTGCGTGGACGGTTCAGATGAGGCCAGCGAAGGTGGAACGTGGCTTGGTGGTTGTCAGAGGTGGTGGGTGAGTTGGTGGGATGGGTTTCTGGGTTTCGATTTTGGAGAAAATCGTGGGTAGAAGGATGGTTTCTGGTTTCGGGAAAGGGGTGTGCTCGAAGAGAGAAAGTGATGACGAGGTAGAGAGAGAAGGGGGAAGGAGATGGGCATGGTGATGAGGGAAGGTTCTGGGTTCTCAGGGTTTCAGGGTTGGGGGTCGGGCAGAGAGAAGACGACGAAGAGAGAGAAAGAGCGTGTGAAGGGGAGGGGGTATTAAGGGGAGCCGGTTCACGCGAACCAGTTTGCTGAACCGGGCCGGTCCGGTTGAACTGGACCAGTCTGGTTTTATTTTGTCTCTTCTTTCTTTGGCCGGTTTTTTATCGAATGTGGCCCGGTTCTTCAACCTTCAACATTTCTTCTATTTTTTTTCACCTTTTCCACCATTTAAGCCCTTTTTTTGCATTTATTCAAAATCTGCAAAATAAAATAAACTCAATTAGAAACCTTGAAATTATTATTAAAACGAGCTTAAAATTGGTGAAAAAGTACCTTAAAAATATCACAATTTTGGCTCAAACACCTAACCCATAAATTTTTGTATGTCATTAAATCTGACATATTAAGGGTTCCAAAAAGCAGATTTTCAGCCTCTTAAGTCCACATTAAGCTTGGGTAACCAAGCCTGCAAAACCGGGTATGTGCAAGGATGTATTAACAGTTTTGACCTTTAGAGATTTGTTGTGTCTTTGAGGGACCAAATGATGTCCAATTTTGTCCTCCAATTTGAATCAAGTCAAAAGCCATTAGGAGGAGAAAGAACTAGCTGCTTGAATTGTGGTGCTCTTTTCTAGTGCTGAAAGTGGCAGCGTAGGAACAATGGTCTTTTCATCCTACAAAATATTGACTTGCGCTGAATTTAATTATATGACCATCAAAAACACTTCCTAATATTTCATATGACTACTCATACTCCCAAAATGAAGCATCCTAAGTTCATAAATATCTTGGAATACATGCTGCACAAAACTAGACAGAAAATAGAACTAGTTTTAGTTGTGTTTACACTACAAAAAAGGTTGCTTCCGTCCGCATTTAATTTTGATAATAACCACACTTATAAGTGTAGAAATAGCAGTTGCCCACACTTAGGCTAAATGTGGGGAGGTTAAGTGTGTGGAAGTATTCTCCACACTTAATACAAATGCGGGTAGAGCTATATTTCCTACATTTATAAATGCGGAGTAAGTGCTAATTACCCACAATTTATGTGTGGCCATTTTACGCTATGCCCACTCTGGAAGATGCAAGAAATCATAATTTTCCCCGCACTTAAAAGTGTTACTAGTGTCGCTTTATTTTTAAAAAAAATAATGCCGGTAATTAATATAAAACTTATTAAGTTAAAAATAGAACAATTGTGTACAATTGTTCTTTTTTAAATTAACAAGTTTTATACTAATTACCAACGCGCATCATCCAACATAAATGAATACAATTAATAAACCCACAAATTAAAATAGATAAAACATCAATTCAATAATTAGTGTCTGAAAAAAAAAATTGTAGACACAACAACAAAGACTAAGGTACTGATCAAAACTAAATATTCTTGCATTGCTTTGAATCCATCCTGCAAATTTTTTTGTTGTATGCAGCTGATTGAACATTTTATTGCTCTATATACTACCTAAAACTGTACTTTCAAACATGCCTAACATTCAAGGATATATAAAAAAAAACATCTTCGTTTTCTTCACTGAGAGATGTTAGCTCCGGAAATGCAACCTGTTAGACAATTGAAACACAAAAAAAATGAATTATTAGAAAAGATAACCAAAGAGATTAACTAAGATGCTGCAGAATCAAATTTAAAGACACGCAACAGAGCTCAACCAACTATAGAACTACAACAGAGTTGAACCAAGAATAGAACCATGATCGAGTTCAATCAATAATATTTAGAACCGTATGAGTACAACCGATACAGTGATTAACATAACAAACTATATAAAAGCAACTAAGTACAATGACGATAGTCGCCAAGCAACCTCAGACAATGAACTGGAAAGCAACATTCTTGTCAAGATATGTTTAAACTTTTCGAAAGCATGATTGAGATTAGGTCATAGCACACACCTCTCTACAAAATGATTCAAAGAACAGTTTGACATTTGCATGGTAACCTGCATTAATGAAGACCAGTTTATTTGCTTAACAGTGAGACCAAGAAGATAATCAAACCAAGCTGAACAATTATATGGTAAGGTGAATAGTTGAAGACAGAACAAGACCTTTTTGTCAATATTAGCAACGTAAATAGTTCTTGCACACATCTCCCTTTCATCTTCAGACTGCACATGCTAGACACTAATTAGATGTTGATGCTCTAGCCTCTAGGTGTTTCATCCTATTGACTAGATACGCTAACACTAAGGCTTTCTAAATTTCAATTATGGCAATCAAACAAAGAACTAAGCTACACATTATAACGAACCACTAAAACACCAAAAATGGAACAAAAACATACATAACTAAAACAAAACAAAAACATTGAACAAAAACAATGTCAAAGAAAAACAAAGCTCACAAAACCAAGAAAACAAAACAAACTACTCAAATAAACACAAAGAAACAATCCCAGATATCAACAACTATTCACAATCGTAGATATCCATAACTAACAAGTATTAATAAAACAATAACACAATCAACGGTGATCATGGCCAACATGGCTCAACAAATCCCAAATTGCTCCTCGAGATCAATCACTCACATAATCACAGTTCCAAGTGTAAAAAAAAGAAAAAAAGAAAAACAGAAGAGGGGAGGGTGGAACGATCATACCCTGAAGGAGAAATTCGCCATACCAGAACAAATACAATCCAGTAATCCAGCAATCACAACCCAACAAACGAATTAAAGAGCTAGAAAACAGAACACATGAAAAGGAGTGTAGGGTTTAGGGAATGGGTTAAAATGCATCAAAGAAAACATAAATTGATAACATAGAGCGCAAAATCAAACTAGAACTTGAGCCAGAACAGAGAAATAGGGAAGAAGGCGTAGAACTGTGAGCAGAGCAAAAATAGGGCCTTGAACCGAGATCTCAACTAACCTCAAATCGAGCCCAACTCTTGAGATCTCAACCAACCATTTCAAATATAACTCAGAATTGCCAGAATCGCACCGATTACATGAAATTCAAAGGCTCAAGATCAAGCCCGAAGTTCGCAAATTAAACTGGAACTCAATAAAAAATCAAAGTCCTAAATTACTAAGCCACTTGTAATTTAGGATGAGAATCTCCAAATCGTCCAAACTTGCTTAGGACAATGTTCAAAGATTACATATTAAAAATTGCAGATAACATATTAAATTGATGAAAGATATGTGAGGCAAGAGACTAGCTCAAAGAGGTGTTTTCTTCAAAGCATGCAGATTATACATTGAAAGTAGGGGAGTATACTCCCATAAAGGGCTACACATGGCTCAACGGATGGGATAATTTGTTTACATTGAATTACATGGAATAAATACTATCCCAGGAGTGTTTCTCTTAACCTTTAATGAGCCTACTCAAGTCAATTTTGTAGTTCTCAATTTGTCCTAAAGTGAAGGGAGTATTGGATGTATGCAAACCCTTGACGTATTAGTCAACAGACTATTTAATTAGCATGTATTAACATTCAAAGTAAGGTGTAGTGGTCCAATTTATTGTCAACTTGGGAAAAAGAAAAAGGAAAAAAAACAAGGGAAGTCTTAATAAACCAGAACAAGATTGAGGCAAAATTTGCAAATCAAATCTTAAGGATGGAACATGACATTCGAATCAATAAGCCAAAAAAATTAGTGTACACAGGAACATTAGTAATGAATAGAGCACTTGAAAATTTCCCACCAAAAAAGCTTCAGCAATAACCACTTCAATGTACATAAAAATGATAGAGGTTACTAAGACTTTGTCCACCGAGCAAGCCAAGAAGATGAACTATGAAGTTAAAAGCTAGCACAACCCTCCCCCCCCCCCTCCCCCCCCCCCCCCCCAAAAAAAAAAACAATCTTGCATCTATCCTAAGACAAATTATTAGACTTAATATTACAATATCTTCCCTCTACATATCTGCCACTGAAATTTAACACGATTTAGTAACATTAAAGAACCCCCTTACCATCTTTTTCCTTTTAAGTATGAGCGGAAAATGGCAAAGGACCAGCAAGGAACGAAATGCCAACTAACCAAGTATAGGAAATGAGGAAGACACATCAAACAGGACTTTCAAGTTCCAGCCAACTTAGAAGACGTACTAGTTATGGCGCTCAAACACATACTTATCAAATTATAATGAATGAGCAGACAATTCTTTCAAAATTAGAAATGGCTAACAAATAGGAAATAGGGATCAAATACAAGAAACCTCTAGAAGCATCTAGTCAAATACAAGGTCATAACAACAAGCAAAATATAAAAAATTAACTCGTTCCATTATGTGCTGCACAAAATTAAACAAAGGCCCTTAAAGCTATGGCAAGAAAGTTGTAATATGTTTGCTTTCAATGTTCTTGACTTGATTTTGGAACAATGCTTCTAGCAAACACATGAATGTTCTTAATTACAAGTAGATACACCATCCAAAAATTGAATTGTTTAAGTCATAATGCAACCCTCCCAATTATACAAAGTGAAATACCCAATACTAAGCTGTTAGCAACCTCTATTACAGTACCTAAAATGAAAGAGTCAATGAATTGCCCAAACAAACCACCTAAAACCTTCTAACTAAATTCAGGACTCAAAATTATAATACTCAGCATGGAATTGCGACGAAATAAACGAGTAGTAAGACAACAAATCAAGCAGAAGACCCGAATAACAACAAGAAGCCCCACACCTGATTCATGAATGCGATGCCAATCCACCATTTGAGCGGCGTTGCAGACTGGCGTCGTCTTCAATTCTTTTGATTTGGGCCATGAAGATGAGTAGTCGAACCAGAGGAGGCTAGCAATGCGATTACTCGTGGTTGTTCGTCACTCAAACAGAAGGAAACCGCACCTAATTTCGATATGCAAAGGCCCTTTTTGGAGATTCCGCAGTTCCACCCCGAAACCCTAAAGTTGCTAAGAGAGGAAGAAATAGAGCTAAAGTTGGGAGGGATAATCCTATTCAGGAGTCCGGGTGAAGTACGCGACCGAAAATGAAGTTAGGAACAGCTGCCACCGGCGGCCTAAGAGAGGGAGGAAAGATGATTTACAGGGGTGGACGATTTACAGGGGTGGCGATGGAGTTAGTTTTATTGAAGCAAGACACTGCTTTTATTCTTTTTAGGGAAAAGGAAAAAAAAGAAATCATCTTAGGCGCATATATAGTTAGTTTATTAAACTCCCATAATTAATGATTTTGGAAAGGGGCTATGAGTCCCCCACACTTTAAGTGTGAAGTGAAGAATTATTATAGCTTTTCCCCACACTTCTATAGGTGTAAACTTATAAGTGTGGAAGGATGCAGTATTTTTTGTAGTGTTAACCTTAGCTCTTTCCCTTTGAAATGCATGGCACTCTCGTTCCGCATTTGGTAAAACCCTTTGGAAAAGGCACTTTCAAGTTCAAACAAAACTGCATAAAGTGTCTTTTGTCTTGAAATTCAAAGAGTGGGACCAAAGAAAAGCCTTGCCATGCATGAATTTGTATGGAGCTTACCTTCTATGAAGTTGAGTTGAAAGAATGAAAATGATACCCTTGAAAATATAAATCATACCTTATTTATTCGAAAATGATTGTCCTCAATTCTTGTTGTAAATGAAGGCATTCTTCTTGACTCAAGAGTTCCTCAATTTCTTCAACAACGCCACTTTGCTCTAAATCGAACACTTGGAATTCTTCTATTCCAAGCTCATCAAATGATGGAGGTAGGTCACAATTCACCTCATCGTTTTCATGACATCCTTCTTCAAAGATCAAGGATTCCCCTAGTTCGCCTTCCTTATCAGGGATGAGAGATTGAAGTTTGGGACCCCGTTGTTGGATGCGTAACTCAAGGTTGTCAAGTTCATGTTTCAACTTGAGTAACTTCCTAAGGGACATGGCATTCCGGATCTTTGTGGGATGGGTTTTGCGTTTTGAGACAATGTTTGTGTTTAAGAGGTTGGGAGCTGGGCCAAGGAGAGTAGCCTAAGCTCTTATACCAAATGATGTACGCGTCAGAACCTCAAACACATCCAAATGAAGGCTAAAGAGCCCTAACTTGTTTTACACTTGAAGGAGAGAACATGGACAAAATTTATGAATCTTTTTGATCTTACAAAAGATCAAAAGAGAAGAGAATGAACTGGTAGAAATCCAGATGTAAAGGATATGAACTTAACTCACCCAAATGAATTCCCACATGGAAAGATAAAAACTAGACAAGTGGACTAGCAAGGGTGATTTGAATACCCACCTTGGTCTGCACACACGTTGGCAATCTTCTTAGGCCAACTAAGTTACACTACTTAATCACCTTCATAGTTGAATCAACAAGACGTAGAGACCCACTTGAGGTTGCCGCACTCAAGATATAACACTAGGATTTCAAATGCAAGTGAATTAGCAAGGGTGATTGAATACCCACCTTGGCTCACGCATTTGGGCAATCTTCTTGCTTCAACTAAGAATTAACCACCTTCTTAGTTGAATGAAGAAGACCTAGTGACCCACTTGAGGTTGCCACACTCAAGATACAACACTAGGATTTTGAGAGAGAATGGAGAGAGTTTTCATAACTCAACCTTTTACACTCGTTCAAGTGTTGTTTCTTTACAACCTAAGGCCTCCCTTATATAACGAGAGCCTTTAACAAGCTGAAAGAAAGGGGTAACAAGGGGCCTTACACGTCCATAAATAAAGTGGGAACTCGAAAGAAATGTAAAAAGCTAAAAACTGCTTTGCGCTTTTGTCAACAACTTTTCAGTTTACAATTTTTGACTTCAGATAGCTATATCTCCCACGTTTCTCACTGAAATTGAGTAAAACAACCCTTAATAGAGGGCTTAGGAAGTTAGATATCACATTGCGCTTGTTGGAAGAACTTTGGAGCTACCATTTGGGAGATATAGGCCAAAAGGTACAGCTTGTGTAGGCTGGGACTGTTTCTGCAGCATCTGGAAAATGGCTCCAATTGACTTATTACCTAGTGACCTAACCTATAAATTTTGTATGTCATTAAATATGACATATTAAGGGTTACAAAAAGCATATTTTTATCCTCTTAAGTCCACATTAAGCTTGGGTAACCAAGCTCGCAAAACCGGGTATGTGCAAGGATGTATCAATAGTTTTGAGCGTTAGAGATTTGTTGTGACTTTGAGGGACCAAATGATGTCCAATTTTGTCCTCCAATTTGAATCAAGTCAAAAGCCATTGGGAGGTGAAAGAACTAGCTGCTTCAATTAAGGTGCTCTTTTCTGGTGCTGAAAGTGGCAGCGTGGGAACAATAGCCTTTTCATCCTACCAAATATTGACTTCTGCTGAATTTAATTATATGACCATAAAAAACACTTCTTAAGATTTCATATGAGTACTCATACACACAAAATGAGGCATCCAAGCTAAGGAAATGTTTACCAAAAAACTGAGCAAATAACTGGACGTTCTGCCAGCACTGGCACTTTGGCTTCTATGCTTTATTTTGACAACTATGACTTAAGTTGACATGAAATAAATTAGATGACCCAAAAGTAGACTTTATTAGCTTTCTAAAAAGGTCAATTGTAGCATCGTAAGTGCATGAAAATCTTGGAATACATGCTGCAGAAAAGTAGATAGAAAATAGAACTAGCTTTAGTTGTGTTTAACCTTGGCTCTTTACCTTTGAAATGCGTGGTACTCTTGTTCCCCATTCGGTAAGACCCTCTGGAAAAGGCACTTTCAAGTTCAAACAAAACTCCAGAGAGCGTCTTTCGTCTTGAAATTCGAAGAGTGGGGCAAATAAAAGCCTCGCCATACATGAATTTGTATGGAGCTTACCTTCAATGAAGTTGAGTAGAAAGAATGAAAATGATACCCATGAAAATATAAATAATACCTTATTTCTTCGAAAAAAATTGTCCTCAATTCTTATTGAAAATGAAGGCATTCTTCTTGACTCAAGAGTTCCTCAATTTCTTCAACAACCCCACATTGCTCTAAATCAGACACTTGGAATTCTTCTATTCCAAGCTCATCAAATCTTGAAGGTAGGTCACAATTCACCTCATCGTTTTCATGACATCCTTCTTCAAAGATCAAGGATTCCCCTAGTTCGCCTTCCTTATCAGGGATGAGAGATTGAAGTTTGGGACCCCATTGTTGAATGCGTAACTCAAGGTTGTCAAGTTCATGTTTCAACTTGAGTAACTTCCTAAGAGACATGGCATTCCGGCTCTTTGTGGGATGGGTTTTGTGTTTTGGGAGAACGTTTGTGTTTGAGAGGTTGGGAGCTGGGCCAAGGAGAGTAGCCTAAGTTCTTATTCAAAATGATCTACGCGTCGGAACCTCAAACGCATCCAAATGAGGGCTAAAGAACCTTAACTTGTTTTGCACTTGAAGGGGAGAACTTGGACAAAAATTTTGAATCTTTTTGAGCTTACAAAAGATCAAAAGAGAAGAGAATGAACAGGTAGAAATCAAGATGTAAAGGATATCAACTTAACTCACCCAAATGAATCCACACATCGAAAGGTAAGAACTAGACAAGTGGACTAGCAAGGGTGATTTGAATAACCACCTTAGTCTGCACACACCTGGGCAATCTTCTTAGGCCAACTAAGTTACACAACTTAATCACCTTCTTAGTTGGATCAAGAAGATCTAGAGACCCACTTGAGGTTGCCGCACTCAAGATATAACACTAGGATTTTAAATCTTGTCCAATTTTGTCCTCCAATTTGAATCAAGTCAAAAGCCTTTTGGAGCAGAGATAACGAGCTGCTTCAACTCAGGCGCTCTTTTTTGGTGCTGATAGTGGCAGCATGGGAACCGTAGTCTTTTCCTCCTACCAAATCTTGACTTGTGTTGAATTTAATTATATGAACATAAAGTAGACTTCCTAAGCTTTCATATAACTACTCATACACCCAAAATCAAGCATCCGAACTAAGGAAATGTTTACCTAAAAAATGAGCAAACAAACTGGACGTTCTGCCAGCACTGGTACTTTGGCTTCTATGCCTTATTTTGACTACTACCACTCGACTTGGCTTGAAATAAATTACGTGACCCAAAAATAGACTTTGTTAGCTTTCTAAAAAGCTAAATTACAGCATACTAAGTGTGTGCAAATCTTGGAATACATGCTGCACAAAACCAGAGAGAAAATAGAACTAGCCTTGGTTGTGCTCAGGCTTGGCTCTTTCCCTTTGAAATGCATGGCACTCTTGTTCCCCATTTGGTAAAACAAGTTGGAAGATGCACTTTGAAGTTCAAACAAAACTCCAGAAAGTGTCTTTTGTCAGCAAATTCAAAGAGTGGGACCAAAGAAAAGCCTTCCCATGCATGAATTTGTATGAAGCTTACCTCCCATGAAGTTGAGGTGAAAGAATGAAAATGATACCCTTCAAAATATACATCAAACCCTCTTTCTTTAAAAATATTTGTCCTCAATTCTTGCTGTAAATGAGGGCATTCTTCTTCATTCAAGAGTTCCTCAATTTCTTCAACAACCCCACATTGCTCCAAATCGGACACTTGCAGTTCTTCAATTTCAAGCTCATCAAATCTTGGAGGTAGGTCACAATTCACCTCATAGTTTTCATGACATCCTTCTTCAAAGATCAAGGGTTCCCCTAGTTCGCCTTCCTTATCACGGATGAGAGATTAAAGTTTGAGACCCCATTGTTGGATGCCTACCTCAAGGTTATCAAGTTCATGTTTCAACTTGAGTAACTTCCTAAGGGACATTGCATTCTAGATCTTTGTGGGATTGGTTTTGTGTTCTGGGACAAGGTTTGTGTTTTACAGGTTTGGAGCAGGGCCAAGGAGAGTAGCCTAAGCTCTGATACCAAATTATCTACGTATCGGAACATCGAACACATCCAAACGAGCGCGAAAGAGCCTCAACTTGTTTTGCGCTTGAAGGAGAGAACTTGGATAGAAATTTTGTATCCTTCTGAGCTTACAAAAGATCAAAAGAGAAGATAATGAAGAGGTAGAAATGATGATGTAAAGGATATGAACTTAAGTCACCCAAAAGAATCCACACATAGAAAGATAAGAACTAGACAGGTGGAGTAGCAAGGGTGATTTGAATACCCACCTTGGTCTGCACACACTTGGGCAATCTTCTTAGTCCAACTAAGTTACACAACTTAATCACCTTCTTTGTATAATCAAGAAGACCTAGAGACCCACTTGAGGTTGCCACACTCAACATATAACACTAGGATTTCAAATGCAAGTGAATTAGCACGGGTGACTGAATGCCTACCTTGGTTCACACACTTGGGCAATCTTCTTGCTTCAACTAAGAACTAATCACCTTCTTAGTTGTATTAAGAAGACCTAGAGACCCACTTGTGGTTGCCACACTCAAGATGCAATACTAGGGTTTTGAGAGAGAATAGAGAGAGTTTTCACAACTCAAGCTTTTGCATTCATTCAAGTGTTGTTTCTTTCCAGCCGAAGGCCTCCCTCATATAATGAGAGCCTTTCACAAGCTGAAATAAAGGGGGAACAAGGGGCCTTACACGTCTATAAAGCAAGAGGGAACCCGAAATAAATGTAAAAAGTCGAAAACTGCATCATTCTTTTGTGAGCAACTTTTCAGTTTACAATTGTCAACTTTAAATAGCTATATCTCCCACGTTTCTCACTAAAATTGAGTGAAACAACCCTTAATAGAGAGCTTAGGAAGTCAAATTTCACGTTGCTCATGTTGGAAGAACTTTGGAGCTACCGTTTGGGAGATATAGGCCAAAAAGCGCAGCATGTGCAGGCTGGGACATTTTCTACAACATCTGAAAAATGGCTCCAATTGACTTATTACCTAGTGACCTAACCTATAAATATTTGTATGTCATTAAATCTGACATATTAAGGGCTCTAAAAAGTAGAGTTTCAGCCTCTTAAGTCCACATTAAGCTTGGGTAACCAAGCCTGTAAAACCGGGTATACGCAAGGATGTATTGACAGTTTTGACCTTTACAGTCTTTGAGGGACCAAATGATGTCCAATTTTGTCCTCCAATTTGAATCAAGTCAAAAGCCATTGGGAGGAGAAAGACCTAGTTCCTTGAATTGAGGTGGTTTTTTCTGGTGCTGAAAGTGGCAGCGTGGGAACAATAGCCTTTTCGTCCTACCAAATATGGACTTGTGCTGAATTTAATTATATGACCATAAAAAACACTTCCTAAGATTTCATATGACTACTCATACACCCAAAATGAGCCATACAAGCTAAGGAAATGTTTACAATAAAACTGAGAAAATAGCTGCACGTTCTGCCAGCACTGGCACTTTGGCTTCTGTGCTTCATTCTGACAACTACGACTTGAGTTGAAATGAAATAAATTAGATGACCCAAAAGTAGAAATTATTAGCTTTCTAAAAAGGTGAATTGTAGCATTGTAAGTGCATGAAAATCTTGGAATACGTGCTGCACAAACCTAGATAGAAAATAGAACTAGCTTTAGTTGTGTTTAACCTTGGCTCTTTACCTTTGAAATGCGTGGTACTCTTGTTCCCCATTTGGTAAGACCCTTTGGAAAAGGCACCTTCAAGTTCAAACAAAACTCCAGAGAGTGTCTTTTCTCTAGAAATTCGAAGAGTGGGGCCAAAGAAAAGCCTTGCCATACATGAATTTGTATGGTGCTTACCTCCCACGAAGTTAAGGTGAAAGAATGAAAATGATACGCTTCAAAATATACATCAAACCCTGTTTCTTCGAAAAGAATTGTCCTCAATTCTTGTAGTAAATGACAGCATTCTACTTGACTCAAGAGTTCCTCAATTTCTTCAACAACCCCACAATACTCCAAATCGGACACTTGTAGTTCTTTAATTTCCAGCTCATCAAATCTTGGAGGTAGGTCACAATTCACCTCATAGTTTTCACGAAATCCTTCTTCAAAGATCAAGGGTTCCCCTAGTTCACCTTCCTTACCAGGGATGAGAGATTAAAGTTTGAGACCCCATTGTTGGATGCCTAACTCAAGGTTATCAAGTTCACGTTTCAACTTGAGTAACTTCCTAAGGGGCATTGCATTCTAGATCTCTGTGGGATTGGTTTTGTGTTTCGGGACAAGGTTTGTGTTTTACAGGTTGGGAGCAGGGCTAAGGAGAGTAGCCTAAGCTCTGATACCAAACTATCTACGTTTCAGAACGTCGAACACATCCAAATGAGCGCGAAAGAGCCTCAATTTGTTTTGCACTTGAAGCAGAGAACTTGGATAGAAATTT
>JACYFF010031952.1:68315595-68411470 GCA_017589665.1 Selenicereus undatus | reverse complement strand
TCCATATGAGCTGCAAAGGCTATTAAGATTCGAATAGCCTCAATTCTGGCAACTGGTGCAAAGGTTTCTTCATAATCAATACCTTCTTCTTGATTGTACCCTTGAACCACCAACCTTGCCTTGTTCCTAGTGACTGTTCCTGACTCATCTTGCTTATTTCGGAACACCCACTTGGTTCCAATGATTGTTCTCTCTGCAGGTTTAGGTACAAGGTGCCACGCTTTGTTTCTTTCAAATTGATGAAGCTCTTCTTGCATAGCCATGATCCAATCTGAATATGCAAGGGCTTCATTCACACTTTTTGGCTCCATGTTAGAAAGAAAAGCATAGAAAGCACAAAAATTCTTAAGTTTAGATCTAGTTTGCACTCCAGTATTAATATCTGACAAGATTTGATCAAGAGGGTGCGAACTATGGCGCTTCCATGGTCTTGGATTAATTTGTTCCATACACACATGTTCTGTTCTAACTGAAGTGTATGTAGGATCAGATTCAAGAACACCTCCTGATCCTGTTTCTGCACCTGTTTGCAAGCTGGTTCCTGAAGAACATGGTTCCGAACAGGGTTCAACGGTGTTTCCCCCTGTTTGGTGTTCACGTTGCCTACCGTTTTGAGAAACAACTTTTGTACCTGTTTTCTTCAGGGTGTTCTCACCTTGTTTACCTTGGTTCAACAATTCCTTTTGGACAAGACCTAATTCAAACTCTTCATCCTGTGCATTACTCTCATTCAAAGAGTTAGATTCATCAAACAACACATGCACACTTTCCTCAACACACAAGGTTCTTTTGTTAAACACTTTGTATGCCTTACTGTGAGAGGAATAACCAAGAAATATTGCCTCATCACTCCTTGGATCAAACTTTCCTAAGGCATCATTCCCATTGTTATGCACGAAACATCTACAACCAAATGTTCTTAGATGCATAAGGTTGGATTTTCTTCCTTTAAGAAGTTCATAAGGAGTTTTTTTCAAAATGGGTCTAATCATGCATCTATTCATAATATAGCAAGATGTGTTCAAAGCTTCTGCCCAAAAGTTCCTAGGAAGACCACCAACAATAAGCATTGTCCTAGTCATGTCATCTAGGGTGCGATTTTTGCGCTCAACCACCCCATTCTGTTGGGGTGTTCTTGGGGCCGAGAAGTTGTGATCAACACCATGCATATTACAAAAATTTGTAAAGCTTGCATCTTCAAATTCAGTACCATGATCAGACCTCAAGCTAACCAATGAGTGTCCTACTCTCTTTTCAACCTTTTTGAGAAGGGCAACAAAATTCTCAAAAGTTTCATCCTTGGAGGCCAAGAACAAGGTCCAAGTAAATCGAGAGTCATCATCCACTATGACAAGCACGTACCTCTTCCCACCTCTACTTGATATCCTCATCGGACCACATAGATCAATGTGTAATAATTCAAGAGGTCTGGTGGTGCTTACCCAATTTTTAGATTTTAAAGAGGATATGACTTGTTTTCCTTTTGCACAAGCTTCACATACCTTGTCATCATTATACTTGATGGAAGGTAGTCCAACAACCAAATCTTTGGAAACAAGTTTGTTTAACAAAGACAGGCTTGCATGACCTAGTCTCTTATGCCATAGCATTATATCATCATTTAATGCATTTAAACAAGTCAGGTTATTTTGGGGAAGAGTGGAAATACAAACTTTATAAACATTTTGACATCGCTTCCCCCTCAACACAACATCTCCTGTGTCGTCATTCACAACCAAGCAACGTATTTTTGAAAACAGTACTAGGTTGTTCTTGTCACACAGTTGGGACACACTTAGCAGATTGTGTCTTAACCCATCAACCAAGTGCACATTATCAATTGAGTGGGAGAGAGTTTTACCAATATTACCTATACCGACAATTGTCCCAGACTTGCCGTTTCCAAATGCTACACTCCCACCATTTAAAGCTGTAAGTGAGAGAAAATTTGATCTTTCACTAGTCATGTGCCGTGAACACCCACTATCAACAAACCACAGCTCCCTGTTTTCAAGGGTGTTTGTGGGGTTGTTCGTAAGGTTGTTCTCTCTCACTTCAGCCTGCAAAACAAATCACGGGTTAGTTTTGGGAACCCAGATCCACTTGGGTCCCATTCTTTTAGACATGTAAAGCCCATCTTTTCTAATCCAGATTTGTTTCACATACCTTTCATTCTTTTCATTGGCATGTTTTCTTAAAGGGCAGGTGTATCAATAATGACCCGTTCTACCATAATGAAAGCAAACAATGTTTTCAGGTAATCCCACATACTTCCTATGTGTTGGGTAAACGGTCCGTTTGTGCTTGTAACCAAGTCCCTTTTTGTTTCTATTGTGATGAGTGTTTAGCCAATCAAGGGCTTGTGAGGATTTGTTCCAGCGTTTGTTTGTGGCAAGGTCAGTTTCCATCCTGTCTATGGTGGCATTCAAGCTTTGCTTTTCATTTAGCAAGGATTCAACTGTTTCTTCCACTTTAGAGAGCTTTTCCCTTACTTGGGTATAATCACCTTCTTTTAGAAAGAGATCTTCTCTAAGTACGTTAATACTCTCATGTAAACCTAGTTTTTCATTTTTAAGAATTTCTTTTTCAAGCTCTAGGTCTCGAACTTCCCTTTTTAGATCTGCACAGGTGTCTATCAAATTATATAGAAGTTCTTCTAAAGTAGCTTTGTTAAGACCATGTACCTTGTTCTTGAGATCTGAGAAGTTGATTGTTCATTCATCATCTGAATCTGAATCACTTTGTGCCATCAGTGGTACGACCTCTTCTTCAGCTTCAGATTCTCCTTCATCCTCAGAGGAATCTCCCCAAGCAGCCAGCATAGCTTTCGAGAATCGCTTGCCCAGATTGTTTACATGGTGTTTTCGAGGATGTTTTCGAGGATGTTCGGGCATCTGTTCTTCTCGAAGCAGTGGACAATTTTTGATTAAGGGATCTGGTTTGCCGCACTTGAAACACCCTGTGAGCTGTTCTTTGGGGGTGTTTCTGGACTTACTGAAATCTTTTCTTTTGTTGTTTTCCTTGACCTTTTTGAAGAATTTCTTGAATTTTCTGGTCATTAGGGCCATATCTTCTTTTTCAAGGTCAGAGTCAGTGTCCTCATGTGCTTTCAACGCAAGCCCACGATCCTTCTTTTGCTCCTCTCTTTGTGAGTTCTTTCGGAGTTCATAGGTTTGGAGATTACCAATCAAATCGTCGAGGGTGATCTTGTTCATGTCTTTGGCCTCTTGGATGGCTGTTACTTTGGCCTCCCACTTACGAGGTAGAATTCTGAGGATTTTCCTCACCAGCTCTTCAGTGGTGAAGGACTTTCCCAGGGATTTTAACTCGTTCGTGATGTGGGTAAACCGTGTATACATATCCATCACAGTCTCACGATCTCCCATATCAAACAACTCATATTGTCGCATAAGTAGCTCAATTCTAGATTGTTTAACTTGACTCGTACCTTCATGAGAAACTAGCAAGGCATTCCAGATGGCTTGGGCTGATTCACACTCTGAGATGCGAGTGTATTCATCGGGTCCTAGGCCAAAATATCGTAGCTTCTTGGCCTTGGCATTTTTCTCCATTTTCTTATAATCTTCAGCATCAAACTCTTTAGGTTCCTTGGAAACCGTCTCACCATTCTCAAGCACTTTGGTGGGAACAAGGGGCCGTTCTTGATGAGCATCCATAACTCATAATCTTATGCCTGAATATAGTTTTCCATCTTATTCTTCCACCAACTATAATGTTGGCCGTTGAAATAGGGTGGACGAGTAATGGATTGCCCTTCAAGAATTCCTTGTGGTGTACTCATCTTCAGAATCTCTCAAGGTGTTAGCCTTTTTGCGAGAGAACCTGCTCTGATACCACTTGTTGAGATCGCGAGTATTCAACCACAAGAGGGGGGGTGAATTGTGGTGTCTGATTTTCGCGTTGTGGGTAACAAACACCCCTGTAACTTGTTTGCAGAGGGTGTTCTCAAGTATTGCAAATGCGAAAATCACCAAGATAAATGCGGAAATTAAAACACACACAATTTTTACGTGGAAAACACCTCTAGCCCAACTGAGGTGTGAAAAACCACGACCTACCTCGTGTAGGATTTAACCACTTCACTAAACTGGGCTTAACTCGTTACAAATGTAACACACCTTCTTACAACCTTGCAACCACGTAACCTCCTTCTCTAAGCCAGATTACACCACGTCCAAATCTAACTAGATTGGACACGTCCAAAGTCCACACGACTGAGGACCACTCACTCACTTTTCTGATTTAAGATCAGGGTTACAAAACACCTTACTGGGTGCTTCTGACTTAAGCAGATGTAAGGTACAATGAAGTCCTAGTATGCCAATATATTGAAAGCTCAGTTTAAACACAACTTGAGCTGGTTTTACTTTTCTCATGAGTAGCTCAAAATTCCTCTAGAAAAACCACTTGTTGAAATTTCCCTTTTGCATATGTTGTGTGTTTCTCAGTTTTCACTCTTTGCTTTTCTTTCTGTCTATGTGTGTATGTTGTGGGGACGAAAGAGCTGCGGTTTTATGCACAGCAAAACCAACGGTCAAGAACCAAGGAGAATCACCTAAGTTTGGAAAATGATTTTCAAGAAAAAATACTCCCAACGGCTAGTGACAAGTTCTTTCCAAGTTATAAGGGATTTGTTATCTTAAGAGGTAACCCTTATCTTCCCATAGCCGTGAAGAGGATTTAAAGAAGCGACCAGAAATCTCTTCAGTTTTTTGAATACTTATCAAAGCCGAAATTATGGGGAAAAGGAAATCTTTTAGTTTTGGCAAATCTCCTATTTTCGCAAATCTCCCACAATATTTTCAGAAAAATATCCTTTGCAGAAAAATAGCAAACTTGTAGTTTAAAGAAATTATTCTGGAGATCTTGGCCAACCGAAATGAATTTTCAAAGATAACCGGGTATGGCCACTTTAATTCAGAAACACCCTAGGCACCCTGTTTGCAGGGTTGTTCGCAACTGGTGTTCTGAAGCACTTAGCGCAAATACCGATTCAAGAGGTGTTTAAAAAGCATTTTCAATATTGGCATATTAACAAGAGTCTAAATAAATAAAACCTATATACCCAAGACTTCTTGTTTTGAACCAGTCATCTTGTCCAAGATTTGCGGAGCTGCTGTGAACACCAAGGCCACCTTGTTTGCTGGGGTTGTTCTTTGCATTGCTAGAGTTCAGAAACTGATCTTCACATATAATCAACTCATCGAGGTGGTGTTCTTAACTTGATCGTGAGCCATCAAGGTATGAGACCTGTTCTTAAGAATTGTTTTCACATGTAGCAAACCAGTTAATACAATAAAGATTACAAACACCAGTTAGGCCTGTTTGGGGAATGTGTTTGGAGCAACATTACTTGGACAGATTTTTACACTTGAATTTGTTATCATCAAAACTTAAAAATAATAACTCAACAGTGGGAACATTGGCCTTTTCATCCTACCAATTATTAACTCATGCTGAATTTAATTACATGACCATAAGAAACACTTCCTAAGATTTCATATGACTACTCATACACCTAAAATGAAGCATCCAAGCTAAGGAAATGTTTGCCACAAAACTGAGCAAATAACTGGACGTTCTACCAGCACCGGCACTTTGGCTTCTATGCTTCATTTTGACAACTACGACTTGACTTGACATGAAATAAATTAGATGACCCAAAAGTAGACTTTATTAGCTTTCTAAAAAGGTCAATTGTATCATCGTAAGTGCACGAAAATCTTGGAATACATGCTACACAAAACTAGACAGAAAATAGAACTAGCTTTAGTTGTGTTTAACCTTGGCTCTTTACCTTTGAAATGTGTGGTACTCTTGTTCCCCATTTGGTAAGACCCTTTGGAAAAGGCACTTTCAAGTTCAAACAAAACTCCAAAAAGTGTCTTTTGTCAAGAAATTCAAAGAGTGGGACCAAAGAAAAGCCTTGCTATTCATGAATTTGTAAGGAGCTTACCTCCCATGAAGTTGAGGTGAAAGAATGAAAATGATACCCTTCAAAATATACATCAAACCCTCTTTCTTCGAACAGAATTGTCCTCAATTCCTGTTGTAAATGAGGGCATTCTTCTTGACTCAAGAGTTCCTCAATTTCTTCAATAACCCCACATTGCTCCAAATCGAACACTTGCAGTTCTTCAATTTCAAGCACATTAAATCTTGGAGGTAGGTCACAATTCACCTCATAGTTTTCATGACATCCTTCTTCAAAGATCAAGGGTTCCCCTAGTTCGCCTTCCTTATCAGCGATGAGAGATTAAAGTTTGAGACCCATTGTTGGATGCCTAACTCAAGGTTATTAAGTTCATGTTTCAACTTGAGTAACTTCCTAAGAGACATTGCATTCTAGATCTTTGTGGGATTGGTGTTGTGTTCTGGGACAGGGTTTGTGTTTTACAGGTTGGGAGCAGGGCCAAGGAGAGTAGCCTAAGCTCTGATACCAAACTATCTTCGTTTCGAAACGTCGAACACATCCAAATGAGCGCGAAACGGCCTCAATTTGTTTTGCACTTGAAGCAGAGAACTTGGATAGAAATTTTGTATCCTTTAGAGCTTACAAAAGATCAAAAGAGAAGAGAATGAAGAGCTAGAAATGAAGATGTAAACGATATGAACTTAAGTCACCCAAATCAATCCACACATAGAAAGATAAGAACTAGACAAGTGGACTAGCAAGGGTGATTTCAATACCCACTTTGATTTGCACACACTTGGGCAATCTTCTTAGTCCAACTAAGTGACAGAACTTTAATACCTTCTTTGTATAATCAGGAAGACCTAGAGACCCGCTTGAGGTTGCCGCACTCAATATATAAATTTAGGATTTCAAATGCAAGTGAATTAGCACGGGTGACTGAATGCCCACCTTGGTTGACGCACTTGGGCAATCTTCCTGCTTCAACGAAGAACTAATCACCTTCTTAGTTGAATGAATAAGACCTAGAGACCGACGTGAATTTGCGTCAGTCAAGATACAACACTAGGGTTTTGAGAGAGAATAGAGAGAGTTTTCATAACTCAAGCTTTTGCATTCATTCAAGTGTTGTTTCTTTACAACCGAAGGCCTCCCTCATATAATGAGAGCCTTTAACAAGCTGAAATAAAGGGGGACCAAGGGCCCTTACATGTCCATAAAGCAAGAGGGAACCCAAAAGAAATGTAAAAAGCTGAAAACTGCTTTATGCTTTTGTCAGCAACTTTTCAGTATACAATTGTCAACTTCAAATGGCTATATCTCCCATGTTTCTCACTGAAATTGAGTGAAACAACCCTTAATAGAGAGCTTAGGAAGTTATATTTCACGTTGCTCATGTTGGAAGAGCTTTGGAGCTACCGCTTGCGAGATATAGGGAAAAAGCTGCAGCATGTGCGGGTTTGGACGATTTCTACAGCATCTGAAAAATACCTCCAATTGACTTATTACCTAGTGACCTAACCTATAAATATTTGTATTTCATTAAATCTGACATATTAAGGCTTCCAAAAAACAGATTTTCAGCCTCTTAAGTCCACATTAAGCTTGGTTAACCAAGCTTGCAAAACCGGGTATGTGCAAGGATGCATTGACAGTTTTGACCTTAAGAGATTTGTTGTGTCTTTGAGTGACCAAATGATGTCCAATTCTGTCCTCCAATTTGAATCAAGTCAAAAGCTATTGGGAGGAGAAAGAACTAGCTACTTGAATTGAGGTACTTTTTTCTGGTGCTGAAAGTGGCATCGTCGGAACAATGGCCTTTTCATCCTACCAAATATTGACTTGTGCTTAATTTAATTGTATGACCATAAAAAACACTTCCTAAGATTTCATATGACTACTCATACACCCAAAATGAAGCATCCAAGCTAAGGAATTGTTTACCACAAAACTGAGCAAATAACGAGACGTTCTGCCAGCACTGGTACTTTGGCGTCTATGCTTTATTTTGACAACTACCACTTGAGTTGACATGAAATAAATTATATGACCAATAGTAGACTTTATTAGCTTTCTAAAAAGGTCAATTGTAGCATCGTAAATGCATGAAAATCTTGGAATACATGCTGCACAAAACTAGACAGAAAATAGAACTAGCTTTAGTTGTGTTTAACCTTGGCTCTTTACCTTTGAAATGCGTGGTACTCTTGTTCCCCATTTGGTAAGACCCTTTGGAAAAGGCACTTTCAAGTTCAAACAAAACTCCAGAAAGTGTCTTTTGTCAAGAAATTCAAAGAGTGGGACCAAAGAAAAGCCTCGCCATGCATGAATTTGTATGGAGCTTACCTCCCATGAAGTTAAGTCGAAAGAATGAAAATGATACCCTTAAAAATATAAATCACACCTTATTTGTTCAAAAATAATTGTCCTTAATTCTTGTTGTAAATGACGGCATTCTTCTTCACTCAAGAGTTCTTCAATTTCTTCAACAACCCCACATTGCTCCGAATCGGACACTTGCAGTTCTTCAATTTCAAGCTCATTAAATCTTAGGGGTAGGTCAAAATTCACCTCTTAGTTTTCATCACATCCTTCTTCAAAGAACAGGGGTTCCCTTAGTTCGCCTTCCTTATCAGGGATGAGAGATTAAAGTCTGAGACCCCATTGTTGGATGCCTAACTCAAGGTTATCAGGTTCATGTTTCAACTTGAGTAACTTCCTAAGGGACATGGTATTCTAGATCTTTGTGCAATTGGTTTTGTGTGCTCTGGGACAAGGTTTGTGCTTTAGAGGTTGGGAGCAGCGCCATGGAGAGTAGCCTAAGCTCTGATACCAAATTGTCTACGCGTCGGAACCTCAAACACATCCAAATGAGCGCAAAAGAGCCTCAATTTGTTTTGCACTGGAAGGAGAGAACTTGGACAGAAATTTTCTATCCTTTTGAGCTTACAAAAGATCAAAAGAGAAGAGAATGAAGAGGTACAAATCAAGATGTAAAGGATATGAACTTAAGTCACCTAAACGAATCCACACATAGAAAGATAAGAACTAGACAAGTGAAATAGTAAGGGTGATTTGAATACCCACCTTGGTTTGCACACACTTCGGTAGTCTTCTTAGTCCAACTAAGTTACAGAACTTTATGACCTTCTTAGTTGAATCAAGACGACCTTGAGGCCCGCTTGAGGTTGCCGCACTAAAGATATAACACTAGGATTTCAAATGCAAGTGAATTAGCACGGGTGATTGAACACCCACCTTGGTTCACGAACTTGGGAATCTTCTTGCTTCAACTAAGAATTGGTCACCTTATAAGTTGAATGATGAAGACCTAGAGACCCACTTGAGGTTGCCACACTCAAGATTCAACACTAGGGTTTTGAGAGAGAATAGAGAGAGTTTTCACAACTCAGGCTTTTGCATTCATTCAAGTGTTGTTTCTTTACAACTGAAGACCTCCCTCATATAATGAGAGCCTTTAACAAGCTGAAATAAAGGGGGACCAAGGGGCCTTACACGTCCATAAAGCAAGAGGGAACCCGAAAGAAATGTAAAAAGCTGAAAACTGCTTTATGCTTTTGTCAGCAACTTGTCAGTTTACAATTGTCAACTTCACATAGCTATATCTCCCACGTTTCTCACTGAAATTGAGTGAAACAACCCTTAATAGAGAGCTTAGGAAGTCAGATTTCACGTTGCTCATGTTGGAAGAACTTTGGAGCTATCGTTTGCGAGATATAGGGAAAAAGCTGCAGCATGTGCGGGCTGGGACATTTTCTACAACATCTGGAAAATGGCTTCAATTGACTTATTACCTAGTGACCTAACCTATAAATATTTGTATTTCATTAAATATGACATATTAAGGGTCCCAAAAAGCAGATTTTTAGCCTCTTAAGTCCACATTAAGCTTGGTTAACCAAGCTTGCAAAACCGGGTATGTGCAAGGATGCATTGACAGTTTGACCTTTAGAGATTTGTTGTGTTTTTGAGGGACAAAATGAGGTCCAATTTTTTCCTCCAATTTGAATCAAGTCAAAAGCTATTGGGAGGAGAAACAAACTAGCTGTTTGAATTGAGGTGCTCTTTTCTGGTGCTGAAAGTGGCAGCGTCGGAACAATGGCCTTTTCATCCTACCAAGTATTGACTTGTGCTTAATTTAATTATATGACCATAAAAAACACTTCCTAAGATTTCATATGACTACTCATACACCCAAAATGAAGCATCCAAGCTAAGGAAATGTTTACCACAAAACTGAGCAAATAACTGGACGTTCTGCCAGCACTGGTACTTTGGCGTCTATGCTTTATTTTGATAACTACGACTTGAGTTGACATGAAATAAATTAGATGACCAATAGTAGACTTTATTAGCTTTCTAAAAAGGTCAATTGTAGCATCGTAAGTGCATGAAAATCTTGGAATACATGTTGCACAAAACTAGACAGAAAATAGAACTAGCTTTAGATGTGTTTAACCTTGGCTCTTTACCTTTGAAATGAGTGGTGCTCTTGTTCCCCATTTGGTAGGACCCTTTGGAAAAGGCACTTTCAAGTTCAAACAAAACTCTAGAAAGTGTCTTTTGTCAAGAAATTCAAAGAGTGGGACCAAAGAAAAGCCTTGCCATGCATGAATTTATATGGAGCTTACCTCCCATGAAGTTGAGGTGAAAGAATGAAAATGATACCCTTCAAAATATACATCAAACGCTCTTTCTTCGAAATGAATTGTCCTCAATTCTTGTTGTAAATGAGGGCATTCTTCTTGACTCAAGAGTTCCTCAACTTGTTCAACAACCCCACATTGCTCCAAATCGGACACTTGCAGTTCTTCAATTTCAAGCTCATCAAATCTTAGAGGTAGGTCAAAATTCACCTGATAGTTTTCATCACATCCTTCTTCAAAGATCAAGGGTTCCCTTAGTTCGCCTTCCTTATCAGGGATGAGAGATTAACGTTTGATACCCCATTGTTGGATGCCTAACTCAAGGTTATCAGGTTCATGTTTCAACTTGAGTAACTTCCTAAGGGACATGGCATTCTAGATCTTTGTGGGATTGGTTTTGTGTGCTCTGGGACAAGGTTTGTGCTTTAGAGGTTGGGAGCAGCGCCAAGGAGAGTAGCCTAAGCTCTGATACCAAATTGTCTACGCGTCGGAACCTCAAAGACATCCAAATGAGCGTAAAAGAGCCTCAATTTGTTTTGCACTTGAAAGAGAAAACTTGGATAGAAATTTTGTATCCTTTTGAGCTTAAAAAAGATCAAAAGAGAAGAGAATGAAGAGGTACAAAGCAAGATGTAAAGGATATGAACTTAAGTCACCCAAACGAATCCACACATAGAAAGATAAGAACTAGACAAGTGGACTAGCAACGGTGATTTGAATACCCACCTTGGTTTCCACACACTTGGGCAAACTTCTTAGTCCAACTAAGTGACAAATTTATCACCTTCTTTGTTTAATCAAGAAGACCTAGAGACCCGCTCGAGGTTGCCGCACTCAAGATATAACACTAGGATTTCAAATCCAAGTGAATTAGCACGGGTGATTGAATACCCACCTTGGTTCACGAACTTGGGAATCTTCTTGCTTCAAGTAAGAATTGGTCACCTTCTAAGTTGAATGATGAAGACCTAGAGACCCACTTGAGGTTGCCACGCTTAAGATACAGCACCAGGATTTTTAGACAGAATAGAGAGAGTTTTCACAACTCAAGCTTTTACATTCATTCGACTGTTGTTTCTTTACAGCCTAAGGCCTCCCTTATATAATGAGAGCCTTTTACAAGCTAAAAGAAAGGGGGAACGAGGGGCCTTACACGTCCACAAAGCAAGGGGGAACCCAAAAGCAATGCAACATGTCAAATGGCTATATCTCCTAGGTTTCTCACTCAAATTGGGTGAAACAAGCCTTAATAGAGAGCTTAGGAAGTCAAATTTCACGTGGCTCAATTTTGAAGAACTTTGGAACTACCGTTTGGGAGATATAGGCCAAAAGGTGCAGCATGTGCAGGCTAGGTCAGTTTCTGACAAATCTGAAAAATGGCTCCATTTCACTTATTACCTAGTGACCTAGCCTATCAATATTTATATGTAATTAGATCTGACATATTAAGTGTTCCAAAAAGTAGATTTGTAGCCTCTTAAGTCCACATTAAGCTTGGGTAAACAAGCTTGTAAAACCGGGTATATGCAAGGATGTACCGACAGTTTTGACTTTCAATGATTTTCTGTGCCTTTGAGTGGCCAAATGATGTCTAATTTTGTCCTCTAATCTGAATCAAGCTAAAAGCCTTTGGGAGCATAGAGAACGACCTGCTTGAATTGAAGCGCTCTTTTCTGGTGCTGAAAGTGGCAGCATGGGAACCATGGTCTTTTCCTACTACCAAATCTTGACTTGTGTTGAATTTAATTATATGAGCATAAAATAGACTTACTAAGCTTTCATATAACCATTCATACACCCAAAATCAAGACTCCGAACTAAGGAAATGTTTACCTCAAAACTTAGCAAACAAACTCGACGTTCTACCAACATTGGTACTTTGGCTTCTATGCCTTATTTTGACTACTACGACTCGACTTGGCTTGAAATGAATTACGTGACCCAAAAGTAGAAGTTGTTAGATTTCTAAAAAGCTAAATTACAGCATACTAAGTGCATGAAAATCTTGGAATACATGCTGCACAAAACCAGAGAGTAAATAGAACTAGCCTTAGTTGTGTTCAAGCTTGGCTCCTTCCCTTTGAAATGCATGGTACTCTTGTTCCCCATTCAGTAAAACCCTTTGGAAAAGGCACTTTGAAGTTCAAACAAAACTCCAGAAAGTGTCTTTTGTCAAGAAATTCAAAGAGTGGGACCAAAGAAAAGCCTTGCCATGCATGAATTTGTATGGAGCTTACCTCCCATAAAGTTGAGGTGAAAGAATGAAAATGATACCCTGCAAAATATACATGAAACCATCTTTCTTTGAAAACAATTATCCTCAATTCGTGTTGTAAATGAGGGCATTCCTCTTGACTCAAGAGTTCCTCAATTTCCTCAACCACCCCACATTGCTCCAAATAGGGCACTTGCAATTCTTCAATTTCAAGCTCATCAAATCTTGGAGGTAGGTCACAACTCACCTCATAGTTTTGATGACATCCTTCTTCAAAGATCAAGGGTTCCCCTAGTTCGCCTTCCTTATCAAGGATGAGAGATTAAAGTTTGAGACCCCACTGTTGGATGCCTAACTCAAGGTTATCAAGTTCGTGTTTCAACTTGAGTAACTTCCTAAGGGACATGACATTCTAGATCTTTGTGGGATTGGTTTTGTATTCTAGTACAAGGTTTGCGTTTTGGAGGTTGGGAGCAGGGCCAAGGAGAGTAGCCTAAGCTCTGATACCAAATTATCTGCGCGTCGGAACCTCAAACACATCCAAATGAGGGCGAAAGAGCCTCAATTTGTTTTGCACATGAAGGAGAGAACTTGGACAGAAATTTTGTATCCTTTTGAGCTTACAAAAGATCAAAACAGAAGAGGATGAAGAGGTAGAAATCAAGATGTAAAGGATATGAACTTAACTTACCCAAATGAATCCACACATAGAAAGGTAAGAACTATACAAGTGGACTAGCAAGGGTAATTTGAATACCCACCTTGGTTGGCACACACTTGGGCAATCTTCTTAATCCAACTAAGCTGCAGAACTTTATCACGTTCTTTGTTTAATCAAGAAGACTTAGAGACCCGCTCGAGCTTACCGCCGTCAAGATATAACATTAGGATTTCAAATGCAAGTGAATTAGCACAGGTGATTGAATACCCACCTTGGTTCACGCACTAGGGCAGTCTTCTTGCTTGAACTAAGAATTCATCACCTTCTTAGTTGAATGAAGAAGACCTAGAGACCCACTTGAAGTTGCCACACTCAAGATACAACACTAGGGTTTTGAGAGAGAATAGAGAAAGTTTTCACAACTCAAGCTTTTGCATTCATTCAAGTGTTGTTTCTTTAATACCGAAGGCCTCCCTCATATAATGAGAGCCTTTAACAAGCTTAAATAATGGGGGAACAAGGGCCTTACACATCCATAACGCAAGAGGGAACCCAAAAGAAATGTAAAAAGCAGAAAACTGCTTTATGCTTTTGTCAGCAACTTTTCAGTTTACAATTGTCAACTTCAAATAGCTATATCTCCAACGTTTCTCACTGAAATTGAGCGAAACAACCCTTAATAGAGAGCTTAGGAAGTCATATTTCACGTTGCTCTTGTTGGAAGAACTTTGGAGCTACCGTTTGGGAGATATAGGCCAAAAGGTGCAGTATGCGCAGGCTGGGATAGTTTCTGCAGCATCTGGAAAATGGCTCCAATTGACTTATTACCTAGTGACCTAAATATTTGTATGTCATTAAATCTGACGTATTAAGGGTTCCAAAAAGCAGATTTTTAGCCTCTTAAGTCCACATTAAGTGCTTGGGTAACCAAGCTTGCAAAACCAGGTATGTGTAGGGATGTATAGACAGTTTTCACCTTTAGGGATTTTTTGTGTCTTTGAGCGACCAAATGATGTCCAATTTTGTCCTCCAATTTGAATCAAGTCAAAAGCCATTGGGAGGAGAAAGAACTAGCTGCTTGAATTGAGGTACTCTTTTCTTTTCCTGAAAGTGGCAGCGTGGGAACAATGGCCTTTTCATCGTACCAAATATTGACTTGTGCTGAATTTAATTATATGACCATAAAAAACACTTCCTAAGATTTCATATGACTGCTCATACACCCAAAATTAAGCATCCAAGCTGAGAAAATGTTTACCACAAAACTGAGCAAATAACTGGACGTTCCGCCAGCACTGGCACTTTGTCTTCTATGCCTTATTTTGACAACTACGACTTGACTTGACATGAAACAAATTACATGACCCAAAAGTAGACTTTATTAGCTTTCTAAAAAGTTAAATTGTAACATCCTAAGTTCATGAACATCTTGGAATACATGTCGCACAAAACTAGACAGAAAATAGAACTAGCTTTAGTTGTGTTTAACCTTGGCTCTTTCCATTTGAAATGCATGGTACTCTTGTTCCCCATTTGGTAAAATCCTTTGGAAAAGGCACTTTCAAGTTCAAACAAAACTGCATAAAGTGTCTTTTTTCTTCAAATTCAAAGAGTGGGACCAAAGAAAAGCCTTGCCATGCATGAATTTGTATGGAGCTTACCTTCTTTGAAGTTGAGTTGAAAGAATGAAAATGATACCCTTGAAAATATAAATCACACCTTATTTGTTCGAAAATAATTGTCCTCAATTCTTGTTGTAAATGAATGCATTCTTCTTGTCTCAAGAGTTCCTCAATTTATTCAACAACCCCACATTGCTCTAAATGGGACACTTGGAATTCTTCAATTTCAAGCTCATCAAATCTTCGAGGTAGGTCACAATTCACCTCATGGTTTTCGTGGCATCCTTCTTCAAAGATCAAGGGTTCCCCTAGTTCGCCTTCCTTTTCAGGGATGAGAGATTGAAGTTTGAGACCCCATTGGTGGATGCCTAACTTAAGTTTATCAAGTTCATGTTTCAACTTGAGTAACTTCCTAAGGGGCACGACATTCTGGATCTTTATGGGATGGGTTTACTGTTTTTGGGCAAGGTTTGTGTCTGACAAGTTGGTAGCTGTAATAGCCCGACCCTAACCCATATTTATTTATTTGAATCATATTTAGTTATTTCATTAATCATGTTTATTCATTTACTTTGTCATGTTTATTGACCTAATCACTCATGGTTATTTGCTTAGTCAAATCATGTTTACTAAATTCAATTACACTCAATTTGTTTATTTATCAAATTCCATTAAGTTATTTAAAATTTCCATCTTCATTTATCATATTTAATCATCCCGGTAGGGAGATATTTTATTATGGGTTCCACTTTGCAACTCAAGTTTCATTGATTGATTACATATCAGGTGAATCGATATTAGGCCTCGGTGAGTATAAATTAGTGATTAATTATTTTCTTATCTTCGCTAAAATTTAATTTCGAGCAATACGAATTTTTATTTTTGTTCAACACTCCAAATAATTTTTCAAGCCCCAATTTAGCATTTTGGGCCCAAAACAAAAGCCCAAAACCTTACTAACTTTTGTGATTTCACTAATTGCTCATGTTAGCGCTTAATTTTAATTAGCAAAAAGCTACTTTTTGGGTTGAAAATTTCCAGCCATATGTAGCTATGACTTGAGAATTTTCCAACCACAATTCAGCAAAAATAACACAAACCCAATCCCCCATTTTTCTCTCTCCCTCACGCCAGATGCTGCCCATTTGTTCCACCCATTTTGGTGGTTTCGGATACTTTTCCGGCCACCTCCCAGCTGGCCCGAGCTCCCCTTGCTGCTGACTATCAGGTCGAACCCCTCAAATCACTCAAAACAACCTCCTCCTCTCTCTAATTCAAGCCTAAAGTGAGGTTTGTCCCGAACCCTAAGTTGGTTTATCTTGAGTTTTGTGGTTCTTTTATTTATGGACTATGTTTGGATGATCAAATTAATAGTTATTGTCTAATTTTTATTGAGTTTGGAGATGTTTGGAGTCATAGGTATTGGATCAAGGCCATGATTTTTATGATTTTGCATTTGTTTAAACGCCAATGTCGAAAATTCTTGCAGTTATAGGATTGTCCAAAAATTCGGAAATTTGTATTGTAGTTTCTCTATATTATTTGGGATGTTCTGGAAAAATTGCATGAATTTTGGACGTGTAATCAATGAGTTATGGAATTTTGAAGAAAACTGCCATGTTTTGAATACGAATTAATGTAATTATGTATTAATGGAGTTGTTTACCATTTGGATGTGTATATGAGGCATTAAATGATCTTTCTAAATCTAATTGTGGTGTTTTGAAATGATTTCAAGTGAGTTTTATGTGAAAGAAGAAGAGAAAGTTAAATTAGTGAAGGGCTGAAATTTCAGGAAATTAGGGTTGGCTTTGGGATTAATCTTGCAATGAATGGTCCGGCCAAAAAAATATGTTTTTTGGTGGGTGTATGGTTTAGTGTGTTATCTTGAAAATGCCTCTTGAATTGCCTTAATTCGTGGTATGTGGAAAACGTTATGGTCGTTTTACCAAAACTGTGCAGATTGGACCAAAAACTGACCCACTTGTGTTTTAGCCCTATTTGGGGAACCCTATTGTGGGAATCATGCTTTGTTTCCTTAATGAACGTTTTAGAAGAATTCGTAATCTTTACAGATTGGGGTTTTAAGTCTCCATTTGAGGTCTAGAATGAAAGTTATGAATTTTTGAAGTGAACTGACCTGCTTGGGTGTAAATCAGGTTGTTATTGCAATTTCTATACATTGTGCACTTGGAGGAAAATTCAAAAAATTATACTATAGATTTTCCATATTATTTTAAAATTTACCATAAGATTTTATGAATTTTGGAAGAGTATTTTGAGTTTGGTGATGTTTAGAAGCATTTTGAGTAATTGTATAAAGAGCAATAATACATATTAAGTGAGATTGATCGTGCAGTCATTTTGTGTATTTTGGGCCAATTCATTTAAAGGGAAAATGAATATTCATGAAATTTCATGGGGCTTTTACTTGATCTATGAGAAATAAGAAGACAAATATACAAATTGGGAGTTTGTTATGAGCTGTGAATCATTTATGGATTTTACAAAGAACATACCAAGTTTAGCAAGCTTAATAACTTCTATTGAGTTCAATGATTCATTTGGGATGGAATTTTACATCTAATGGATTTATGAATGAAATTTGATAAGTGGGGAGAGTTATGACTCAGAAATCATAATTATCAGATCAAGTTATTGGAGTTTATGCTATTGTGAACCAAGATATATCTCTCTTTCCCTTAAACCTTTATTGCTTACTCAATTCAATCTAGTGTACTTGCTGTTATCTTGAACCAAGTTATATATTAACAAGCCTTAAACCCGTATTAGTAACCTATTTCAAAAAAGGCCATAACCACTCCTTCAATTATCACCATCACGACCTTTTCCTTTGTAATCTCATTTATCTCATTGTGGACTATTTTGCTTTCATTTGCTTAATATCAAATTTAATTACTTTCATCAATTCAATTTTGAATTTATATTGAAATACACAAGTTATGTGTACCATTTAATTACTCAATTTCTATTATCCATACTTTTACTTACTCAATTATGCGAATAACGATCATTTACTGACTACATATACTTACAATGACATTTATGAAACAGAGTTGAGGCATAGTTATCGTTCCCCATTATTCATAAGTGTTATCAAGTCAAAACATATTTATCAAGTCCGATGATATTTATGAAACAGCTAACTTGTGTCAAGTCAGATGATATTGTTAAAGGCTCAAGGTACGTCCACTGCTTGTATATCCGGAAAGCATATCATGTTTATCAAGTTGTAACTCTTAATGAGTTTACCAATGAATAAGGTTATACAGTGATTTTCCATTTAACTTGTGACCCCGTCAGTTATCATCTATAAGGCCTTAGCCCATCATTTGCCCGGGTGGCTTCAGGCCAATTCTTGATCGGATTGGCAGGTGTACACCTATGCATATATCATATCAGTGCATGGGGTTCACATCCAGATAATGATGAGCAATTCAATTTCATATTACTTTCATTTTCATTGTTATTGCCAACTAAATGAATTGCAAAGTCGGGTACCCATCAACAGTGTTTCTATGCTCATTTTACAATACAGGGATGTATGTACTGAGTTTTTGCTCATTTTTTCGAATTATTTTCATCTTTTCCATTTTAGGTGATGAAGTATCACATGTTTCTCCATTTACCAAGCCCCTTTGGAACTCGTCAGATGCTCTTAGTGGATTCAGCATAGCATGAATATTGTAACCGACCTTAGGGTCAAGTGCTTGTGTGGGATCGAATGTGAGTTAGTACATGGTATGGTTGAACTATTATGAACTTTGGTGTTGAAGTGTTTTAGTTATTAGATTTTGTGATTGAAAGCACGAGTTGCAAGATTAAATGGTTCCGTGAGCCTTGTCCTTATCAGGACGGTGGTAGCGCCTTCGTTTACTAAGTCTTCCACTGCAATTATCAGTAAGCATGCCATTGGTATTTTGGGGGCGTTACAGATTTGGTATCAGAGCCAAGGTTTTGACGGCCATTGTGAGCTATCAAGTGTTTATGAGTTAGCTGTCAAGGTGTGTATGAGTTATGTTGGACCAGTTAAATGAGTTGTTGGCTACAAGTTCATATGTATGGGCATATATAGAGAAACCATTTTCATCTGGGTGAGTCAAGCATTTGCTAATATCATGAGATTCACACATGAGCAAATTAGATTGTGGAACCATTTGGGTGACCTGTTGGTGAGGCATGTTCTCATTTATCTCGAAGTTTATTGCATGTTTCATTTCTCTTATTTGTTTAAACATTTGTAATCGTGCACTCCGAGTGTGTAACCCATTGAGTAATGAACTTCGGCGTGTGGCCGTTGATCTATTGAAGTATTTCTCTCCATTTCAGGTATCTATTGTAAGGCTTTGAGCCTAGGTTTTAATCAGTTTTTAGGCGAAACTCTGTCCGTTTCGCCCCAGGATTTGAGAGTTTTATTGAGGTGTATTAATATTCCTGACCTTGAGTACAGTGATGGTTGAAACCCATTGTGGGGATACCATTTGCAAGTTCTTAATGGATTTATATAGTGTCAAGTTAGATGTAAACTTCTAGATGAGGAAATGCCTTGCGGGGCAATATCTTTGAGGTGAACCAGTATGAGATGAGCACTACGATGAGTGCTTATGTAGGGTGATAACATTAGTATCTTATGATGTGCTACTTGGCACCATATGTGTGGGACAAGTGAAATTAAGCTGCCAGGTGTCGGAATCATCTGGTCTTGATACTAAGACTTTACATTAGTAATGCTCCCATTACTTCCTGTAATTGACTTATTTCTACCCTAGTTACCCTGAATTGTTTCGAGGCATCATTTCTTTCCTGCTCACATTCTCTTGATTTGTGATGGAGTGTTTATGGAAATTCTCATATGTGGTTTGTGGGGACTTCTTGAAACACATCTAAGCAACCTTTCTTGTAGGCGATTCAAACCCTGACAATCATACCCGTTGAATTCTCCATTTCCATAATGGAGCCTGTAATGACCACCGGTGTGCATTCCTCTGTGATTTGTAGGTTTTCCTAAGCATATTTGTCTCATTCTACTTGTAGCTCAGTCATCACTATGTTCATATTTTTTACTGTCACCTACTTGAACTCATTGCTTCTATATGGGCACTATTCATTTATTGCTTGAAAAGCGTTTGGTTACTTCAAACCCAGTCATTGAGTGCCCTTGCAGCAATTCAATTTATCCATATTGTTCGTGTTTCTATAGCACTGTAACGTCATGTTGGCATACTACTCCATGGTCGTAACTGCATGTCGTTACTCAAGTCATTTTGGTAATCTTTTCTTTACTAATATAGCCTATCTTATTAATGATAAACAACGATTTGTGCTATTTTCATCTGCCAGCAGATCTAAAGTTCATATGCCTACCCAAGACTTCAATTTACTGTAAAATGTATTATTGATGGATGTCATCAAGTTCAGTCATAAGATTGACTCCTTCATCTTGACGTATTGTCCTTTCAAACACCAGATGAACAAAATTTCCCTTGTGATAGTGTTGCTCTTTGTCTTCGTCATTTTACTCACATACAGATACAGTATGAGTTTTCAAAACCCGCTTTGGTAACCTTTTGCATTTCTTCACCTTCATTACTTAATACTCCCTCTCAACTTCATAACATCGATCATTTACGTTACTATCATGACCATCATGAATAAACTACATCTCTTCTATATGCTGCATGTCATTTCTATGCCTTGCCTCTTTTATTTCAATTCTTCATCCTTTATTTCATTTAGCTTACTTGTCGGTCGTTTCTAACCAATAAAGAAATATCTTTGCAAGAGTTCATGTTGTGGTTACATCTCTTTACATTTTGGATTACCCCCCTGTCATTTCAATTTACTTAGACCAGTAGGCAGTTGAATGTCTATCTTTTATACACATGCCTCTAATAGTATTGCTGGAACCATATTCTTTGGACATTCAATCCAGTTTGATTGGTAGATCTGGTATTATTATGTGAACTGACTATGTACTTACAGGACTAAGATGATTGGTAAGGATCTTATGGTTAGCTTGAGAGATGAGGATTGCTTAAACGTGCATTTTTATGGGCCGAGGGAAGAAAAGCCCTATTTATCCCCCCAATTACATTGTGCAAGCAATCATGTCAATAATGCATTGAATATTAGTGATTTCTCAACCACACTCAGTACATCCATACCCATATTTATAGTTGGTGGATTTAGAGATGTTTCATCTAAGGACTATCAGGATTGTTTCTTCCCAAGAAACATTGATTTTCAAATCAACCTAGGTCTAGGTGCTCAACCCATTTTCAGAGCCCCTATCACGTGACCCCCAGTAGAGTCCAAAGAATTAAAGATTCAGTGGATGAGTTGTAAAGGATTTATTTGACCAATTGTGTCCTCGCGGGGAACCTCAGGTTTATAAGAAGAAGAAAGACATAAGTCTTTTCCAGGAATGATTTGAGGTCCGGATATCACACTAAAACCATGCAACCACAATTTATCTTTTGCAAGACTACCCATTTATAGTAATTCTTGTTGTCTGTCTCATCTACAAAACTTGGTACTATCCAATGTTGTTTAAGCTCCCTTGCATTTCAACCCGATGTTCCCATCAGCATGATCTCCCTTGTCTTTGTAAACCCATTGTTAAATGTGCAATACATTCTTGTTTAACCCTATAGGGTTGTCAGCATTCCCTTACTCTCGACCTTCACCATCTCTGTTTCATAATCTTAAGTTGTAGTTCATTTCGTTGAAAGATGATTCCCACATTTACCTTACATCTCATTTATTCATATTTCTAGTGAGTTTTATGTGAAAGAAGAAGAGAAAGTTAAATCACTGAAGGGCTGGAATTTTAGGAAATTAGGGCTGACTTTGGGATTAAACTAGTAATGAACGGTCAGGAAAAAAATATAATTTTTGGTGGGTATATGGTTCAGTGTGTTCACTTTAAAATGCCTCTTGAATCGCCTTAATTCGAGGTTTGTGGAAAAATTTGTGGTCGTTTTACCAAAACTATGCAGATTGGACCAAAAACTGACGCACTTGTGTTTTAGCCCTATTTTGGGAACCCTATTGTAGGAATCATGCTTTGTGTCCTTAATGAAAATTTTAGAAGACTTCGTAATCATGCTTTGTGGGAACCCTATTCATAATAATACGCTCGTATAACTTGTTCTGAATTCATAATGTAATTCAACTCTCATTGGTGTGGGTGATTGCGATTGTCAAAATTCCCTTACTCTCCTTATTTTGAACTTCAACTCCCACACATATATCTTACATGCTCATGAGTAAACTCTAGCTTTTCCGTTCAATCCTATTACAGGACTTGAACTGGTTTTATATGAGCAAAGGCACGTTTCTCATGTCACTTGTTCATTCTATTTACTTATCCATTGGTACTTTTCCCGTTCAATCTATTGATCTATTTATGGCACTTGCAATTCTCACACCAATATCTTACATCCGCATAAGTGAACTTCAGTAATCCTTGTTTAATCTTGTTGTCGTACTTGACTTGGCTTCATATGAGCAAATGCATGTTTCCACTACAGCCTATTCAATCCATTTATCTATTCATTAGATCTTGCTTATTTATCCAATTTATTTATCTATCCACTGGCACATTGCTTGTCCCATCCATCTATTGCATTGATCTTGTTCCTTATGGCTATAAAGTCACCTAGTTGAAGCTCAGTTGCTTGTTATTTTCTTTCCAATTCATCAGTTAAACTCGAGTATAACCGGGCCATCTTTCTCCTTAGTTGATTATATATTGGACACCTTATGATCCATATTATAAACCAAAATTCTTGTGGCATTATTTTTCAGAATTCATGATACACTTATGGTTATCTTTGTTCTAACTACCCCATCATTTTGGGCCCAATTAGTGATTAATTATTTTCTTATGTTCGCTATAATTTAATTTTGAGCAATATGAATTTTTATTTTTGTTCAACACTCCAAATAATTTTTCAAGCCCAAATTTAACCTTTTGGGCCCAAAACAAAAGCCCAAAACCTTACTAACTTTTGTGATTTCACTAATTGCTCATGTTAGCGCTTAATTTTAATTAGCAAAAAGCTACTTTTTGGGTTGAGAATTTCCATCCATATGTAGCTATTACATGAGAATTTTCCAGCCACAATTCAGCAAAAATATCACAAACCCAATCCCCCATTTTTCTCTCTCCCTCACGCTAGAACAAGAGCAGTAGCTGCTGCCCGTTTGTGCCACCGATTTTGGTAGTTCCGGCAACTTTTTCGGCCACCTCCCAGCTGGCCTGAGTTCCCCTTGCGACTGGGTATTAGGTCCAACCCCTCAAATCACTCAAAACAGCCTCCTCCTATCTCTAATTCAAGCCCAAAGTGAGGTTTGTCCCGAACCCTAACTTGGTTTATCATGAGTTTTATGGTTCTTTTATTAATTGGCTATGTTTGGATGATTAAATTGATAGTTATTGTCCAATTTTTATTGAGTTTGGAGATGTTTGGAGTCATAGGTATTGGATCAAGAGCATGATTTTCATGATTTTGCATTTGTTTAAATGACACTGTTGAAAGTTATGGCAGTTATAGGATTGTCCAAAACTTCTGAAATTTGTACTGTACTTTGTCTATATTATTTGGGATTTTCTGGTAAAATTTCATGAATTGTGGACGTGTAATCAGCGAGTTATGTAATTTGGAAGAAAACTGCCCTATTTTGAATACGAATTAATGTAATTATGTATTAATGGAGTTGTTTACCATTTGGATGTGTATATGAGGCATTAAATGATATTTTTAAATCTGATTGTGGTGTTTTGAAATGATTTCAAGTCATTTTTATGTGAAAGAAGAAGAGAGTTAAATCAGTGAAGGGCTGAAATTTTAAGAAATTAGGGCTGACTTTGGGATTAAACTGGTAATGAATGGTGCGTCCAAAAATTATGATTTTTTATTGGGCATATGGTGCAGTGTGTGAGATTTAAAATGCCTCTTGAATTGCCTTAATTCGAGGTCTGTGGAAAACGTTATGGTCATTTTACCAAAACTGTGCAGATTGGACCAAAAACTGACACAGTTGAGTTTTTGCCCTATTTTGGGAACCCTATTGTGGGAATAATGCTTTGTGTCCTCCATGAAAGTTTTAGAAGAATTCGTAATATTTACATATTGGAGTTTTAAGTCTCCGTTTGAGGCCTAGAATGAAAGTTATGAATTTTTGAAGTGAACTAACCTGCTCGGGTGTAAATCAGGTTGTTATTGCAATTTCTGTGCAGTGTACACTTGGAGGAAAATTCAAAAAATTATACTGTAGATTGTCCATATTATTTTCGAATTTTACATAAGATTTCATGAATTTTGGTCGGGTATTTTGAGTTTGGTGATGTTTAGAAGCATTTTGAGTAATTGTATAAAGAGCAATAATACAGATTATGTGAGATTGATCGTGCACTCATTTTGTGCATTTTGGGCCAAGTCATTTAACGGAAAAATGAATATTCATGGACTTTCATGGGGATTTTACTTGATCAATGAGAAATAAGAAGACAAATATATAAATTGGGAGTTTGTTATGAGTTGTGAATCATTTATGGATTTTACAAAGAGCATACCAAGTTTAGCGATCTTAATAACTTCTATTGAGTTCAATGATTCATTTGGGGTGGAATTCCACATCTAACGGATTTATGAATGAAATATGAGAAGTGGGGAGAGTTATGACTTAGAAACCATATTTATCAGACCAAGTTATTGCAGTTTATGCTATTATGAACCAAGATATATCTCTCTTTCCCTCAAACCTTTGTTACTTACTCACTTCAATCTAGTGTACTTTTTGTTATCTTGAACCAAGTTATACATCAACAAGCCTTAAACCCGTATCAGTAACCTATTTCAGAAAAGGCCATCACCACTCTTTCAATTATCACCATCAAGGCCTTTTCCTTTGTAATCTCATTTATCTCATTATGGACTACTTTGCTTTCATTTACTTTATATCAAATTTAATTACTTTCATCAATTCAATTTTGAAGTTATATTAAAATACACAAGTTATGTATACCATTGAATTACTCAATTTCTGTTTCCCATACTTTTACTTACTCAATTACACGAGTAAGGATCATTTACCGACTACGCATACTTACAATGACATTTATGAAACAGAGTTGAGGCCTAGTTATCGTTCCCCATTATGCATAAGTGTTATCAAGTCAGAACATATTTATCAAGTCCGATGAAATTTATGAAACAGCTAACTTGTATCAAGTCAGATGATATTCTTAAAGGCTCAAGGTACGTCAATTGCCTGTATCTTCGGAAAGCAGATCATGTTTATCAAGTTATAACTCTTAATGAGTTTATCAAATAATCAGTTTATACAGTGATTTTCCATTTAACTTGTGACCCCGTCGGTTATCATCTATTGGGCGTTAGCCCATCATTTACCCTGGCAGCTTCAGGCCAACTCTTGATCAGATTGGCATGTGTACACCTATTTATAGATCATATTAGTGCAAGGGGTTCACATCCAGATAATGATGAGCAATTCAATTTCATATTACTTTCATTTTCATTGTTATTGCCAACTAAATGAATTGCAAAGTCGGGTACCCATCAACAGTGTTTCTGTGCTCATTTTACAAATACAGGGATGTACATACTGAGCTTTTGCTCATATTTTCAAATTGTTTTCATGTTTTCCATTTTGGGTGATGAAGTATCACATGTTTCTCCATTTAGCAAGCCCCTTTGGAACTCGTCAGATGCTCTCACTGGATTCAACATAGCATGAATATTATAACCGACCTTAGGGTCAAGTACTTATGTGGGATGTAATGTGAGTTAGTGCATGGTATGGTTAAACTATTATGGACTTTCGCCTTGAAGTGTTTCAGTTAATAGATTTTGTGATTGTAAGCACGAGTTGCAAGATTAAATGGTTTCCGTGAGCCTTGTCCTTATCAAAACGTTGGTGGCGCCTTCGTTTACTGAGTCTTCCGCTGCAATTATTAGTAATTATGTCATTAGTATTTTGGGGGTGTTATAGGAGCAATGCCAAGGAGAGTAGCCTAAGCTCTGATACCAAATGATCTACATGTCTGAACCTCAAACACATCCATATGAGGGCAAAAGAGCCTCAATTTGTTTTGCACTTGAAGGAAAGAACTTGGACAGAATTTTTGTATCTTTTTGAGCTTACAAAAGATCAAAAGAGAAGAGAATGAAGAGGTAGAAATCAAGATGTAAAGGATATGAACTTAACTCACCCAAATGAATCCACATATGAAAAGATGAGAACTAGACAAGTGGACTAGCAAGGGTGATTTGAATACGCACCTTAGTTTGCACACACTTGGGCAATCTTCTTAGTCCAATTAAGTTACAGAACTTAATCACCTTCTTAGTTGAATAAAGAAGACCTAGAGACCCACTTGAGGATGCCACACTCAAGATATAACACTAGGATTTCAAATGCAAGTGAATTAGCAAGGGTGATTGAATACCCACTTTGGTTCACGCACTTCGACAATCTTCTTGCTTCAACTAAGAATTAATCACCTTCTTAGTCGAATGAAGAAGACCTAGAGACCCACTTGAGGTTGCCACACTCAAGATACTACACTAGGATTTTGAGAGAGAATAGAGAGAGTTTTCACAACTTAAGCTTTTGCATTCATTCAAGTGTTGTTTCTTTACAACCTAAGGGCTCCCTTATGTAATGAGAGCCTTTAACAAGGTGAAAGAAAGGGGGAACAAGGGGCCTTACACGTCCATAAAGCAAGAGGGAACCCAAAAGCAATGTAAAATGCTAAAAAGTGCTTTATGTTTTTGTCAGCAACTTTTCAGTTTACAATTGTCAACTTCAAATAGCTATATCTCTTAGGTTTGTCAGTCAACTTGGGTGAAACAACCCTTAATAAAGAGCTTAGGAAGCCAGATTTCACGTGGCTCAATTTGGAAGAATTTTGGAGCTATCGTTTCGGAAATATAGGCCAAAAGGTGCAGCATGTGCAGGTTGAGATAGTTTCTTTTGCATTTGGAAAATGCCACCAACTGACGTATTACCTAGTGAGCTAACTGATGGAAGTGTGCAAGGGAAAGCAAGGAAGGATGAAAAGCACAAGCTAGAACTTAAGGTAGCTTCACAATTCCAAGGGGGACCCGAAACTAGCTTAGGGAATTCAATTGTTTTCAAGTGTTTTTGGATAGTACTAAACTAGATGATTAGATAAGATACACCACTAACCACTAGCTTAGCGCCCTTAATCTTGGATTAGGATAAGATACACCACCTAACCAAGGATTAAGACTCTCTTTGATCACCACTTAGCTCGGCCAAGAACTAAGATAAGGAAGGAAAGTGTTTAAGGACTTAAGACACAAAGTCTTTTCTTTTCATTCAAAATCAAAGTATATGTTACAAAATGAACAACAAAGGCTTTTATATGGCCTTCTAAAACACACTAAAGGAGCTTTCCTTCTAAGCTAGGAAAGTCATTAAACTGCTAAAGCTAATTAGTACACGGCTAGAAAGCAATCTTGCCTAAGCCGAAAGTTTAAGGGATAAAATACAAGTTTATGCTAACATAAACCTTTCCTATGCATTAAGGAACCTAGGTGACTCAATTTCCTCCCTAGGGAGGTATTCTCCTCACAGCCACCACCTCAAAAGGCTGAAGAAAACACGGCTACCATGTGGTGCTAGGGTGGCCGGTTCAATGCTTGCAAAACAGAGGCTTTTCTTTGCTCCCACGTGTCTTGCCCTTGTGTGGCTGGGTGACAGCTTACCAAGCAGCTCAAAATAACCAGGTGGACAAGCACTCGCTTTTAGCAATCCCATTTAGGAAGGAAAACCTCTTAGCTAAGCAACCGGGTACCTCGGTGCCGGTTTCTGCCCACTTTTGCCCTTCTATTTCGACACCTCAAATGCTGAGTATTATGGGATTTCCTTACATGGGTGGAAACCTTAAGATGTCTATAATACCCTCCATTTCGAATCAAAGCATTTGGACATCATTTGCCCCTTGAAAAGAGCAGAATGCCCAAACCGTGCATAACTGGGTTCAAAAGAGCAAAAAACTGAAAATCAGCGTGGTTCCTAACCAAATGGACTCCAAACCTGATGATTCCACTTGGACTTGAAAGCTAAGACCATAAAATTTTATGAACACTAAAAAATGAAAGCTTAAACTTGGATTAAGCTTGAGAAATCAAGTAGCAAAACCCGGGTAATAATCCGGATAAATAACCGTGTGCATCATCTTGAATGTTCTTCATTAAACAATCCATGGCCGTGCACTTGGACTAGATTTCATGATTATTTTGGATCAATTGAACATTAGTGCACCTTGTGGATGGACCTCCATCACTAACCTGTAAATATTTATATGTCATTAAATCGGACATATTAAGGGTTCCAAAAAGTAGATTTACAGCCTCCTAAGTCCACATTAAGCTTGGGTAATCGAGCTGGCAAAACCGGGTATATGCAAGGATGTACCGACAATTTTGACCTTCAAAGATTTTTTAGGCCTTTGAGGGACCAAATGATGTGCAATTTTGTCCTCCAATTTGAATCACGTCAAAAACCATTGGTAGGGGAGAGAACGAGCCGCTTGAATTGAGGTGCTCTTTTCTGGTGCTGAAAGTGGCAGCATGGGAACAATGGTCTTTTCCTCCTACCAAATCTTGACTTGTGCTGAATTTAATTATATCACCACAAAATAGACTTCCTAAACATTCATATGACTACTCAAACACCAAAAATGAAGCGTCCAAGCTAGAAAATGTTTACCATAAAACTGAGCAAATAAACTGGACGTTCTGCCAGCACTGGCACTTTGGCTTCTATGCCTTATTTTGACAACTACCACTTGACATGAAATAAGTTACATGACCCCAAATGAGACTTTATTAGCTTTCTAAAAATCTAAATTGCAGCATCCTAAGTGCATAAAAATCTTAGAATACATGCTGCACAAAACCAGCAGAACATAGAACTAGCTTTAGTTGTGTTTAAGGTTGGCTATTTCCCTTTGGAATGCATGGTACTCTTGTTCCCCATTAGGTAAAACCCTTTGTAAAAGGCACTTTGAAATACAAGAAAAATTCCATAAAGTGTCTTTTGTCATGAAATTTGAAGAGTGGGACCAAAGAAAAGCCTTGCCATGCATAAATTTGTATGGAGCTTACCTCCTATGAAGTTGACTTCAAAGAATGAAAATGATACCCTTGAAAATATAAATCAAACCCTCTTTCTTCAAAAATAATTGTCCTTAATTCTTGTTGTAAATGAGGGCATTCTTCTTGACTCAAGAGTTCCTCGCTTTCTTCAATAACCCCACATTGCTCCAAATTGGACACTTGCAATTCTTCAATTTTAAGCTCATCAAATCTTGGAGGTAGGTCACAACTCACGTCATGGTTTTCATGACATCCTTATTCAAAGATCAAGGGTTCCCCTGGTTCACCTTCCTTATCAAGGATGAGAGATTGAAGTTTGAGACCCCATTGTTGGACGCCTAACTGAAGGTTATCAAGTTCATGTTTCAACTTGAGTAACATCCTAAGGGACATGGCGTTCTGGATCATTGTGGGATTGGTTTTGTATTTTGGGACAAGGTTTGTGTTTGAGAGGTTGGGAGCAGGGCCAAGGAGAGTAGCCTAAGCTCTTATACCAAATAATCTATGCATCAGAACCTCAAACACATCCAAATGAGGGCGAAAGAGCCTCAATTTGTTTTGCACTTGAAGGAGAGAACTTGGATAGAATTTTTGTATCTTTTTGAGCTTACAAAAGATCAAAAGAGAAGGGAATGAAGAGGTAGAAATCAAGATGTAAAGGATATGAACTTAACTCACCCAAATGAATGCACACATGGAAAGACAAGAACTAGACAAGTTAAGTAGCGAGGGTGATTTGAATACCCACACTGGTTTGCACACACTTGAGCAATCTTCGTAGTCCAACTAATTTACAAAAGTTAATCACCTTCTTAGTTTAATCAAGAAGACTTAGAGATCCACTTGAGGTTGCCGCACTCAAGATATAACACTAGGATTTCAAATGCAAGTGAATTAGCAAGGGTGATTGAATACCCACCTTGTTTCACGCACTTCGGCAATCTTCTTGCTTCAACTAAGAATTAATCACCTTCTTAGTTGAATGCAGATGACCTAGAGACCCACTTGAGGTTGCCGCACTCAAGATTCAAAACTAGGATTTTGAGAGAGAACAGAGAGAGTTTTCATAACTCAAGCTTTTGCATTCATTCAAGTGTTGTTTCTTTACAACCTAAGGCCTCCTTTATGTAATGAGAGCCTTTAACAAGCTAAAAGAAAGGGGGAACAAGGGGCTTTACACGTCCATAAAGCAAGAGGGAACCCAAAAGCAATGTAAAAAGTTGAAAAGTGCTTTAAGCTTTTGACAGTAACTTTTCAGTTTACAACTGTCAACTTCAAATAGCTATATCTCCTATGTTTCCCACTAAAATTGGGTGAAACAACCCTTAATAGAGATCTTAGTAAGTCAGATTTCACGTGGCTCAAGTTGGAAGCACTTTGGAGCTACTGTTTGGGAGATATAAGCCAAAAGGTGCAGCATGTGCAGGCTAGGACAGTTTCCGTAGCATCTGGAAAATGGCTCCAATTGACTTATTACCTAGTGGCCTAGCCTATAAATATTTACATGTCATTGAATTTGACATATTAAGGGTTCAAAAAAGTAGATTTGCAGCCTCTTAAGTCCACATTAAGCTTGGGTAATCAAGCTTCCAAAATCGGGTATATGCAATGATGTACCGACAGTTTTCACCTTTAGCGTTTTTTTGATCCTTTGAGGGACAAAATGATGTCCAATTTTGTCCTCCAATTTGAATGAAGTCAAAATCCATTGCGAGGACAAAGAACCAGCTGCTGGAGTTGAGGTACTCATTTCTGGTGCTGAAAGTGGCAGCCTAGGAACAATAGTCTTTTCCTGCTACCAAATCTTAAGTTGTGTTGAATGTAATTATATGACCGTAAAATAGACTTCCTATGCTTTCACATGAATACTCATACACCCAAAATGAAGCATCCAAGCTAAGGAAATGTTTACCATAAAACTGAGCAAATAAACTGGACGTTCTGCCAGCACTGGCACTTTGGCTCCTATGCCTTATTTTGACAACTACAACTTGACTTGGCATGAAATAAATTACATGACCCAAGAGTTGACTTTATTAGCTTTCTAAAACGCTAAATTGCAGCATCCTAAGTGCATGAAAATCTTAGGATACATGTTGCACAAAACCAGACAAAAAATAAAACTAGCTTTAGTTGTGTGTAAGCTTGGCAGTTTCCCTTTGAAATGCATGGTACGCTTGTTCCCTAGTTGGTAAAACCCTTTGGAAAAGGAACTTTGAAGTTCAAACAAAACTCCATAAAGTGTCTTTTGTCATGAAATTCAAAGAGTGGGACCAAAGAAAAGCCTTGCCATGCATGAATTTGTATGGAGCTTACCTCCCATGAAGTTGAGTTGAAAGAATGAAAATGATACCCTTGACAATATACATCATCTTATCTCTTTTTCTATTTGTAAGAGCTACTAAGATGAGCTTTCTTGTGATGTTATAGCCATGGATGCATGTCATGTTTTACTGGGCAGGCCATGGTTGTATCATAGAAAGGTAATGCATGATGGATTCTTGAACACATACTCCTTTTCTAAGGGAGGAAAGAAGATTACCTTAAAGCCATTAGCACCATTCGAACACCTCAAGAATAAACCTACAAAAGGCCATGAACATTCTGGTTGTTTACTTACCTTTAGTGAAACTCTCTTAAAGGCTTCAAATCATGAATTTACGGCTTTTAAAGAGTGGATCTTAACCATTCAAGATGAACCAGAATCACCCTTGCCTGCTCACCCTATTGCTAAATCACTCATCCAAACATTCTGTCACTTATTCCCAAAGGAGATACCCATGGGTTTACCTCCAAAAAGAGATATCCAACACCACATTGATCTCATTCCTAGTTCAATCCTCCCTAATAAGCCAGCTTATAGGATGAACCCAAAGGAAACCACAGAGATTCAAACGCAAGTGGAAGAATTGATGTCAAAGGGGCTAGTACGTGAGTCCTTAAGCCCTTGTGCCGTACCTACCTTGTTGGTTCTTAAGAAAGATGGTAGCCAACGAATGTGTGTGGATAGTCGAGCCATAAACAAACCACAATCAAGTATAGGTATCCCATACCTGGGGTTGAAGACATACTATATGAGTTACATGGCTCGAAGATGTTTTCAAAGATTGATCTTCGGAGTGGCTGCTACCAAATCAGAATAAGAGAAGGAGGTGAGTGGAAGACGACATTCAAGACTAAGGGAGGCTTATATGAGTGGCTTGTCATGCCCTTCGATCTTTCTAATGCTCATAGTACGTTCATGAGGTTAATGAATCAAGTATTCAAGCCTTACATTGGCAAGTTTGTGGTAGTCTACTTTAACGACATCCTAATCTTCTCCAAGGACGAGCAAGCACATGAAGTACATCTTGACCATATTATGCACGTCCTTGAACGTGAGAAGTTGTATGGTAATCTAAAAAAATGTACTTTCTTTACTCAAGAAGTCTCATTCTTAGGATACATTGTTTCTGAAGAAGGTATAAAGGCAGATGAGAGCAAGATAGAGGCTATTCGGTGTTAGCCTCGACCTCAAAGCATACGTGATGTCCGAAGCTTTCATGGATTAGCTTCGTTTTACAGGAGGTTTATTTGAAACTTCAGCACCATAATGGCTCCCATGACTGAGGTGCTTAAGGGTACATCCTTTAAATGGACCCCCAAAGCACAATCTACCTTTGAAGAGGTGAAGAAGAGACTTACTCAAGCACCGACTCTAGCTTTACCATGCTTTGAGAAGGTCTTTGAAGTTGAATGTGATGCATCTGGGGTGGGAATTGGTGGAGTTCTTACTTAAGAAGGTAAACCGTTAGCCTTCTTTAGTGAGAAATTATGTGACTCTAGAAGAAAATACTCCACTTATGACAAGGAATTCTATGCCATAATTCAGTGTTCAGAGCATTAGAGCCATTAATTAGTGGCTAGTGAGTTTCTACTACATTCTGATCATGAAGCTTTGTAGTACATTCAAGGCCAACACAAGCTGAACTCACGCCATGCTGAATGGGTTGAGTTCCTTCAGTCATTCCACTTTTCCATCAAGGACAAATCAGGAAAATTGAATCAAGGTGTGGATGCACTATCAAAGAGGCATCTCCTTTTGTTTCAATTGGATGCTCTTGTTCTCGGTTTTGATCATCTTAAAAGCTTATACGTTGAAGATAAAGACCTTGGGGAGTTGTATTCTGTGTGTTTAAAGCACCCCAAGGGGGATTTCGTAGTCCAAGAAGGTTATCTATTCAAGGGAGTACGGCTGTGTATTCCCAAGTGTAGCACCCGTGAGCTCTTGATAAGAGAAGTTCATGGATGTTCCTTGGCAGGGCATTTTGGAGAGTCCAAGACCTTAACCATGTTAAGGGAGCATTATTACTGGCCAGGGATGGACAAGGATGTTCAAGACATTCTAAGAAGGTGTGGAACGTGCCAAGTAGCTAAAGGTCACACCCTACCTCACGGCTTATACACCCCACTGCCCGTACCTAGTCTACCTTGGGTGGATGTGAGTATGGACTTCATTTTGGGTTTACCTAAAACCCAAAGGAGCAAGGATTCAATATTTGTGGTGGTAGATAGGTTTTCAAAGATGGCACACTTCATTCCCTACAACAACACCAATGATGCTACACGCATTACCGAGTTATACTTCAAGGAGGTAACTAGATTGCATGGTATCCTTAACTCCATTGTTTTTGATAGGGATACAATGTTTTTAAGTCATTTTTGGATCACTCTATGGAATAAGCTTGGTACTAAGTTGCTGTATAGTACCACTTGTCACCCCAAAACTGATGGCCAAACTAAGGTGACTAATCGCAACTTAGGAACACTCCTAAGAGCTTTGATTAATCCTCATGCTAAAGCTTGGGATTTACTCTTGGCTCATGTTGAGTTTGCATACAACAAAGCTCCTAGCAAGGCCACTGGTCTTTCACCATTCTAGGTGGTGTATGGGATTGATCTTACTCCATGACCTCAGGACCAGAAACTAAATGCTAATGCAGCAGCAAGAGTGAAAGAAATTCAGAAGCTCCATGAGTTGGTAAAGGATAGAATTGAGAAGACTAATGCATCCTATGAAGCCCAAGCCAACAAGCATAGGAGAAAGATTGTATTTCAACTTGGAGACCTGGTATGGATTCACTTAAGGAAGGAAAGATTTCCTTCAAAAATGAAGAACAGACTCATACCAATAGTTGAAGGTCCATTTGAGGTATTGGAGAGGATAAATGACAATGCTTATAAGGTTGATCTACCTGGGGATTATGGAGTTTCAGTCACGTTCAATGTGGCAGATTTGAGCCCCTTCCATCCTGATAATTCTCCATCAGATTTGAGGATCAAATCTTTTCAACAAGGGGAGGATGATGGAGTCCTACCAAGCCAAGGCCTTGTCCATGATGACTCAAGTCCAGAACGTCCGAGAACAAGGTCCCAAGTCCAGAAGATGGCTCACATTTTGCAAGAGACTTAAGCAGTCACAATCGGGTTGAATGGCCAGAAAATGCCCGGTTTTGTTCATCTTATTACTTCTGCTACATTGTGGCTTAAGCATAATATTTTTGCAATTTTGGAATCCTTATGATGTCTACTTTCTGGTCCAATTATTCATTCCTAATCATGCACACAAGGAGATGGGAGATCAAGGTGTTTTGTCTAACTGGCCAGTTTTGGTTCAAAACTCCACGGTTGAATGTTTATGTTGAATTACCCTGCTTAAACTCATTTTAACCTTGATTTCTTACAGGGGGGTTTGTGCACACCCTAAGGTTTCCCCCCATGTCCTGAAAACAAAATCATGCTCACTTTTGACAAGCTTAAAACTGCTATGAAAACCGATTTAATTCTACCCGTGCACCTGGTTTAGTGCAACCCGGTTTATTTGCCTTAATTCGTGGGTTTGCTGCAATCTAGATTGAGTGGCACACGGCCCAGGGCTTCCAGAAGGCAATCATCAGCTGCAACCTAAAGAAGAACAACTAATGGCAAGCAAGCTGCAAAACGAATGTCTGTCGGCTCTCATTGGCCAGCCGAAAAGGAACTCAACTTTATCGCAGCTCCATTTGCATTTGCTATACAAGCTGGTTATATTAAGCTTAAATAAGCATGGTTAATATCTAAACAACATTTGTTTTGCTTTCTTTGATCATTTGGATGTAATTAGATTAGCCTTAACTAACACCTTTCCTCCGTAGGAAGGAAAGCTTAGTTGTGTGATAGCTTGGTTGTATGCTTGTTAGGTTTGTAAACTTAAGGAAAACACGACCCTCGTTGACTCATTACTTACTTTGAATGAGAGTTTCAGTTTGAGAGCATTTCTTGCTTTCGTGCTTCAAAAAACTCAGCTTGCTTATCCTTAGCTATGCCGATTAAGGTGGTGTTCATGCTTAGTCCTAACCTTGATGAAGTGGTTATTTCTGTATCTTGATCAAGTTTAGGGGCCCTAACCTTTGTTTTTGTGGTGTTTCTGTATCCAAAATCGAAGATTAGCTCTATCTAAACCATCCATTTTAGTCACGGGTTCTAGGTGAAACCGTGAGTGTTCTTGTTCTCCACTTCAATCCATGGCTACTCCTTTGTTTATCCTTAATTGTAAGCTTGATTCTATTGAGCTTTACATCAGATGTCGTTGTACTAAAAAACTCTTCAAGATCAAGCTTGCCTTCATATTATGGAATTTCCACTTTAAAATCATTTGAACTAGCTTGAATCCATGAGTCTAGTCTTGCCATCCTTAAGGGTTCATCTTCACTAGATGAATCCAAAGTATGACTAGACACTTGCTCTTGCCTTTGGGAGTCAGATTGGAGTGGTTCTTCATTGGTTTGTTACTTTTGCTTCAAAAATGCACCAGGTTGTTTTCGAAGATACTCTTTTTGACCCTTAGTTTCTTGCTCAAGTTAAGCCTTTTCAGAAAGTGATGTATCCTGGAAGGATTAAAGGAAGCTAAACAAGAATTCAAGAAGCTCACGGGTTAAGCTAGCTAAATTCAGTTTAAGGCCTTGAATCCGAGAGGAATAACAATGAAATTGATAGAACTAAACTCGAAATTTGGATACAAAATCACCACCAAACTCAAGCTTCGGGTCCCTAACCTTTGATTAAGATACAGAAGCACCACTTAAATGAAGGTTAAGACTTACTTAAACACCACCTTAATCGACCAAATTAAGGACAAGCAAGTGAAGTTTTCGAAATTCGAAAGTAAGAAGCTCTCAAAATGTATTCTGAATTTCAAAGCTTATGAACCAGCAAAAGGTAGTGAATGCCTTAAGATTACAAGCCTAGAAAGCACACAACTAAGGAAGCACACACCTAAGCTTTCCTTCCTAGGGAGGAAAGGTATTAACTAAGGCTAATCCTCACGGTTTGGGCTAACCATGTACAAATCTTGATTAAAACTAATCTAGTTACATCCAAATCATTGAAGAAACCAAATCAAATGATGTTTACATATTAACCATGCTTATTTAAGCTTAATACAACCACATTGCGTAGCAAACGGAAAGGGGGCAGTCGTAAAGTAGAACCCCTTTTCGGCTGACCAATGAGAGCTATGAGACATTCCCTTTTGCAACTTGCTTGCTATTGGTCATTCTTTTTAAGATTGCAGTTGATCATTGCTGTTCTAGAAGCCTTGGGATGTGTGCCAAGCCTTGGTGTGTGTGCCTCTCTATCTAGAATGCAGCAAACCCACGAATTAAGAATAAATATCCGATTTGTACTAAACCGGGTTCACGGGCAGAATGGACCCGGTTTTCAGACCTGTTTTATGCTTACCAAAAGTGAGCATGATTTTATTTTCAGCCCATGGGGGGAAACCTTACGGTGTGTACAAACCCCCCAAAGAACTCAAGGTTAAACCATGCTTAAGTAGGGTAATTCTACCGAAACATTTAACCGTGCAGTTTTGAACCAAAACTGGTCGGTTTGACAAAAGGCCTTGATCTCCCATCTTCTTGTAAGCATGATTGGAAATAAATGCTTGGACCTTAAAGTAGACATCATAAGGAGTCCAAAAAGGTAAAAATTCAAGACTTAAGCAACAATGTAGCTTAAGTAATGAGATGAACAAAACCGCGCAATTTCTGGTCTTTGAACCCGGTTACTTCAGTATGGCTTTCTTCAACAATCTTAGCCAATGCTTGGACTTTGGAGCTTCAAATGGACCTTTTTAGACTTGTTGGACCTTCTTCCTTGTCAATGATGGTGTGGACTCCATCATCCTGCCCTTGATAAGAAGATTTGATCCTCAAATCAGCAAGGTAATCATTGTCTTGGTAAGCTTTGAAATCAGCTACATTGAATGTGGCTGAAACTTCACAGTCACCTGGAAAATCAACCTTATAAGCATTGTCATTAATACGTTTAAGTACCTCAAATAGGCCATCAGCCCTTAGCATGAGCTTACTCTTCCTTTTGGATGGAAATCTTTCCTTCCTAACGTGAATCCATACGAGGTCTCCACATTGAAAAACGACTTTCTTCATATGTTTCTTGGCTTGAGCTTGGTATGCTGCATTATTTTTCTTAATCTTGCTCTTTACCAATTGATGAATCTTCTTGATTTCTTCTACCCTTGATGCTGCATCAGCACTTGGCTTTTGGTCCATAGGTCGTGGTGTAAGATCAAGTGGACTAAGGGGATCAATTCTATAGACCACTTTGTAACGAGAAAGACCAGTAGCCTTGCTTGGTGTCTGGTTATAAGCATACTCTACATGGGGTAAAAGCAAATCCCAAGCTTTGGCATGAGGTTTAATCAAAACTCTTAGGAGTGTTCCTCACATTCGATTAGTAACGTCAGTTTGCCCATCAGTTTGTGGATGACAAGTAGTACTATATTTCAGTATAGTACCTAACTTCATCCACAAAGTAAACCAAAAGTGACTTAAAAACTTGGTATCCCGATCAGAAATAATGGACCTAGGAATACCATGTAATCTTATCACCTCCTTGAAATACAACTCAACAATATGTGTAGCATAATTAGTCTTGTTGCATAGAATGAAATGAGACATCTTAAAAAACCCATCAACCATAACAAAGATAGAATCCTTGTTCCTTTGGGTTTTAGGCTGTCCAAGAATGAAGTCCATACTTACATCAACCCATGGTGAAGTGGGAATAGGTAGAGGAGTGTATAGGCCGTGGGGTAAGGAATGGCTTTTAGCCACTTGACATGTCCCACACCTCTTAAGTATGTCCTGTACATCTCTCTCCGTGGCTGGCCAATAATAGTCCTCCCTTAGCATGGTGATTGTCTTGTTTTCTCCATAATGTCCAACCAAAGATCCTCCATGAACTTCCCTGATTAGAAGCTCCCTTGTGCTACACCTTGGTACACGCAGCCGTGTACCCTTGAATAGAAATCCCTCCTGGATTAGAAAGTCTCCTTTGGGGTGTTTAGAACAATGAGCATACAACTCCCCAAAGTCTTCATCCTTGTCATATAAAGCCTTGAGATGCTCAAAACCAAGTACACAACCATCTAACTGAAACAACAAAAGATGCCCATGAGATAGAGCATCTGCACCTTAATTGAGTTTACCTTATTTATGCTTGACGGTGAAGTGATATAATTGCATAAACTCAACCCATTTGGCATGCTGTGAGTTCAAATTGTGCTGGCCTTGTATATACTTTAAAGATTCATGGTCAGAATGTAAGATAAACTCATTGTAGTAAGAAAATGGCTCTAATGCTGTAAACATCTCACAATGGCATAGAACACTTTATCATAAGTGGAGTATTTTCTTCTTGAATCACATAATTTCTCACTAAAGAAGGCTAGAGGTTTACCTTGCTGAGTATGAGCTACACCAATGCCAACACCAGAGGCATCACACTCAACTTGAAGGACCTTACTAAAGCACCACAAGGCTAGAACAAGTGCTTGAGTAAGTCTTCCTTTGATCTCCTCAAAGGTAGATTGTGCTTTTGGATTCCATACAAATGATGTACCCTTGATAACTTCAGTCATGGGAGCCATAATGGTGCTGAAACCAAGAATAAACCTCCTGTAGAAAAAAGCTAGTCCATGGAAAGCTCGAACATCATGTATGATCTTTGGTACTAGCCAAGACCAAATGGCTTCTACCTTGCTTTTATCTGCCTTAATACCATCTCCAGCAACAATATAACCAAGAAATGTAACTTCAGGAGGAAAGAAAGCACATTTCTTAAGGTTACCAAATAGGTTTTCACGTTCTAAGACAAGCATAACTGGAGTAAAGTGATCTTGATGTTCATGCTCATTCTTAGAATACACCATAATATCATCAAAGTATACTACCACAAACTTTCCAATGTAAGGTCTAAACACTTGGTTCATTAACCTCATGAAAGTAATAGGTGCATTTGAAAGACCAAAAGGCATTACCAACCATTCATAAAGCCCTCCTTTAGTCTTGAAAGTTGTCTTCCATTCGTCACCTTCTCTAATTCTGATTTGGTGGTAACCACTTTGAAGATCAATCTTCGAGAACACCTTGGAGCCATATAACTCATCTAGCATGTCCTCAAGTCTAGGTGTTGGGTACCTATACTTGATGATGATCTTGTTAATGGCCCTGCTATCAACACACATTCTCATTCCTCCATCCTTCTCATGCACCAAAATAGCTGGGACAGTAGACGGGCTTAAGGACTCGCGGATCAAGCCCTTGGCTTTCAATTCTTTAACCTATCTTTAAATCTCCATGGTGTCTTTAGGATTCATCATGTATGCTGGTTTATTTGGTAGGATGGAATGTGGAATAAGATCAATGTGATGCTGGATGTCCCTCTTATGAGGCAAACCTGTAGGTATCTCCTCAGGAAACAAGTGACAGAAGTTTTCAATGAATGTTCTTGTGATAGGATGAGTGGGCATCAAACTTTCTGGTTCATCTTGTATGCTTAATATCTACTCTCTAAAGTCTCTAAACTCATGTTGGGAAGCCTTTGGAATTGGTTCGCTCACGGACAGTAGGCAATCATTGAGTTTGGGCTTATTTTGTGGCTGAATTTCGTGGAGTTTGGATAGGGTTAAAGGGGCTAGGGTGATCTTCTTGCCATCCTTGGTAAATGAGTAAGTATTTAGGTAGCCATTGTGTATAACCTTTCAGTCATACAACCATGGTCTCCCTAAAATCATATGACATGCATCCATAGGAATAACATCACACCATAACTCGTCTTGATAGTTCTTTCTAATGGAGAAAGAGATCAAACACTGAGAGTTCACCTGGATTCCTTTGCTTTGATTCAGCCATTGGATGTTGTAAGGATGTGGATGAGTCGTTGTTTGCAAGCCTAGCTTCTCAATCATGCTTAGAGAAACCACGTTTGCACAGCTCCCTCCATCAATGATCAAAGAGCACACTTTCCCTTGGGCAGTACACCGGGTATGGAATATGTTTTCTCTTTGCTCATCTCTAACTTCTCTTTGGTTGCTTAGAACTCTCCTTAAAAACAAGAGTTCTCCTTCATCAGCCTCTTCAACAACTTCTTCTTGAGTTTCCTCAGGTTCTGGTTCGCTTTCAACTTCATTTTCCTCCTCTTCAAAATCCTCCTTCACGGCTGTCCATTCGGCTAGGGTAATCACCTTTCAATTTGGACACTTCGAAGCTATATGCCCAAGCCCTTGATATTTAAAACACATTCTATTACTTATGGGATTAGGATGGGGTCTATTTTGACGTGTTTGGTTCTTTTGTGGTGTTAGGGTTCTTTATGAGAAAGAAGGGAACGGGTTTTGTAGCTTAGGAATAAGATTGGAAACCCCCTTGTTGAAAGGTTGGTTCCGGGTGAAAGGCCGTGTATTTTGAGGTTTTTGGGGCTGTTTGGCCTTCTTTTGCTGCTCCACCTTGTGAGCCAGCACACAAACATCATCAAAGGACGTATATGCTTACAATTCAACCACATTAGAATACCTACAATCAAGTCCTCCCAAGTACCTAACTATGGTTTGCTTTTCGGCTCCTTAATGTCACACTTGATTAGCAACTTTTCAAACTCACGTGTAAGGTTATGGAGTTGAGAATAACAATGTTGGACATAAGTTGGTGGTAGAAAACGGGCCTTGAGTTTGGATTTCATCTTATCCTAAGTTCGAATTTTTAATTTCCTTTCTCTCAGTCGTTTAGCATTTAGGTTTGTCCACCATAAAGATGCATACTTTCTAAGTCTCAAGGCGACTAACTTGACCTTCTTATAATCAGAAACATCTTTATACTCAAAAACTCTTTCAACAGTATGCAACCAATCAAGAAATTCCTCAGGATCAAGCTTACCTTCAATTCTAGGAACTTTTACTTTGAAGTCATTGGTATTAGCTTAAAACCGTGCCTCCCCCCTAATCATTTTGGTTTGTTCTTCTTCACTTGATGAATCAACTTCATGACTAAAGATTTGTTCACGCCTCCTAGGTTTAGATTGAAAAGTGTCTTCATTCAGTTTTTGCTTTTGCTTCAAAACCAAACCCAATTGCTTTCTCAAGTACTCATTTTGTGCTTGAGTCTCTTAACTCTTTTAAGAATCCCCTTGAATCTTTCTGGACAGAAACTCATTTCTCTTCATCAAGTTATGGATTCCTACCTAGCCATGACCTTGTCCATGATGTGCCAAGTGCAGAACGTCTAAGAATAAGGTCCCAAGTTCAAAGGAAGGCTCACATTTTGCAAGAATCCCAAACAGCTACAGCCGGGTTGCTTGGCCAAAAAATGGCTCGTTTTGGTCATCCCAGAACTTAAGCTTTATTGTGGCTTAACTTTAATATTTTTGCATTTTTGGAATCCTTACCAAGTCTACTTTTACGTCCTAGCATTCATTTCCAATCATGCACACAAGAAGGTGGAAGATTAAGGAGTTTTGTCCAACCGACCACTTTTGCACCTAAACTGCACGGTTTAATGTTTTAGTGGGATTAGATTATTTAAACATTGTTTAACCTTGATTTCTTTGTTGGGGGGGGGGGGGTTTATACACATCTTAAAGTTCCCCCCCATGGCCTGAAAATAGGATCATGCACACTTTTGCTGAGGTGAAAATTGGTTACAAAATCGGATCAATTCTACCCATGAACCCAGTTTAGGAGTCTGATTTTATTTTTCCTCTTCCTGTGGCTTTGCTTCATCCAATCTAGCTTGGAACACATCCCAAGGAGTCTAGAAGGCCAGTGATCAGCTGAATACCTTGAGAAAAGCAACCAATAGCAAGCTTGCTGCAAAAGAACCTTGTCTCTTGAACGTGATTCGCCGGCCGTAAAGGGAGAGTTGCTTTTCGGCTGCACAATGTGCTCCCAGCATTGTTAGCAGCATAATTAAACTTAAGCATGATCTAATTAAGTTGTAATGTCATTTCTTTTGCTTTCCTTAACTTTTAGATTGTAATTAGATTAAGCTTAAGGCATGGTTTGTACACAGTTAATCTTAACCGTAGGGATTAAGCTAAGCTAACACCTTTCCTCCCTAGGAGGGTAAGGTGCGGTGTGTGCTTGCTTGCTAGAGTGCTAGTTAGGCTTGTATCAAAAGGAAAACACACGACTTTGGCTATTAGATTACACTTGAATTTCATAACACTCTTTTGAGAGCTTTTGCTTTCGTATTCAACACACTTCACTTGCTTATCCTTAATTTGGTCGATTAAGGTGGTGATCAAGTAAGTCATAACCTTTGCTTAAGTGGTGTTTCTGTATCTGAATCAAAGATTGGGGGCCCTAAGCTTGACTTTGGTGGTGTTTCTGTATCCAAACTTCGGTATTAGCTCTATTATTTTCATTGTTCTTCAACACGGGTTCAAGGCATTGAACTTAAATGCAGTTTGCTTAACCATGAGCTATTGCAATCTTGCTTTAGTTTTCCTTCTTTCCCCTCGAAGGTACATCATCTTTGGTATCAAATCTTGGCTTCTCCTAGGCCTGGTACATCCCTCACCCTTCTAGAAATCCATCCCACTCAAAAATCCAAACACAAAGTCAGTTTCATAACCGGGTTGAGTGAAAACACAAAACCGTGAAGCTTGTTCTTTTCAATTGTCCCTGGCAGAAAATTAGCACAGTCACCCCGCGCCATTAAGCACATCCGTGCTACACCTATTCTGTGTTGTTTCACTTGCTTAAGCGGCCTTGTTCAAGCATGACTTCAACAAGCATGACCTTGGAGGAGAGGTTTGAAGCTTTGATGAAGCAGAATGAGTTCTTGGCTAGCAAAATTCGAGAGGACTGACTAAAGAATCAAGAAACGCAAGCACAAAATGAGTATTTGAGAATGCAATTGGGTTCAGTTTTGAAGCAAAAGCAAAAATTGAACAAAGAAACTCTTCAATCTAAACCTAGAGGGCGTGAACAAGTCTTTAGCCATGAAGTTGATTCTTCAAGTGAAGAAGAACCAACCAAAATGATGAGAGGGGAGCCAAAGTTTCAAGCAAATTCGAATGACTTCAGGGTAGATGTTCCTGAATTTGAAGTTAAGCTTGATCCTGAAGAGTTCCTTGGTTGGTTACATACTATTGAGAGAGTCTTTGAATATAAAGATGTTGCTGATGATAACAAGGTCAAATTCGTAGCTTTAAGACTTGGAAAGTCTACATATTTGTGGTGAACAAACCTAAGTGCTAAACGGCTAAGAGAAAGGAAATCAAAAATTTATACTTGGGATAAAATGAAATGCAAACTCAAGGCATGTTTTCTACCACCAACCTATGTTCAGGATTGTTATTTTGAACTTCATAACCTTACTCAAGGTAATATGAGTGTTGAACAATATACACGTGAGCTTGAAAAGTGGCTTATTAAGTGTCACATTCAAGTGCCAGAAGAACAAACCATAGTTAGGTACTTAGGAGGACTTGACCGTAGGTACTCTAATGTGGTTGAATTGTAAGCATATACTTCATTTGATGATGTTTCTGTCTTGGTACATAAAGTGGAGCAGCAAAAGAAGGCAAGACCACCCTTTAAACCTCAAAACACATGACCTTTGAATCGGAGCCAACCTTTTAACAAGGGGAGTTCCAATCCTATTCCTAAGCTACAAAATCCATCCCCTTCCTTCCCACAAAGAACCCCAGCACCATAAAGAACCCAAGCACCTCAAAATAGACCTAACCCCAATCCCATGAGCAACAGAAGGTGTTTTAAATGTCCAGGACTTGGACACATGGCTTCGGAGTGTCCAAACAGAAAGGTAATCACCTTGGCTGAATGGACAACCGTGAAGGAGAGCTTTGAGGAGGAAGAAAATGAAGTTGAAAGTGAACCAGAACCTGAGGAGACTCAAGATGAAGTTGTTGAAAGGTTGATGAAGGTGAACTCTTGGTTTTGAGAAGAGTTTTAAGAAACCAAAAGGGAGTTAAGGATGAATAAAGGGAGACCATTTTCCATACTCATTGTACTGTGCAAGGGAAAGTGTGCTCTTTGATCATTGATGGAGGGAGTTGTGTAAATGTAGTTTCTCTAAGCATGATCGAGAAACTAGGGATGTAAACAATGACTCATCCACATCCATACAACATCCAATGCCTAAATCAAAGCGAGGGAATTCAAGTTAACACTCGGTGCTTGATTTCTTTTTCCATTGGAAAGAACTATCAACATGAGTTATGGTGTGATGTGATTCCAATGGATGCAGGTCATATGCTATTAGGAAGGCCATGGTTGTATGAGTGAAAGGTTACGCACAATGGTTACCCAAATAACTACTCCTTTACTAAGGATGGCAATGAGATCACCTAGCCCCTTAATCCCCATCCAAAGTCGACGAAATTCAGCCACAAGAAAAGCCCAACACAAGTTGATTGTTTATTGTCCATGAGTGACCCCATCCTAACGACTTCTCAACATAAGTTTAAGACCTTTAAAGAATGGATACTAAGCATGCAAGACGAACCAAAAATGTTCATGCCCACTCACCCGATTGTGAGAACACTCATTGAACACTTATGTCATTTGTTTCCTGAGGAGATACCTACGGGTTTACCTCGCGAAAAAGATATCCAACACCACATTGATCTCATTCCTGGTTCAATCTTTCCAAACAAGCCAGCTTATAGGTTGAACCCAAAGGAGACCGTGGAAATTCGAAGGCAAGTTGAGGAGTTGATGTCAAAAGGGCTTGTACGTGAGTCCCTAAGCCCTTGTGTTGTACCTGCCTTGTTGGTTCCAAAGAAAGATGGTAGACAACGAATATGTGTGGATAGTAGAGCCATAAACAAAATCACTATGAAGTATAGGTATCCCATGTCGAGGCTTGAAGATATGTTGGATGAACTACATGGCTCTAAGGCATTCTCCAAGATTGATCTCTGAAGTGGATACTACCATATTAGAATCTTTGAGGGAGATGAATGGAAGACTGCATTCAAGACTAAAGGTGGTTTGTATGAATGGATTGTTGTGCCATTTGGTCTTTCTAATGCCCCCAGTACATTCATGAGGCTAATGAATCAAGTATTCAAGCCTTACATTGGCAAGTTTGTGCTAGTTTACTTCAATGACATCCTGATTTATTCCAAGGATGAGCAAGCACATCAAGAGCATCTCAATCAGATTGTGCATGTCCTGGAACGTGAGGGATTATATGGTAACCTTAAGAAATGTGCTTTCTTCACTCAGGAAGTTACATTCATAGGTTACATCGTTTCTAAAGAACGTATCAAGGCAGATGAAGGGAAGATAGAGGCTATTCGGTCTTGGCCTCAACCACAAAGCATACACGATGTTCGAAGTTTCCATGGCTTAGCTTCCTTTTACGGGAGGTTTATTCGAAATTTGAGCGTCGTAATGGCCCCCATGACTGAAGTGCTTAAGGGTGCATCATTCAAATGCAACCCCAAAGCATAATCTACCTTTGAAGAAGTAAAGAAGAAACTAACTCAAGCACCGGTCCTAGCATTATCGTGCTTTGAGAAAATTTTTGAAGTTGAATGTGATGCATCTAGAGTGGAAATTGGTGGAGTTCTTACTGAAGAACATAAACCATTAGCCTTCTTTAGTGAGAAATTATGTGACTCAAGAAGAAAATATTCCACTTATGACAAGGAATTCTATCTATGCAATAGTTCGGTGTTTAGAGCACCGGAGTCATTACTTGGTGGCTAGTGAGTTTATATTGCATTATTATAATGACGCATTGAAGTACATTCAAGGCCAACACATGCTTAACTCACGGCATGCTAAATGGGTTGAGTTCCTTACGTCATTCCACTTCTCCATCAAGCTCAAATTAGGAAGATTAAATCAAGGTGCGGATTATCAAGAAGACATCTGCTTTTGTTTCAAGTAGATGCTCTTGTTCTTGGTTTTGAGCATCTTAAGATTTTGTATGCAGAAGATGAAGACCTTGGGGGCCTATATTCTGTATGTTTGAAGCACCCCAAGGGAGATTTCTTAGTCCAAGAGGGCTATTTGTTCAAAGAACTGTGGCGTATTCCTAAGTACAGCACCCGTGAGCTCTTGATTAGAGAAAGTTCATGGTTGTTCCTTGGCTGGTCATTTTGGTGAGTCAAAGACCTTAACCATGTTAAGGGAACATTTTTATTAGCCAAGAATAGAAAAGGTTGTTCAAGACATCCTAAGAAGGTGTGGTACGTACCAAGTAGCTAAAAGTCATACCTTACCCCATAGTTTGCACACTCCATTGCCTGTGCCTGCTTTACCTTAGGTGGATGTGAGTATGGAATTTGTTTTGGGTTTGCCTAAGACCGAAACAGGCAATGATTCAATATTTGTGGCGGTGCATAGGTTTTCCAAGATGGCACACTTCATACCTTGCAATAAAACCAATGATGCTACACAAATTTCTGAGTTATACTTCAAAGAGGTAACAAGGTTGTAGGGTATCCCTAAATCCATTGTTTCAGATAGGGATACCAAATTTCTAATTCATTTTTGGATCACTCTTTGGAAGAAGCTTGGTACTAAGTTGCTGTTTAGCACCACTTGTCACCCCCATACTGATGGCCAAACTAAGGTAACTAATCGTACCTTAGGTACTCTGGTAAGATCTTTGATTCAACCTCATTCTAAAGCTTGGGATTTACTCTTGTCACATGCTGAGTTTGCATACGAGAAAGCTCCCACCCAAGCTACTGGTCTTTCACCATTTAAGGTGGTGTATCGGATTGATCCTATGAGTCGCATCGATCTTAGTCCACGGCCTCAAGAGCAAAAACCAAAAGTTTATGTAGCTGTAAGAGTAAAGGAAATTCAGAAGCTCCATGAGTTGGTAAAGGCTAGAATTGAGAAGACTAATGCATCCTATGAAGGCCAAGCCAACAAGCATAGGAGAAAGATTGTATTTCAACCTAGAGACCTAGTATGGATTCACTTCAGGAAGAAAAGATTTCCTTCTAAAAGGAAGAACAAACTCATGCCAAGACCTAAAGGTCCATTTGAGGTCTTGGAAAGGATAAATGACAATGCATACAAGGTTGATCTACCAGAAGATCATTGAGTTTCAGCGAGGTTCAATGTGGCAGATTTGAGCCCCTTCCATCCAAATGACTCCCCCATAGATTTGAGGATCAAATCTTTTCAACAAGGGGAGGATGATGGAGTCCTGCCTAGCCATGACCTTGTCCATGATGTGCCATGTCTAGAACGTCCAAGAACAAGGTCCCAAGTGCAAAGGATGGCTCACATTTTACAAGACTCCCAAATAGCTACAACCGAGTCGATTGGCCAAAAAATGCCCGGTTTTGTTCATCTCATAACGTAAGCTACATTGTGGCTTAAGTTTAATATTTTTAAATTTTTGAAATCCTTACCATGTCTAATTTTAGGTCAAAGCATTCATTTCCAATCATGCACACAAGAAAGTGGAACATCATGGAGTTTTGTCCAACTGGCCAGTTTTGCACCTAAACTGCACGGTTGAATGTTTCTGTGGGATTACACTACTTAAATATTGTTTAACCTTGATTTATTTGTTAGGGGGGTTTATATAGATCTTAAAGTTTACCCCCATGGCCTGAAAACAAGATCATGCACAGTTTTGCTGAGGTGAAAATTGGTTCCAAAATCGGCTCAATTCTGCCCGTGAACCCATTTCAGTCGTCCAATTTTATTTTTCCTCTTCCCGTGGGCTTGCTTCATCCAACTAGCTTGGCACACATCCCAAGGAGTCTAGAAGGCCAATGATCAGCTGAGTATCTTGAGAAGAGCAACCAATTGCAAGCTTGTTACAAAAAAACCTTGTCTCTTAAACGTGATTGGCTTACCGTAAAGGGAGAGTTCTTTTTCGGCTGCACCATGTGCTCTCAGCATTGTTAGCGGCATAATTAAACTTAAGCATGATCTAATAAATTTTTTATGTCATTTGTTTTGCTTTCCTTAAAGTTTAGAATGTAATTAGATTAAGCTTAAGGCATGGTTTGTACACGGTTAATCTTAACTGCAGGGATTAAGCTAAGCTAACACCTTTCCTCCCTAGGAGGGTAAGATGAGGTGTGTGCTTGCTTGCTAGAGTGCCAGTTAGGCTTGTACCAAAGGGAAAGCACATGGCTTTAGCTATTAGATTACACTTGAATTTCAGAATACTCTTTTGAGAGCTTTTGCTTTCGGATTCCAAACACATGGCTTCAAGTAAGTCCTAACCTTTGTTTAAGTGAAGTTTTTGTATCTTAATCAAATATTGGAGACCCTAAGCTTGCGTTTGGTGGTGTTTCTATATCCAAACTTCGAGTTTAGCTCTATCATTTTTATTGTTCATCTACACGGGTTCAAGGCATTGAATTGAAATGCAGTTTGCTTAACGGTGAGCTATTATATTCTTGCTTTAGTTTTCCTTATTTCCCTTCAAAGGTACGTCATCAAGGCTTCAAATCTCTCTCCCAAGGTCATGCTTGTAGCACTCATACTCATGGATTGTGTTTACATTCAAACCAAAAGTGAAACTGAAGTGTGTTAAGAATGGGATGAATGAATGGATTTTGGAAGTGGGATGGCGAACCAGGCCATGGTGAAACCATTGCTCTGATACCAAATATGATGTATCATTAAATGATTTAAGGAAACTAAACAAGAATTCAAGAAAGTAATGGGTTAAGCTAGCTGAATTCAGTTTAAGGCCTTGAATCCGAGAGGAAGAACAATGAAATTGCTAGAACTAAACTCGAAATTTCGATACAAAATCACCACCAAACTCAAGCTTAGGGTCCCTGATCTTTAATTAAGATACAGAAACACCACTTAAACAAAAGTTAGGACTTACTTGAACACCACCTTAATCGACCAAATTAAGGATAAGCAAGTGAAGTTTTTGAAATTCGAAAGTAAGAAGCTCTCAAAATGTATTCTGAATATCAAAGCTTATGAACCAGCAAAAGCTCGTGAATGCCTTAAGATTACAAGCCTAGCAAGCACACAACTAAGTAAGCACACACCTAAGCTTTCCTTCCTAGGGAGGAAAGGTATTAACCAAGGATAATCCTTACGGTTTAGGCTAACCGTGTACCAAGCTTGATTACAACTAATCTAGTTACATTCAAATCATCGAAGAAAGCAAAACAAATGATGGTTACATATTAACCATGCTTATTTAAGCATAATACAACCAAATTGTCCAGCAAACGGAAAAGGGGCAGTTGTAAAGTAGAACCCCTTTTCGGCTGACCAATGAGAGCCGTAAGACATTCCCTTTTGCAGCTTGCTTGCTATTGGTCATTCTTTTCAAGATTGTAGCTGATGATTATTGTTCTAGAAGCCTTGGGATGTGTGCTAAGCCTTGGAGTGTGTGTCTCTCTAGCTAGAATGTAGCAAACCCACAAATTAAGGGAAATAACCGTTTTGCACTAAACCAGGTTCACGACCAGAATCGAGCTGATTTTCATACCTATTTTAAGCTTAACAAAAGTGAGCATGATTTTGTTTTCAGGACATGGGTGGAAACCTTAGGATGTGTACAAATCCCTCCAACAAAAGAAATCAAGGTTAAACCATCTTTAAGTAGGGTAATTATACTAAAATATTTAACCGTGCAGTTTTGAACCAAAATTGGCCCGTTCGACAAAAGGCCTTGATCTCCCATCGTCTTGTGAGCATGATTGGAAATAAATGCTTTTGGACCTGAAAGTAGACATCATAAGGAGTCCAAAAATGAAAAAAATCAAGACTTAAGCCACAATGTAGCTTAAGTAATGAGATGAACAAAACCGGGCAATTTCTAGTCTTTAAACCCGGTTACTTCAGTTTGGCTTTCTTCAACAATCTTAGCCAATGCTTGGACTTTGGAGCTTGAAATGGACCTTCTTCCTTTTCAATGGTGGTGGGGACTCCATCACTAAGTGTCTTCACTAGTACCTCATTTTGCTTCATTAGTGGTTCAAACCTCTCCTCCAAACTCATACAAACTCATTGTGAAATCGAATGTGTATGGGGATTATTTGTGGGATGTGTTTGATTGAATGTGTTTGGGTGGCTTTGGGGCGTGTGGGAGTTGGTTTCAGGCCAAGAAGAAACTTGCTCTGATACCAAATATGATGTATTTGTGGGGGGAGAACACAAACATTCAAAGCTAAATCAAAAAACTAAAAATAAGCAAGCAGAATTCAAGCTAGAATTTGAAGGTGGTCGTGTATGAATGAGTAAATGAAGGATAATCTAAACCCTCTCTTAGATACAAAAACACCACTAAGACTGAGTTTAGGGCCCTTAACCTCAATTAGGATACAGAAACACCACCTAATTAAGAGTTAAGACTTACACTACAATAAATTGTCACTTCTGCCACGTTCCATGCCATGGGAAACTTAAAATCGTGGCCATTTTTTAATCTTGCTATGGGAAAATTATTTCCTAAAAGATGACATAAAAATTATGCCACGAATTAAAATTCTCGTGGCGAAAAAGTACATGTGCCACCTACAGATATTGCATGTGGCAATAGTATGCCACATTTAAAAATTTCAGTGCCAAAGTGTTGCTTGTGCCACGGATAAATATTACCTATGGCAACTATTAGCCACGAGTAGAACGTATTGCAACAAAAAATTACTTGTGCCATGAGTAAATAGTATATGTGACAATTGTATGCCATGAATTAGAATTTTTGTGACAAAAACGTACTCGTGCCACATGTAAATATAATGGGTGGAAATAAGTTATGCCATGAGCAAGTATTATCAGTAGCAAATTAGCAATCAAAAAAGCATCGGATACCTAGCTTCATAGTTTAGGACATGTGTAGATCGTCTTTTTTGTTTTTAATAATTTTATTTGCCTAAACGTTTGATTTATGTAAAAGACAAGTATCAATGTGCCAGTTTGATTATGACCCATGTCTCTTCTAATAAGTTCTTGTCTTTTTCCAAGCTATCACATAATTATAATTTCATCTCATTCCATATTTATAGCAAATATGAATGTCATCACATATTTTTAGTTTTTAATCATCTAAATATATCTTTGTTAACTTAGGGGGGGTAGTAATTACTTCCCATTTTCCCCTTTATTTTACTTTATTGGAATACTTTTATCCATTTTTTTGGATGATAATTAATTTTATCATGTTCATTAATATGTTAAATATATATATCATTTGACATTTCATCATGCTTTTTTATGCTATGTCCCTAATATTATATTTGAATTAGATTTTATGATTTGATTGTAGTATCTATTCTAATATATTTATAATTAACCACAAATTCTATGATATTCTATTATTATTGGCCATGAGTTGGTGACAAGTATGTACTTGTTGTACTATTTATTTGAATATATTAGTGTTTAAGCATGATTTTAATAGTCTTTTTTGGTCTACACGAATAAGGTCTTGTTTGATAACATTAACTATTTAATTGGATAGTAGATAGTGTTTATAAGTAGTGGATTACTATTTATGTAGTAGGTTCCTACCTAGATTAGTGGTTGAAAAATGTGTAACAAATTTAGTTGAAGGTTTAACTAATAAATGAAATGGACATTAAAAACATGTACAATACCCAAAGACAAAATGCCCAAAATGTGTTTGTTTTAATTGTACGTTTCCCCTCTAGATATGTCATGCCCATTTATTTTAATTATACATTACTCCTCTAAATTAGTCATTCCCAAAAATGTCTAGGATTTCTTTTATGTGCTCATTCTCTTTGGTGCAAAGCGTAGAGTGGTTCACGTCTCTCCTTCTTTCTGGGTGTCATCTCTCTCTTGCTGGCCATCTCGATCTGTCATCTCTCCCTTTCTGGGCATCTCAATCTCTTTCCTGTTGATAGACAAAGTGACAAGCTGCAACGATTCACCCATGTCTTCTACTGGTTTCACTCTCACACGTTTGAAAAATGCTTGAAATCCCCAACAATGCATTCTGTCCACTCGATTGCTTGGCCAAATTGAAGATTCATAAAATTGATCTGAATGTCTCCGCAGTAGGCATGGAGGTCTAATCGGAAGACTACATCGACATGTCCGCCATCCCCAACCCCACTAGCAAAGCAACCACCGTCCAATCGAAAAAGTAAATCGATAATGCCTTGCCAGAGAATAGAATGGTGCAAAAAATACAACTTACATGTATGTCGGTAGCCCAAATTTTAAAACTATAGCTTGTGTTCCATAAAAAACGAAATAAAATAAAATTTCCTAAATAAAAGGGAAAAAATAATGAATAATTTTCCAATTTTGTTGGTTTTTTAAAAAAAGGATACAAAACCTTCTAAATTTGAGCTCGCAGGTACAGAGTTGGAAGCGACATATTAATAGGTTAAAAGTCAAAAATTACTTGTTGCAGCAATTGAGGATTTGGAAGTGACATATAATTGCTCTCTGTCATCTCGGCCATCTACAACTTCATCTCAAGAGGACCTGATTGAGGTAAGTTAATGTTTCATTCATGAATTTCCTGTATTGCTATTTGCTAATATCGTCCTTTTTTGGGGTTTATGAGCGTGGAAGTTCATGGGTTTTAGGTCCAGATACTATTTATTCAACTAAGATGATATTTTGGGTTTGGGTCAAGATACTGCTTCTTCGACTAAGATGCAATTTCCTGCATTGAGCCTGTGAATTTATTGAGGTGGTTCAATTTTATCATGCTTTAAAAATTGTGATAAAGGACACTTGTAAATGCCTTTGCAACTTAAGCCAAGAAAACTCTTTACTGTTATTGCCTGGTGTACATGATTATGCATTTGCCACATCTATTTCATTAATTATTTGGACCATGTATGCAGAGAGAACATATGTTTTGCTTCTGAGATTTTTAGACTAAGTTGATCTCATAAAAGTAATATTTCTTCAGGTGACTTCTAACTGATGTTGTAGAGCATCACTATTAATGTTGTACAGCTTTAATTTCTAACTGATGCTTTTGTTGGATATTCAACCCCTGGCCCCCCAGTGCTTACTTTATTGTGAGTGTCTTTGATCTCGAGTTTTGCTTAACCAAAATTTAAGATATATGATGTGAAATTTCTTGTTGTTTACTTTTGCTACAAATCTAAGTACATAGTTATGATTGGTTAGATTAATGTCACATGAAAAAAGGGCCTGTTGTGAGTTTTAACCCACTCAGCACTAGTTTCCTCAAGTTTAAGCTAATTCGTGTACATCAATTGATTTAGGCTGCTGTGACAATCTTTTGTATATTCATGTGAACTGTTAGTGCCATATATGAATACAATTGAGAGGCACTGGCAATTGTGTGCATACCCAACTACAAGAGTTATTAGTAGTAGGACAGTTGAAAGAATTAGTTTTTTTCCCTTTTTGTTGGATAATTGCAATAGATATTGAGAAGTAAATGCATCAGATTATTTGATTGGATGTCTGTGAACATGGCTCTATTAGATAATCTAGTCATGGTTGTTGTGATATTGCTTAAGCTGGGTATTGCCAAAGCTGGGTGATGCATGAGGTTTTCCTTACAAAATCTAGTCATTTGAGTTCTCCTATGGAGAGCACATATTTTCCCTTTGGAGAAATTCTTATGTATGGTTCTTATTTGACACTATTGTTTTGGTATTGAAGTTGGATTTATTAGCGAGTCTTCTTTTTACACTGTTTCACAGGAGGAGATATTCTGGCTGCCTAATCGGGTTTAGTGGTGTCTTTCTCATCCACGACAGTGCATTCTAACCTTCTTAAGTACAATTTATGAGATAATTAACTCTTTATGGAATACATATAGTCCTATGTTCATTTTATGTTCCCTTGATATGTTTGCTTATTAGTATTGAATTTTATCCCTTATTAATATGTATGTTGGAATACATATACTGTGTTGTTAGTGTTGAAGTCAATTTTGACTTTACGTAATTAGAAATAGGATGTGATTGGATTCTGTTATTAGTTTGCTTTTGGTGCTTGCCTATTCTCTTGTAATTTTAGTTTGCTTTTGGTGATTACCTATTCTCTTATAATTTTCTTTGCCAATTTTTTTTTTCCCTATCTACTCTATCGCTGTGGGCAGTGATACACAACGACAGATGAATTTTTTTTCAGTTTAAATGTTAGTTGCTTGTTGCTTTGCTAGTTGTTGATTTACCTTTCTATGCATTATTAGGTACTACTGGATGCTGATTGTATGTTGCTGTTTAAGTTTTTTCATTCTAAAAATCCTACTACTTTATCCTTATTTTAAATGTTATGTTGTAGATTAGTTTTACGTTATTATAAAACAAATGGTAGATAATTCAGAACAAGTCAAGAAGAGAGTATAATGGATGATGTGTGGTAATAGACGAAGTGACATATATATAGATGGAGTCAGAGAGTTTCTCGATTTTCGTTTCTCTAACATAGCTACTAGCACTGATGGGGAAGAATATAAGGTCCCCTATCCTTATAAACGGTGCAACAATAGCCGTCATAAGACAAGGAAAGAGATTAATGAAGACCTTTTTATAAATGGTATAGTGTCTGGGTACACTTGATGGATTTATCATGGTGAATATGAACCTCCTCTAAAATGACCCAGGAAAGATTCAGAGGAAGACAATCATCTCGATAGCATTTTTTAAATGATAAATGATGCTTGTGGTCCTTTAGACGATGATGACCTCATGATCGATGATAGAGTAGATCACCACGAGCATTCAAATAATAGCAAAGAAGTAGAAACTTATGAAAGGATGATGAAAGATGCTTAAGAATTGCTATATCCTGGGTGTGATGAGTTCTCAAAGTTGTCATTTATTCTCAAGTTGTTTCAAATTAAGTGTATGGATGGGATGACAAACAACGCTTTTACTAATATGCTTCAGTTGTTTAAGAGTGTGTTACCTAAAGGTGCAGATTTGCCCTCGACATATTATGAAGCACGGAAGATGATAACTGATTTAGGCTTTGGCTATGAGAAGATAGAAGTGTGTGCCAATGATTGCATGCTTTTTTGGAAGGAGAATTGTAACCTTGAAGAATGTTTAATATGCCATTCTAAACGTAGTGAAACTTCTGTAAAGGTGTTACGCTATTTTCCAATAACAACAAGACTGCAAAGGCTATATAGATCCTCAAAAACAACTGAAGATAAGACATGGCATGAAACAAAAGGGTCGATGATGGAGTTCTTAGACATCCTGCTAACTCAAAGGCTTAGAAGTCTCTAGATGAGTCATATCGATCATTCGCTGCTGATTCTAGAAATGTAAGGTTAGGTTTAGCTAGCGATGGCTTCAATCCTTTCTTTGAAGTGATTATAGTATATGGGCAGTGGTGCTTCTTCCATATAACCTTCCACCCTGGTTATGCATGGAACAACCATATTCTTTTTTGACCTTACTAATTCCTGGAAAGAGTGCCCCCAGGTAACGACATTGATATATACTGGCAACCTTTGATTGAAGAGTTGAAAGTGCTTTGGGATGTTGGGGTTCGATGTTATGATGCTTTAAGAGAAGAATATTTTCAAATGTATGTTGTTGTCATTTGGACAATTAATGATTTTCGTACTTATGCCAACCTATCTGGGTGGTCTACTAAGGGTTACAAAGCCTGTCCTTGTTGCGGGAATAAAACTATTTCATTTCGATTAACCAATTGCAGAAAATGTTGCTATATCGATCATCGTCGTTTCTTGCCACTTGATCACAAATTTCGAGATAGTAAATCATTCAATGGAAAAGTTCAGACAAGAAGTCCTCCTAAGTTACTATCTAGTGATCAAATTTTTGCTTAAGTAGGTGACCTTAACGACATGAAATTTGGAGAAACAATACCAATCCCTAAAAGAGATGATAATTGGAAAAAGAGCAACATTTTTTTTTAACTTCCATATTGGGGTAGGCTTTTGCTTTGCGATAACCTTTATGTCATGCATATTGAGAAAAACATGTGTGATAATATTCTTGGCACTTTGTTAGACATCGAGAGGAAATCGAAAGATACCATAAGCGCTAGACATGATCTAAAGTCTCCAAATATCATGAAGCATGTTGCTCCTAAGCTAGTACATGGAAAATGGCATATTCCACCAGCATTGTACACATTATCTAGGATAAAAAAAAGAAAAGATGTACAAGTTTTTAGAGGCGATGAAAGTTCCTGATGGATATTCGTCGAACTTCTCAAAATGTATCAACCCAGAGAAACGTAAGATATGGGGACTTAAAACCCATGATTGCCATGTGCTTTTGGTACAGCTATTGCCGCTTGCAATTCGTGGAGCGTCTCATGCTGAAGTCCATGATGTGGTGGCTAAACTAAGTTTGTTTTTTAAGAATTTGTGTTCTAAGTCATTGAAATTGGAAGACTTAGATAAGCTTCAGCTGCAGATCACTATTACTCTATGCGAAATGCAGAAAGTATTCCTCCCCTCATTTTTTGACGTGATGGTGCACTTATGTGTTCACCTTATAAGAGAGGCAAAACTTTGTGGACCAGCCCAATACCGATGGATGTATCCGATTGAAAGGTATTTAATTTTTGTCATCTTGTAAATTATACACTTTATAAATAACAAACTTAATAAGTAATTAGGATGTCACTTTGTTATTGTAGACTCTTACGTAAGCTAAAGTGTTATGTCTGCAACAAAAGCAGACCTGAGGGGTCCATTGTAGAAGGATATATTATTTAGGAATGTATGCTTTTTTGCTTAAAATATATGCATCATATTGAGACAAAGTTTAATCAAGTAAAACGGAATGCCGATTAGACAAATCAAATTTATGAACGTCTATCAATATTTGCACCTTGCGGCACTCCTTTAGGAAAGGGCAAACCTAAACTTCTTACAAGTGAAGAATTCAGTCAAGCCGGAGATTATGTATTGAAAAATTATGATGAAGTTGGACCTTACTTACAACATGACTCTATTCATTAATAATTTGAATATCTCAATTATTTTTTAAATAGGTTTTCCATTAGAACATATACTAACATAACTTTTGTCAACAGTGAGTACAAGCAAGGACGATGCACCCAAGAAATTTGGGAATGGTTTCGTGATCGAGTATGTGACCACTTCATCATTGAGAGCTTCTTTTATTTTGCTACTATTAATCCATTGGAGACAAGATATTTTTCCCCTAATTTTTTTACCCTTTTTGATTAGATCATAGACATATGCGACGAAGGCAGTGATCAGGTTGCAAATGATTTGAGTAAATTAGCGTTAGGCCATTCTCAAAGTGCGCAACGATTCCAAGGATATATAGCAAATGGTTTTCGTTTTCACACAAGGGAAGTTGACATGAAGAGAAAGAATCCAAATAGTGGCATAATGGTAAAAGGGGCAAACGACTCTGGTGAGATTTATTACTATGGGGTGCTTACAGACATAATCTCACTACGATATTTGGATGATAGATGTGTTATCCTCTTTCGTTGTGACCGGTGGGATGTCCATAGTCAAGGCAGAGGAGTGAAAATCGACAAGTACGGATTTGTTACTATTAATACTCGACGTCGGCTTAGAACACAACACCCGTATGTTTTAATGTCTCAAGCTTGCCAAGTTTTCTATGTTAGCGATGGGCATGACTGTAATAACCCGACCCTAACCCATATTTTGTATTTAAATCATCTTTATTTATTTCATTAGACATGTTTATTCATTTACTTTATCATGTTTGTTGACCTAATCACTCATGGTTTTTTGCTTAACCAAATCATGTTTATTAAATTCAATTGCACTCAATTTATTTATTTAACAAATTCCATTAAGTTATTTAAAATTTCCACCTTCATTTATCATATTTAATCATCCCGATTCAGAGATATTTCATTTTAGGTACAACTTTGCAACTCAAGTTTCATTAGTTGATTAAATGTCGAGTGAATCGATATTAGGTCCCAGTGAGTATAAATTAGTGATTAATTATTTTCTTATCATCGGTAAATTTTATTGCTGAGCAATACAAATTTTTATTTTCGTTCAACACTCTAAATAATTTTTCAAGCCCCAATTTAGCCTTTTCGGCCCAAAACCTTACTAACTTTTGTTATTTCACTAATTACTCATTTTAGCATCTAATTTTAATTAGCAAAAAGCTACTTTTTAGGTTGAAAATTTACAGTCATATGTGGCTATAAATTGACCATTTTTACACACAAAATTCGGCAAAAAAAATCACAAGTCCATTCTGCATTTTCTCTCTCATCCTCACGGTGGGTTGGGCAGAAAACAGGGGCAGCAGCGTGCCGCCAGTTCTGGTGGTTCCGGCCACCTCCCAACTGCCCCGAGTTCCCCTTGCTACTAGCTATCATGTCCAACCCCTCAAATCACTCGAAACAACCTCCTCCTCTATCTAATTCAATCCTAAAGTGAGGTTCGTCCCAAACCCTAACTTATTTTATCTTAAGTTTTATGGTTGTTGTATTTATGGGCTATGTTTGGATGATCAAATTGATAGTTATTGGGCAATTGTTATTGAGTTTGGAGATGTTTGGAGTCATGGGTATTTGATCAAGAGCATGATTTTCATGATTTTGCATTTGTTCAAATGCCACAGTCAAAAATTCTGGCAATCATAGGCTTGTCCAAAACTTCTAAAATTTTCACTATAGTATCTCTATATTATTTGGGATTTTCGGGAAAACTTTCATGAATTTTGGACTTCTAATACGTGAGTCATGGAATTTTGAAGAAAATTGCCCTGTTTTGGATACGAATTATGTAATTATGTAGTGATGAAGTTGTTTAGAGTTTGGATATATATATGACGCCTTAAATGATCTTTGTATATCTTATTGTGGTGATTTGAAAGGATTTCAAGTAAGTTTACGTAAAAAAAAGAGAAACTTAAATCTGTGAAGGGCTGGAATTTAAGGAAATTAGCGTTGAATTTGGGATTAAACTAGTAATGAATGGTCTAGCCAAAACATATGATTTTTGGTGGGACGATATTTCAGTGTGTTATCTTTCAAATGCCTCTTAAATCTCCCGAATCTGTGGTCTGTGAAAAAATTTATGGTCATTTTACCGAAACTGCGTAGAATGGGCTAAAAAGTGACACACTTGTATTTTAGCCCCATTTTGGGAACCCTATTCTGGGAATCATATCTTGTGTTGTACATGAAAATTTTTAGAGACTTCTTAATATTTTAATATTGGGGTTTTATGTCTCCATTTGAGGTCTAGAATGAAATTTATGAGGTTTTGAAGTTAACTGACCTGCTTGGGAGTAAATCAGGTTGTTATTGAAAATTCTGTGCAGTGTATATTTGGAGAAAAATTCTAAAATTTTAACTGTAGATGGTCCATATTATTTTCAATTTTTTTGTAAGATCTCATGAGTTTTGGTGGAGTATTTTGAGTTTGGTGATTTTTCGAAGCATTTTGAGTAATTGTATACAGAGCAACAATAAAGATTAAGTGAGATTGATAATGCACTCATTTTCTGCAGTTTCGGCCAAGTCATTTAAGAGGGAAATGAATATTCATGGACTTTTGTGGAGCTTTTAGCTTGTTTATGAGCTTTGAATCTATTATGGATTTTACCAAGAAAATACCAAGCTTGGTGAGCTTAATAGCTTCTATGGAGTTCAATGACTCATTTAGGGTGGAATTGTTTATCTAATAGATTTATGAATGAAATATGACAAGTGAGGAGAGTTATGACTCAGAAACCATGTTTTTCAGACCAAGTTATTACAGTTTATGCTATTTTGAACCAAGATATATCTCTTTTGGTCTCACACCTTTATTACTTACTCACTTCAGCTTAAAGCAAATGTATTATTCAAGCCAGTCTAGTGTACTTGTTGTTATCTTGAACCAAGTTACACATCAGTAAGCCTTAAATCTGTATCAGTAACCTATTTCAAGAAAGACCATAACCACTCTCTCAATTATCACCATCAAGGCCTTTTCCTTTGTAACATCTCATTGTGGGCTATTTTACTTCTATTTACTTCATGTTGGATTTAATTATTTTCATCAATTCAGTTTTGAAGTTATGTATACCATTTACTTACTCAATTTTTGTTGCACATACTTTAATTACTCAATTATGCAAGTAAGGATCATTTACTAACTACACATATCTACAATGACATTTATGAAACAGAGTTGATGCCTAGTTATCGTTCCCCGTTATGCATAGGTGTTATCAAGTCAGAATATATTTATCAAGTCACCATCAAGGCCCTTTCCTTTGTAATATCTCTTTGTGGACTATTTTACTTCTATTTACTTTATCTTGGATTTAATTATTTTCATCAATTCAGTTTTGAAGTTATGTATACCATTTACTTACTCAATTTCTGTTACACATACTTTTACATAATTATGCGAGTAATGATCATTTACTAACTACACATATCTACAATGACATTTATGAAACAAAGTTTAGGCCTAGTTATGCATAAGTGTTATTAAGTCAGAATATATTTATCAAGTCATATGACATTTATGAAACGGCTGACTTGTAACAAGTCACATGATATTTTTAAAGACTCAAGGTACGTCCATTGCCTGTATCTTAGAAAACAGATCATGTTTATCAGGTTATAACTCTTAATGAGTTCATGATGGATATGTCACCATGCCCTTTGATTTAACCAAATTTTGTTTTAGTTGTTCTATTGCAGGGCACAAGGTTCATTCCAGCATTGACCTAATATTGTGAGCAAACGTCAGCAAGAATGAACATGGTTTAAGTCTGATATTTTTGCGTGGATTTCAAGCTCAAGATGTAAGCTTTCCAACAAGACAAGTTTCATCAAATTTGGAGTTCATTTGGTCGTTCAAATCGGCCATTAACAGAAAGGTGTCAAAACTGCCCAGCAATCCAGAATGTACCCGGTTTTGTTTAATTTATAACTTAAGCTATATTAAGGCTTAAGTCTCGTATTTTTGCATATTTTGGGTCCTTAAGATGTTATCTACGTGTTACAAGTTATAAAATGAAGTTACATTAAATACAAGATGAAGAACCAAACCATTCTTCCAAACCGTGCAGATTGAACCCGGTTCAGACTAGTCTGGCCATTTTGATGTTTTTACTAGGCAAATGAAATCCAAAATGAGTAACTCCACTTGACGGAGTTAGAATACTTCCTGAGGTTTCCATCCATATGTGGCAAGCCAGATTACCACCACATTTGGTATGGGAAACGTGGCCTCCAAAAACAGCCAGAAAACTGCCTAGTAATCTCGGTTGAAGCATGAGGTGTTTTTCCTTCTCAAGTGGGTTTTCTGAGCCCCATGGCCACTGGAATACATTAAACCACGTCCAGGGCTGCTAGAAAGATGCTCATTTGCTGCTAAAGAAGCTTTGTATTGTGTGAACCAATGAGAAAATGAAGAAGAAAAAAGCACCTTAATTCTGATTGGCTAGCCGTAATACCTTTTTGGCTGACCAATAAGAATAAAGCTAGCATTCTGAATGTATTAAGCTTAAGTAAGAGCTAGTTATTGTTTAATTAAGCTTAGTCATAGTTTAGATTTATATTTTGATGTATTAGATTAGTTGAGAAAGCTTGTAATCTAGTTTATGTTCTAACCGATTGTAATTAGTGTTAATACCTTTTCTAAGCATGAAGAAAGGATTGGCTAGCCGTAATACCTTTTTGGCTGACCAATAACAATAAAGCTAGCATTCTAAATGTATTAAGCTTAAGTAAGATCTATTTATTGTGTAATGAAGCTTAGGCATAGTTTAGATTTATATTTTGATGTATTAGATTAGTTTAGAAAGCTTGTAATCTAGTTTATGTTCTAACCGATTGTAATTAGTGTTAATACCTTTCCTAAGCATGAAGAAAGGTAGTAAGGTGTATTTTACTACCTAGCAAAGGTCTTGGCTGCTTATTTAAGAAGCCCCATGGCCTAGCTTGCAATCCAAAAACCCTTATGAATTAAAGAAAACTCAAAGTTGAGAGCATTGGCTCCTTCTTGGTGCTTAGGCACTAACCCCAAATACTTAACTTGCTTATCTTAGTTTAGGCCGAACTAAGTGGTGATCAAGTGAGTCTTAAGCATATGATTAAGTGGTGTTTCTGTACCTTAATCATTGTTTAAGGGCCCTAAACTTAAGGATTGGTGGTGTTTCTGTATCCTTTCCAAGAGTTTAGCACTATCCTTTGATTGTATTACTCAAGGTTTCCTAAGAGGATTAAAGTTGATTTTGCTAGCTTAATTACAAGTTAGTAATCTTTACTCTGATTCTTCTTTCCATCTTCCACATCCATAACCCTTTTCCATGCCCATCCCCATTGCTTAGTTCTAGCTAAGAATACTCCCTTTTGGCTTAGCTTGAACCCAAACACATAATCACATCAAACCGTGAAAGATCACTAAGCTTGGAATGTGTGGGCAGAAATGTGGAACTGCCACACCATGCCCCTTGGCACAACCGTGCCTACCCTAAGTTCGTGAGTTATCACTTCTTGCCTTGTGTTTTTGCTAGTTTGTAGCTTGGGTCCATTTCCACCCTTGGTTGTACATCAAATTCACATTGAAGATCATTGTTTTCCCACTTAGAATCACTTGATTCTAATCACCATTCTCCCTCCACATACTTGATGCCTCACAACCATCAATTTATGTAACCACTTTCCCCTTGGTTTCCGCTTGATGTTATCTTCCTTTGATTGCTGAGTTAGTTGTACTCTAGTGAACCCTAGCTTGGTCATCGGCGGATACATCAGTTCATTAGTGAATCGGTTTATACAGTGATTTGCCATTTAACTTGTGACCCCGTTAGTTATCATCTATAGGGCATCAGCCCATCATTTACCCACGCGGCTTCAGGCCAATTCTTGATCGGATTGGCTAGTGTACACCTATTTATAGATCATATCAGCGTCAGGGGTTCACATCAAGAAAATAATGAGCAATTCAGTTTCACATTATTTTCACTTTCACTGTTCTTGCGAACTATATGAATTGCAAAGACAGGTACCCATCAATAGTGTTTCTATGCTCATTTTACAATGCAGGAATGTATGTACTGAGTTTTTGCTCATGTTTTCGTTTTCGAATTGTTTTCATGTTTTCCATTTTTAGTGATGAAGTGTAGCATATTTCTCCTATTAGCAAGCCATTTTGAAAGTCAACAGATGCTTACAGTGGTTTCAGCATAGCATGAATATTGGAATCGACCTCAGGGTTAAGTTGGATCTACATTCAATACACTTGTATAGTGTGGAGTGCAAGTTATCACATGGTATGATTAAGTCAATGTTATTGAAGTTGCATTATTATGGGCTTTGGCCTTAAAGTGTTTCAGTTAATAGATTTTGTGATTGTGAATATGAGTTGTAAGATTAAATCGTTTCAATGAGCCTTGTCCTTATCAGGACGACAGTAGCGCCTTCTATTATTAAGTCTTCCGTTGTAGTTTTTCGTAATTCATTGCTTTAGCATTCTGGGGGCATTGTAGATTTGGTATCAGAGTTAAGGTTAAAGGGCCACTGTGAGCTATCAAGTATTTATGAGTTAGCTATCAAGGTGTGTATAAGTTATGTTTGGCATGTTCTCATTTTGGTCACCTATTGGTCAGGCATGTTCTCATTTATCTGGGAGTTGTATTGCATGTTTTATTTCTCTTATTTGTTTATACTTCTGTAATTGTGCACTCCGGGTGTGTAACCTGTTGAGTTATGAACTCCAGCGTGTGCCCGTTGAGCTATTGAAGTATTTCTCTCCATTTCAGGTATCTATTGTAAGGCTTTAACCCTGGCTCTTAATCAGTTTTTAGGCGGAGCTCTGTCCGTTTTGCCCCAGGATTTGAGAGTCTTATTGAGGTGTGTTAATGTCCCTACTCTTAGGTACAGTGATGGTTGAAACCCAATGTGGGGATCCCTTTACAACTTCTTAAGGGATGAATACAGTGTCAAGTTATATGAAAATCTCTAGATGAGGAAATGCCTTGTGGGGTAATATCTTTGAGGTGAAGCAGTGTGAGATGAACACTACAATGAGTGCTTATGTATGGTGGTAGCAATTAGTAGCTTACGGTGTGGTACTTGGCATATATATATATGTGTGGGACACAGTATGTGAATTTAGAGATGTTTCATATGAGGATTTTAAGGAATTTTTTTTTCCAACAGACATTGTTTTTCAGATCAACCTTGTTCTGAGTGCTTAATCCATTTTCAAATCCCCTATCATATGACCCCCAACAGAGTTACAGAAGACAGTTATTTGACCAAGTGTATCACCTTGGGAAACCTAGTTTTACTTGTGTGAAGAAGGAAGGCAGAACCTTATGGTTGTGTACTGTGTAGAAAGAGTTGCACAAGATCACTATCAAAAACAAGTGCCCTATACATTAAATAAATGATTTATGGGATTAACTGCCAACAATAGAAGTATTCCATGAATGATTTGAGGTATGGATATCACACCTAAACCATGCAACCACAGTTTATCTTTTGCAAGAATGCCATATTATAGTAATTCTTGAAATTGTTCGCTTGTCTCATCTTTAAAACTTGATACTATCCAATATTGCTTAATCTCCGTTGCTTTTCAACCCGATATTTTCTATTCAGGTAATCTTCAATGTCTTCGCAAACCCATTGTTAAATATGTAATACATTTTTATTCGACCTTATATGATTGTCAACATTCCAGTGCTCTCGACCTTCACCATCTTTATTTCATGATCATGAGTTGTAGTTCATTCGGTTGAGAGCTGATTCACACATCTACCTTACATCTCATTTATTCATAGTGATAAGCTCCTATAACTTGTTCTGAACTCATAATGTAATTCAACTCTCATTGGCATGGGTGATTGCGATTGTCATAATCCCCTTACTCTCTTTATTTTGAACTTCAAGTCCCACACATGTATCTTACATGCTCATAAGTAAATTCTAGCTTTTGTGTTCAATCTTATTGCTGGACTTGAATTGGTTTTATATGAGCAAAGGCACGTTTCTCATGTCACTTGTTCAATCTATTTACTCATCCATTGGTACTTTGCTCGTTCAATCTATTGATCTATTTATGGCACTTGCAATTCTCACACCTATATCTTATATCCACATAAGTGAACTTCAGTAATCCTTATTTAATCTTATTGTCGTACTTGACTTGGCTCCATATGAGCAAATGCATGTTTCCACTGCAGCCTATTCAATCCATTTATTTATTTATTAGACCTTGCTTATTTATCTAATCTAGTTCACTATCCATTCTCATTTTGCTTGTCTAATCCATTTATCTATCCATTACACTTTGCTTGTCCAATCTAGTTGTCTATCTATTGCACTTATCTTGTTCCTTGTGACTATAAAGTCACCTAGTTGAAGCTTAGTTGGTTGTCATCTTGTTTCAAATTCATAAGTTAAACCCGAGTATAACCATGCCATCCTTCTCCTTGGTGGCTTATTTATTGGACCCTTTATGATCCATATTTGTAAACCACAGTTCTTATGGCATTATATTTTAGAATTCAAGATATACTTATGGTTATCTTTATTCTAACTACCCCATGATAACCTCTCCTTTATTTTCCTTTTCTAGTTTCATTGTTCATTTCTTTTGTATGCAATGATTCATTTGGCTACGAATTTCATCACTCTCATCCCTAACCATGGTCATTTCATTGCCCTTTATCAACCGGGAGCAGATCCTTGAGTAGTCGGATGAGGGGAGATCCTGTGAGGCATTAGGATGATCAGGTGATGAGATTTTAATAAGGGTATAAACTCAAGCACTGTCTAATTGTATTGGAGTGAGCTAAAAGAAACATTGAGTACAAGGTAAGTGCTAACCCAAGAAAGCATTAAGAGGGAAAATTCAAGTACATGTCGAGGTGATGCAAGGTCGACAAAGCAGTTGTGTAATAACCAAAGTCTCAGTTGAGACATAAAGTATTCCGAAGGGCTTATCTAGTCAAGGGTGTCAGGAGACTGGATATCGGCGCTAATTGAGTGCTCGTTACTTTGGGTTTTTTGAGTCAGTAGTGTAGAATACCTCATTTGCAGTAACGAGGTTCTTTTCTTTCGAAGAGAATCTCACTTTTGAAGCAAAGTAATTGAGTTTATTGAAGCTATTGTGTGTGAAGTATTCGAGTCTACCACTGAAACATGGGATTAAGAAGTTATAGAGTACGTACACCCTTAGTCAGTGTACATTCAGCAAATTATACCCCTTCAGAGGGAAGCAATGGGAACCAATGGCCCATGTGTTTTAAAGCAGCATTGCATACAGTTGACAAGTTTTATAAGTCTTGAGGACGAAACTCTTTAAGGGGGGAAGACTGTAATAACCCGACCATAACCCATATTATTTATTTAAACCATCTTTATTTATTTCATTAGTCATGTTTATTCATTTACTTTATCATGTTTACTGACCTAATCACTCATTGTTATTCGCTTAACCAAATCATATTTATTAAATTCAATTACACTCAATTTATTTATTTAACGAATTCCATTAAGTTATTTAAAATTTCCACATTCACTTATCATATGTAATAATCCCGATTCGGAGATATTTCATTTTGGGTACCACTTTGTAGCTCAAGTTTCATTGATTGATTAAATGTCAGATGAATCAATACTAGGCCTCGATGAGTATAAATTAGTGATTAATTATTTTCTTATCTTCGGTAAACTTTGATGCTGAGCAATACAAATTTATTCTTTTGTTCAACACTCCAAATAACTTTCCAAGCCCCAATTTAGCCTATTGGGCCCAAAACAAAAGCCCAAAACCTTACTAACTTTTGTTATTTCACTAATTACTCATTTTAGCCTCTAATTTTAATTAGCAAAAAGCTAATTTTGGGGTTGAAATTTACAGCCATATGTGGCTATAAATTGACCATTTTTACACACAAAATTGAGTAAAAAAAATCACAAACCCATTCTCCATTTTGTCTCTCATCGTCATGGTGGGCTGGGTAGAAAACAGGGGCAGCAGCTGCTGCCCCTTTGTGCCGCCAGTTCTGGTGGTTCCGACAACTTTTTCGGCCACCTCCCAGTTGCCCTGAGTTCCCCTTACTGCTAGCTATCATGTCCAACGCCTCAAATCACTCAAAACAGCCTCCCCCTCTCTCTAATTCAAGCCTAAAGTGAGGTTTGTCCCAAACCCTAACTTATTTTATCTTGAGCTTTATGGTTGTTTTGTTTATGGGCTATGTTTGGATGATGAAATTGATAGTTATTGTGCAATTTTTATTGAGTTTGGAGATGTTTGGAGTCATGGGTATTTGATTAAGAGCATGATTTTGATGATTTTGCATTTGTTTAAATGCCACTGTCGAAAATTCTAGCAATTATAGGATTGTCCAAAACTTCTGAAATTTTTATTGTATTTTCTCTATATTGTTTGGGATTTTCTGGAAACATTTCATGAATTTTGGACGTTTAATCAGGGAGTCATGAAATTTTGAAAAAAACTGCACTGTTTTGGATACAAGTTATGCAATTATGTATTAACGAAGTTGTTTAGAGTTTGGATATATATATATATATATATATATATATATATATATATATATATATATATATATATGAGGCCTTAAATGATCTTTTCATATCTGATTTTGGTTATTTGGAATGATTTGAAGTGAGTTTACATGAAAAAAAAGAGAAAGTTAAATCAGTGAAGGGTTGGAATTTCAGGAAATTAGGGCTGACTTTAGGATTAAACTGGTAATGAATGGTCTCGCCCAAAATAATAATTTTTGATGGGAAGATATTTCAATGTGTTATCTTTCAAATGCCTCTTGAATCTCCCTAATCTGAGGTTTGTCCAAAACGTTATGGTCATTTTACTGAAACTGCGTAGAATGGGCTCAAAACTGACACACTTGTATTTTAGCTCCATTTTGGGAACCCTATTGTGAGAATCATATCTTGTGTTGTGCATGAAAGTTTTTAGAGACTTGTTAATCTTTTCATACTGGGGTTTTATGTCTCCATTTGAGGTCTAGAATGAAAGTTATGAGTTTTTGAAATGAACTGACCTGCTTCAGTGTAAATCAGGTTGTTATCGAAAATTCTGTGCAGTGTATATTTGGAGGAAAATTTTGAAAATGTTACTATAGATTTTCCATAATATTTTCAAATTTTCTGCAAGATCTCATGAATTTTGGTTGAGTATTTTGAGTTTGGTGATTTTTGTAAGCATTTTGAGTAATTGTATAAAGAGAAATAATAAATATTAAGTGACATTGATCATGCACTCATTTGGTGCATTTTGGGCCAAGTCATTTAAGGGGGGAAATGAATACTCATGGACTTTTATGGAGCTTTTAGCTTGTTTATGAGCTTTGAACCAATTATGGATTTTGCCAAGAAAATACCAAGCTTGGTGAGCTTAACAACTTTTATGGAGTTCAATGACTCATTTAGGGTTGAATTCTTTATCTAATGGATTTATGAATGAAATATGAGAAGTGGAGAAAGTTGTGACTCAGAAACCATGTTTATCAGACCAAGTTATTGCACATTTTGCTATTTTGAACCAAGATTCTCTTTTGGCCTCGTACCTTTATTACTTACTCACTTCAACTTATAGCAAATGTATTTATCAAGCCAATCTAGTGTACTTGTTGTTATCTTGAACCAAGTTATACATTAGCAAGCCTTAAATCCGTATCAGTAACCTATTTCAGGAAAGGCCATAACCACTCTCTCAATTATCATCATCAAGGCCTTTTCCTTTGTAATATCTTTTTGTGGACTATTTTACTTCTATTTACTCTATCTTGGATGTAATTATTTTCATCAATTCAGTTTTGAAGTTATGTATACCATTTACTTACTCAATTTCTGTTGCACATACTTTTACTTACTCAATTATGCGAGTAAGGATCATTTACTAACTACACATACCTACAATGCCATTTATGAAGCAGAGCTGAGGCCTAGTTATCGTTCCCTGTTTTGCATAAGTGTTATCAAGTCAGAATATATTTATCAAGTCAGATGACATTCATGAAACAACTCACTTATAAGTCAGATGACATTTTTAAAGACTCAAGGTACGTCCATTGCTTGTATCATAGAAAACAGATCATGTTTATCAAGTTACAACTCCTAATGAGTTTATCAATGAATGAGTTTATACAGTGATTTGCCATTTAACTTGTGACCCCATTAGTTATCATCTATAAGGCGTCAGCCCATCATTTACCCGTGCAGCTTCAGGCCAACTCTTCATCGGATTGGCAGTGGTACACCTATGTATAGATCATATTAGTGTAAGGGGTTCACATCCAGATAATAATGAGCAATTCAGTTTCATATTACATTCATTTTCACTGTTCTTGCCAACTAAATGAAGTGCAAAAACGGGTACCCATCAACAGTGTTTCTATGCTCATTTTACAATACAGGAATGTATGTACTGAGTTTTTGCTCATGTTTTCGAATTGTTTTCATTTTAGGTGATGAAGTATCACATATTTCTCCTTTTAGCAAGCCATTTTGAAAGTTAACAGATGTTCACAGTGGTTTCAGCATAACATGAATATTGGAATCGACCTCAGGGTCAAGTTGGATCTACATTCAATACACTTGTACAGTGTGGAGTGCAAGTTATCACATAGTATGATTAAGTCAATGGTATTGAGGTTGAACTATTCTAGACTTTGTCCTTGAAGTGTTTCAGTTAATAGATTTTGTGATTGTGAATATGACTTGTAAGATTAAATGGTTTCAGTGAACTTTGTCTTTATCAGGACGGCGGTACCGCCTTCTATTATTAAGTGTTCCGCTGTAGTTTTCCGTAATTCATGGCTTTAGCATTTTACGGGCGTTACAATGACCCAAATTGGGTTGTTGTTGTTAAGATGCAACCACAACATCACTATGACGTCCTAGAGAAGGAAACTTTTGAAGAAGATGCACTTCAACAAAGTGATTCAAGGCCTTTACTAAGTGCGTCCGTGTATGAAGAAGACAGAGATGAGTTTCACACTTATAGAAGAGATGATACAAATGATTTAATTGTGGAGGCAAATAATCTCAAACAACCAATAGAGTTTGATGGCTATGGAAGCGAAAACGGTAGTGACCATGATGACAATGAGAGTGATGTTGATCCTACCCACAATGATGCACATAGCATCAATGAAGATGATATTGCTTAGTCTGCTAATGAGCTACAGTTGTTGTATATCTCAATATATATATATATATATATATATATATATATATGTATATATATATATATATTCTTGGTAGTTAATTTACTATTATACAAATGTTGTTGAAGATGTTGGTTCAAAATTGTTATATTAGTTTTGCTTTGTCTATGTGTCTTCTTCCCTCTAAGTATTCAATACACGTCGGAGTTAGCATGATAATAAGCTATAGATGATGAGTTGCTGACATTGTTTTAAATTATGATTCACTTACATATTACCATTTTTATGTCTTTTAGTGACATTTGCCTTGAAGAATGTCAAAGCTTAGGGCAAATTCACGAACAACCAAGCAAACCATCCTTATAAATGAGTATGAGAATGAGAGGATATCAAGGATAAGGGAGAACAAGTTAAAATTCCAGTCCCTTGCCATTACACGCATAGTTAATTCGTTGACAAGTTTAGTGGATGATACTAATGCGAAACGAGCAAAGGGGAAGCAAAAAAGTCAAATGGATAATGATGTAGAATATGTTCCATGTTGCGATGATGCTGACGAAGAATTCAATCCCCCCGGTAATGAATTACGTGAACAAGAACATAACCATGCTAATACACGTATGAAAAAGGTAAAAAAAAATTTAGCAAATGACATGATTTTTCATATATAAGAGTTGAGTGCAAAATGAATGTTATACAATTTTTGATGTATTACAGACTAGTTCTTCAACTAAAGCAAAGGGTATAGTAATGAAACAAACCATTGCACCAATGCCCTTCATGAATTTTCTACTTGTGACCAAGAAACAACAATGAGCGATAGTTGCTGATGAAGCCATGGAGAAGGTTGCTGCAACCTTCAAAGTTGTGGAGCAAGGTGCTTATCCTTTAGTTATTCTTTGTTATTTTATTCGAATTTAATTTTAAGCAAATAAGTTCACCTTGTATCCTGTGTAGTAGCAATGAGCAACCCACCAACAGTTAGATAAGAATATTATGTCGAATGATGAAAGTGAGAAGTTATGCATATAATAAATAAATACTATTTTTCTTTTTAGTTTAATCGTTCAAGTTCATTTATCTTTTGATTAACATCAGAGACAAATGATGAAGTATTTGCTAAAAACGTTTATGGTGATACTCATGGAGATCTTGATGACAAACACTTTTCTAATGATGATTATGATCATACAAATTTTGAAAATGAAGGAGCGGATCAAGGTAAGACTATGACAATCATTATTATTCTTTGGTATGCGTTTAATATTAGGTCTGAACGATAACTATGCATATCCTACAGTTTTTGTGAATATGAGTCAATGTGTTTTGTTATATTAATATGAAATTGAAACATCTTATTTCAATTTGATAATTTCCAATAGAAAGTGGAACAAGACACACTATGGAAGATTAGAATTTGTCCTCTGGGAATCAAGTGGGTAGCAATGAAGAAAGAAGACCTATCAATCCTGGTAATTTATTGTTATCTTTCTTTCAAATGAGTCGAATGTGTTTTCTTATCTTTCTTTGTTGTTATCTTTTGAATGTGTCCAATGTGGAAGAAGGCAGATTGGGGTCTTTCGTGCTGCTGCCGAATTCTAATTTTTTTTTTGGTCATGTTGTTGTTCGTTTGTCGTTGGTGTTGCTTGTGCTTGTTGTCGTGGCTGCTGCTTGTGCTTGACGCTATATAAGGCCTTGTGTGTCAGTATTCTGATTATTATCATTATGGGGGTACGAACTCATCCAATTTGTACGTTGGAAGGATATTTAAGAGTAAGTTATAATTTACTTGGAAGTTCATATGAAGTAAGAGATAATTTTGTGGTGTACTTAAAAGTGAAAGGTAATAACTTCTCATTTCGATTTGATAATTTCCAATAGAAAGTGAAAAAAAAGACAATATGGAAGATCAAAAGTGCAGACCTATCAATCCTAGTAGTTTGTTGTTATCTTTCTTTCAAATTTGTCAAATGTATTTTGTTATCTTTCTTTGTTGTTATATAAATTATAAAGAATGTGTCGAATGTGGAACAAGGCAAATTGGTGTCTTGCTGTTGTGGATTTTTTTTTTGGTTACGAGCATCAGTCATGGTGGTCTTCTTATCTCTTGTCATTGGAATCTTATTTTATGTTAGCTATTATGGTAGACTAGGCAACCTTAGTTGAAGCAGTGGGTGACAGTGGCTTTTCTTGCTGCAATTTTGCTTTGAACCTAGATTGCAATTATGTGCAATGGTAGTCTCTTGTGTACAATATGAGATGGATGAGTACTGGGAAGAAATGGATTTATTTTATTTAATTAATGTGTATAACAAATTTTAAAGTCATTTGGATCCTCCCCCCCCCCCCCCCCTTCATGATGATTTTGAGCATTATTGATGGGTTGTGAAGATTTTGAACAGTACACCTAGTGGGTTATCTCAAATTAATTGTACATGTGTTCTGAGAAACTTATTTTCGTTCACTCTTCCTGATTTTGGTGGCTCATAAGTTGGGATTTGTTCTGAGAAACTTTATTTGGAGCTTTTATGGTGTATTTAAATGTTACCTAGTGAAGTAGGACATTGTTAAGCACTGATTCTCAGTTGGGGGTTGGATATTTTTATCTATTTAGTAAGGATCTTCTTTTGAAATGGTTATGGAGGCTTAGGAATGAAAGAAAAGCTTTAGAGGAGAGTTTTTGGAGCTGGGTATACAGACCTAATTGTACATGTGTTATGAGTTGTACGTAGGCTGGGCAATGTGGTTGATCTGTAAAAGAGGGTCATCGTATTTCTAGTTTGGGTACACAGGGGGTGGGAAATCGAGGCTTGGTTTCTGAAAATACTAAATCCTAATCGGCAGTTTAGAAACACAATTTGTATGTTTTTGCTCCTACCAATTTGATAAGCATTAAAGCCCAAAAAAAAGAAAAAAGAAAAAAAAAGAAAAGATCTAATCCTATATATATAAAGGATTATAACGCTATGTCGTGGGAAAGTAGATGTTGAATACTGATTAAGTTTCAAGTACGGTGCTTAAAAAGGAATGTGACTTCAACAACTAATTCTGGAGGCACCAATTTGTTATTTGAGGTACTTGATGATTCGGTGAATTTCTATCATTGAGGAAGTGGACCATGGCTCTTTGTTTGAACAAACACATACTCCATTACATGCTTTCATAGTTGATTTGATTGATGATGAGGTAGTTGGTGCTTCTTGGCAAAGGGTAGACAACATTAGCAATGCGTGGAGTGTCTGTTTAGGCCATTTCATATTTGAAAGGGTAGACACAACAGAAAACTATCTATAGACTCTATATGGGGCTTAAAATTTTCGGAGTATTAGAATCCTTTGGCCTAGCAGATGCATTTTCATGTCATCAACCATGTGCTTCAGTGATCCTTGTGAATTATTTTATTTAAATCAATGGTTAAATTGTGAATTATTCTATTTAAATCAACAGTTAAACTGTGAAAAGAATGAATTTTGCTCGTTGTGGTACTGTCTTTTTTCCTCTTTTTTTTGTGGAAGAAAGGAAATCACTTCAGTAGTTTCTTCTATAAGCAAGAATTGTTTATCAGTCTTTAATTTAACAATGTCTAGTGATTTTTACAAAATGTTTAATTTTGCATAGGATGATTGGGTTTTGAAATTGTTATTTTGCCAAAAACTGGAGGCATCTATGCTCTTGTCATTGAGTTTTCTGATGAACCTTTGGTAATGCCACATGAGAATTGAAGATAGAGCAAGATCCTTGGTGGAATATGCTGACACTTTGTTGATGTAAATGAGCATTCTTCTGTTTCTTCTCATTTCAGCTAAGGCTTTAGCACACGTGATTGGGATGGAGAGTTAATTCATGTAAAATCAATTCATACAAATCAACAATAGGTATGTTATTGTTGGTTTCATGTCAGTTATAGCTTCTTTGGTCATTTTAATGTCTGTTTGTTGCTAGGTTGCTGCTCGTGCCTCTTCTCTATAAGAATTGGGCATCAGTAAAAATTGGTAGTTTGATTGATTTTATCGAGGGATGCTATTGAGGTCCTGAGGGTGGAAATCTTTCCCAGTCTGACTCAGCATCTTGCACATTTGGCATCCTGATGGTATAATTACTCAAATTAACACTATGCTGATGATGCTTTTTGTTTTTTTTGGAGTTTTGCTGCTTCAATTCATACAAATCAATTGGTGATCTTATCTTTTGATGATGTTTGATTATAATTAGGTACAACAAAGAAAACAAGAGGCATTGTCTATTATAGAAAGTTGACCACGTTACCTCCAGGTCAAAAGCTAACAGTGGAGTTTGATAATGATGGTATTGCTGTGGGTGCCAATGGATCAAGCTATTCTTTCTTTTTGGGCAATCAAGTTAGAAATCGAACAGTAATCCCTGTACAAGTAAGTGCTTCGCACCAAATCAAGCCTGAGGCATTAGAACATTTGTAGAGTTGTGTGCAGGTAAATGAATTAACATGATTATTTCACTTTGCTCTTACACTAACTATGCCTTATAGCTTTTCTCATTCATAATATATATTGCAAATGCTTAGGGGGTTTTCTCCTTCGATAGCCCAGAGTTAAGGAAAGAAGCTATCCTTAGACATGCAAGGGCTCTTTTTAGGGATAACAAACATAAGTTAAAACGTAAGTACTTTGACAATCCAAAGCTGAAAACAAAAGCTGATCGGATGAAGAATAGGCATGCGTATATGTTGGATGCAGATTGGAAGTACTTGGTCAACTTGTGGAGTTCTCTAGAGTTTCAGGTAAAAATTATTTATGAAAATTACCTACGAATTAAAATTATCATTGCTTATGCGGGTACTAACTTTGATAGGCGAAAAGTTAGGAAAGCCGACAGAGTAGTGCAAATTAGCAAATGCCTCATTACAATGACACCCAAAGCAACGCTCATCTAGGACATGATTTTATAAGCACTTTCAAGTTTTTTCGTGCATGTAATCCTTTAGCACTTTCAATTTTATTTTTAATTCTATTGAATAACATTATATTTTTTATTTAATGATTATAGAAAGAGAAGTATGGAAGGGAATGTTCTCGACTTGATTTGATGCTTAAATCCCGTACAAGGACATCTGGTAAACTTGTCAGTGTTGAAAACCTTACAAACAACATGCATGCAAAGGTAAGTATGTATACATTAATATATGACTGCGTTAGTCTTCATGATTCATTTCAAATGCCTATGTTATATATATTGAACGTGCTATGATGTCAAACGTAGGCTCCAATGGAGAAACTTAAAAATGAAAGAGAACAAGGCCTTAACAACAAAATTGATGAACAAATATTCCAAGAGGTTCTTGCTAAGGACACACATTGGTATTTGCATGCATATGACAGGGATAAGAGCATTACTGATTATTTCGGAGTTATATTTCGAAGTTAAGCCTTCACACTTGGATCTTGCTCAAGATGTTATGGAACTAAAAAAAGAGCCGATGAAAGTGCTATGGAAGCTAAGAAAGACGTACAAGAAGCTAGAAAAGAAGCAGAGCATGCTAAATTAGAAGCGGAACAAGCAAAGAAAGAAGCAGAAGAAGCTACGAAAGAAGCAGAGACAACAAGACAAGAGGTGGACACCAAGATTGAAGCAAACAATAAGATGTGGAAAAAAAAGATGAAGAAGATGCTGGAAGAGTTTCTCAGATCATCTACTCATGGTGATTTATGAAAAGTAATTTAGATTAAGTAACGATATTTATAAATACGTATGACTTTAGGGGTGATTTTGAAGACTTAAACATATTGACAAATGTCTTTTGGTATTATGTAACCAAACTTGTATGTGACATATATTTTGTTAGTTATAGCATAATAGGCTATAATCATGTGCTAATTGTGCTGGGAAATTTATTATGACGCTCATCAAGCTATTAGCAACAAATAGTTGTTTTGCTATAATGGTCTTTCTATGTTTTCTTTTTTTCCCTCTTTGGTTGTGATCATGGCACGAGCTAAAGAACAAGTTGCCAACGATGAATGTCTTTTGGTATTATGTAACGACCTTTATAATGGTCACTTCCCACAAGTAATCTTTGGGTAAAAGGACTAGCTTCCTACCATTACACTCATGGCTAACAGTTGACTTAACATAGGCGCTTTTATGGCTAGGAGTGTACTTGCCACAGTGTTCTTATGAATGAATTAACAGCTCGCCACAATTGAACTTGTGGTAAGAATTACGCATGCCATGAGTGTTCACATGGCTGAAAGAATGACTTGCCATGGGTGTTCTCGTAGCCAGAAGTTAATGCGTCACGGGAGCTCCTGTGGCTAAAAGAATATGTTACCATGCGTGCTCTAGTGGTCAGAAGTAGATTTGCCATGGGACTTCCCATGGCACATAAAAGGACTTCACCATTGGCATGCCTATGGCTACAATTTTTGTTATAGCCACGATAGCCATTTTTTTGTGGCAATAATCTCACCACACTCACTTATGCCACGAGACTCATAAAAAAAATTCCTATGGAAAATGGCATTGCCACAAGAATTTAAAACTTGTGCCACTAACCATATTGTAGCATACGTGCCTATTTGTTGTAGTCTTACTTGATCACCACCTTAATCGGCCTAATTAAGGATAAGCAAGTGAAGTATTTAAGAAAACGAAAGCAAATGCTCTCAATTCTGGTTTTCATTCAATATCACAAGTGAGTAATACCAAATGGTCGTCGCTGCTGTAAAACATGTCCTAGGTTAGCAACCAAGTAGCAAAGCAAGCTGGTGGAGGTTTCCTCCCTAGCTAGGAAGGAAACGCATTAAACTAGCTAAACCATGCGTTTCAAACTAAACTAAGTTACATGCTTGTTTAACTAGCTAATTACAACCATAATTCAAAGAATGCAGAATAAGTGATCATTTTAATCCTTAAAACATGTATTTAAGCCTAATACATGAGCTTTACTAGAGAAAATAAAGAGCAACAGTCGTATAATGCTTTCCCTTTTCAGCTATCCATTCCGATTGCAAGGTGTTGTTTCTTCCTTTGTTTTCTCATTGGTTCACACGTTTCAAAGCTTCTTCAGTATCAAATTATTTTGTTCCCAGGCTGCTTGACTAGTAAAGGTAGCAAGCAAGCAAGGAGAGAGCTCAGGAAATGGAGCATACACGGGATGAGCCAAATGAAGCAATCTTGAGTTTAGTTCCAACTTTCCCGTTAGCAATAAGATAGTACTTAATTTAAGGACTAGGCCACCAATCAGGACTAAGGATCCACCAACAATTGTTTAAAGGGTAAGACACCAACAGTTCTATAAAGGATTCCACTCAAGAGTCACCACCTTCGAGAAACGATAAAGAGAACTTAAGATTATGAGAGAAAGAGAAAGCTTAAGCTTCTTTGTATATAACCAAATCTGATTTTTACATCCTAAGGCCTCCCTTATATATGAGAGCCTCTTACAAGATAAAATAAAGTAGCAAAAGGGCCTTTCAAATGTCCATAAAGCAAGAGGGGACCAAAAAGCTAAAAAGTGCTTTATGCTTTTGTCAACAACTTTTTAGTTTACAATTGTTAACTTCAAACAGCTATATCTCCTAGGTTTCTTACTCAAACTGATTGAAACAAACCTTGCTAGAAATCTTCTGAAATCCCCTTTCCCGTGGATCAAGTGGGGAGCAATTTGAAGCTACCGTGTGGGAGATATAGGCCAAAAGATGCAGCATATGCAGGTTAGGATTGTTTCTGTAGCATGTGGAAAAAGGCTCCACTTGACCTATTACCCAATGCCTTAACCTAGAAATATTTTTATGCCCTTTTAGCTGACATAATAAGGTGCCCAAAAAGTGGGTTTGCGGCATTTTAAACCCATACTAAACTTGAATAATCAAGCCCACAAAACCGGATTAAAACCGGGTTAAATTGCAGCTAGCTTATACCTTACTGTTTTAGGCCTTTCTGATTGTCTCCATGGGTTTAACTCTATTTTGTTGGACAAAACCCTTTAGAAGGCCTCTTGACCTTCCCAAAATAGAAGGCTTAGGATGAGGTTGGAATTGAAGCTCCAAAACAGCACATGGGCCAAGTCCCCTTTAATGGAGCCCTTGAGCATTAAGCAGGATGTCAGAGCTCTCTTGGACTTGAGTGGGAATGACACTGGCTTCATCCTCCCATTCTTGATTGTGATTTTCCCTCAAATCATCACCATCTTCTTCATCATTAAGGTAGGGTGTGAGATCACCCACATTGAATGTAGGGGACGAAACCATATCTCTGGACAACTCTAGCTTGTAGGCATTATCATTCACCTTCTCAAGGATCTTAAAAGGACCATCCCCTCTTGGCATGAGCTTGTTTTTCATCCTTGATGGAAACCTTTCTTTTCACAAGTGTAACCATGCCAAATCCCTGGGCTTGAAGGTGATAGCCTTATGGTGCTTGTTTGCTCTTGCCTTGAACATCTCATTAGTCTTCTCAATCTTAGCCTGAATTTGTTGGTGAAGCCTTTTCATCTCCTTGCCTTCTCTTTGGCCTCATAACTACTCTAGACTTAAGTGGAAGTGGTATGAGTTCTGGAGGACTTAGTGGGTTGATCCCATATCATGAGTCGAAGGGAGAATGGGTCATAGCAAAATTAGGAGTGCAGTTGTACGCAAATCTAGCATGGGGAAGCTTGAGATCCCACTCCTTAATGCTTTTACTGTCCAAGCTTCTAAGCAAAGTAGCAAGAGTTTTGTTGGTGACTTCGGTTTGCCCATCCGTTTATGGATGGTGGGACGTACTATACAAGAGCTTAATACAAAGGAGTCTCCACAAACACCTCCAAAAGTGGTTAAGAAACTTTGTGTTTCGATCAGACACAATGCTCTTAGGGATACCATGAAGCTTAACAACTTCTTTGAATTAGAGGTGAGCTATGTGAGATGCCTCATCCGTCTTCTCACATGGAATGAAGTGAGCCATCTTTGAGAAACGGTTCACCACCACCATAATAGCATCTTTACCGCTTTGAGTCCTTCAGAGAGCAACTATGAAGTCCATGCTCACATCTTCCCATGGACCATTACGGATAGGCAAAGGAGTGTACAACCCTTGGTGGAATTGACTCTTGGCTCTTTGCCAAATAGAACACTTGGAAATCACCTCATCAACATCACCTCCCATCTTAGGCAAAGAGAAGTGCTCCTTGAGCATGTCAATGGTTTTGTTTATCCCAAAATGGTTGGCTAGACCTCCTCCATGGACTTCCTTGACAAGAAGCTTTCAGATAGGTCCCTTTTTGATGCAAAGCTTGTTACCTTTGAACAAGAAGCCCTGTTGAAGAGTCTAAGGGCTATGCTTGATGCCCTCTTGATCATTAAGGTAGGGCTTGAAATCCTCATCCTCTTGGTAGAGATCACGGATGAATTAGAAGCCTAGGACCCTTGCCTCTATCATGGCTAGTAGGGAATGCCACCTTGAAGGAGCATCCGCCATCACATTGGTGCTCCCCTTCTTACGCTTGGCCACAAATGAGAAGTTTTGGAGGAACTCAACCCAATTAGCATGCCTTGGATTGAGTTTGTGTTGGCCATTCAAATACTTCAATGCCTTATGATCCGAATGGAGCACAAATTTTTTTGGCCTTAGGTAATGAGACCAATGATCAAGAGCTCTCACCAATGCATAGAACTCTTTGTCATATGTTGAGTGCTTCTTCATTGAGCAATTGAGTTTCTCACTAAAGTAAGCAAGGGGGCATTGGTCTTGTATGATGACAACCCCTATGCTAACTGCACTTGCATCACAATCAACTTCAAAAAGCTTGTCAAAATTGGAAGGTCCAACACCGAGGCCTCACATAGCTTGGCTTTGAGCTTTTCAAAGGCGACATGGGCAGCCTTGGTCCGCTCAAAGGATCCCTTCTTCATACACTCAGTGATGGGGGCTATGAGGGTGCTAAACCCTTTGATGAACCTCCTATAGAATGATGCCAAGCCATGAAAGCTCCTAACTTCAGTGATGGAAGTAGGAGTGGGCCATGACTTGATGGCTGCAACCTTTGATTGATCCATGGAGATACCATCCTTGGAGAAAACATACCCCCAAAAGGTGACTTGGGGTGAAAAGAACTCACATTTCTCCAATTTCCCAAAGAGCCTTTGAGCTCTCAAGACCTTGAATACCTCTTCTAAATGGTGTAGGTGATCCTCTTGACTCTTGGAGTAGACTAGAATGCCATCAGAATACGCCACCACGAATCTTCCAAGAAAAGGCCTCAAGACTTCATTCATCAACGTCATGAAAGTGCTAGGGGCATTGGGGAGGCCGCAAGGCATCACTAGCCACTCATAAAGCCCACCCTTTGTCTTGAATGTCATTTTCCACTCATCTCCTTTCCTCATACAGAATTGATGATACCCACTTCTCTAGTCAATCTTGGAGAAGATGGATGAGCCAAGTGGTTCATCAAGCATGTCATCAAGCCTAGGTATGGGATACCTATACTTGATAGTAATGTTGTTTATGGTCTTATTATCCACACAAATACGAAAGGTACCATCCTTCTTGGGGACTAACAAGGCCGGAATCAAACATGGGCTCATGCTCTGTCTTACATACGCTCTTGCCATCAATTCATCAGCTTGCTTTTAGAGTTCTTTAGTCTCTTGATGGTTACACCTATAGGTTGCCTTGTTAGGGAGATGAGCACCAGGAATGAGGTCAATTTGGTCTTCAATGCCTCGGATTAGAGGGAGGCCGGGGGGTAGATCTTATGGGAAAACATCATTGTATTATGAGATGACGGGGCTGATTTTGGGATGTAAGGGAGTCACTTCCTCACTTTTGTTGCTTTCAAGCATGAGTAAAGCTAGAACTTCCTTACCCTTGCTTAAAGCTCTCTCAAGCCGTGTTTCACTCAACTTGAGAAGGTCTCTCTTTTTCTCACTTCCCACCCGGGCTTAGTTTTGTGGACTTGGTTAGGAGGTAATGGGTTTAAGACTATCTTCTCCTTATCAATGAACGAACAGTAAGTGTTCTTGAACCCATCATGTATGACATGCCTATCAAATTTCTAAGGCCGACCCAAAAGTATACGACATGCACTCATAGGTACCACATCACAGAGCACATTATCTTCATACTTCCTACCAATTGAAAAAGAGATGAGTGCTTGCTTAGATACCTTAATGACGCCACCATCATTGAGCCATTTGAGAGAATAAGGCTTGGGGTGTGAAATGGTAGGAATGCCAAGCTTCTCAATGAATTTAGTAGAGGCTCCCTTAGTGCAACTTCCACCATCAATGATCAAGTTACAAACCTTGTCCTGTATGGTGCACTGGGAGTGAAAGATCATGTCTCTTTGAGCCTTGTCATAAGGAGTGTCTTGGGCGTCTAAAACCGTCCTCAAGACGAGTAATTCACCTTCGTCGGCCTCAGGTTGAATCTCTTCTTCCATGTAGTCTGATTCCTTTTCATGAGCGTCCTCTTGGGTCTCCATCAATAGGGCCTATACTTCCTCAACTTCTTGCATGGTCATGACTCTTCGGTTAGGACAATCATATTAGAAGGTATCCAGACCCTTGACATTTAAAACACTTCTTGCCCTCAAGCTTCTTAGGCAATTCCTTTGTTGAAGGAAGAGCCACGACTTTGCCCTTGTCAACCCTTGAGTTGCCTTCGTGTTTAGGAGGAATGAAGGGCTTGAATGGAGATTTTGAACTTACTTGCTCCTTTGGAAATGGCTTCGTGAAGACCTTCTTTTCCTTCTTTCTCTTCTCAACTTTGAGAGTTAATTTAAAGACATCATCCAAGTGAAATAGGTTTGAAGTTATACCTTTCTTGCAATAAGAGGGTTTGACCCATTGAGAAACCCAGTCACGGTTTGCTCTTGGGGTTCATGGATGCCTCCCCTCAAGAGGAGTTGCTCAAACTCCCTCATGTACTCACCCACACTCATATTGTTTTCCTTGAGTGAGAATAGTCAGTCGTAGATGTCTTGCTTGTAACTCTCGGGAACAAATCTCCTGTTCATAAGAGACTTAAGCTTCTCTCATGAGTTAATCTTCCTTTTTCCTTCTCTAGCTTGCTTCCTGAAATTTTCAAACCACAAGGAGGCATACCTTATAAGTTTGGGACTAGCAATCTTGAAACTCTTCTCATCATCATAGCCTTTAGCTTCGAAGATTCGGTCCATGGCTTGAACCCATTCAAGGAACTCATCGGGGTTCAAGTTGCCATTGAACCCCGGTGGCTCAACCTTGATATCTCTGAACTCATCCATAGGAGGTCTCTTACCTCAACTTCTTTGATTTCTTTCCATGCTTGAGTCACTAGAGAAGCCAAGTTCATCCCCATGATCACTTGGCTCTTAAGCTTTTTGGCCTCTTTGGAGGGCCATAAATTTGTTGGTCATTTGCTCAAGTTGCATACTAATTTGCCTCACACTTTGTTATAAGGCTAGAATGGCATTGTCTTGTCTCATGATATGAGCTTGTTCAAGGCTCATACCTGTTGGTGAAAGTACCCTTGCCGGTTGGAGAGAATAAGTGGAGGGGTTTTCTTCATTAGACATGGTGAAAGTGGGAAAGGAGAAGAGGAGAGGTTAGGGCTTGGATAGGAGAAGGCACAGTCGTGCTAGGGAAGCACCGTGTGGAAGTAGGCTGGGAGAGGGGTGGCACGGCCATGGTTGGAGGCACGGGGAGGCCGTGCTTATGTTCTAATAGGTGAAGGAGTGGCACGATCGTGCTTTATGGCACGGGGTGGCCGTGCCATGTTCCTGGGCGTGTGCACGGTTTTTGTGGATGGAATGTTTCTAGAAGGTTTTATTAGGGGTTGGTGCTTGGCCGTTTTATGGGGGTTCTTTCAGGAGTAAAAGAGGGATATTTGTGGAAGTGAATCGAGTGTAAGCTATGGTTTGTGGTTTTAAGGAAGTGTTTAGCGAAGGTTATGTGGAGAGGGTTAAGCTAGTGAGAGAGGTATGACTTCACCAAGGTTGTTCAGAACAAGGGTGAAAGAAAAACTTCACAAGGATGAAACTGATTAAGGAAATGTGATATAAACTCAATAACACCAACTTGGATTAGCTCTGATACCAAATGGAGCATACGCGGGATGGGCCAAATAAAGCAATCTTGAGTTCAGTTTGAAATTTCCCCTTAGCAACAAGATATGACTTGATTTAAAGGCTAGGCCACCAATCAAGACTAACGATCCACCAAGAATTGTTAAAGGCTAAGCCACCCACAATTCTATAAAGGATTCCACTCAAGACTCACCACCTTCCAGAAAGGATAAACTGAACTTAAGATTTTGAGAGAAAGAGAAAGCTTGAGCTTCTTAGCATATAGCCAAATCTTATTTTTGCATCCTAAGGGCTCCCTTATATATAAGAGCCTCTTACAAGCTAAAAGAAAGCAGAAAGAGGGCCTTTCAAATGTCCATAAAGCAACAGGGGACCAGAAGGCAATGACAAAAGCTGAAAAGTGCTTTACGCTTTTGTCAGCAACTTTTCAGTTTACAATTGTCAACTTCAAACAGCTATATCACCTAGGTTTTTTACTCAAAATGAGTAAAACAGACCTCGATGGAAAGCTGAGGAAGTCACCTTTCACGTGGATAAAGTGGGAAGCAATTTGTTGCTATCGTTTGGGAGATATGGGGCAAAAGGTATAACATATGTAGGCTGGGACGATTTCTGCAGCATGTGGAAAAAGGCTCCACTTCACCTATTACTCAATGCCTTACCCTAGAACTCTTTTTATTCCCTTTTAGCTGACATAAGAAGGTTCTTAAAAGTAGGTTTTTCAGATTTTAAACCCATACTAAACTTGAATTATCAAGCCTAGAAAACCGGGTTAAAACCTGGTTACATTGCAGCTAACATATACCTTGCTATTTTAGGCCTTTCTTATTATCTCTATGGTTTTATGATTTATGTCCCAAGGGTCCAAGCTAAAACTCAATTCAAAAGCACAAGTTTAAAACCAAGAGAGAATACAATCAAGGCAAACTCAAGGAAAGTGGTACGTAATAGGCTGGTTGTGAGGCAACAAACACGTCAAGTAGGGATGGAATTTAGAATCAAGGGATTCTAAATGAGAAAAGGAAAATAAACTTGATATATCTTCAAGGGATTGAATTAAAACTCAAACTTGAAAGCAAGTGCGCACCGTTTTGCAAACTGAAATCTAGCTAAGCTTACTTCAAGCCGTGAGATAATCAATGGTAGATGGATAGTCTAAACCTTTGTTTGGATACAGAAACACCACCAAGCGAAATTTTAGGGAGCCTAAACTTGATTAAGATACAGAAACACCACTTAAACACGTTTAAGACTACACTTGAACACCACTCTAACCGGCCTAGTTAAGGATAAGCAAGTTTAGTATTTGAGTGTGCAAAGCACGAAAGCAACAAACGCTCTCAACTGGTTTTTGATTCAAATTCAGTTTATTATTTTCCCATAGCAAGGGGTTGCCCTTTAATACAAGCCTAGGAAGCACCCATATAAGCAAGCAGACACCTAGACCTTACCCTTGTAGGGGGGAAAGGTATTAATTAAGCTTACCGTGTCCTAACCTAGTTTTAACATAAACAAACTACATTCAAAACATTAAACAAAGATACCAAATGATGTTTACAACTCAATTAGACTATGCTTAATCTTAATCATGTAGTTTACTGGGCTTAGAGCACATGGTTTAGCTGAAAAGTGTAATCCTCTTTACGGCTAGCCAATCACCTTCAAAAGAAAAGATCTTTTGCAGCTTGTACGCCATTGGTTGTTCTTTTCAAGGCTTTCTCCTTTTGCAGCTTCATCATTGGCCTCCTAGATACCTTGGGACTTGTTCCACTCAGCAATGGAGATAGTAAACCCTTTGGAGAAGGAAAATTTCAATCGTGCACGTAAATCGGGTCTAAGACAGAATCTAGACCGGTTTGCAACCAACTTTAACCCTATTAAAAGTGTGCATGGTTTTGTTTTGAAGCCATGGCGGGGAACCTTAGGATGTGTACAAACCCCCCCAACAAATAAATCAAGTTTAAACCATGTTGAAGTAGGTTAATTCTACTAAAATATTTCATCGTGCACTTTTGGACCAAACTTGGCAGGTTAAAAAAAATGCCTTGATCTCCCATCTTCTTGTGCGCATGATTAGAATTCAATGCTTGGACCTGAAAGTAGACGTCTTGGGGATTCTAAAAAGGTAAAAATCCAGGGCATAAACCATGATTAAGCTTAAGAAATCTCATACCCAAAACAGGGTACATTCTAGTTGGACTGGGCAGTTTGTATACTTTGGGATTATTGGCTAATTTGAGAGGGTAAATGAAGTCCAAATAGGATGAAACACTGTTTTCTGGAAAGGTAACTTCTTCAACTTCAATCCCGATGCAAAATATTAGAGTTAAAGCTCAAAGAGGCCTAAGTGATTAAGCTCTCGAAAATGGGTTTACTGCTGGAAAACAACCCGTCACCTGCTGTTTCAGGTCTTAAAAAAATTATGGATGCTTTATTCATCCATTAGCTGGCAAAATGAAATTACATTAACTACTTTGAGTTTTTAAATGAAGGGGCATGGAGAGAGCCCCATCATCCTCCCCTTGTTGGAAAAGATTTGACCTCAAATCTGATTTGTGATCACCTCCACTTCTTGGATCATTTCAGGCTGAAATAAGATCATCCGTCTCTCTTGATCTTAGAGACTCTTTTCTTTTCTTTCCCATTGCTTTGAGTGTTGCTTGGAGGGGACCCTTTGAACTTGCCATGAACCACATCCTTAAGTACTCTTAATTGAGAATGAGGAGCATTAAGTGATGGTTCACCAAAAGTGAGAACAAGGTCAAGAGGCTCATTACTTCTTGGTGTGTGGTTAATGTCCAAATTGAGCAATTGACCTTCATTATCCTCTACCACTATTTTTTCAAAAGCATCTCCATCTTTTTCTTCAATTTCCTCCTCTACTGCCTTCCATTCGGCTAAGGTAACATATCATCGGTTTGTGCAATCTGATGCTAAGTGGCCAAGCCCTTGGCACTTAAAACATCTTTGGAAACCTTTAGGAAGGGGTTTGGGTTTGGGTTGTGGGGGTAGGCCTTGCTGTGGAGTTTGGCCTTTTTGTGGTGTATGGGAAATGGATGTCGTGGGTTTAGGGGTGGAAGATGAACTCCCCTTGTTCAAGGTTGGTTCATGGGGTGAGGGCTTTGGAATTCCATGCCTTAGGGGTTGTTTAGTCTTCTTTTGCTGCTCCACCTTGTGAGCTAGCACACAAACTTCATCAAAAGAGGTATAAGCTTGCATATCAACAACATTAGCATACCTAGGATGAAGACCTCATAAGTAACTAACTATTGTTTGCTCTTCTGCGTCATGCAAATCACACTTGATTACAAGCTTTGCAAACTCAAGAGTATGATCTTCTACACTCAGATTACCTTGGTTCATGTGATGGAGTTGAGAGTAACAATCTTGAACATTGGTAGGAGGAAGAAACTGAGCCTTAAACTTTGATTTCATCTTCTCCAGTGTTCTGATTTTGGACTTTCTTCCGCTAACTCTTTTGGCACACAAATTAGTCCACCAAACAGAAGCATACTTTCAAAGTCTTAAAGCAACCAGCTTCGCCTTCTTATCTTCTAGGATGTCCTTGTACTCAAAAACTCTCTCAACCCTGTGTACCCAATCCAAAAACTCTTCAGTATCAAGCTTGCCTTCAAATTGTTGAACCTTAACCTTGAAACCGTTCGTACTAGCTTGAATCTGTGGGGTTTGGCTAGTCATTCTTAATGGTTCATCCTCACTAGATGAATCAAGAGTATGGCTAAACACTTGTTCCTGTCTTTTGGAATCAGATTGGAGTGGTTCTTCATTGGCTTGTTGCTTTTGCTTCAAAAATGCACCAAGATATTGTCGAAGATACTCATTTTGAGCCTTAGTTTCTTGCTCACGTTGAGCCTCTTCAGTACGGGTCTCCATTAGTATCTCATTCTGCTTCATTGGTGCTTCAAACCTCTCCTCCAAGTTCATGCTTGTAGCACTCATTCTTGACCTACGTTGCTTAAGCAAGTGAAACAACACGGAATAGGGGTGGCACGGTCGTGCCTAATGGTATGGGGTGAACGTGCATTATTTCTGCCAGGCACGGCTGAAAATAGTAAGGTTTACAATTTGTGTTTGGGAATGTGTTTGGATTGAATTTAAGGAGTGTGGGGCTCAGGCAAGGATATGAACTTGCTCTGATAACAAATATGATGCATGTCAAGAGGGTCCAAGCTAAAACTCAATTAAAGAGCAAAAGCCTTAATCCAAAAGAGAATAAAATCAAGACAAACTCAAGGAAAGTGGTACGTAATAGGCTGGTCGTGAGGCAGCAAACACCTTAGGTAGGGATGGAATTTAGAAACAAGGGATTCTAAAGGAGAAAAGGAAAAGAAACTTGATGCATCTTCAAGGGATTGAATGAAAACTCAAACAAGAAAGTAAGAATGCACGGTCTTGCAAACTGAAATCTGGCTAAGCTCACTTCAAGCCTTGAGATAGTCAATGGTAGATGGATAGTCTAAATCTTTGTTTGGATACAAAACACCACCAAATGAAAGTTTAGGGCCCCTAAACTTGATTAAGACATAGAAACACCACTTAAACAAGTTTAAGACGACACTTGAACACAACCCTAACCGGCCTAGTTAACGATAAGCAAGTTTAGTATTTGAGTGTGCAAAGCACAAAAGCAACAAATGCTCTCAACTGGTTTTTAATTCAAATTCAGGTTATTGTTTAATTATTGTCGTGATATGCTCTTTAATACAAGCCTAGCAGGCACACACCTAGACCTTACCCTCCTAGGGAGGAAAGGTATTAATTAAGCTTAATCTACACGGCTAGTGCTAACCGTGCACTGACCCAGTTTTAACTAAAACAAATTATATTCAAAACAATAAACAAAGCTACCAAATGATGTTTGCAACTCAATTAGACTATGCTTAAGCTTAATCGTGCAGTTTACTGGGCCGAGAGCACATGGTTCAGTCGAAAAGTGCAATCCCCTTTATGGCTAGCCAAACACCTTTAAGAGACAAGATCTTTTGAAGGTTGCACGACATTGGTTGTTCTTTTCAAGGCTTTCTCCTTTTGCAGCTTGATCATTGGACTAATAGATACCGTAGGACTTGTTCCACTCAGCAATGGAGATAGTAAACCCTTTGGAGAAGAAAAACTTCAACCGTGCACATAAAACGGGTCCAAGGCAGATTCTGGACCGGTTTTTCAACCAACTTTAACCCTATTAAAAGTTTGCATGATTTTGTTTTCAGGCCATTGTGGGAAACCTTAGGATGTGTACAAATCCCCCATCTAAAATAAATAAATCATGTTGAAACCATTTTGAAGTAGGTTCATTCTACTAAAACATTTAACCGTGTCGTTTTGGACCAAAACTGGCTGGTTTGACAAAATACCCTGATCTCCCATCTTCTTGTGTGCATAATTAGAATTCAAAGCTTGGATTTGAAAGTACACATCTTGGGGATTCCAAAAAGGTAAAAATCTAAGACGTAAACCACCATTCAGCTTAAAAAATCACATACCCAAAACCGGGTACATTCTAGTTAGACTGGGCAGTTTGTATACCTTAGGATTATTGGCAAATTTGAGAGGGTAAATGAAGTCCAAATGGGATGAAACTTGATTTTCTACAAAGCTCACTTCATAAAATTCAATCCTAATGCAAAATATTAGACTTAGACGTCAAAGTGGCCTAAGTAATTAAGCTCTTGAAAATGGGTTTGCTATTGGAACACAACCCATGACCTGCTATTTCAGGTCTTAAACAAAATGTGGATGCTTTATTCATCATTTGGCCAGGAAAATGAAATTACCTTGACTGGTTTGAGTTTCTAAATGAAGGGCCATGGCCAGAGCTCCATCATCCTCCCCTTGTTGGAAAACATTTGACCTCAAATCTGATTAGTAATCACCTTCACTTGTTGACTCATTTCAGGCTGAAATAAGATCATCCGTCTCTCTTTTAACTTAGAGACTCTTTTCCTTTCTTTCCCCTTGCTTTGAGTGTTACCTGCAGGGGACCCTTTGAACTTTCCTTGAACCACTTCCTCAAGTACTCTTAATTCAAAATTAGGAGCATTAAGTGATGGTTCACCAAAAGTGAGAAGAAGGCTGAGATGCTCATTGCTTCTTGGTGGGTGGTTCATGTCCAAATTGAGCATTTCACCTTCATCAGCCTCTATCACTATTTCCTCAAAAACATTTCCATCTTTTTCTTCAATTTCCTCCTCTTACTCAACATCCTCTATTGCATTCCATTCGGCTATGGTAACAGATCATCGGTTTGTGCAATCAGATCCTAAGTGGCCAAACCCTTGGCACTTGGAACTTCTTTGGACACCTCTAGGAAGGGGTTTGGGTGTAGGTTGTGGGGGTAGGCCTTGCTGTGGAGTTTGGATTTTTTGTGGAGTATGGGAAACGGATGTCGTGGATTTAGGGGTGGAAGAGGAACTCCCCTCGTTCAAGGTTGGTTCATGGGTGAGGGCTTTGGAATTTCATGCCTTAGGGGTTATTTAGTCTTCTTTGGCTGCCCCACGTTGTGGGCCAGCACACAAACTTCATCAAAAGAGGTATAAGCTTGCAAATCAACAACATTAGCATGCGTAGGATAAAGAGCTCCTAAGTACGTAACGATTGTTTACTCTTCTGGTTCATGCAAATCACACTTGATTACAAGCTTTTCAAACTCACGAGTGTATTCATCTACACTCAGATTACCTTGGTTCAAGTGATGGAGTTGAGAGTAAAAATCTTGAACATATGTAGGAGGAAGACGCTGAGCCTTAAGCTTGGATTTCATCTTCTCCTATGCTCTCATTTTGCACTTCCTTCCTCTAACTCTTCTGGCACACAAATTAGTCCACCAAAGAGAATCATACTTTTGAAGTCTTAATGCAACCAGCTTCACCTTCTTGTCTTCTAGGACGTCCTTGTACTGAAAAACTCTCTCAATCGTCTGTAGCCAATCCCGAAACTCTTCAGGATCAAGCTTGCCTTCAAATTCTAGAACTTTAACCTTTAAATTGTTCATACTAGCTTCAATACGTCAGGTTTGGCTAGTCATTCTCAATGGTTCATCCTCACTAGATGAATCAAGAGTATGGCTAAACACCTATTCCTATCTTTTAGAATCGTATTGGAGTGGTTCTTCATTGGCTTGTTGCTTTTGCTTCAAATATGCACCAAGCTATTTTCGAAGATACTCATTCTGAGCCTTAGTTTCTTGCTCACGTTGAGCCTCTTCACTGTGGGTCTCCATTAGTATCTCATTCTGCTTCATTAGTGCTTCAAACCTCTCCTCCAAGGTCCTGCTTGTAGCACTCATGCTTGAACTAGGTCGCTTAAGCAAGCGAAACAACACAAAATAGGTGTGGCATGGTCGTGCTTAATGGTGCGGGGTGACCGCGCTGTATTTCTGTCAGGCACGACTGAAAATAGTAAGATTTAAAGTTTGTGTTTGGATTGAATTTTGGGAGCGTGGGGTTTAGCCAAGGATATGAACTTGCTCTGATACCAAATATGATGTATGTCTCTAGGGTCCTAGGCTAAAACTCAATTCAAAAGCAAAAGCTTAAATCGAAAAGAGAATACAATCAAGGCAAACTCAAGGAAAGTGGTACGCAATAGGCTGGTTGTGAGGCAGCAAACACGTGAGGTAGGGATGGAATTTAGAAACAAGGGATTCTAAATGAAAAAAGGAAAAGAAACTTGATGTATCTTCAAGGGATAGAATGAAAACTCAAACTAGAAAGCAAGAATGCACGGTTTTGCAAACTGAGATTTGGCTAAGCTCACTTCAAGCCGTGAGATAGTCAATGGTAGATGGATAGTCTAGATCTTTGTTTGAATACAGGACACCACCAAACAAAAATTTAGGGCCCCTAAATTTGATTAAGATATAGAAACAACACTTAAACAAGTTTACGACTACACTTGAACACCACCCTAACCGGCCTAGTTAAGGATAAGCTAGTTTAGTATTTGAGTGTGTACAACACCAAAGCAACAAATGCTCTCAACTAGTTTTTGATTAAAATTTAGGTTATTATTGGTTGTGTGTTTCCCTTTAATACAAGCCTAGCAAGCACCTATCTAAGCAAGCACACACCTAGACCTTACGCTCCTAGGGAGGAAAGGAATTAATTAAGCTCAATCTACACGGTTAGTGCTAACCATGTACTAACCTACTTTTAATTTAAACAAATTACATTCAAAACATTAAACAAAGCTACCAAATGATGTTTGCAACTCAATTGGACTATGCTTAAGCTCAATCATACAGTTTACTGTGCTGAGAGCACAAGGTTCAACCGAAAAGTGCAATCCCCTTTATGGCTAGCCAATCACCTTCAAGAGACAACATTTTTGCAGCGTGCACGCCATTGGTTGTTCTTTCCAAGGCTTTATTTTTTTGCATCTTGATCATTGGCATCCTAGATACCTTGGGACATGTACCACACAACAATGGAGTTAGTAAACCCTTTGGAGAAGGAAAACTTCAACCGTGTATAAAAACTGGGTCCAAGGCAGATTCTGGATCGGTTTTTCAACCAACTTTTACCCTATTAAAAGTGTGCATGATTTTGTTTTTAGGCTATGGGGGGAAACCTTAGGATGTGTACAAACCCCCCGCCCCCAACAAAGAAATCAAGTTAAACCTTGTCGAAGTAGGTTAATTGCACTAAAACATTTAACCGTGCAATTTCGGACTAAAACTGGCAAGTTTGACGAACTGCCATGATCTCCCATCTTCTTGTGCACATGATTAGAATTCAATGCTTGGACCAGAAAGTAGACATCGTGGGGATTCCAAAAAGGTAAAAATCCAAGAATTGAACCACCATTAAGCTTAAGAAATCACATACCCAAAAATGGGTACATTCTGGTTGGACTGAGAAGTTTGTATACCTTGGGATTATTGGCTAATTAGAGAGGGTAAATGAAGTCCAAATGGAATTAAACTTGATTTTTCTGAAAGCTTACTTCATGAACTTCAATTCCAATGCGAAATATTAGACTTAAACCTGAAAGAGGTCTAAGTAATTAAGCTCTCAAAAATGGGCTTCCTGTTGGAAAACAACCCGTGACCTGCTGTTTCAGGTCTTAAACAAAAAGTGGATGCTTTATTCATTCTTTAGCCAGCAAAATGAAATTACGTTGACTGATTTGAGTTTCTAAATGAAGGGGCATGGAGTGAGCTCCATCATTCTCCCCTTGTTGGAAAAGATTTGACCTCAAATCTGATTTGTAATCACCTTTACTTCTTGACTCATTTCAGGCTTAAATAAGATCATCTGTCTCTCTTGAACTTAGAGACGCTTTTCTTTTGTTTCCCCTTGCTTTGAGTGTTACTTGGAGGGGACTCTTTGAACTTTCCTTGAACGACTTCCTCAAGTACTCTTAATTCAGAATTAGGAGCATTAAGTGATGGTTAACCAAAAGTGAGAAGAAGGCCGATGTGCTCATTACTTCTTGGTAGGTGGTTAATGTCCAAATTGAGCATTTCACCTTCATCGGTATCTACCGGTATTGCCTCAAAAACATCTCCATCTTTTTCTTCAATTTCCTCCTCTAACTGAACCTCCTCTACTGCCTTCCATTGGGCTAAGGTAACATATCATCGATTTGTCTAATCTGATGCTAAGTGGTGAAACCCCTGGCATTTAAAACATCTTTGGACACCCTTAGGAAGGGGTTTGGGTGTGGGTTGTGGGGGCTTGCCATGCTGTGGATTTTGGCTTTTTTGTTGAGTATGGGAAATGGATGTCGTGGATTTAGGGGTGGAAGATGAACTCCCCTTGTTCAAGGTTAGTTCCTGAGGTGAGGGCTTTGGAATTTCAAGCCATAGGGGTTGTTTACTTTTCTTTTGGTGCTCCACCTTGTCAGCCAGGACACAAACTTCATCAAAAGAGGTATAAGCTTGCAAATCAACAACATTATCATACCTAGGATATAGACCTCCTAAGTACCTAACGATTGTTTGCTCCTCTGGTTCATGCAAATCACACATGATTACAAGCTTTTCATACTCACGCGTGTATTCTTGTACACTCAGATTACCTTGGTTCGAGTGATGGAGTTGAGAGTAACAATCTTGAACATAGGTAGGGGGAAGAAACTGAGCCGTAAGCTTGGATTTCATCTTCTCCCATGTTCTAATTTTGGACTTCCTTTCTCTAACTCTTTTGGCACACCAATTACTACACTAAAGAGAAGCACACTTTCCAAGTCTTAGGGCAACTAGCTTCACCTTCTTGTCTTCTAAGATGTGCTTGTACTCAAAAACTCTCTCAACCTTCTGCAGCCAATCCAAAAACTCTTCAGGATCAAGCTTGCCTTCAAATTCTAGAACTTCAACCTTGAAATCGTTCGCGCTAGCTTGAGTCCGTGGGGTTTGGCTAGTCATTCTCAATGGTTCATCCTCACTAGATGAATCAAGAGTATGGGTAAAGACTTGTTCTTGTCTTTTGGAATCAAATTGGAGTCGTTCTTCATTGGCTTGTTGCTTTTGCTTCAAATATGCACCAAGCTATTTTCGAAGACATTCATTTTGAGCCTTAGTTTCTTGCTCTCGTTTAGTCTCTTCACTAAGGGTCTCTGTTAGTATCTCATTCTGCTTCATTAGTGCTTCAAACCTCTCCTCGAAGGTCATGCTTGTAGCACTCATGCTTGAGCTTGGTCGCTTAAGCAAGTGAAATAACGCGGAATAGGGGTGGCACGATCGTGCTTAACGGCATGGGGTGACCGTGGTATATTTCTGCCAGGCACGGCTGAAATGGTAAGTTTTACGGTTTGTCCGTGGGAATGTACTTGGGTTGAATTTGGGGAGCGCGGTGCTCAAGCAAGGATATGAACTTGCTCTAAAACCAAATATGATGTATGTCCCAAGGGTCCAAGCTAAAACTCAATTCAAAAGCAAAAGTTTAAAACCAAGAGAGAATACAATCAAGGCAAACTCAAGGAAAGTGGTACGTAATAGGCTGGTTGTGAGGCAACAAACACGTCAAGTAGGGATGGAATTTAGAATCAAGGGATTCTAAATGAGAAAAGGAAAAGAAACTTGATGTATCTTCAAGGGATTGAATGAAAACTCAAACTAGAAAGCAAGAACGCACGGTTTTGTAAACTGAAATGTAGCTAAGCTCACTTGAAGTCGTGAGATAATCAGTGGTAGATGGATAGTCTAAACCTTTGTTTGGAAACAAAAACACCACCAAAATCAAGTTTAGGGCCCCTAAACTTGATAAAGATACAGAAACACCACTTAAACAAGTTTAAGACTACACTTGAACCCCACCCTGACCGGGCTAGTTAAGGATAAGCAAGTTTAGCATTTGAGAGTGCAAAGCACGAAAGCAACAGATCCTCTCAACTGGTTTTTGATTCAATTTTAGGTTATTGTTTGCCCATGGCCGTGTGTCGCCCTTCAATACAAGCCTAGCAAGCATCCACCCAAGCAAGCACACACCTGGACCTTACCCACCTAAGGAGGAAAGGTATTAATTAAGCTTAATCTACATGGTTAGTGCTAACTGTGTACTAACCTAGTTTTAACTTAAACAAATTACATTCAAAACATTAAACAAAGCTACCAAATTATGTTTGCAACATAATTAGACTATGCTTAACCTTAATTATGCAGTTTGCTGGGCTGAGAGCACATGGTTCAGCTAAAAAGTGCAATCCCCTTTATGGCTAGCCAATCACCTTCAAGAGACAAGATCTTTTGTAGCTTGCATACCATTGGTAGTTCTTTTGCAGGTGTTGAGTTATTATATTCAAGTTTTGATGATAACAAATCCAAGTGTAAAAATGTGTCCAAGTAGTGTTGCTCCAAACATGATCTGCAAACAGGCCTAACTGGTGTTTGTAATCTTTACTGTGTTAACTGGTTTGCTACATGTGAGAACAAGTCCTTAAAACAGGTTTTAAATGGGTGATTCTACATTAAGTCAAGAAAGCCATCTCACAGGTGGTTGTAAGGCCTGTTCACAGCAGCTCTTCTAGCAATGCAAAGAACAACTCCAACAAACAAGGTAGCCTTGATGTTCCCAGCAGCTTCTCTAGCGACGCAAAGAACAACCCCAGCAAACAAGGTAGCCTTGATGTTCACAGCAGCTCTACGGATCTTGGACAAGATTCCAACAAGAAGTCTTGGGTATATAGGCTTTATTTATTTAGACTCTTGTT
>JACYFF010031952.1:68242250-68315585 GCA_017589665.1 Selenicereus undatus | reverse complement strand
TCTTGAGGACAATGCTCGCCTCAAGGATGAGCTCTCCGCTGTCAAGGCTGCTCTTGCTGAAGAACAAGCCCTCTCTGCTAAGCGTCATGCAGACTTACTTGCTCTTCTATCCACCCTTGCCCCTAGTATTCCTCCCCTGCAGACGAAACCACCCCCTGCTCCCTGATTGTCTAGGCTGTTTCTGTTTTTTTTATTGTACTGCTTGGCTGATTTAAATGAAGTCCAAATGGAATGAAACTTGCTTTTGTGGAAAGCTGACTTCTTGAACTTCAATCCCAATGCAAAATATTAGACTTAAACCTAAAATAGGCCAAAGTAATTAAGCTCTCAAAAACGGGTTTGCTGTTGGAAAACAACCGTGACCTGCTGTTTCAGGTCTTAAACAAAATGTGGATGCTTTATTCATCCTTTAGCCAGCAAAATGATTTCAGGTTCTAAATGAAGGGGCATGGAGAGAACTCCATCAGTTTAACTCCATTTTCTTGGACAAAACCCTTTAGAAGGCCTCTTGACCATCCCGACCTCTTGACCTTCCCAAAATAGAAGAGTAGTACATCCTAAAGGTATAGGATGAGGTTGGAATTGAAGCTCCAAAACAGCACATGGCCCAAGTCCCCTTTGATGGAGTTTGTGAGCATTAAGGAGGATGTGGTAGATCTCTTGGACTTGAGTGGGCATGAGGCTTTAGGAAACCCACGGAGGAAGGAAAAAACAAGCAGCACACAACCAGGTTCACATGGCAGTTTTTAGCTCGGTTTTGTGCCTCCTTTTAACCCCATCAAAACCGAGCATGATTTCGGTTCTAGGCCATGGGGAGACTCCTTAGGGTGTTTAGAAACCCCCCTAACAAAGAAATCAACGTTAAATAATGTTTAAGTAGAAGATTTCTACTAAAACATTGTACCGTGCATATTTGGACCAAAACTGGCAAGGTTGATAAAATGGCTTGATTTCTTCACTTTGACAGAGCATGATTGGTTTTTCTTGCTTGGACATTAAAGTTAACATCTAGGGGAACCCAATAATGTTAAAATCCAAGACTTAAACCATAATTTAGCTTAAGTAATCACATACCCCAAATCGGATACATTTTGGTTGAATTGGGCAGTTTGGATAGCTTGGATTTAATGGCTTATTTGAATGGGTAAATGAAGTCCCAACGAGATGAAACTTGTTTTGCCGGAAAGATGACTTCTTGAAATTCAAACCCAACACAAAATATTGGATTTAAACCTCAAAGAGGCTAAGTAATTAGGCTCTAAAAAAGCAGGTTTGCTACTCGAATCAACCCGTGACCTGCTATTTTGCTCTATAAAGAAAATGTGGATGATTTATTTACACTTTGGCCAGCAAAGTAAGATTACCTTGACTGATTTGATTCTTCAAATTAAGGGGCATGGAGGGATCTTGTTGAGTTATTATATTTAAGTTTTGATGATAACAAATCCAAGTGTAAAAATGTGTCCAAGTAATGTTGCTCCAAACACGATCTCCAAGCAGGCCTAACTGGTGTTTGTAATCTTTATTGTATTAACTGGTTTGCTACATGTGAGAACAAGTCTTCAGAACAGGTTTCAATTGGTGATTCTATATTTAGTCAAGAACGCCATCTCGACAGTTGATTACAAGGCATGTTCTTGAACTCTGGCAATGCAAAGAACAACCCCAGCAAACAAGGTAGCCTTGATGTTCACAAGAACTCTACAAATCTTGGACAAGATGACTGGTTCAAAACAAGAAGTCTTGGGTATATAGGTTTTATTTATTTAGACTCTTGTTAATATGCCAATATTGAAAATGCTTTTAAACACCTCTTGAATCGGTAATTGCGCTAAGTGCTTCAGAACACCAGTTGCGAACAACCGTGCAAATAGGGTGCCTAGGGTGTTTCTAAACTGAAGTGGCCATACCCGGTTATCTTTGAAAATTCATTTCGGTTGGCCAAGATCTCCATAATACTTTCCTTAAACTCCAAGATTGCTAATTTTTCTGGAAAGGATATTTCTTGAAAATATTATGGGAGATTTGCGAAAATAGGTTTTGGGAGGTTTGCCAAAACTAAAAGATTTCCTTTGCCCATATTTTCGGATAAGATAAAATTTCAGAAGCTGAAGATTTCTGGTTGCTTTTTGAATCTTCTTCACGGCTATAGGAAGATAAGGGTTATCTCTTAAGATAACAAATCCCTTATACTTTGGGAAAAACTTGTCACTAGCCGTTGGGGAATATTTTTCTTGAAAAATCATTTTCCATACTTAGCTGATTCTCTTGGTTTTGACCGTTGGAATTCTTGTTTAAATATAGCATTTTACTCCCATTGATTGACACATATGCACACGGTGAGAATAGCAAGAAAAGAAAGCAAGAGAATATCTAGAAACACAACACACGCAAAAAGCAAAATTCAAAAAGTGGTTTTTCTAGTGGAAAGAACTTTTCGAGCTACACTTGAGAAAAGAAAAACCGATACAAGTTGTGTTTAAACCAAGCTTTAAATATATTGGCATACTAGGACTTCATTGTACCTTACATCTGCTTTAGACAGAAGAACCCAGTAAGGTGTTTTGTAACCTGATCTTGAATCAAAAAAGTGAGTGAGTGGTCCTCAGTCGTGTGGACTTTGGACGTGTCCAATCTAGTGAGATTTGGACGTGGTGTAATCTGCCTTAGAGAAGGAGGTTACGTGGTTGCAAGTTGTGACAAGGTGTGTTACAATTGTAACGAGTTAAGCCCGGTTTAGTGAGGTGGTTAAATCCTACACGAGCTAGGTCGTGGTTTTTCACACCTCTGTTAGGCTAGAGGTGTTTTCCACGTAAAAATTATGTGTGCTTTATTTTCCGCATTAATCTTGGTGATTTTCGCATTTGCAAAATTTGAGAACACCCTCTGCAAACAAGTCACAAGGGTGTTTGTTATTTACAACGCGAAAATCAGACACCACAATTCACCCCCCCCTCTTGTGGTAGAATACTCATGATCTTAACAAGTGGTATCAGAGCGGTTCTCTCACAAAAGGCTAACACCTTGAGAGATTCTGAAGATGAGTACACCACAAGGAATTCTTGAAGGGTAATCCATTACTCGTCCACCCTATTTCAACGGCCAACATTATAGTTGGTGGAAGAATAGGATGGAAAACTATATTCAGGGAGAAGATTATGAGTTATGGATGCTCAACAAGAATGGGCCCCTTGTTCCTATTAAGGTGCTTGAAGATGGTAGGATGGTTTCCAAGGAACCTAAAGAGTTTGATGCTGAAGATTATAAGAAAATGGAGAAAAATGCCAAGGCCAAGAAACTACTATATTTTGGCCTAGGACCCGATGAATACACTCGCATCTCTGAGTGTGAATCAGCCCAAGCTATCTGGAACGCCCTGCAAGTTGCTCATGAAGGTACGAGTCAAGATAAACAATCTAGAATTGAGCTACTTATGCGGCAGTATGAGTTGTTTGATATGGGTGATCATAAGACTGTGATGGATATGTATACACGGTTTACCCACATCACGAACGACTTAAAATCTCTGGGAAAGTCTTTCACCACTGAAGAGTTGGTGAGGAAAATCCTCAGAATTCTACCTCGTACGTGGGAGGCCAAGGTAACAGCCATCCAAGAGGCTAAAGACATGAACAAGATCACCCTCGACGAGTTGATTGGTAATCTCTAAACCTATGAACTTCGAAAGAACTCATAACAAAAAGAGGAGCAAAAGAAGGATCGTGGGCTTGCCTGGAAAGCACATGAGGACACTGACTCTGACCTTGAAAATGAAGATATGGCCCTAATGACCAGGAAATTTAAGAAATTCTTCAAAAAGGTCAAGGAAAACAACAAAAGAAAAGATTTTAGTAAGTCCAGAAACACCCCCAAAGAACAACTCACAGGGTGTTTCAAGTGCGGCAAACCAGATCACTTAGTCAAAAATTGTCCTCTACTTCGAGAAGATCAGATGCCTGAACATCCTCGAAAACAGGGTTGAAAACATCCTGTAAACAATCTGGGCAAGCGATTCTCGAAAGCTATGCTGGCTGCTTGGGGAGATTCCTCTGAGGATGAAGGAGAATCTGAAGCTGAAGAAGGGGTCGTAGCACTGATGGCACAGAGTGATTCAGATTCATATGATGTATCAACAATCAGCCTCTCAGATCTCAAGAACAAGGTACATTGTCTTAACAAAGCTACTCTAGAAGAACTTCTATATAATTTGATAGACACCTGTGTTGATCCAAAAAGATAAGTTCGTGACCTAGAGCTTCAAAATGAAATTCTTAAAAATGAAAAACTTGGTTTACATGAGAGTACTAACGTGCTTAGAGAAGATCTCTTTCTAAAAGAAGGCGATTACACTCAAGTAGAGGAAAAACTCTTTAAAGTGAAAGAAACAATTGAATCCCTGCTAAATGAAAAGAAGAGCTTGAATGCTACCATAGAAAAATTGGAAACTGATCTTGCCACAAACAACCGCTGGAACAAATCCTCACAAGCCCTTGATTGGTTAAACACTCACAACAATCGAAACAAAAAGGCACTTGGATATAAGCCTAAACGGACCATTTACCCAATACATAGGAAGTATGTGGGATTACCTGAAAACATCGTTTGCTTTCATTGTGGTAAAACGGGTCATTATAGATACACTTGCCCTTTAAGAAAACATGTCAATGAAAAGAATGAAAGGTATGTGAAACAAATCTGGATTAGAAAAGATGAGCTTTACATGTCTAAAAGAATGGGACCCAAGTGGATCTGGGTTCCCAAAACTAACCCGTGATTTGTGTTGCACGCTGAAGTGAGAGAGAACAACCTTACGAACAACCCCACCAACACCCTTGAAAACAGGCAGTTGTGGTTTGTTGATAGTGGGTGTTCACGGCACATGACTGGTGAAAGATCAAATTTTCTCTCACTTACAGCTCTAAATGGTGGGAGTGTAGCATTTGGAAAGGGCAAGTCTGGGACAATTGTCGGTATAGGTAGTATTGGTAAAACTGTCTCCCACTCAATTGATAATGTGCACTTAGTTGATGGGTTCAAGCACAATTTGCTAAGTGTGTCCCAACTGTGTGACAAGAACAACCTAGTACTGTTTTCAAAAACACGTTGCTTGGTTGTAAATGACGACACAGGAGATGTTGTGTTGAGGGGGAAGCGATGTCAAAATGTTTATAAAGTTTGTATTTCCACTCTTCCCCAAAACAATCTGACTTGTTTAAATGTATTAAATGATGATATAATGTTATGGCACAAGAGACTAGGTCATCCAAGCTGGTCCTTGTTAAACAAACTTGTTTCCAAAGATTTGGTTGTTGGACTACCTTCCATCAAGTATAATGATGACAAGGTATATGAAGCTTGTGCAAAAGGAAAACAAGTCAGATCTTCTTTAAAATCTAAAAAGTGTGTAAGCACTACCCGACCGCTTGAGTTATTGCATATTGATCTATGTGGTCCCATGAGGATAGCTAGTAGAGGAGGGAAAATGTATGTGCTTGTAATAGTGGATGATTACTCTTGATTTACTTGGACCATGTTCTTGGCCTCCAAGGATGAAACCTTTGAGAATTTTATTGCCCTTCTCAAAAAGATTGAAAAGAGAGTAGGACACTCTTTGGTTAGCTTGAGGTCTGATCATGGTACTGAATTTGAAAATGCAAGTTTTATAAAATTTTGTAAAGAACATGGTGTTTATCAAAACTTCTCAGCCCCGAGAACACCCCAGCAGAATGGGGTGGTTGAACGAAAAAATCGTACTCTAGAAGACATAACTAGAACAATGCTTATTGCTAGTGGTCTTCCTAAGAACTTTTGGGCAGAAGCTTTGAACACATCATGTTACATTATAAATAGATCCATGATTAGACCCATTTTGAACAAAACACCTTATGAACTTCTTAAAGGCAGAAAACCCAACATTATGCATCTAAGAACATTTGGTTGTAGATGTTTCGTGCATAACAACGGGAAAGATGCCTTAGGAAAGTTTGATTGAAGGAGTGATGAGGCAATATTTCTTGGTTATTCTTCTCACAGTAAGGCATACAAAGTCTTTAACAAAAGAACCTTGTGTGTTGAGGAAAGTGTGCATGTGTTTTTTGATGAATCTAACTCTTTGAATGAGAGTAATGCACAGGATGAAGAGTTTGAATTAGGTCTTGTCCAAAAGGAATTGTTGAACCGAGAAAAACAAGGTGAGAACACCCTGAAGAAAATAGGTACAAAAGTTGTTCCTCAAAACCACAGGCAAGGTGAACTCCAAACAGGGGGAAACACCATTGAACCCTGTTCGGAACCATGTTCTTCAGGAACCAGCTTGCGTACAGGTGCAGAAACAGGATCCGGAGGTGTTCTTGAGCCTGATCCTACACACACTTCAGTTAGAACAGAACATGTGTCTGTGGATCCAATTAATCCAAGACCATGGAAGCACCATAGTTCGCACCCTCTTGATCAAATCTTGTCAGATATTAATACGGGAGCGCAAACTAGATCTAAACTTAAGAATTTTTGTGCTTTCTATGCCTTTCTTTCTAACATTGAGCCAAAAAGTGTGAATGAAGCTCTTGCAGATTCAGATTGGATCGCGGCTATGCAAGAAGAACTTCATCAATTTGAAAGAAACAAATTGTGGCACCTTGACCCTAAACCTGTAGAGAGAACAATCATTGGAGCCAAGTGGGTGTTCCGAAATAAGCTAGATGAGTCAGGAACAGTCACTAGGAACAAGGCAAGGCTGGTGGTTCAAGGGTACAATCAAGAAGAAGGGATTGATTATGAAGAAACCTTTACACCAGTTGCTAGAATTGAGGCTATTCGAATCTTAATAGCCTTTGCAGCTCATATGGAAATCAAGCTATATCAAATGGATGTGAAAAGTGCATTCCTAAATGGATACCTTAAAGAAGAGGTGTATGTCAAACAACCCCCTGGTTTTGAAAATGGTGTTTTTCCAAATCATGTTTTTAAACTTGACAAAGCGCTTTATGGTTTAAAACAAGCTCCAAGAGCTTGGTATGAACGATTGTCAAGCTTTTTACTTGAAAATGATTTTAGAAGAGGCAAGGTAGACAATACCTTCTTTCTAAAATCTAACGGGGAACATTTATTGATTGTCCAAATATATGTAGATGACATTATATTTGGTGCAACTCATCATGATTTATGCGATGATTTTTCAAATATGATGAGAAGTCAGTTTGAGATGAGCATGATGGGTGACCTTAATTTTTTCTTAGGCTTACAAATCAAGCAAACTTCAAACGGCACCATGATCCATCAACAAAAGTATATCAAGGAGCTACTTAAGCTTTTTGGGATGGAGTCGGCCAAACCCATAGACACTCCTATTTCTCCTTCAACCAAGTTGGTTATGGATGATGGGAGTCCCTGAGTTGAGGAAAAACTCTGTAGGGGCATGATTGGGTCACTCCTATACCTAACCGCTAGTAGACCGGATATTGTTTTTAGTGTTGGTTTATGTGCTCGTTTTCAGTTTAGTCCTAAAGAGACTCATCTTAAGGCTGTTAAACGGATACTAAGATATTTAAAGCATACACCTGATTTAGCTCTATGGTATCCTAAAGGTTGCAATCTTGATCTTGTTGGATATGCTGATGCTGACTATGCAGGTTTCCTAGTTGATAGAAAGAGTACCTCAGGTATGGTTCATTTTCTTGGACCTTGTTTGGTATCTTGTTGGATATGCTATTCAGTTGCCATGTCCACAGCAGAAGCTGAATATGTTGCAGCTGCTTCATGTTGTGCTCAGCTGTTGTGGATAAGACAACAGCTTAAGGATTTTTGTGTTGAGACTGGATGCATTCCTATTTTTTGTGATAACACTAGCGCTATTAATATTGCCAAAAACCCTTGTCAACACAAAAGGACAAAACATATTGACATTCGACATCATTTCTTGAGAGATAATGTTGAAAAGGGTTTAATTTCTATGAATTTTTGCTCAACGGAAAATCAAATTGCTGATATATTCACTAAGGCACTAGCTAGAGATCACTTTGAGAGAAACAGACTGGAATTGGGGTTGGTGAAAACACCCTGAGAACACCTGTTCTCAGAGGTAGATCAAGCTGATAAAAACACCTTATAATACCTGTTTTTTTCCCTTGTTTGCAATTCTTGTGGTCTATGCTTAACGAATATGTATAGTCTGTGTGCTATTATGATTATGTACTGCTGTCTTGGGAGATGGAGAAAGAGTAATCATGACAGACCTTGGAATATGTTCAAGAACAGGCAGCTCGAACAGGTATGCTTTAATTGGTATTATTGTATGATGCCTGCTTAAATTCTAGGTGTTCCCTAGGTGGCCCTTCATAACAGGTGGGGAGTTTAAAAACCGCCTTGCGTGCGTCTATCTTCTTCGTCTTGTTCTCTCTCTCTCTCTCTCTCTCTCCTCTATTCTTGCTTTCAAACCCTAGCAAAACCCTCAAGTCTTCCTTGCGATAATGGCTTCCAAAATCGATTTTTCATCAATCTCTGAGAGTAACAACATGATTACACTCTTAATTCCGGCTCCTCCTCGCCCAATCATCCACAAAACCTTCGGGTATCTCACTCGGCTAAACCTCAAAAGAGTTGGGGCTTGAGTTGAATGATATTCCCTACCCCTTTGGTTGGGAATTAATGGTGTATGTGGGAACAATCCCTTGTCCCATATCTTCTATAACAGGTGCTGGTTCTTTGGGTTTCCAAGACCAATTCTTGGAGAACCTAGAAACCATCATTGGGGATGTTGAACCCTGTTCTTCTGCACTATTCCCGGAAACAACTCAAAGAACAGGGGATGTGTTCTTCGATCTGAAGGAGGATTCTGGTGAGAAAACAGGAGAAAGTCCTGTTGAAGGGGATGACTCTGTTCCTCTAGTCTCTCAAACTGGAGAGAAGAGGAAAAGGGTAAAGATGGTGGCTAGGCGCACCCGAACGCCAAGAACACGATCACAACCAAGGTCTCGCCCCCTCTAACTCCCTCTTCTCCTCCTTCTCAACCTTCTCGCAAGTCTACGAGAATTGTCTTCAGATCAACCCCCAGATCCTCTAAACCCTCTGCACCTATCATCGAGGAGATTTCCTCTTCTTCTGAAGGGTTCTCGAGTTCTGACTCTGAGGACACCACCTTCAAACAGGGGACACCGGTGTTTTCCGAGTCCTTTGAAGATCAAGCCCCTCCAAAATCAGCCACTAAACCTGCTGTAAAACTCTCTCCTGCAAAACACCCCTCAAGCGAAAACCCAGAACAGCCCCCCTACCAAATGCTACCACCTCTATTCCTGCCCCCAAACGCCCAAAGCAGTTCACTCCCTCTCCTATGACTGACAAACATGCGCAGTTGCTTAAGCGCAATGTCGTTAAGGGGAAGGTAGTGTCTGTAAGTTTTTTTGAGGAACACGGTCTGGGGGGGTTCTTGACTAAGCTTCGAGCCCAAGGCTGGCTTGAGTTGTTTGCAAACACCCAGTTGGGGTGTTCTGTGCCTGAGTTGGCTGAATTTTATGCCAACTGCGAGGTCACCGAAGGGGTGGTGACAAGTTTTGTGAATGGGCAAGGTATCAGGGTTGATGCGCCCAAACTTGGGAAAATTCTGGGAGTGCCCTCACAAGGCTTTGCTATGTATGTGAGGGAAGACAAAGCAGCCATGGAACCAGCCAGGCTCCTGGAGGTATCCAAACGCCTCAGTCAGAAACAGGGTCTGAGAACACCCTCCTCTGTCAAAAAGGGTGATCTAATTCCTCCCCACCAACTCCTTTTCATGTTCGTCATTAAGAACGTGATTCCAAGGGGTCAAGGGAGAAACTCAGCAGACCTTTTTGATCAGTGCCTCGTCGACCTATTCGATAGGGAGGAACCCATCAATCTTCTAGCTATCATGATTCGCCACATTGGGCGAATAGCGAACACCACCAGGGCTCATGATCTCGGGTCTGGGTTCCTGCTGACGAAGGTATTTGAGCACTTTGGCATAATGCTCACACGGGGAGTGGAGGCCCAAGTCATTGATGCAATTGGGATTGACACTCTGCTAGGGTGTGGTTATGAGTTTGGCGAAGGGTCCGCTTCCAAACAGGGTTGTCGACCACCTCGACCACTTGTTTCTGAGCAACCGTCCACCAAGGTTGAAGCTGTTCTTGAGGACAATGCTCGCCTCAAGGATGAGCTATCAGCTGTCAAGGCTGCTCTTGCCGAGGAACAAGCCCTCTCTGCCAAACGCCATGCAGACCTGCTTGCTCTTCTCTCCACTCTTGCCCCTAGCATTCCTCCTCTGCAGACGAAATCACCTCCTGCTCCCTGATTGTCTTTGCTGTTTTTGTTGTTTTTTGTTTCTGTTTTAGCTGCTTGTTATTTTGTTGCAATTGTACTGCCTTGCTTATTAACGAAATATCTAATTGCAGTCTCTCTTGCTTGTTGTTCCTTCTCCTTTCTACTTGTTTGTTATTGCTTTTCAATGATGCCAAAAGGTGGAAGAAGAACCTACCTATTGACAATATATGAATCTCTCTCAACCTGACCTTGACTTACGTGGATCCCTATCAGCATAGCATTCATTTCTTTGTTTTGTCAATATGGTCACTTGGTTTGTTATCAACAAAAAGGGGGAATTTGTTGAGTTATTATATTTAAGTTTTGATGATAACAAATCCAAGTGTAAAAATGTGTCCAAGTAATGTTGCTCCAAACATGATCTCCAAACAGGCCTGATTGGTGTTTGTAATCTTTATTGTATTAACTGGTTTGCTACATGTGAGAACAAGTCTTCAGAACAGGTTTCAATTGGTGATTCTATATTAAGTCAAGAACGCCATCTCGACAGTTGATTGTAAGGCATGTTCCTGAACTCTGGCATTGCAAAGAACAACCCCAGCAAACAAGGTGGCCTTGATGTTCAGAACAGCTCTACAAATCTTGGACAAGATGACTGGTTCAAAACAAAAAGTCTTGGGTATATAGGTTTTATTTATTTAGACTCTTGTTAATATGCCAATATTGAAAATACTTTTAAACACCTCTTGAATCGGTAATTGCGCTAAGTGCTTCAGAACACCAGTTGCGAACAATCCTGCAAACAGGGTGCCTAGGGTGTTTCTAAACTGAAGTATCCATACCCGGTTATCTTTGAAAATTCATTTCGGTTGGCGAAGATCTCCATAATACTTTCCTTAAACTCCAAGATTGCTAATTTTTCTGGAAATGATATTTCTTGAAAATATTATGCGAGATTTGCGAAAATAGGTTTTGGGAGGTTTGCCAAAACTAAAAGATTTCCTTTGCCCATATTTTCAGATAAGATAAAATTTCAAAAGCTGAAGATTTTTGGTTGCTTTTTGAATCTTCTTCACGGCTATGGGAAGATAAGGGTTATCTCTTAAGATAACAAATCCCTTATACTTTGGGAAAAACTTGTCACTAGCCGTTGGGGAATATTTTTCTTGAAAAATCATTTTCCATACTTAGCTGATTCTCTTGGTTTTGACCGTTGGAATTCTTGTTTAAATATAGCATTTTACTCCCATTGATTGACACATATACACACGGTGAGAATAGCAAGAAAAGAAAGCAAGAGAATATCTAGAAACACAACACACGCAAAAAGCAAAATTCAAAAAGTGATTTTTCTAGTGGAAAGAATTTTTCGAGCTACACTTGAGAAAAGAAAAACCGATACAAGTTGTGTTTAAACCAAGCTTTCAATATATTGGCATACTAGGACTTCATTGTACCTTACATCTGCTTTAGATAGAAGCACCCAGTAAGGTGTTTTGTAACCCTGATCTTGAATAAGAAAAGTGAGTGAGTGGTCCTCAGTCGTGTGGACTTTGGACGTGTCCAATCTGGTGAGATTTAGACGTGGTGTAATCTGTCTTAGAGAAGGAGGTTACGTGGTTGCAAGTTGTAACAAGGTGTGTTACAATTATAACGAGTTAAGCCCGGTTTAGTGAAGTAGTTAAATCCTACACGAGGTAGGTCGTGGTTTTTCATACCTCAGTTGGGCTAGAGGTGTTTTCCACGTAAAAATTGTGTGTGCTTTATTTTCCGCATTTATCCTGGTGATTTTCGCATTTGCAATATTTGAGAACACCCTCTGCAAACAAGTCACAAGGGTGTTTGTTATTTACAATGCGAAAATCAGACACCACAATTCACCCCCCCCTCTTGTGGTAGAATACTCACGATCTTAACAGATCTCCATCAAGAAGGCATATGGGTAGAGTGGACGGAGATAGAATAAAAAGGAAGCAAGAGCAATGATAAACATAGGCGGACTAGCAAGCATGATTGGAAACCCACCTTCGTTGGCAAACACTTGTGCAATCTTCTTAGTTCAACTAAGTTACAGAATGTAATCACCTTCTTAGTTGAATGAAGAAGACCTAGAAACCCACTTGAGGTTGCCACACTCAAGATACAACACTAGGATCTTGAGAGAGAATAGATAGAGTTTTTAGAAATCAAGCTTTGAATTCATTCAAGTCTGATTGCGAAAGGGGTTTGTGGCTGGCTTATAAAGGAGAGAACTTAGACATTCAAACCTTGAAAATCAGCTAAGGAAACCGTGGGTACACTTAGGGAAGAGGAGCCCATCAAATCAGTTCCCTAAGTACACTAATACATCTACTCTAGCTTTGACGACCTTATTAGGGTTAGTGATTCCACCAAATGAGGTGTCAAGCATACAAAGCTTCCTAATACATCATTGAAAGTCAGAATGCAGCAAGAAGTACAAGTGAAACCCAAGAAACAAGACCCTTGTACCAGCTAGCTCTTAATCGGGTAAAAGGATGTTTTCCTTGTCCCTTTGACTGGATAAAGGCAACACGAGGGGGTGCTTTGGGCATGTCACTTGATGAATATTTATGTCTTCTTTCATGCCCTAAAGTTTCAAAGATGTTGGACTTCACTAATTCAACTTAATCTCCCCTTATTCTCCCTTGTACTGGATTGCCGTCAGAATTGCACAGTCTGAAGGATCTTGCTGGCTGACTGACCAAATGGTGTTCAAAAGCCTTGTAACTTGTTTTATTGGAAAGCTGACTTCTTTAAATTACATTTACGATGGAAAACCCTCGGATAGATCATGTTCATCATGCATAAACGTTGCCTCAAAGTCGGACCTTGTGCACTGGAACTCAGGCAAGTTTGCAGGCTTGATTTGTCTAGCTGATTTGAATGGCCAAATGACCTCCAATCCACTTGCAAATTGATTCATGTGAAAGATCTCTTCCTAAACTTGAATTTAGGCTAGAAAAACCTTGGCTATAACATGTGAAGCATAGATCAAAGTTGCCTCAAAGTCGGAATAACTGACTGCTTGAAGTTGCCAAGTTGATTGAACTTGAATATTCTACCCATACTTAGTTTTCCCTATGCTCTTTTCCTTAAAATGACTCAAGGGCCCTTCAGAGGAAATCTTAGGCCTTCCAAAATGATGAAATAAACAGCTCCTAAATGCATTGGATGCATCTTTAACTTGTTCAAAATCACCTTAGAATCTGATGCTTGAGATCAAACAATATATACATTATAATACCCTTGATGAAGTAGATTCGTCCTCAAATCTGATGCTTGAAGCATGAGAAACTTGTAATGGTGCTTTCAAACTTGGAATGGGTAGACTAAGGGTGGAATTAGCACTTGCTTTCCCTTCTTAGGACAAACACCAAACCAAGTGCTTCTTTGATTCCCACAGTGATGGAGTCCTCACCAACCAAGATGAGGAAAAAGGTCCAACAAGTCTATCCAGGTCTGATGTGTCCTCAAGTGAAGGAATGAAAACTAAAGTCAGAGATTAAAAGCAGATGGTTTGCAAACTGAAAACCACCAAACATAAGCTTCAGGTCCCTAATCTTTGATTAAGATACAAAAACACCACTTAAACAAAGGTAAAGACTTACTTGAACACCACCTTAATCGACTAAATTAAGGATAAGTAAGTGAAGTTCTTGAAATTCGAAAGCAAGAAGCTATCAAAATGTATTCTGAATATCAAAGCTTATGAACCACCAAAAGGCCATGAATGCCTTAAGACTACAAGCCTAGCAAGCATACAACTAAGCAAGCCCACAACTAAGCTTTCCTTTCTAGCGAGGAAAGGTATTAACTAAGGCTAATCCTCACAGTTTAGGCTAACCGTGTACAAAGCTTAATTACAACTAATCTAATTACATCCAAATCATCAAAGAAAGCAAAACAAATGATGTTTACATATTAAGCATGCTTATTTAAGCTTAATACAACCAGATGGTCTAGCAAATGGAAAGGGGGCAGCCATAAAGAAGATCCTCTGTTCGGCTGACCAATGAGAGTCGTGAGACATCCCCTTTTGCAACTTGCTTTCTATTAGCCTGTCTTTTGAAGATTGCAGCTGATGATTGTTGTTGTAGAAGCCTTGGGATGTGTGCTAAGCCTTGGAGTGTGTGCCAATCTAGCTAGAATACAGCAAGCCAACGGATTAAGGCAAAATAACCAGTTTGCACTAAATCGAGTTCACGGGCAGAATTGAGCTAGTTTTCATACCAGTTTTAAGCTTAGCAAAAGTGAGCATGATTTTGTTTTCATGCTATGGGGGGAAACCTTTGGGTGTGTACAAACCCCTCCAACAAAAGAAATCAAGGTTAAACCATGTTTAAGTAGGGTAATTCTACTAAAATATTTAACCATGCAGTTTTGAACCAAAATTGGTCGGTTTGAGAAAAGGCCTTGATCTCCCATCTTCTTGTGAACATGATTGGAAATAAATGGTTGGACATGAAAGTAGACATCATAAGGATTTAAAAAATGTCAAAATTCAGTATTTAAGCCAGAATGTAGCTCAAGTAATGAGATGGACAATACCGGGCAATTTCTGGTCTTTAAACCCGGTTGCTTCAATTTAGCTCTTCTCTATCATTTGAGCCATTCCTTTGACTTTGGAGTTTGTAATGGGCCTTGTTGCACTTGGTGGACCTTCTTCCCTGTCAATGGTGGTGGGGACTCCATCATCCTCCCCTTGTTGAGAAGATTTGATCCTCAAATCAGCAAGTTAATCATCTTCTTGGTAAGCTTTCAAATCAGCTACATTGAATGTGGCTGAAACTCAAATAACAAAAAATACCTCCCACATACAGCATCTGCACCTTCATTGAGTTTACCTAATTTATGTATGATGGTGAACTGATATGATTGTATAAACTCAACTCATTTAGCATGTCGTGAGTTCAACTTATGCTGGCATTGTATATACTTTAAAGCTACATGATAAGAATGTAAGATAAACTCACTCGCAATAAGATAATGACTCCAATGGTCTGAACATCTCACACTCGCAATAAGATAATGACTCCAATGGTCTGAACATCTCACAATGGCATAGAATTCCTTATCATAAGTGGAGTACTTTCTTCTTGAATCACATAATTTCTCAGTAAAGAAGGCTAGAGGTCTACCTTCCTGAGTAAGAACTCCACCAATGCCAACACCAGAGGCATCACACTCAACTTCAAAGATCTTACTAAAGCACGACAAGGCTAGAACAGGTGCTTGAGTAAGTCTTGCTTTGATCTCCTCAAAGCTAGATTGTGCTTTTGGATTCCATAAAAGGGATGTACCCTTCATAACTTCAGTCATAGGAGCCATAATGGTCCTGAAACCACGTGTAAACCTCGTGTAGAAAGAAGCTAGTCCATAGAAAGCTCGAACATCGTGTATGCTCTTTAATACTGGTCAGGACCGAATAGCCTCAACCTTGCTTTCATCTACCATAATACCATCTCCAGTAATAGTATAACCAAGAAATGTAACTTCAGGAGTAAAGAAAGCACATTTCTTAAGGTTACCAAATAACTTCTCAGGTTCTAAGATAAGAACAACTTGAGTTAGGTGATCTTGATGTTTATGCTCATTCTTAGAATACACCAGAATATCATCAAAATAGACTACCACAAACTTTCCAATATAAGGTCTAAACACTTCGTTCATTAACCATATGAAAGTACTAGGTGCATTTGAAATACCAAAAGGCATTACCACCAATTCATAAGCCCTCTTTTAGTCTTAAAAGCTGTCTTCCATTCGTCACCTTCTCTAATTCTAATTTCGTAGTAACGACTTCCAAGATCAATCTTAGAGACACCTTGGAGCCATATAACTCATCTAGCATGTCTTCAAGACTGGGTATTGGGTACCTGTACTTGATGGTGATCTTGTTAATGGCCCTGCTATCAATACACATCCTCATTCCCCCATCCTTCTTAGGCATCAAAAGAGCCGGGACCACACACGGGCTTAAGGACTCACGGATCAAGCCCTTATCTTTCAATTCTTCAACCTGTCTTTGAATCTCCATGGTGTCTTTAGGATTCATCCCGTCTGTTGGTTTATTTGATAGGATGCAACCTGGAATAAGATCAATGTGATGCTGGATGTCCCTCTTGGGAGGCAAACCTGTAGGTGTCTCCTCAGGAAACAAGGGATGGAAGTTTTCAATGAGTGTTCTTGCTATGGGATGAGTGGGCATCAAACTTTCTGGTTCATCTTGCATGGTTAATATCCACTCTTTAAAGGCTCTAAACTCATGTTGGGAAGCCTTTAGAATTGGTTCAGTCACGGACAGTAGGCAGTCATTTTGTTTAGGCTTATTTTGCGGCTGAATTTCGTGGAGTTTGGATGGGGTTAAAGGGGCTAGGGTGATCTTCTTGCCATCCTTGGTAAATGAGCAAGTATTTAGGTAGCCATTATACATAACCTTTCGGTCATACAGCCATGGTCTCCCTAAAAGCATATGACATGCACCCATTGGAATAACATCACACCATAACTCATCTTGATACTTCTTTCCAATGGAGAAAGAGATCAAACACTGAGAGTTCACATGGATTCCTTTGCTTCGATTCAGCCATTGGATGTTGCAAGGATGTGGATGAGTCATTGTTTGCAAGCCTAGCTTCTCAATCATGCTTAGATAAACCACGTTTGCACAACTCCCTCCACCAATGATCAAAGAGCACACCTTCCCTCGGGCAGTACACTAAGTGTGGAATATGTTTTCTCGTGTCTCATCTCTAACTCCTCTTTCATTGCTTAGAACTCTCCTTAAAACCAAGAGTTCTCCTTCATTTGCCTCTTCAACAACTCCCTCTTGAGTTTCCTCAAGTTCTTGTTCACTTTTAACGTCATTTTCCCCCTCTTCAAAATCCTCCTTCACGGTTGTCCATTCGGCTAGTGTAATCACCTTTTTGTTTGGACACTCTGAAGCTATATACCGAAGCCCTTCACATTTAAAAGATCTTCTATTACTCATGGGATTAGGATGAGGTCTACTTTGAGGTGTTTGGTTCTTTTGTTGTGCTGGGGTTCTTTGTGGGAAAAAAGGGAAGGGGTTTTGTGGCTTAGGAATAGGATTGGAACTCCCCTCATTAAAAGGTTGGATTCGGGTGAAAGGCTGTGTATTTTGAGGTTTTTAGGGCTATTTAGCCTTCTTTTGCTTCTCCAGCTTGTGAGCCAACACACAAACATCATCAAAGGACATATATGCTTGCAATTCAACCATAGTAGAATACCTAGGATCAAGTCCTCCCAAGTGCCTAACTATGGTTTGCTCTTCGGGCTCTTAAATGTCACACTTGATTAGCAACTTTTCAAACTCACATGTATACTCTTCAACACTCATATTAACTGGAATAAGGTTATGGAGTTGAGAATAACAATCTAGGACATAAGTTGGTGGTAGGAAACGTGCCTTGAGTTTGGACTTTATCTTATCTCAAGTTCGGATATTTGATTTCCTTTCACTTAGTCGTTTAGCATTCATGTTTGTCCAGCACAAAGATGCATACTTTCTAAGTGTCAAGGCCACTAACTTGACCTTCTTATCATCAAAAACATCTCTATACTCAAAAACACTTTCAACAGTATGCAACCAATGAAGAAATTCCTCACGATCAAGCCTACCTTCAAATTCAGGAACTTCTACTTTGAAGTCATTGGTATTGGCTTGAAACCGTGGCTCCCCTCTAATCATTCTCGTTGGTTCTTCTCCACTTGATGAATGAACTTCATGACTAAAGACTTTTTCACACCTTCTAGGTTCATATTGAAAAGTGTCTTCATTCAGTCTTTACTTTTGCTTCAAAACTGAACCCAATTGCTTTCTGAAGTACTCATTTTGTGCTTGAGTCTCTTAAGTCTTTTGAGAATCCTCTTGAATCTTTCTCGAAAGAAACTCATTTTGCTTCATCAAGGCTTCAAATGTCTCTTCCAAGGTCATGCTTGTGGCACTCATACTTACGGATTGTGTTTACACAGAAACCGATGGTGAAACTGAAATGTTTGTGGAAAGGGAATGAATGGGTGAATTCTGGAAGTGGGATAGCATGCCATGCTAAGGAGAAACCTTTGCTCTGATACCAAATATGATGTATCCTAAAGGGAAGGAATGAAAACTAAAGCTGGAGATCAAAAGCACGCGATTTGCAAAATGAAAACTAGCTTAGCACTCCTTGAACCTGTGTAGATAATCAAGAAGTTTGATAGAAGTAAGCCGATGTTTGGATACAGAAACACCACCAAACATAAGCTTAGGCCCTAATCTTAGATTAAGTTACATAAACACCACTTAAACAAAGGTTAAGATTTACTTGAACACCACCTTAACCGACCAAATTAATGATAAGCAAGTGAAGTTTTTGAAATTCGAAAGCAAGAAGCTCTCAAAATGTATTCTGAATATCAAAGCTTATGAACCAGCAAAAGGCCGTGAATGGCTTAAGATTACAAGCCTAGCATGGACACAACTAAGCAAGCACACACCTAAGCTTTCCTTCCTAGGAAGGAAATGTATTAAATAAGGCTAATCCTCACGGTTTAGGCTAACCGTCTACAGAGCATGACTACAACTAATCTAGTTACATCAAAATCATCAAAGAAAGCAAAACAAATGATGTTTACATATTAACCATGCTTATTTAAGCTTAATACAACCAGACTGTCCAACAAATGGAATGGTGGCAACCGTAAGGTAGAACCTCTTTTCGGCTGACCAATGGGAGCCGTGAGACATCCCCTTTTCCAGCTTGCTTGCAATTGGTCATTCTTTTCAAGATTAAAGCTTATGATTGTTGCTCTAGAAGCCTTGGGATGTGTGCAATCCTTGGATTGTGTGCCACTCTAGCTAGAATATAGCAAGCCCATGGATTAAGGCACAATAACTGGTTTGCACTAAACCGGGTTCACGGGCAGAATTGAGCTGGTTTTCAGACCAGTTTTAAGCCTAGCAAAAGTGAGCATGATTTTGTTTTCAGGCTATGGGGGGAAACCTTTGGGTGTGTACAACCCCTCCAACAAAATAAATCAAGGTTAAACAATGTTTAAGTAGGGTAATTCTACTACAATATTTAACCGTGCAGTTTTGAACCAAAATTGGCCAGTTTGACAAAAGGCCATGATCTCCCATCTTCTTGTGAACATGATTAGAAATAAATGCTTGCACCGGAAAGTAGACGTCGTAAGGATTTCAAAAATGTAAAAATTCAAGATTTAAGCCACAATGTGGCTTAAATAATGAGATGGACAAAACCGGGCAATTTCTGGTCTTTAAACCTGGTTACTTCAATTTAGCTCTTGTCTATCATTTGAGCCATTCCTTTGACTTTGGAGTTTGTAATGGACCTTGTTGCACTTGGTGGACCTTCTTCCTTGTCAATGGTGGTGGGGACTCCATCATCCTCCCCTTGTTGAGAAGATTTGTTCCTCAAATCAACAAGTTAATCATCTTCTTGGCAAGCTTTCAAATCAGCTACATTGAATGTGGCTGAAACTCCATAGTCACCTGGTAAATCAACCTTATAAACATTGTCATTAATACATTCAAATTACCTCAAATGGACCATCAGCCCTTGGCATGAGCTTATTCTTCCTTTTGGATGAAAATCTTTCCTTCCTAAGGTGAATCTACACGAGGTCTCCAGGTTGAAAAACCACTCTCTTCTTATGTTTGTTGGCTTCAGCTTGATATGCTGCATTAGTCTTCTCAATCTTGCTCTTTACGAACTCATGAACCTTCTTGATTTCTTCTAACCTTGATGTTGCATCAGTACTTGGCTTTTAGTCCGTAGGTCGTGATGTTAGATCAAGTGGGCTAAGGGGATTAATTCCATATACCACTTTGAAAGGGGAAAGACCAGCAACCCTTCTTGGTGTCTTGTTGTAAGCAAAGTATGCATGGCATAAAAGTAAATCCCAAGCTTTGGTATGAGGATTAATCAAAACTCTTAGGAGTATTCCTAAAGTTCGATTAGTAACCTCACTTCGCCCATCAATTTGTGGATGACAAGTAGTACTATATTTCAACTTAGTACCTAACTTCTTCCACAAAGTCATCCAAAAATGACTTAAAATTTGGTATCCCTATCAGAAATAATGGACCTTGTAATACCATGTAGTCTTATCACCTCCCTGAAATACAACTCAGCAATATGTGTAGCATTGTTAATGTTGTTGCATGGAATGAAGTGAGACATCTTAGAAAACCTATCAACCACAACAAAGATAGAATCCTTGTTCCTTTGGGTTTTAGGAAGTCCAAGAATGAAGTCCATACTTAAATCAACCCATGCTGAAGTGGGAATAGGTAAAGGTGTGTATAGGCCGTGGGGTAAGGAATGGCTTTTAGCCACTTGACATGTCCCATACCTCTTGAGTATATCCTGTACATCTAGCTATCTCCATGGGTGGCCAATAATAGTTCTCCCTTAGCATGGTGATTGTCTTGTTCTCTCCATAATGTCTAGCCAAAGATCCTCCATAAACTTCCCTAACTAGAAGCTCCCTTGTGCTGCACCTGAGTACAGCCACCTGTGTACCCTCGAATAGAAATCCCTTGTGTATTAAAAAGTATCCTTTGGGTTGTTTAGAACAATCAGCAAACAACTCTCCAATGTCTTCATCTTTGTCATACAAAGCTTTTAGATGCTCAAAACCAAGTACATAGGCATCTAACTTAAATAACAAAAGATACCTCCCAGATAGAGCATCTACACCTTTACTGAGTTTACCTAATTTATGCATGATGGTGAAGTGATATGATTGCATAAACTCAGCCCATTTGGCCTGCCGTGAGTTCAATTTATGCTGGCTTTGTATATACTTTAAAGCTTCATGATCAGAATGTAAGATAAACTCACTTGCAATAAGATATTGACTCCAATGCTCTAAACATCTTACAATGCCATTGAATTCGTTATCGTAATTGGAGTACTATCTTCTTGAGTCACATAATTTCTCAGTAAAGAAGGCTAGAGGTTTACCTTCCTGAGTAAGAACTCCAGCAATGCCAACACCAGAGGCATTACACTCAACCTCAAAGATCTTACTAAAGCACGACAAGGCTAGAATAGGTGCTTAAGTAAGTCTTGTTTTCATCTCCTCAAAGGCAGATTGAGCTTTTGGATTCCGTACAAAGGATGTACCGTTAATAAATTTAGTCATAGGAGCCGTAATGGTGCTAAAACCACATATAAACCTCCTATAGAAAGAAGCTAGTCCATGGAAAGCTCGAACATCGTGTATGCTCTTTGGTACTGGCCAAGACCGAATAGCCTCAACCTTGCTTTCATCTACCTTAATACCATCTCTAGTAACAGTATAATGAAGAAATGTAACTTCAGGTGTAAAGAAAGCACATTTCTTAAGGTTACCAAATAAATTTTCACATTCTAAGACACGTTTAACATCAGTTAAGTGATCTTGATGTTCATGCTCATTCTTAGGATACACCAGAATATCATCAAAGTATACTACCATCAACTTGCCAATGTAAGGTCTAAACACTTGCTTCATTATCCTCATCAAAGTACTAGGTGCATTTGAAATACCAAAAGGCATTACCAACCATTCATAAAGCACTCCTTTATTCTAGAAAGTTGTCTTCTACTCATCACCTTATCTAATTCTGATTTGGTAGTAACCACTTTGAACATCAATCTTAGAGGACTTCTTGGAGCCATATAACTCACCTAGGATGTCTTCAAGTCTAGGAATTGGGCACCTGTACTTGATGGTGATGTTGTTAATGGCCCTGCCATCGGCACACATCCTCATTCCTCTATCCTTCTTAGGCACCAAAAGAGCTGGGACGATACATGGGCTTAAGGACTCACGGATCAAGCTCTTATCTTTTAATTGTTCAACCTATCTTTGAATATCCATGGTGTCTTTACGATTCATCCTGTGTGCTGGTTTATTTGGTAGGGTGCAACCTGTAATAAGATCAATGTGATTCTGGATGTCCCTCTTAGGAGGCAAACCGGTAGGTATCTCCTCAGGAAATAACAGGTAGAAGTTTTCAATGACTGTTCTTGTTGTGGGAGGAGTGGGCATCAAAATTTCTGGTTCATCTTGCATGCTTAATATCCACTTTTTCAAGGCTCTAAACTCATGTTGGGAAGCCTTTAGAACTGGTTCACTCACGGACAGTAGGCAGTCATTGTGTTTAGGCTTATTTTGTGACTCAATTTTGTGGAGTTTGGATGGGGTTAAAGGGGCTAGGGTGATCTTCTTACAATCCTTGGTAAGTGAGTAAGTATTTAGGTAGCCACTATGCGTAACCTTTCGGTCATACAACCATGGTCTCCCTAAAAGCATATGACATGGATCCATAGGGATAACATCACAACATAACTCATGTTCATACTTCTTTCCAATGGAGAAAGAGATCAAACACCAAGAGTTCACTTGCATTCCTTTGCTTCGATTCAGGCATTGGATGTTGTACGGATGTGGATGAGTCATTGTTTGCAAGTGTAGCTTCCCAATCATGCTTAGAGAAATCACGTTTGCATAGCTCCATCCATCAATGATCAAAGAGCACACTTTCCCTTGGGCAGAACACCGTGTAAGGAATATGTTTTCTCTTTGCCCATCTCTAACTCCTCTTTGGTTGCTTAGAACTATCCGTAAAACCAAGAGTTCTCCTTCATCAGCCTCTCTAACCACTTCCTCTTAAGTTTCCTCAAGTTCTAGTTCACTTACAACTTTATTTTCCTCCTCTTCAAAATCCTCCTTCATGGTTATCCATTCAACTAGGGTAATCACCTTTCTATTTGAACACTCTGAAGCTATATGCCCAAGCCCTTGACATTTAAAACACCTTCTATTGCTCATGGGATTAGGATGGGGTCTATTTTGAGGTGCTTTGTGCTTTTTTGATTATAGGGTTCTTTGTGGGAAAGAAGGAAGTGGGTTTTGTAGCTTAGGAAAAGGATTGGAGCTCCCCTCATTAAAAGGTTGGTTCCAGGTGAAAGGTCGTGTATTTTGAGGTTTTTAGGGCTGTTTGGCCTTCTTTTGCTTCTCCACCTTGTGAGCCAACACACAAACATCATCAAAGGACATATATGCTTGCAATTCAACCACATTAGAATACTTAGGATCAAGTTCTCCCAAGTACCCTACTATGGTTTGCTCTTCGGGCTCTTGAATGTCACACTTGATTAGCAACTTTTCAAACTCACATGTATACACTTCAACACTCATATTAACTTAAGTAAGTTTAGGGAGTTGAGAATAACAATCTCCGACACAAGCTGGTGGTATAAAACAGGCCTTCTCTTTGGATTTCGTCTTATCCCAAGTTCGGATTCTTGATTTCCTTTCTCTTAGTTGTTTAGCATTCAGGTTTGTCCACCAGAAAGATGCATCCTTTCTAAGTGTCAAGGCCAATAACTTGACCTTCTTATCATCAGAAAAATCTTTATACTGAAAAACTCTTTCAACAGTATGCAACCAATCAAGAAATTCCTCAGGATCAAGCTTACCATCAAATTTAGGAACTTCTACTTTGAAGTCATTGGTATTAGCTTGAAATTGTGGCTCCCCTCTAATCATTCTGGTTGGTTCTTCTTCATTTGATGAATCAACTTCATGACTAAAGACTTGTTCAAGCCTCTTAGGTTCAGATTGAAAAGTGCCTTCATTCAGCTTTTAGTTTTGCTTCAAAACTGAACCCAACTGCTTTCTCAAGTACTCATTTTGTGCTTGCGTCTCTTGAGTCATTTGAGAATCCTCTTGAATCTCTCTGGATAGAAACTCATTTTGCTTCATCGCTTCAAATCTCTCTTCCAAGGTCATGCTTGTAGCACTCATACTCACGAATTGTGTTTACACTCAAACCGAAAAGTGAAACTGAAATGTTTGTGGAAGGGGAACGAATGGGTGAATTCTGAAAGTGGGACGGCGTACTAGGCCAAGGAGAAACCTTTACCCTTATACCAAATATGATGTATCCTGCAGGGAGGGAATGAAAACTAAAGCTAGACATCAAAAGCACACGGTTTGCAAACTTAAAACTGGCTTAACTCTCATTGAACCCGTGTAGATAATCAAGAAGTTTGATAGAAGTAAATTGATGTTTGGATACAGAAACACCCCCAAACATAAGCTTAGGGTCCCTAATCTTTGATTAAGATACAGAAACACCACTTAAACAAAGGTTATGACTTACTTGAACACAACCTTAACCGACCAAATTAAGGAGAAGCAAGTGAAGTTTTTAAAATTCGAAAGCAAGAAGCTCTCAAAATGTGTCCTGAATATCGAAGCTTACGAACCAGCAAAAGGTCGTGAATGCCTTAAGGTTACAAGCCTAGCAAGCACACACCTAAGCTTTCCTTCCTGGGGAGGAAAGGTATTAACTAAGGCTAATCCTCACGGTTTACGCTAACCGTCTACAAAGCTTGATTACAACTAATCTAGTTGCATCTAAATCATCAAAGAAAGAAAAACAAATGATGTTTACATATTAACCATGCTTATTTAAGCTTAATACAACCAGATTTTCTAGCAAATGGAAAGGGGGCAGCCGTAAAGTAGGACCCCTTTTCGTCTGACCAATGAGAGCCGTGAGACATCCCCTTTTGCAGCTTGCTTGCAATTGGTCGTTCTTTTCAAGATTAAAGCGTATGATTGTTGTTCTAGAAACTTTGGGACATGTGCCAATCCTTGGAGTGTGTGCCACTCTACCTAGAATGCAGCAAACCCACGGATTACGGCAAAATAACCGGTTTGCACTAAACCGGGTTCACGGGCAGAATTCACCCCGTTTCAGGACCAATTTTAAGCATATCAAAAGTAATGATGATTTTGTTTCAGGCCATGGGGGGAAAACTTAGGCTGTGTACAAACCCCCCACCAAATAAATCAAGGTTAAACCATGTTTAAGTAGGGTAATTCTACTAAAGCATTTAACCGTGCAGCTTTGAACCAAAACTGGTCGGTTTGACAAAAGTCCTTGATCTCCCATCTTCTTGTCAGCATGACTGGAAATTAATGCTTGGACCAAAAGTAGACATCATAAGGATTCAAAAAAATGTAAAAATTCAACACTTAGCCCACAATGTAGCTTAAGTAATGAAATGAACAATACCGGGTAGTTTCTGATCTTTCAACCTAGTTACTTCAGTTTGGCTCTTCTCCATCATTTGAGCCATTCCTTGGACATTGGAGTTTGTAATGGACCTTGTTGGACCTTCTTCCTTATCAATGGTGGTGGGGACTCCATCATCCTCCCTTTGTTGAGAAGATTGGATACTCAAATCAGCAAGGCAACCATCTTCTTGGTAAGCTTTCAAATCAGCTACAATGAATGTGGCTGAAACTCCATAGTCACCTGGTAAATCAACCTTGTCAGCATTATCATTAACATGTTCAAGTACCTGAAATGGACCATCAACCCTTGGCATGAGCTTATTCTTCCTTTTGGATGAAAATCTTTCTTTCTTAAGGTGAATCCACATGAGGTCTCCAGCTTAAAAAACTACTCTCTTCTTGTGTTTGTTGGCTTGAGCTTGATATGCTTCATTAGTCTTCTCAATGTTGCTCTTTACCAACTCATGAACCTTCTTGATTTCTTTTACCGTTGATGCTGCATCAGTACTTGGCTTTTGGTCCGTTGGTCGTGGTGTAAGATCAAGTAGGCTAAGGGGATCAATTCCATATACCACTTTGAAAGGGGAAAGACCAACAACCTTGCTTGGTGTCTTGCTATAAGCAAAGTATGCATGGGGTAAAAGTAAATCCCAAGCTTTGGCATGAGGCTTAATCAAAACTCTAAGGAGTGTTCCTAAGGTTCGATTAGTAACCTCAATTCACCCATCAGTTTGTGGATGATAGGTAGTACTATATTTCAGCTTAGTACCTAACTTCTTCCACAAAGTCATCAAAAAATGACTCAAAAATTTTGTATCCCTATCGAAAATAATGGACCTAGGAATACCATGTAGTCTTGTCACCTCCCTGAATTACAACTTAGCAATATTTGTAGCATCATTAGTCTGGTTGCATGGAATGAAGTGTGACATCTTATAAAACCTATCAACCACAACAAAGATAGAATCCCTATTCCTTTAGGTTTTATGCAGTCCAAGAATGAACACCATACTTACATCAACCCATGGTGAAGTTGGAATAGGTAAATGTGTGTATAGGTCATGGGGTAAGGAATGGCTTTTAGCCACTTTACATGTCCCACACCTCTTGAGTATGTACTTTATGTCTCTCTCCGTGGATGGCCAATAATAGTGCTCCCTTAGCATGGTGATTGTCTTGTTCTCTCCATAATGTCCAGCCAAAGATCCTCCATGAACTTCGCTGATTAGAAGCTCCCTTTGTACACACACCTTTGTACACACAGCCGTGTACCCTTGAATGGAAATCCCTCCTGGATTAGAAAGTCTCCTTTTGGGTGTTTAGGACAATCAACATACAACTCCCCAAAGTCTTCTTCTTTGTCATACAAAGCTTTTAGATGCTCAAAACCAAGTACAGAGGCATCTAACTTAAATAACAAAAGATACCTCCTAGATAGAGTATTTGCACCTTTATTGAGTTTACCTAATTTATGCATGATGGTGAAGTGATATGATTGCATAAACGCAACCCATTTGGCATGCCGTGAGTTCAACTTATGCTGACCTTCTATATACTTTAAAGCTTCATTATCAGAATGTAAGATAAACTCACTTGCAATAAGATATTGACTCCAATGCTCTAAACATCTTACAATGCCATTGAATTCCTTATCGTAAGTGGAGTACTATCTTCTTGAGTAACATAATTTCTCAGTAAAGAAGGGTAGAGGTTTACCTTCCTAAGTAAGAACTCCACCAATGCCAACACCAGAGGCATCACACTCAACCTCAAAGATCTTACTAAAGCACGACAAGGCTAGAATAGGTGCTTGAGTAAGTCTTGTTTTCATCTCCTCAAAGGCAGATTGAGCTTTTGGATTCCATACAAAGGATGTACCGTTGATAAGTTCAGTCATAGGAGCCATAATGGTGCTGAAACCACGTATAAACATCCTGTAGAAAGAAGCTAGTCCATGGAAAGCTCGAACATCGTGTATGCTCTTTGGTACTGGCCAAGACCAAATAGCCTCAACCTTGCTTTCATCTACCTTAATACCATCTCTAGTAACAGTATAACCAAGAAATGTAACTTCAGGTGTAAAGAAAGCACATTTCTTAAGGTTACCAAATAACTTTTCACATTCTAAGACACGTTTAACATCAGTTAAGTGATCTTGATGTTCACGCTCATTCTTAGGATACACCAGAATATCATCAAAGTATACTACCATCAACTTGCCAATGTAAGGTCTAAACACTTGCTTCATTATCCTCATGAATGTAATAGGTGCATTTGAAATACCAAAAGGCATTACAAACCATTCATAAAGCCCTCCTTTAGTCTTGAAAGTTGTCTTCTATTCGTCACCATCTCTAATTCTGATTTGGTAGTAACCACTTTGAAGATCAATCTTAGAGAACATCTTGGTGCCATATAACTCATTTTGCATGTCTTCAAGTCTAGGTATTCTGCAGCTGTACTTGATGGTGTTGTTGTTACTGGCGTTGCTATCGGCACACATCCTCATTCCTCCATCCTTCTTAGGCACCAAAAGAGCTGGGACGACACACGGGCTTAAGGACACACGGATGAAGCCCTTATGTTTAAATTCTTCAACCTGTCTTTGAATCTGCATGGTGTCTTTAGGATTCATCCTATGTTCTGGTTTATTTGGTAAGATCAATGTCATGCTGGATGTCCCTCTTAGGAGGCAAACCCATAGGTATCTCCTCGGGAAACAAGAGATAGAAGTTTTCGATGAGTGTTCTTGCAAGGGATGAGTGGGCATCAAAATTTCTAGTTCATCTTGTATGCCTAATATCAACTCTTTGAAGGCTCTAAACTCATGTTGGGAAGCCTTTAGAATTGGTTCACTCACGAACAGTAGGCAGTCATAGTGTTTGGGCTTATTTTGTTGCTCAATTTCGTGGAGTTTGGATGGGGTTAAAGGGGCTAAGGTGATCTTCTTGCCATCCTAGGTAAATGAGTAAGTATTTAGGTAGCCAGTATGCATAACCTTTCAGCCATACAGCCATGGTCTCCGTAAAAGCATTTCACATGCATCCATAGGAATAACAACACACCATAACTGATCTTGATAGTTCTTTCCGATGGAGAAAGAGGTCAAACATCGAGGGTTCACTTGGATTCCTTTGCTTCAATTCAACCATTGGATGTTGTAAGGATGGGGATGAGTCATTGTTTACAAGCCTAGCTTCTCAATCATGCTTAGAGAAACCACGTTTGCACAGCCCCATCCATCAATAATCAAAGAGCACACTTTCCGTTGGGCAGTACACCGGGTGAGGAATATGTTTTCTCTTTGCCCATCTCTAACTCCTCTTTGGTTGCGTAGAACTCTCCTTAAAACCAAGTGTTCTCCTTCATCAGGCTCTTCAAGAACTTCCTCTAGACTTTCGTCAAGTTCTAGTTCACTTTCGACATCATTTTGCTCCTCTTCAAAATCCTCCTTCATAGCTGGGCATTCAGCTAGGGTAATCACTTTTCTGTTTGGACACTCTAAAGCTATATGCCCAAGCCCTTGTTATTTAAAACACCTTTTATTACTCATGGGATTAGGATGGGGTCTATTTTCAGGTGTTTGGTTCTTTTGGGGTTCTTTGTGGGAAAGAAGGGAATGGGTTTTGTAGCATAGCAATAGGATTGGAGCTCCCCTTGTTAACAGGTTGGTTCCGGGTGAAAGGCTGCGTATTTATAGGTTTTTAGGGCTGTTTGGCCTTCTTTTGCTTCTCCACCTTGTGAGCCAGCACACAAAAATCATCAAAGGACATATATGCTTGCAATTCAACCACATTAGAATACTTAGGATCAAGCCCTCCCAAGTACCTAACTATGGTTTGCTGTTCGGGCTCTTGAATGTCACACTTGATTAGCAACTTTTCAAACTCACGTGTATACTCTTCAACACTCATATTAACTTGAGTAAGGTTATGGAGTTGAGAATAACAATCTTGGACATAATTTGGTTGTAGAAAATAGGCCTTAAGTTTGGATTTCATCTTATCCCAAGTTCGGATTTTTGATTTCCTTTCTCTTAGCCGTATAGCATTCGGTTTTTTCGACCATAAATATGCATACTTTCTAAGTGTCAAGGCCACTAACTTGACCTGCTTATCATCAGAAACATCTTTATACTGAAAAACTCTTTCAATAGTACACAACCTTATGGAATTCTACCTAGCTAAGACCTTGACCATGAAGAATCAAGTCCCACACTTCCATGAACAAGTTCCCAAGTGAAGAAGATGGCTCACATTTCGCAAAAAGACCAAACAGCACCAAACGGGTTAACCGACGAGAAAATGCCCAGTTTTGTGCACTTGATTTCTAAAGCTACATTGTGTCTTAAGTCTAATATTTTTGAATTTTTGGAATCCTTATGATGTTAACTTTAAGGTCCAGGCATTGATTTCAAATCATGCACACAAGACGATGGAAGATCAAGGTGTTTTTCGAAACCGGTCAGATTGGCTCCAATTTTGCACGGTTAAATGTTTTAGCCTAAGTACCCTACTTAAACATGCTATAACCTTGATTTATTTTTTTGGAGGGTGTTTACACACCCTAAGGTTTCCCCCCATGGCCTAAAATCCAAATCATGGTCACTTTTGCTATGGGAAAACCATGACTGAAAACCGGCTACAATTCTGCCCATGAACCCAGTTTAGAGATGCCGGCTGATTTTTCCTCCATCCTTGGGTTTACTCTTCATCAACTAGAGTGGCACACCCAGCAAGGCATGGCACACATACCAAGGTACTCTAGAGAAGAGCAACCAATGAAAGAAGGGCTGCAAGTCGGGGTGTTCCTTGCTTCTCATTGGGTAGCCGAAATGAAGATGTTCCCTGCTTCCCATTGGACAGTCGAAAAGAGGGAGCAACTTTACGGATGAGCACATGCAATTTCGCTACATTTCTAGTTGATTAGTCTTAAGTAGAAGCTGGTTAAGGCTGTAATGAACATTTGTTTAGCTTCCCTTATTGTTTTGGATGTACTTAAGCAAGCATTGGTAGAGTCAGTAACCGGTTAGTTCTAATCGGGTACATTAAGCTAATTAACACCTTTCCCCCTTAGGAAGGAAAGGTTTTGGGAGGTGCTAGCTTGCTTGCTTGTTTACTAGGCTTGTATGAAAAGGGGATCACGGCCCCTCATATGAAGATAACTTCATTTTCAAAGAGAAAACCGTACAAAGCATTTTGAAGCTTTCGTTCAAACCTTGCTTGCTTATGTAAGTTTAGGCCGAACTAAGTGGTGTTCAAGTGAGTCCTAAATTTGATTAAGTGGTGATTATCTGTACCTTAGCCAAACTTAGGGGCCCTAACCTTGGTTTTGGTAGTGATTCTGTATCCAAAATCTAAGTTTAACAATATCTATTAAATCGTTTTCAGCCATGGGTTCCTTGAATTCTAGTGAATCCGAAGCTAGTCCATTGTTTCTCCTTGATTGTAAACTCATTGCCCTTGAGCTTTACATCATATTTGGTATCAGAGCTGAGTTTCTCCTTGGCTTGGTATTCAATCCACGCATCCTTGTTCATTTCTTCCCCATTTGACAAACACAAAACCAGATTCTGTTCTTTGCTTAAACCGGTAACACCATGAGTGCTAGTGTAAGCCTAGAAGAGAAACTTGATGATGTTTTGAAGAGTAATCATGAAATTACATCTTCTAATCAAGAGTTGAAGAGTTCAAATGAAGAACTAAGAGCAAAGAATGAGTATTTACGCAAGCGGTTGGGAACTTTTCTCAAACAAAAGCAAAAGATGAACGAAGCACCGTTCTATTGTGACCTAAGAGGACAAGAGCAAGTCTTTAGCCATGCTCTTGATTATTCTAGTGATGAAGAACCATGGAGGAGGCCACGGACAGAACCTAGAGTGCAAGCAAACTCTACTGACTTTAGAGTTGAAATTCCAAACTATGAAGGCAAACTCGATCTAGAGGAATTCTTGGATTGCTTACACATGGTGGAGAGGGTGTTTGAATACAAGGACATTCCAAAAGACAAGAAAGTCAAGTTGGTGGCATTGAGACTACGTACGTATGCTTCTTTATGGTGGACTAATTTGTGTGCTAAAAGAGTAAGGGAACATAAAGCTAAAACCAGAACTTGGGAAAAGATGAAAACCAAGTTGAAGGCTAGATTTCTTCTACCCACATATGTTCAAGATTGCTATTCGCAACTTTATAATCTGAATCAAGGCAATCTATGTGTTGAGGAGTATACTACAGAGTTTGAAATGCTTGTGAGTAAATGTGATCTTCAAGAACCCGAAGAGCAAACAATAGTTAGATACTTGGGAGGACTCGAAATTAGGTATTCTAATGTTGTTGAATTACAAGCTTATACTACTTTTTATGAGGTTTGCGTGCTAGCCCACAAGGTTCAACAACAGAAGAAAGCTAGGCAAACCTTTAAACCTTCAAATCTGAAACCCCTAAACCGGAACCAACCCTTTAACAAGCGAAGCTTCTAATCGGTTCCTAGCCCACAAACTCCTTTCCCTTTTAATCCACAAAGAACCCAAGCACTACAAAGGCCCCAACAGCCCTTAATCAACCTATCCCCAATCCTAAGAGCACTAAAATGCGTTTTAAGTGCCTAGGAGTAGGCCATATTGCCTCGAAGTGTCCAAATCGAAAGGCAATTACATCGGCTGAGTGGAAAGCCGTGGATGAACAAGAAAAGGACGACGACCTAGAAGGTGAAACTGAAGAAGAACATGAAGAGAGTCAAGAGGAGGTTGAAGAGGAAGCTGATGAAGGTGAGATGCTAGTTTTGAGAAGAGTCTTGAACAGCCAAAAGAGCACTAAGGATGAACAAAGAGAGAACATCTTTCACACTAGATGCACGGTTCAAGGCAAGGTTTCTTCTTTGATTATTGATGGTGGGAGTTGTGCTAATGTAGTTTCTCTTAGCATCATTGAGAAACTAAGCTTGCAAGTTATGGCCTATCCCTATCCATACAACATACAATGGCTGAATCAAAGCAAAGGACTTCCAGTCAACTCACGGTGCCTCATTTCATTGTCCATTGGTAAGAATTATCAAGATCAGCTTCGGTGTGATGTTAAACCTATGGATGCATGTCATGTATTATTGGGTAGACCATGGATGTATGACCGAAGGGTATCACATGATGGTTTCTTGAATACATACTCGTCTAAGCGAGGAAAGAAGATTACCCTAAAGCCATTATCACCATCCGAACTCCTCAAAATATACCCACAAAAGGCCATGAACATTCTGGTTGCTTACTTACCTTTAGTGAAACTCTCTTAAAAGCTTCTAATAATGAATTTAAGGCTTTTAAGGAGTGGATCTTAACACTCAAAGATGAACCAGAATCCACCATGCTAAATCACCCCTTTGCCAAATCACTCATCCAAACATTCTGTCACTTATTTCTGGAAGAGATACCCTCAGGTTTACCCCGTAAAAGGGATATCGAGCACCACATTGATCCCATTCCTGGTTCTATTCTTCTAAATAAACTAGCCTATAGAATGAACCCAAAGGAAACCATGGAGATCCAAAGGCAAGTGGAGGAATTGATGTCTAAAGGGCTTGTACGTGAGTCCTTAAGCCCTTATGCCGTACCTACCTTGTTGGTTCCTAAGAAAGATGGAAGTCAACAAATGTGTGTGGATAGTAGAGCCATAAACAAAATCAGCATCAAGTATAGGTATCCCATACCTAGACTTGAAGATATGCTAGATGAACTACATGGCTCTAAGGTGTTTTCAAAGATTGATCTTCGAAGTGGCTACTACCAAATCAGGATAAGAGAGGGAGATGAATGGAAGACTGCATTCAAGACTAAAGGAGGGTTATATGAATGGCTAGTTATGCTGTTTGGTCTTTCTAATGCTCCTAGCACATTCATGAGGCTAATGAATCAAGTATTCAAGCCTTACATTGGCAAGTTTGTGGTGGTCTACTTTGATGATATTCTAATCTATTCCAAGGATGAGCAAACACATCGACATCATCTCAACCAGATTATGCATGTCCTTGAACGTGAACAGTTGTATGGTAATCTCAAGAAGTGTACCTTCTTCACTCATGAAGTTACATTCTTCGGTTAGATTGTTTCTGGAGAAGGTGTCATGGTAGACGAAGGGAAGATAGAGGTTGTTCGGACTTGGCCTCAAGCACAAAGCATACATGATGTTTGAAGCTTCCATGGCTTGGCTCCTTTTTACAAGAGGTTTATTAGAAGTTTTAGCACCATCATGTCCCCTGTGACTGAAGTGCTTAACGGATCATCATTCTAATGGAATCCTAAAGCACAATCTGCCTTTGAAGAAGTAAAGAAGAAGCTTACTCAAGCACCAGTTCTAGCATTGTTCTGCTTGGAGAAAGTTTTTGAAGTTGAATGTGATGCATCTGGAGTGGGAATTGGTGGAGTTTTAACTCAAGAAGGTAGACCATTAGCCTTCTTTAGTGAAAAACTATGTGACTCAAGAAGGAAATACTCCACAAATGACAAGGAATTCTATGCTATCATTCGATGTCTAGAGCATTGAAGCCATTACTTGGTGGCTAGTGAGTTATGCTTCATTCTGATCATGAAGCATTGAAGTACATTCAAGTCCAACACAAGCTTAACTCACTCCGTTCTAAATGGGTTGAGTTCCTTCAGTCATTCCACTTCACCATCAAGCACAAGTCAGGAAAGTTAAATCAAGGAGCGGATGCATTATCAAGGAGACATCTCCTTATGTTTCAATTAGATGCTCTTATTCTTAGGTTTAAGCATCTTAAGAGTTTGTATGTTGAAGATGAAGACCTTGGGAATCTTTATGCTACATGTTCAAAGCACCCCAAGGGAGATTTCTTAATCCAAGAAGGTTATCTATTCAAGGGAGTACGGTTGTGTATTCCTAAGTGTAGCACCCGTGAGCTCCTAGTTAGAGAAGTTCATGAAGGTTCCTTAGCAGGTCATTTTGGAGAGTCCAAAACCTTAACCATGTTAAGGGAGCATTATTACTGGCCAGGGATGGAGAGGGATGTTCAAGACATCCTTAGAAGGTGTGGAACGTGCCAAGCTGCCAAAAGTCACACTCTACCTCACGGCTTGTACACCCCACTGCCCGTACCAACTCTGCCATGAGTGGACGTGAGTATGGACTTCATTTTTTGACTACCTAAGACCCAAAGGGGAAAAGAATCAATATTTGTGGTGGTAGACAGATTTTTAAAGATAACACATTTCATTCCTTGCAACAAAACCAATGATGCTACACACATTACCGAGTTATATTTCAAGGAGGTAACAAGATTGCATGGTATTCCTAAGTCCATTGTTTCTGATAGGGATACAAAGTTCTTAAGTCATTTTTGCATTACCTTTGGAAGAAACTTGGTACCAAATTATTATTTCGTGCCACTTGTCACCCCCAAACTGATGGCCAAACTAAGTTAACTAATCTGACCTTGGGCACTCTCCTAAGAGCTTTGATTAAACCTCATGCTAAGGCTTGGGATTTACTCTTACCACATGCTGAGTTTTCATACAAGAAGGCTCCTAACAAAGCTGCTGGTCTTTCACCATTTAGGGTGGTGTATGGGATTGATCCTTTAAGTCCCAATGATCTTACTCCACGACCTTAAGACCAAAAGCCCCATTTTGATGCAACAATAAGAGTAAAAGAAATTTAGAAGCTCCATGAGTTGGTAAAGGCCAGAATTGAGAAGCCCAATGCAGCCTATGAAGCACAAGCTAGCAAGCATAGGAGAAAAATTGTTTTTCAACGAGGAGACCTAGCATGGATCCATCTGAGGAAGGAACGGTTTCCCTCTAAATGAAAAAAGAAAGTCATGCCACGAGTTGAAGGTCCATTTGAAGTCTTAGAGAGGATCAATGATAATGCTTATAAGGTTGATCTACCTGGTGATTATGCAGTTTCTTCCACCTTCAATGCGGCAGATTTGAGCCCCTTCTATCTGGATACTTCCCCACCAGATTTGAGGATCAAATCTTTTTAACAAGGGGAGGATGATGAAATCCTACCTAGCCAAGACCTTGACCATGAAGAATCAAGTCCCACACGTCTAAGAACAAGGTCCCAAGTAAAGAACATGGCTCACATTTTGCAAGAAGACCAAACAGCACCAAACGGGTTACCGAGCCAAAAAATGCCCGGTTTTGTGCACTTGATTTCTTAAGCTACATTGTGGCTTAAGTCTAATATTTTTGCATTTTTGGAAGACTGATGATGTTAACTTTCATTTCCAAACATTGATTTCAAATCATGCACACAAGAGGATTGGAGATCCAGGTGTTTTTCCAAACCGGTTAGATTGGCTCCAATTCTACACGGTTAAATGTTTTAGCCTAATTAGCCTACTAAAACATGCTATAACCTTGATTTCTTTTTTTGGAGGGTTTGTAAACACCCTAAGGTTCCCCCCCCCCCCCTGGCCTAAAATCCAAATCATGGTCACTTTTGCTAAGGGAAAACCATGACTGAAAACCGGCTACAATTCTACCCATGAACCCGGTTTAGAGATGCCGGCTGATTTTTCTTGCATACATGGGTTTACTCTTCATCAACTACAGTGGCACACCAAACAAGGCATGGCACACATACCAAGGTACTCTAGAGACGAGCAACCAATGAAAGAAGGGCTGCAAGTTGGGGTGTTCCTTACTTCTCATTGGGTAGCCGAAATGAAGATGTTCTTTGCTTCCCATTGGACTGCCGAAAAGAGGGAGCAACTTTACGGCTGAGCACATGCAATTTCACTGCATTTCTAGTTGATTAGTCTTAAGTACAAGATGGTTAAGGTTGTAATGAACATTTGATTTGCTTTCCTTATTGTTTTGGATGTACTTAAGCTGGCGTTAGTAAAGTTAGTAACCGGGTACATTGAGCTAACTAACACCTTTCCCCCTTAGGAAGAAAAGGTTTTAGGAGGTGCTAGCTTGCTTGCTTGTTTACTAGGCTTGTATCAAAAGGGGAACACGACCCCTCACATGAAGATAACTTCATTTTCAAAGAGAAAACCGTAGAGAGCATTTCGAAGCTTTCTTTCAAACCTTGCTTGCTTATATTAGTTTAGGCCAAACTAAGTGGTGTTCAAGTGAACCGTAACTTTGACTAAGTGGTGATTATCTGTATTTTAACCAAATTTAAGGGCCCTAACCTTGGTTTTGGTGGTGATTCTGTATCCATAATCCAAGTTTAGCTCTATCCATTCAATCATTTTCAGCCACGGGTTCCTTGAATTCTAGTGAATCCGAAGCTAGTCCATTGTTTCTCCTTGATTGTAAACTCATTTCCATTGAGCTTTACATCACAACCAATCAAGAAATTCCTCAGGATCAAGCTTACCTTCAAATTCAGGAACTTCTACTTTGAAGTCATTGGTATTAGCTTGAAATCGAGACTCCCCTCTACTCATTCTGGTTTGTTCTTCTTCACTTGGTGAATCAACTTCACAACTAAAGACTTGTTCATGCCTCCTAGGTTCAGATTGAAAAGTGTCTTCATTTAGTTTTTGCTTTTGTTTCAAAACTAAACCCAATTGCTCTCTCAAGTACTCATTTTCTGCTTGAGTCTCTTGAGTCATTGGAGAATCCTCTTGAATCTTTCTCGATAGAAACCCATTTTGCTTCATCAGGGCTTCAAATCTCTCCTCCAAGGTCATGCTTCTAGCACTCATACTCACGGATTGTGTTTACACTCAAACCGAAAGTGAAACTGAAATGTTTGTGGAAGGGGAGCGAATGGGTGAATTCTGGAAGTGGGATGGCATACCAGGTCAAGGATACACCTTTGCTCTGATACCAAATATGATGTATCCTCAGGGGAGGGAATGAAAACTAAAGCTAGAGATCAAAAGCACACGGTTTGCAAACTGAAAACTAGCTTAGCTCTCCTTGAACCCGTGTAGATAATCAAGAAGTTTGATAGAACTAAACTGATGTTTGGATACAGAAACACCACCAAACATAAGTTTAGGGTCCCTAATCTTTGATTACGATACAGGAACACAACTTAAACAAAGGTTAAGACTTACTTGAACACCACCTTAACCGACCAAATTAAGGATAAGCAAGTGAAGTTTTTGAAATTTGAAAGCAAGAAGCTCTCAAAATGTATTCTGAATATCAAAGCCTATGAACCAGCAAAAGGTCTTGAATGCCTTAAGGTTACAAGCCTAGCAAGCACACAACTAATCAAGCACACACCTAAGCTTTCCTTCCTATGGAGGAAACGTATTAACTAAGGCTAATCCTCACGATTTAGGCTAATCGTCTTCAAAGCTTGATTACAACTAATCTAGTTACATCCAAATCATCAAAGAAAGCAAAACAAATGATGTTTACATATTAACCATGCTTATTTAAGCTTAATACAACTAGATTGTCTAGCAAACGGAAAGGGGGCAGCCGTAAAGTAGAACCCCTTTTCGGCTGACCAATGAGAGCTGTGAGACATCCCCTTTTGCAGCTTGGCTCCTATTGGTCATTCTTTTCAAGATTCTAGCTTATGATTACTGTTTCAGAAGCCTTGGGACGTGTGCCAAGCCTTGGAGTGTGTGCCACTCTAGCTAGAATGTAGCAAACCCACGGATTAAGGCAAAGTAACCGGGTTCACAGGCAAAATTGAGCTGGTTTTCGGACCAATTTTAAGCTTAACAAAAGTGAGCATAATTTTGTTTTCAGGCCATGGGGGGAAACCTTAGGGTGTGCACAAACCCCCCTACAAAGAAATCAAGGGCAAACCATGTTTAAGTAGGGTAATTCTACTAAAACATTTAACCGTGCAATTTTGAACCAAAACTGGTCGGTTTGACAAAAGGCCTTGATCTCCCATCTTCTTGTGAGCATGATTGGAAATTAATGCCTGGACCTGAAAGTAGACATCATAAGGATTCCAAAAATGTAAAAATTCAACACCTAAGCCATAATGTAGCTTAAGTAATGAGATGAACAATACCGGAGCAATTTCTGGTCTTTAAACCCAGTTACTTCAGTTTGGCTCTTCTCTATCATTTGAGCCATTGCATGGACTTTGGAGTTTGTAATGGACCTTGTTGGACCTTCTTCCTTGTCAATGGTGGTGGGGACTCCATCATCCTCCCCTTGTTGAGAAGATTTGATCCTCGAATCAGCAATGTAATCATCTTCTTGGTAAGCTTTCAAATCAGCTACATTGAATGTGGCTGAAACTCCATAGTCACTTGGTAAATCAACCTTGTAAGCATTGTCATTAATACGTTCAAGTACCTCAAATGGACCATCAGCCACTGGCATGAGCTTATTCTTCCTTTTGGATGGAAATCTTTCCTTCTTAAGGTTAATCCACATGAGGTCTCTAGGTTGAAAAACCACTCTCTTCTTATGTTTGTTGGCTTGAGCTTGATATACTGCATTAGTCTTCTCAACCTTGCTCTTTACCAACTCATGAACCTTATTGATTTCTTCTACCCTTGATGCTGCATCAGTACTTGGCTTTTGGTCCATAGGTCGGGTGAAAGGTCAAGTGGGTTAAGGGTATCAATTCCATAGACCACTTTGAACGAGGAAAGACCAACAGCCCTGCTTAGTCTCTTGTTGTAAGCAAACTCTACATGGGGTAAAAGCAAATCCCAAGCTTGCACGAGGGTAAATCAAAACTCGTAAGAGTGTTCATAATGTTCGATTAGTAACCTTTGTTCGCCCATTAGTTTGTGGATGACAACCAGTACAATATTTCAGCTCAGTACCTAACTTCTTCTAGAAAGTCATCCAAAAATGACTCAAAAATTTGGTATCCCTATCAGAAACAATGGACCTAGGAATACCATGTAGTCTTGTCACCTCCCTGAAGTATAACTCAGCAATATGTGTAGCATCATTAGTCTTGTTGCATGGAATGAAGTGAGACATCTTAGAAAACCTATCAACTGCAACAAAGATGGAATCCTTATTCCTTTGGGTTTTAGGCAGTCCAAGAATGAAGTCGATACTTACATCAACCCATGGTGAAGTGGGAATAGGTAAAGGTGTGTATAGGCCGTGGGGTAAGGAACGACTTTTAGCCACTTGACATGTCCCACACCTCTTGAGTAGTTCATGTACGCCTCTCTCCATGGCTGGCCAATGATAGTGCTCCCTTAGCATGGTGACTGTCTTGTTCTCTCCATATTGTCCAGCCCAAGATCCTCCATGAACTTCCCTGATTAGAAGCTCCCTTGTGCTACACCTTGGTACACACAGTCGTGTACCCTTGAATAGAAATCCGTCCTGGATTAGAAAGTGTTGATGATTTTTGAGGGATATGAAACTAAAAGAGAAAAACCTCAAGCACACGATATTGTTCGTAGTACTTTGAGGGTCGATCCACAGGGACAACGTTTAGAATATTTCCATTTAAAACAAAACGATTAAACCAATTAATTACGCTAAATTAAGTGATATTATTCAAATAGAACTAAAACCCTAAATCAACTAACTCATCTAAACTACTAAATCAACTCATTCAACCAAGATACTACTAATTGACTAAAGCCTTAAAGCTTAACTAGCACTTTCAACCAAACTAAACCAAACTAAGAATGAATTAAGCACGTTCAGCATAACTAAACCATATTCTAAAACTAAACTTGCAAAGTGGGAACAAAAATTTATTCAAAACATCCGATTTGCCTCTAACAGAAAATTAACAGGCCTAACAGAGCATGAATACGGCAGCAGTGGAAGGGGAAAATCAGCAGAATCGAAACAGAGAGAACGAGGAGAAAACATCAGCAGGGGAGGGGGAAGTTTTCAAACCTATATTCAATTCAACCTTGACAGCCACCAAGACAGTATCAAAACCACCAATAGCATCCCAAACACGATGAAGACTAGAGAAGAATACGAACAGAACAAAGAAATAAGGGGAGGGGAAAATTGCATGAAATTCGGCAAAATTTGCATCTATTTCTCACAAAATCGAACTAAGAACATGTATTGCTACCGGAGAACTCAAAAACTTAGTGCGTTCAGATGAAATTCTAACAAAATTCGAATCCAACAACGGATCTATATCGAACCCTAATTCGCAAATCAACTCTGATGAACACGAAAATAAACGAAATTAACAATAAACTACCCCTAAATTGAATTTAAACCTAAACTAACCCTAAAAACTACCTAACTATTACGTAGCCTAAAATTACCTAACCTCCGAATCAATGGCGTCGTCCTCCTCTTTATACCCGAACCCTTCGAATTTCGACCCTTGATTTGGTGGGGTGTTGGACGGTGGCGATGGGGGACAGCAAAGGGTGTACGTGGATGGTGGCAGCGTGAATCGCGGGTGAGAAAGAGATGGGGAGATGAGGATGAAGAGGACGAAGGTGGGTTTCTGGTTTCGGGCTTTCTGTGGTTTAGTAATAGAGGTTAGTGTGGGCGGGGGTTGTTTTGGAGGAGAGAGAAGAGATAAGGGAGAGAGAGAGAGAGCTGGAACGAGATGGGGATGGCGAGACGCTGAAGAAGATGGAACCTGTGGGTTAGGGTTTCGGGGGTTAGGGAAAGAAGAGGGACGCGAAAAGAGAGAGAGTGAAGAAGACGAAGGGGAGGGCGGGTTATAAGTGAACTGGGTTTTTAGGAGTGAATCGGGTTTTTTGGGAGTGAACCGGGCGGTTCTCTTGGCAGTTTTCAAAACTCGACATTTTTTCCCATTGTCTACCATTTTTTGCCCCTTTCTCACATTTATTAAAAATCTGCAAAATAAAATAAAATCAGTTAAAAACCTTAAAAACACGAATAAAATGAGCATAAAATAGATTTAAAATTACCTTAACAATAGCACATTTTTTGTTCGAAAAAATCCTTCCACACCAAGATTTTGCTCGTGCTCGAGTAAAACAAGCTAAACTCACTAAAAGAAAATGAAGAATAAGAGAACAAAATGCTAACTCACTGTCGTAGGAATCACGATTGCATTTAGTGTATGCAACAAGCCCTTTAAAGCCATTGGACTCCCAAGTGGAGGAGTGAGATCTCGTGAGGGTTTCAAAGTGAAATACCCACAAAATTATTCCAAAAATAAAGAAAAATCTTTTTGGGTTTTTTTTCCAGAAAACTAATAAGTACAAAACTTGGGAAACATATGCACAAATCGTAATCAGCTAAGTCACCTATATACTCAATTATTAACCTGCATATGCATAGAATGTACTTCAAAGCCCTCTCGCCTCCTAAATGATATCAGAGCACTAATTTTTCACCCCATTGAACATCAAGATTTTAAATCCATCCCGGTGCTCGTTTGCAAATGTATCACCATCCCAGTGCTCAGATTTACCAGAATTAGACTCAATCCCACTTAGTTGACACAACTACATTATTCTTATATTGTCTTTTGAAGCAAGCTTTCCCAGTAGCAATATTACCTCAAAGGGTAACACCCAGTATCACGTGCCTCAAACGGTAACGCCCAACAACGCATGCCTCAAAGGGACATTTTTCATTCCAAATTTTATTCTTTCTTTGTTCATAATACAATTTTTTTCAATTTTTTTTAAAGTAATCATGTCACAAGGTAGTTGGAAAATCATTCATGGAAACCCAAGACCTAAAGATAATGATGAAGGAATAAAAAGGAATTGGATTACACAGCCCATAATGAACAACTGGAGTTAGAATTAGGACTTAGAATATCACATTTGTGGTTGAAAACCTATCATGCACATCCTATTTATATACAAGCTCACAACTAAAGCACAGGGTATTCAAACTAATTAGAAATAGTACAAACGTTCCCAAAAATAACAAAATCATAAAACTTTTTGAAAAATGGCACCTCACCCCATCACCAAAACTTCACGATGTCCTCATTGTGGATACTAAGGCACTAAAAAGCAAGCTCATAACCTAAACAACCGTAAAACCTAAAATATATAAAACTAGGACACGAGGAAAATCAAAAACAAAACCAAAAACCAAATGAAACAAAACAAAACACATATTTACAAAGGGCAAGAAAAACGAAATCACAAAAGGAAGCCAGAATCGAAACTCAAAGCAAACCAAACACACATATTCACAACCCTAAATATGTACAGCTAAGAACAAAAAGAAAAGCAATGGCAAAGAAAATAAGGTTGGAACGATCATACAAGGTTGGATACAGATTGTACCCAAACTATAAAGCTTATGGAGCATCAACCACTCCATATTAAGCTGGAAAAGTGCTATGCAAATCAAAACCCGTTAAAGCACGGAACAGTTAATTAAACACAGAAGGCCAACTCTCAACAGCATAGCAAGTATGAAAAGCAATGAGTTGGAACCAGATTGAGTACATCCATATAGCCAAGAAAGCAAAGGTAAGGGCCCGTTTCAGCTTATCAAACAATTGGGCCCAATCAGGAAGGAAATGAATATACTCAAAAGGAACCAATGGTGAGGTCACAGGCCTAGAAACTATGTCAGCGTCAAGGAGCGATCTAGGAAAAATGAAGGGTGCAAATTTCACAAGTCTATTAATATAAAAAAGCACGAGAGTCTGGTTTAAATTGAAGTTCTTAGTGGCAATGATCTCAGACTCAGCATATTCAGACTTGCAATAATAAAAAAGGAGGTCAGTTTGGACAGGATCAACAGAAAATGATTCATATTCAGCACAGGGATCCTCATTCAAACTCATATCAACATCAAACCCATGAAAAGATTCATATTCTATATGTAGAATGTTATCATCCGATTTAAATAGAAGGTCAGGAATGATGGAATCAAAAGAGAATAATTCATATTCAACATGAAAACCCAAATCAAGACCTTCAGTAACATCAAGCACATATGAAAAAGATTCATAGTCTACATAAAGGATACCATCATCAAAGTCAAAAACAGTGGGTGTAGTCACCTCATCGTGTAGCTCCTGTGAAATATCTTTTGAATCATCTAAATCATGAAGCTCAATTCCAGGCGCAACGCTTGTTTCTAACTCACTATGAAGGTCACATTGTTTACCCACTTGCAGTTCACGAAAGTCGTTCAAAGTGGTGGGTAAGTCGACTAAAATATCTTTAGTGGCATCTTAGGGTGAGCTAGTGCAGGGTGCAAGGTCTGTTGATAGAGACTTAGGGAGGTCACTTTCTTGTTCTAAGTTACGCAAAGGCATAGATTCTTTCAAATCATGCCTAGTAGAATAAGAAGGTTCAGAATCCTCGTAAAGACTAATGTCAGGTTTAGGAGATCCTAAACTAGAATCAATCTCACTAGAAGTCTCCCTATTTTGGTCAAAACATTGAGAATATTCAGCAATTCTCAATTTCATAGTCTCTATCATTTAATCAGTCATATCATTGACTTTCTTTTCAAAACTTGCACATGTAGCATTAATGTAATCACGATAAGGACAAGTATAAGCAGCATGATCAGGAGATTCACAATAGTCGCACAAGGTTTCTCAAAAAAATGACTAAACTAATGAAAACGATACCAAAATAGAGAAGTTAAGAAGCGATTCGAAAATAAAGTTACGAAATGACTAAACAAGAAATGACTAAGTATCAACTAAACAAAACGACTAATAAACCAAACCACAACTAATAGCGAAATATGACCTAATCTCATGTCGTCATCTCCGGCAACGGCGCAAAAACAGTTGATGATTTTTAAGGGACATGAAACAGAAAGATAAAAACCACAACGACACGATATCGTTCGTAGTACTGTGAGGGTCAATTCGCAGGGACGACATTGAAATTATGGTCATTTAAAACAAAATGATTAAACTAATTAATTGCACTAAATTAAGTGATATTATTCAATAGTACTAAAATTCTGAATCAACTAACTCATCTAAACTACTAAATCAACTCATTCAACCAGATACTAATCGACTAAAGCTTTAAAACTTAACTAGCACATTCAACCAAACTAAACACAACTAAAAATGAATTAAGCATGTTCAGCAGAACTAAACCATATTCTAAAACTAAACTTGCAAACTGGGAACAAAAGTTTATTCAACACTTTCGATTTGCCTCCAACAGAAAAGTCACAGGCCTAACAGAGCATGAATACGGCAGCAGGGGAAGGGGAAAATCAGCAGAATCGAAATAGAAAGAACGAAGAGAAAACATCAGCAGGGGAGGGGGAAGTTTTCAAACCTATATTCAATTCAACCTTGACAGCCACCAAGACAGTATCAGAACCTCCAATAGCATCCCAAACACGATGAAGACTAGAGAAGAATACGAACAAAACAAAGAAATCAGGGGAAGGGAAAATCGCATGAAATTCGGCAAAATTTGCATCTATTTCTCACAACATCAAACAAAGAACATGTATTGCTACCGGAGAACTCAAAAACTTTGTGCGTTCACATGAAAATCTAACAAAACTCGAATCCAACAACCGATCTAAATCGAATCCTAATTCGGAAATCAACTCTGATGAATGCGAAAATAAACGAAATTAACAATAAACTACCCCTAAATTGAATTTAAACCTAAACTAACCCTAGAAACTACCTAACTATTACCTAGCCTAGAAATACCTAACCTCCGAATCAATGGCGTCGTCATCCGCTTTATACCCGAACCCTTCGAATTTCGACCCTCAATTTGGTGGGGTGTTGGACGGTGGCGAAGGGGGGACAGCAAAGGTTGTACGTGGATGGTGGCAGCGTGAATCGCGGGTGAGAAAGAGATGGGGAGATGAGGATGAAGAGGACGAAGGTGGGTTTCTGGTTTCGGGGTTTCTATCGGTTAGTAATGGAGGTTAGTGTGGGCGGGGGTTGTTTTGGAGGAGAGAGAAGAGATAAGGGAGAGAGAGAGAGAACTGGACCGAGATGGGGATGGCGAGACGGTGAAGAAGATGGAACCTGTGGGTTTGGGTTTCGGGGGTTAGGGAAAGAAGAGGGACGTGAAAAGAGAGAGAGTGAAGAAGACGAAGGGGAGGGCGGGTTATAAATGAACTGGGTTTTTAGGAGTGAATCGGGTTTTTTGGGAGTGAACCGGGCGGTTCTCTTGGCAGTTTTCAAAACTCGACATTTTTTGCCATTTTCTACCATTTTTTGCCCCTTTCTCACATTTATTAAAAATCTGCAAAATAAAATAAAATCAGTTAAAAACCTTAAAAACTCGAATAAAACGAGCATAAAATAGATTTAAAATTACCTTAACAATAGCACATTTTTTGTTCGAACAAATACTTCCACACCAAGATTTTGCTCGTGCTCGAGTAAAACAAGCTAAACTAACTAAAAGAAAATGAAAAATAAGAGAACAAAATGCTAACTCACTGTCGTAGGAATCACGATTGCATTTAGTGTATGCAACAAGCCCTTTAAACCCGTTGGACTCCCAAGTGGACGGGTGAGGTCTCGTGAGGGTTTCAAAGTGAAATACCCACAAAAGTATTTCAAAAATAAAGAAAAATCTTTTTGGGTTTTTTTTTTTCCAGAAAACTAATATGTACAAAACTTGGGAAACACATGCACAAATCCTAATCAGCTAAGTGACCCATATACTCAATTATTGACCTGCATATACATAGAATGTACTTCAAAGCCCTCTCATCTCGTAAATGACATCAGAGCACTAATTTTTAACCATATTGGACATCAAGATTTTGAATCCATCCCGGTGCTTGTTTGCAAGTGTATCTTCATCCCGGTGCTCAGATTTACCAGAATTAGACTCAATCCCACTTAGTTGACACAACTATATTAATCTTATACTGTCTTTCGAAGCAAGCTTTCCCAGTAGCAATATTACTTCAAAGGGTAACACCCAGTATCACGTGCCTCAAACGGTAATGCCCAGCAGCGCATGGCTCAAAGGGATATTTGTCATTCCAAATTTTATTCTTTCTTTGTTCATAATACAATTTTTTTCAAATTTTTTTAAGGTAATCATGTCACAAGGTAGTTGGAGAATCATTCATGCAAACCTAAGACCTAAAGATAATGATGAAGGAATAAAAAGGAACTGGATTACACAACCCATAATGAACAACTGGAGTTAGAATTAGGGCTTCGAATATCACATTTGAGGTTGAAGACCTATCATGCACATCCTATTTTTGTAGAAGCTGACAACTAAAGCACAGGGTATTCAATTTAATTAGAAACAGTACAAACGTTCCCAAAAATAACGAAATCATTAAAAATTTTGAAAAATGGCACCACACCCCAACACCAAAACTTCAAAATGTCCTCATTGTCGGAACTAAGGCACTAAAAAGCAAGCTCATAAGCTAAACAACCGTAAAACCTAAAACATATAAAACTACAACACGAGGATAATCAAAAACAAAACCAAAAACCAAATGAAACAAAACAAAACACATATTTACAAAAGGCAAGAAAAACGAAATCACAAAAGGAAGCCAGAATCGAAACTCAAACCAAAGCAAACAAACATATTCACAACCCTAAATATGTATAGACAAGAACAAAAAGAAAAGCAATGGCAAAGAAAATAAGGTTGGAACGATCATACAAGGTTGGATACAGATTGTACCCAAACTATAAAGCTTATGGAGCATCAACCACTCCGTATTAAGCTGAAAAAGTGCTATGCAAATCAAAACCCGTTAAAGCACGGAACAGCTAATTAAACACAGAAGGCCAACTCTCAACAGCGTAGCAAGTATGAAAAGCAGTGAGTTGGAACCAGATTGAGTACATCCATATAGCCAAGAAAGCATAGGTAAGGCCCATTTCAGCTTATCAAACAATTGGGCCCAATCAGGAATGAAATGAATATACTCAAAAGGAACCAATGGTGAGGTCACAGGCCTAGAAACTATGTCAGCATGAACGAGCGATCTAGGCAAAATGGAGGATGCAAATTTCACAAGTCTATTAATATCAAAAAGCACGAGAGTCTGGTTTAAATTGAAGTTCTTAGTGGCAATGATCTCAGACTCAGCATATTCAGACTTGCAATAACAAAAAAAGGAGGTCAGTTTGGACAGGAACAACAGAAAATGATTCATATTCAGCACAAGGATCCTCATTCAAACTCATATCAACATCAAACGCATGAAAAGATTCATATTCTATATGTAGAATGTTATCATCTGATTTAAATAGAAGGTCAGGAATGATGGAAACAAAAGAGAATAATTCATATTCAACATGAAAACCCAAATCAAGACCTTCAGTAACATCAAGCACATATGAAAAAAATTGATAGTCTACATAAAGTATATCATCATCAAAGTCAAAAATAGTGGGTGCAGTCACCTCATCGTGTAACTCCTGTGAAATATCTTTTGAATCATCTAAATCATGAAGCTCAATTCCAGGTGCAATGCTTGTTTCTAACTCACTATCAAGGTCAGATTGTTTACCCACTTCCAGTGCACGAAACTCGTTCAAAGTGGTGGGTAAGTCGACTAAAATATCTTTAGTGGCATCTTAGGGTGAGCTAGTGCAGGGTGCAAGGTCTGTTGATAGAGACTTAGGGAGGTCACTTTCTTGTTCTAAGTAAGGCAAAGGCATAGAGTCTTTCAAATCATGCCTAGTAGAATAAGAAGGTTCAGAATCCTCGTAAAGACTAATGTCAAGTTTAGGAGATCCTAAACTAGAATCAATTTCACTAGAAGTCTCTCTATTTTGGTCAAAACATTGAGAATATTCAGCAATTCTCAATTTCATAGTCTCTATCATTTGATCAGTCATATCATTGACTTTCCTTTCAAAGCTTGCACATGTAGCATTAATGTAATCACGATAAGGACAAGTATAAGCAGCATGATCAGGAGATTCACAATAGTCGCACAATAGATGAGGCATATAAGAATCATATGAGTCATACGAATTCACAAAGTGATCTGAAGAGTAAGAATTAACATAAAAATTATACTCTCCATGAGTTGGGTATCTAAAAGGCTCGTTAGCTTGTTCAAACATATGGGTTTCCCAAGCTAATTTTTCAAAGAAATCCCCAACTTCATTTTGAGTTTTAGATAATAATTCTATTAAACCTCCAGGACAAAGTGATTCAATATAACTCCTTGACTAAACTTTTAGACCCTCAATAATGACCTCACATATTTTCCATTTTTGAAAATGATGATTCAGTTGAACACGATAATCATTAAGTCTTAAAAAATAATTCCAAAAAGGTTCGTGCTCTTATTGCGGGAAATTGAAAACTGCCATTTTGAAAAAATTCAACTTTTTCAATTTTCAGGGGTTTTAAATTTTTCAATTTTTTTTGGGTTTTTAGAAATTTTCTATTTTTTTGGGGTTTTCAAATTTTTGAAATGTTTTTGGATTTTAGTCTTTTCATTTTTTTGGATTTTTGTATTTTTTCAAACGTTTTTTGATTTTGTGAATTTTTTCAAATGTTTTTGGTTTTTGGGTTTTTAAAAAAAATGACTAAACTAATGAAAACGATAGCAAAATAGAGAAATTAAGAAGCGATTCAAAAATAAAGTTACGAAATGACTAAACAAGAAATGACTAAGTATCAACTAAACAAAACGACTAATAAACCAAACCACAACTAATAATGAAATATGACCTAATCTCATGTCGTCACCCCCGGCAACGGCGCAAAAACAATTGATGATGTTTAAGGGACGTGAAACTGAAAGAGAAAAACATCAACGACACGATATCGTTCATAGTACTGTGAGGGTCAATCCACAGGGACGACATTGAAATTATGGTCATTTAAAACAAAACGATTAAACTAATTAATTGCACTAAATTAAGTGATATTATTCAAATAGTACTAAAACCCTAAACCAACTAACTCATCTAAACTACTAAATCAACTCATTCAACCAGATACTAATCGAATAAATCTTTAAAACTTAACTAGCACATTCAACCAAACTAAACCAAACTAAAAATGAATTAAGCACGTTCAGCAAAACTAAACCATATTCTAAAACTAAACTTGCAAACTGGGAACAGAAGTTTATTTAACACTTTCGATTTGCCTCGAACAGAAAATTAACAGGCCTAACAGAGCATGAATACGGCTGCAGGGGAAGGGGAAAATCAGCAGAATCGAAACAAAAAGAACGAAGAGAAAACATCAGCAGGGGAGGGGGAAGTTTTCAAACCTATATTCAATTCAACCTTGACAGCCACCAAGACAGTATCAGAACCTCCAATAGCATCCCAAACACGATGAAGACTAGAGAAGAATACAAACAAAACAAAGAAATCAGGGGAGGGGAAAATCGCATGAAATTCAGCAAAATTTGCATCTATTTCTCACAAAATCGAACAAAGAACATGTATTGCTACCGGAAAACTCAAAAACTTAGTGCGTTCACATGAAAATCTAACAAAACTCGAATACAACAACCGATCTAAATCGAACCCTAATTCGGAAATCAACTCTGATGAATACGACCCTAAAAGCTAAACTAACTATTACCTAGCCTAAAATTACCTAACCTCCGAATCAATGGCATCCTCCTCCCCTTTATACCCGAACCCTTCGAATTTCGACCCTCGATTTGGTGGGGTGTTGGACGGTGGCGATGGGGGACAGCAAAGGGTGTACGTGGATGGTGGCAGCGTGAATCGCGGGTGAGAAAGAGATGGGGAGATGAGGATGAAGAGGATGAAGGTGGGTTTCTCGTTTTGGGGTTTCTGTCGGATAGTAATGGAGGTTAGTGTGGGCGGGGGTTGTTTTGGAGGAGAGAGAAGAGATAAGGGAGAGAGAGAGAGAGCTGGATCGAGATGGGGATGGCGAGACGGTGAAGAAGATGGAACCTGTGGGTAAGGGTTTCGGGGGTTAGGGAAAGACGAGGGACGTGAAAAGAGAGAGAGTGAAGAAGACGAAGGGGAAGGCGGGTTATAAGTGAACTGGGTTTTTAGGAGTGGATCGGGTTTTTTGGGAGTGAACTGGGCGGTTCTCTTGATAGTTTTCAAAACTCGACATTTTTTGCCATTTTCTACCATTTTTGGCCCCTTTCTCACATTTATTAAAAATCTGCAAAATAAAATAAAATCAGTTAAAAACCTTAAAAACACGAATAAAACAAGCATAAAATAGATTTAAAATTACCTTAACAATGGCACATTTTTGGTTCGAACAAATACTCCCACACAAAGATTTTGCTCGTGCTCGAGTAAAACAAGCTAAACTAACTAAAAGAAAATGAAAAATAAGAGAACAAAATGCTAACTCACTGTCGTAGGAATCACGATTGCATTTAGTGTATGCAACAAACCCTTTAAACCCGTTGGACTCCCAAGTGGATGAGTGAGGTCTCGTGAGGGTTTCAAAGTGAAATACCCACAAAATTATTCCAAAAATAAAGAAAAATGTTTTTGGTTTTTTTTTTAAAAAACTAATATGTACAAAACATGGGAAACATATGCAGAAATCCTGATCAGCTAAGTGACCCATATACTCAATTATTAACCTGCATATACATAGAATGTACTTCAAAGCCCTCTCGCCTCCTAAATGACATCAGAGCACTAATTTTTCACCCCATTGAACATCAAGATTTTGAATCCATCCCGGTGCTCGTTTGGATGTGTATCATCATCCCGGTGCTCAGATTTACCAGAGTTAGACTCAATCCCACTTTGTTGACACAACTACATTATTCTTATACTGTCTTTCGAAGCAAGCTTTCCCAGTTGCAATATTACCTCAAAGGGTAACACCCAGTATGACGTGCCTCAAAGGGTAATGCCCAGCAGCGCATGCCTCAAAAGGAATATTTGTCATTCCAAATTTTATTCTTTCTTTGTTCATAATACAATTTTTTTCAATTTTTTTAAAACTAATCATGTCACAAGGGAGTTGGAGAATCATTCATGGAAACCTAAGACCTAAAGATAATGATGAAGGAATAAAAAGGAACTGGATTACACAACCCATAATGAACAACTGGAGTTAGAATTAGGACTTAGAATATCACATTTGAGGTTGAAGACCTATCATGCACATCCTATTTATGTACAAGCTGACAACTAAAGCACAGGGTATTCAAACTAATTAGAAATAGTACAAACGTTCCCAAAAATAACAAAATCATCAAAAAATTTGAAAAATGGCACCACACCCCAACACCAAAACTTCACAATGTCGTCATTGTGGGAACTAAGGCACTAATAGCAAGCTCATAAGCTAAACAACCGTAAAACCTAAAATATATAAAACTACAACACGAGTGTTTGAGCTAAAAATGTGATATTTTTAAGGTACTTTTACACCGATTTTAGGCTCGTTTTAATAATATTTTTTTAGGTTTTTAATTGAATTTATTTTATTTTGCAGATTTTGAATAAATGCGGAAAAAGGGTTTAAATGGCAGAAAAAGTGAGAAGAATAGAAGAATTGTTAGAGGTTGAAGAACTGGGCCAAAAATGAATGAAAAACCGGCCAAAGAAAGAAGAAGGAAAAAAATAAAACCAAACCGGTCTAGCCTGAACCGGACCGGCCGGTTCAGCTAAACCGATTCAGCGTTTTAATCCCCCACCCCTTCGTTTTCACACTTTCTTTCTCCTCTCATTCGCGTCTTCTTCTCTTCCCCAGAACAGAACCCTTCGTGCCTGCTTCCTCCATTCCCATTCCTCAACCCACCTTCTGCCATGCCCATGCCTATCCTCTCTCTCTCTATGCCTCGTCATCTCTCTCTCTCCCCTCCAGCACAACAACCCCGAAAACCTCTAGAACCACGGTTTTCCCAAACCTAGAAACCACCCCTACCCTCTACCCATGGTTTTCATCTCCAACTCACCCCATCACCTCTAACAACCACCATCACTGGGTCTCATCTCCACCATCCACGTCTTCAACCTCACTAGCTTCACCATCCTAGCCATCCACGACACCACCCCAGTGGGTTCCATCATCCACCGTCCAGCGTGTCATCAAATCGAGGGCCCAGATTGTTGCAGTTCGGGTATAAAAACAGTGGCGACAACCATCCGAGAGCAGCAGATTATTAGCTTTAATTTCAGATTTTAAAGTTAAATTTCTAGTTTTTCGCAGTTAAATTTCCAGTTTTTCGCAGTTAGGGTTTATGTTAGTGAGTTGCAATTTGATGTAATTCGGTCTCAATTTTCGTGATTCTCAAGTGTAATTCGAACCCCTGAGCCATTTTCATGAGAAATTCTATTCAAATTGCCGAGGAATTTTCGTGTTCGTTTATTTCCTCCTTCTCCCCTATTTTCTGTTCTGTTCACGCGTGTGCTTGAACGACTGACAATGGCGATTCATCCATTACTGGGTTGGGCCGAGCTGCAATGTAATGAGGCCTAGACTAGTTGTTAGTGCACCCCCTACCTTTCCCCTATTCTGTCTCTGCCTCGGACGTTCTGTGCTGGTGATGCTTCCCTGTTCTGACTCTACCCTCTTCCTGGTGTTCTGATGGCTGCAAGTGAGGAGCCACATTTTGATGTGCAAGCTTCTTGGTAATCTCATTCCCATTGCTGCCTGCTGCTGCTTTTTGTTCTGCTTTGAGTTTTCCATTAGCTTAAAGGTTTAGTTTTAGAGTTTGTCTCGTTTTCTTTTCGATTCCAGTTTCTCATGTTAGCGTTTAGATTCGATGTTTTGAGTTAGGATTTTACGGTTTTTTTTCGTGCTCTGCTTTGATTTTGTATACCCCTTCCCTGTTGCTCAATTGTTTTGCTGGGATAATTCGATGTTGTTTGGTTGGTTGGCTGATGGTGGATTATTATTAAAAATGGTGGATTGTTTGGTTGCTCAATTAGTTTAGGTTCCATTTAGTTTAGTTTATTCACTTTTAATGACCATAATCAAACGTTTTCCCTGTGGACCGACCCTCTAAGTATTACAATGATATTGTATGCTTGAGGTTTAAATTCGGTTTAGTTCACATTCCCTAAAAAATCCTCAACAAATTTTGCCGCCGTTGCCGGGGACTTACAGTGCGATTTGGTCATTTTCTTATATTTTTATTTGCTTTCATACTTGTTTTGTTTAGTTGATACCTTGCTTAGTTGTTATTTACTTAGTCCATTCCTGTTTAGGCTTTAGTTTTGAATCAATTGTTACTTTTCTTTCTAGTGTCATTTTTGTTTTCATCAGTTTAGCCCTTTTTGTAAACCACTCAAAAAATCCAAAAACATTTGGAAAAAAAAAAGAAAAAGGGTTGTGAACGTTGGATATGCATGACCAGTTGGATTAGGGACCCCGAAAGTGGACGATTAAGAAGGAGTGAATCTGAGCCTGGCTTAGTACCTGAAATTCAGCCTCAACTTGACTTACGACAAATGGCACAAGAAAGAACTTTGAGCGATATTTTCTATCCTCCTAGAACTGCTTTGCCATCGTGTTTTGTTGTGCCTATTCTTCCACCTAATGTCACCTTCGAATTGAAACCTCATTACACCCAGATGCTCCCTAAATTCGCAGGTTTAGAGGATGCTTATCTGTTTTTAAGGGAATTCGAAGAAGTTTGTTCTATGATGCAATTTCCTAATGTTCCCATTGATGTTGTACGAATGAAATTAATTCCTTTTGCTTTGCGAGATTCTGCTAAAAGATGGATGTATGGCATAACTGCTAATTCTGTGACTTCTTGGGATGATTTTGTGAAATTGTTCCTAAGAAAGTATTTTCCTAATGCCAAAACTGTCAAGCTAAGGAATGAAATCAATCAGTTTGTGCAACTTGATAGGGAATCATTTTGGAAATATTTGGATAGGTTTAAGACCTTATTGGCTCAATGTCCTCACCATGGTCTAGACCAAGCTTGTTTATGTCAAATTGTATATGAAGGACTTGACTAACAAAGCAAGACCATGGTAGAGTCCATGTGTCAGGGGGTTTTCTCTCTAAAAGCCCTGCAACTGCTTGGGAGTTTCTAGAGGACTTGGCTGAAAAAACCATGCAGTGGGAAACCGCTCGCGATGACAGCCTAAATTCTAGGGTAGTAAGGGGTGGTTTACATACAGTCTCTGATGTGAGTCACTTAGAGTCTAAGATAGCTGCGTTAGAAAACATGTTGAAGGGATTATCTCCCCAGTTGTCCTCACTATCTCAGACTTCTACAGTGTCTTGTTCACATTGTCAAGCTTTAGACCATTCAATGAGTGCTTGTCCTTATTTTGCTCATCAATTAACAACTGAACAAGAACAAGCAAGTATGGTGATACAGAGACCAAAGAATGACGCGTAGTCCCCTTATTTTAACCCAGGGTGGAGGAATCACCCTAATATGTCATGGGCTAGTGGACCTAATGCCGTTGTACATAATTCTCAACCAGGGATGTTTCATGGAAACAATTTCCAGCCTTCGGCTTAGTCTCCACTGTCTTTTCAAAGACCCACTACCCCTAGACCCCCACCAACTGTAGCTCAAATGCATCCCCCTCCTAGTTATACTGAACTTGACAGGAAAATTAATAATGTGGAGAGAATGATTAATGCTAATAATGATAACATGGAAAAAATGATGAGAATAATGACTGAACAGTTGTCCCAGTTAGCATCATCTTCTAGGGAACCAGGTACTTTTCCAAATCAACCTGAAGTGAACCCCAAGAGTCATACCCCTTCCCCTTCTAGTGGCATTAATGAGTCGGTAAGAAAAGTGAATACGGTTATTTCTCTCCGTTCTGGTCGAGAGATTGATAACCAAGTGAGGAACCCTGATGAACCTTGTAGGTATCCTCATCAATTCTTTCGGAATTGTTCCCCATCATCTGCACAAGAGACTGGTTCTTCTAATGGGTCAGGGGATGCTCCTAATAGTGTTCCCAATGCATCTAAGAGTCCTTCCTCTTCACCACCCTCCGAGGAAGAGGAACTTCAAGAAAAAGACTCTTCTGATTCAGCTAGAGATTCACCTTCTAAGTGTGCTTCCTTTCCTCCTTCCTCCTCTTCTCAGAAAATCTAGATGCCTTTACCACCTTTCCCTCATAGATTGAAGAAAAAAAATCATGGCAATATTGAGAAGATAAGGGAAACCTTCTCTCAAGTTAAGATCAATATTCCCTTACTTGATGCTATTGAGCAGATGCCTCCTTATGCCAGATTTTTAAAAGATTTGTGTACTACAAAAAAGGCAACTAGTGTACCTAAGAAGGAATTTCTGACTTCTGGAGCTAATTCCATCCTTTCCCAGATACCAGCAAAGTATAAGGACCCCGGTTGCCCTACTGTGTTCATAGTCATAGGGGACCAGCTCATTCATAGAGCATTACTTGATTTAGGGGCTAGTGTGAACTTGATTCCCTTTGCTGAGTATGAAAGGTTAGAATTGGGTGAATTAAAACCTACCAGGATGGTCATTCAGTTGGCTGATAGATCCACTAGAATCCCTCGGGGGATAGTTGAGGATGTATTGATTAGAGTGGGTGACTTCATCTACCCAGTGGACTTCGTGGTGATTAAAACTGAAAAGGGAATACCTAGTCTTACCAGTCAGATCCCTGTGATTATAGGGCGTCCATTTTTAGCTACTGCTAATGCCCTTATTACCTATCGAAATGGTATGATGAGACTGTCTTTTGGTAATATGACTGTGGAAGTAAATGTTTTTAACATGCAAAGACAGCCGTCAGGATTTAATGATATGGACTTTTCTACTCTTAATTGGATAGAGAATCCTGTGTTTGATGATTTGGATGATGCAGTTGTTACTGAGTATGAGTCATTTCTGATAAATGATAATCCTGAGTATGATATGTTTGAATTTGATGACTTATGCTCTGATGTTGATTACTTACTCACTGTTACAACTGAATCTGCTGATGGATTTGTTTTCCCCACTGTTCTTGAATTGAAACCCCTCCTCGATTCTCTTGAGTATGCATTTTTGGGGCCCGATGAATCCTTACCTATTATTATAGCTTCTGACTTGAATCGGGACCAACAAAATAAACTCATTTGTTTGCTTAGGGAGAATAAGGAATCGTTGGGATGGACTTTAGGGGATATTAAGGGGATAAGTCCTTCTGTGGTGCAACATAGAATCCATCTAGAGGACCATGTTCAGCCTTACCGAGATCGGCAAAGGCGTTTGAATCCTACTCTTCAGGAAGTGGTCAAGAGGGAGGTTTTGAAATGGTTAGATCATGGGATCATTTACCCAATATCTGATAGTGAATGGGTTAGTTCTGTTCAAGTCGTTCCTAAAAAGACTAGCATCACTGTAATTAGCAATGATAAGAATGAATTAATCGCTACTAGAGTTCAATCTGGGTGGCGAGCATGTATAGATTATAGAAAATTGAATGTTGCCACCAGGAAAGACCATTTCCCCCTTCCCTTCTTAGACCAGATGTTGGAAAGGTTAGCTTGACATTCCTTCTATTGCTTTCTGGATGGATATTCTGCTTATACTCAGATCTCAATTACTCCTGAGGATCAGGAGAAGACCACTTTCACTTGCCCATTTTGGACATATGCTTTCAGAAGAATGCCTTTCGGACTGTGTAATGCTCCTGCTACCTTTCAAAGATGCATGATTTCCATTTTCTCAGATTTGATTGAGCAATGCATGGAAATTGCTATGGATGATTTCTCTGTGTTTTGATCTTCTTTTGATCATTGCTTATGTAATTTGAGAAAAGTTTTAAAAGGGTGTAGGGAGAAAAAATTGACTTTAAATTGGGAGAAATGTCACTTTATGGTTAAGAAAGGTATAGTCTTAGGTCATATTATTTCCAAACGTGGAATTGAGGTGGGCAAAGCTAAGACTGACCTGATCATCAATCTTCCCCCTCCCAAAAGTGTGAAAGAAGTTAGGTCCTTTCTTGGACATGCAGGCTTTTATCGATGATTCATTAAAGATTTCAGTAAAATTGCCAAGCCTTTGTCCAATTTGTTAGCGAAAGATGTGCCATTTAACTTTTCTGAAGCATGTCATGAGGCATTTTCTAAGCTTAAACAGGTCCTTACTTCTGCTCCTGTCATTCATCCTCCTATTTGGGGAGAATCTTTCGAATTAATGTGTGATGCATCGGATTTTGCTCTTGGGGTTGTACTTGGACAGCGTAATGATAAAAAACCCCATGTGATTTATTATGCAAGTCATACATTGAATGATGCTCAACTGAATTACACTGTTACTGAAAAGGAATTTTTGGCTGTTGTTTTTGGTTTTGAAAAGTTCAGACCATATCTGATTGGTTCCCATGTGATTGTTTACACTGACCACTCTGCCTTTAAGCACCGTCTTTCTAAAAAGGATGCTAAACCTAGACTTGTAAGATGGATTATGCTTTTACAGGAATTTGATTGTGAAATCAAGGATAGAAAAGGGTCTGAAAACCTTGTAGCTGATCACTTGTCTAGGATTACCTGTGAGAGTGAGTCTAGTGTTTCTGAATGTTTCCCTGATGAGCAACTATATGTTGTGCATCCTGATCCATGGTATGCTGATATTGTCAACTGTTTGGTTACCAATAGGATTCCTGAGGGATTGACCAAGCATGACAAGGATAAATTCTTTCATCTGGTTATGTTTTCCGTTTGGGATGACCCTTATCTGTTCAAATACTGTTCTGACCAAGTTTCTAGAAGGTGCATACCCGACCATGAAGTGAGGAATGTACTGTCTTTTTGTCATGACCAAGCTTGTGGGGAGGGGGGGATTTTAGTGGGAAGAAAACAGCTGCCAAGATTCTTCAATCCGGCTTTTATTGGCCAACTTTGTTTAAAGATGCCATTGAATTCTGCAAGAGTTGTCGCAGATGTCAGCAATTAGGCAAGATAACTAGGAAAGACATGATGCCATTAAACCCCATTATTGTAGTGGAAGTTTTTGATGTATGGGGTATTGATTTCATGGGACCATTTCCAATATCTTTTGGGAATGAGTACATTTTATTAGTTGTGGATTATGTATCTAAGTGGGTGGAAGCCATTCCCTCTCGGACTAATGACATTCGAGTTGTGGTGAAATTTCTTAGGGAAAATATCTTTGCTCGCTTTGGCATGCCCCGGGCTCTCATTAGTGACAAGGGTACTCATTTTAATAATAGATCTTTTGATGCCTTGCTTAGAAGATATTCGATAGTCCATAGGCTGGCTACCCCTTACCACCCTCAAACAAGCGGCCAAGTTGAAGTTTCCAATCGACAGATAAAAGAGATCTTTGAGAAAACTGTGAGTAGGCATACGAAAGATTTGGTCGATAAGTTGATAGATGCTCTCTGGGCCTATAGGACAGCTTATAAGACTCCCCTCGGCATGTCCCCTTACAGAGTAGTTAATGGCCCTGCTATCGACACACATCCTCATTCCTCCATCCTTCTTAAGCACCCAAAGAGCTGGGACGACGCACGTGCTTAAGGACTAACAGATCAAGCCCGTATCTTTCAATTCTTCAACCTGTCTTTGAATCTCCATGGTGTCTTTAGGATTCATCCTATTTGCTGCTTTATTTGGTAGGATGTAACCTGGAATAAGATCAATGTGATGCTGGATGTCCCTCTTAGGAGGCAAACCCGTAGGTATCTCCTCAGGAAACAAGAGACAGAAGTTTTCAATAAGTGTTCTTGCTATGGGATGAGTGGGCATCAAACTTTGTAGTTCATCTTGCATGCTTAATATCCACTCTTTAAAGGCTCTAAACTCATATTGGGAAGCCTTTAGAGTTGGTTCACTCATGGACGGTAGGCAGTCACTGTGTTTCGGCTTATTTTATGGCTGAATTTCGTGGAGTTTGGATGGGTTAAAGGGGCTAGGGTGATCTTATTGCCATCCTTGTTAAATGACTAAGTATTTAGGTAGCCATTATGCATAACCTTTCGGTCATACAACCATGGTCTCCCTAAAAGCATATGACATGCATCCGTAGGGAAAACATCACACCATAACTCATCTTGATAGTTCTTTCCAATGGAGAAAGAGATCAAACACCGAGAGTTCACTTCGATTTAGCCGTTGGATGTTGTAAGGATGTGGATCAGTCATTGTGTGCAAGCCTAGCTTCTCAATCATGCTTAGAGAAACCACGTTTGCACAACTCCATCCATCAATGATCAAAGAGCACACTTTCCCTTGGGTAGTACACCGGATGAGGAATATGTTTTCTCTTTGCCCATCTCTAACTCCTCTTTGGTTGCTTAGAACTCTCCTTAAAACCAAGAGTTCTCCTTCATCATCCTCTTTAATAACTTCCTCTTGAGTTTCTCATGTTCTGGTTGACCTTCAACTTCATTTTCCTCCTCTTCAAAATCCTCCTTCAAGGCGGTCCATTCAGCTAGGGTAATAAGCTTTCTGTTTGGACACTCTGGAGCTATATGCCAAATCCCTTGACATTTAAAACACCTTCTGTTACTCACGGGAATAGGATGGGGTCTATTTTGAGGTGTTTGGTTCTTTTGTGGTGCTGGGGTTCTTTGTGGGAAAGAAGGGAATGGGTTTTGTAGCTTAGGAATAGGATTGGAGCTCCCCTCGTTAAAAGGTTGGTTCCGTGTGAAAGGCCGTGTATTTTGGGTTTTTTAGGTCTATTTGGCCTTCTTTTGCTGCTCCACCTTGTGAGCCAGCACACCAACATCATCAAAGGACGTACATGCTTGCAACTCCACCACATTAGAATACTTAGGATCAAGTCCTCCCAAGTACCTAACTATGGTTTGCTCTTCGGGCTCTTGAATGTCACACTTGATTAGCAACTTTTCAAACTCACGTGTATACTCTTCAACACTCGTATTAACTTGAGTAAGGTTATGGAGTTCAGAATAACAATCTTGGACATAAGTTGGTGGTAGAAAACAGGCCTTCAGTTTGGATTTCATCTTATCCCAAGTTCGCATTTTTGATTTCCATTCTCTTAGCCGTTTTGCATTTAGTTTTGTCCAGCACAACGATGCATACTTTCTAAGTGTGAAGGGCACTAACTTGACCTTCTTATCATAAAAAACATCTTTATACTCAAAAACTCTTTCAACAGTATGCAACAAATCAAGAAATTCCTCATAATCAACCTTACATTCAAATTCAGTAACTTCTACTTTGGAGTCGTTGGTATTAGCTTGAAACCGTGGCTCCCCTCTAATCATACTAGTTGGTTCTTCTTCACTTGATGAATCAACTTCATGACTAAAGACTTGTTGACGCCTCCTAGGTTCGGATTGAAAAGTGTCTTCATTAAGTTTTTGCTTTTGCTTCAAAACCGAATCCAATTGCTTTCTCAAGTACTCATTTTGTGCTTGAGTCTCTTGAGCCGTTTGACAATCCTCATGAATATTTCTGGACCGAAACTCATTTTGCTTCATTAAGGGTTCAAATCTGTCTTCTAGGTCATGCTTGTAGCACTCATACTCACGGATTGTGTTTACTCTCAAACGGAAAGTTAAACTGAAATGTTTGTGAAAAACGAAGGAATGGGTGAATTCTGGAAGTGGGATGGCATACCAGGACAAGGACAAACCCTTGCTCTAATACCAAATGTGATGTATCCTCAAGGCAAGGAATGAAAACTAAAGCTAGAGATCAAAAGCGCACGGTTTGTAAACTGAAAACTAGCTTAGCTCTCCTTGAACCTGTGTAGATAATCAAGAAGTTTGATAGAACTAAATTGAAGTTTGGATACAGAAACACCCCCAAACATGAGGTTAGGGTCCGTAATCTTTGATTAAGTTACAGAAACACCACTTAAACAAAGGTTAAGACTTACTTGAACACCACTTTAACGGAGCAAATTAAGGATATGCAAGTGAAGTTTTTGAAATTGAAAGAAAGAAGCTCTTAAAATGTATTCTGAATATCAAAGCTTATGAACCAGCAAAAGGCCGTGAATGCCTTAAGATTACAAGCCTACCAAGCACACACCTAAGCTCTCCTTCCTAGGGAGGAAAGGTATTACCTAAGGCTAATCCTCACGGTCTAACCGTGCACAAAGCTTGCTTACAACTAATCTAGTTACATCCAAATCATCAAAGAAAGCAAAACAAATGATGTTTACATATTAACTATGCTTATTTAAGCTTAGTACAACGAGATTGTCTAGCAAATGGAAAGGGGACAACCGTAAAGTAGAACCCCTTTTCGGCTGACCATTGAGAGCGGGAGACATCCCTTTTTGTGGCTTGCTTACAATTGGTCGTTGTTTTCAAGATTGCAGTTTATGATTGCTATTCTAGAAGCCTTGGGACGTGTGCCAAGCCTTCGACTGTGTGCCACTCTAGCTAGAATTCAGCAAACCCATGAATTATGGCAAAATAACCGGTTTACACTAAACCGGGTTCACGGGGTAGAATTTAGTCGGTTTTCAGACCAGTTTTAAACTTAATAAAAGTGAGCATGATTTTATTTTCAGGCCATGGGGGGAAACCTTAGGGTGTGCACAAACCCCCCCCCCCCAAACAAATAAGTCAAGGTTAAACCATGTTTAAGTAGGTTAATCCTACTAAAACATTTAACCATGCAGTTTTGAACCAAAACTGGTCGGTTTGACAAAAGGCCTTGATCTCCAATCTTCTTGTGAGCATGATTGGAAATAAATGCTTGGACCTAAAAGTAGACATCGTAAGGATTGTAAAAATGTAAAAATTTAAGACTTAAGCAACAATTTAGCTTAAGTTATGAGAAGAACACAGCCGGCCAATTTCTGGTCTTTAAACCCGGTTACTTCAGTTTGGCTCTTCTCTGTCATTTGAGCCCTTGCTTGGACTTTGGAGTTTTTAATGGACCTTGTTGGACTTGTTGAACCTTATTTCTTGTCAATGGTGGTGGGGACTCCATCAAGGTCCTTTGTAAACTCCAAAGTTCAAGCAATGGCTGAAATTGTGGAGAAGAGCCAAACTGAAGTAACCGGGTTATACAACCAGAATCTGCCTTGTTTTGTTCATCTTATAACTTGAGCTACATTGTGGATTAAGTTTGATATTTTTTTAATTTTGGAATCCTCAAGATGTCTACTTTCAGGTCCAAGTATTGAATTCCAATCATGCACAAAGGAAGATGCGAGATCAAGGCATTTTGTTCAACCGACCAGTTTTGATCTGAAACTGTATGGTTAAATGTTTTAGTGGATTTTACCTACTTAAACATGATTTAACCTTGATTTATTTGCGGGGGCTTTGTACACACCCTGAGGTCTCCCCGCATGAAATCCAAATCCTGACCACCTTCGCTAGGGTTAATTGAGGTTTGAAAACTTGGTTAAAAACTGCTAGTGAACCCGATTTGATGCAGCCGACCTTTTTTGCCCTCAGCTATGGGTTTGCTACTTCTAGCTAGATTGGCACACGTACCAAGGCCTCCAGAAACTCAATCATCAAGTTGCAAAAGGGTGTTGTCCAGAGAAGGGCTAGCAATGGGAAGCAGATGCAGCAAAAGATGTCTCCTGAAGCTCATTCGCCAGCCGAAAAGGAGAAACTACTTTACGATTGCTCCCCCTTTCCTTTTGCTAAATAGCTACTTGTATTAGGCTTAATTACATATGGTTAAGGTTGTAAACATCATTGCTTTTGCTTTCCTTATCATTTGGATTGTAATTACCCTAAGTTGATCGTGCTTGTATCCGGGTCAGCTTAAACTGTGAGATTTACTTAGTTTAACACGTTTCCTCCCTAGGAAGGAAACCTTAGGTGCTTGCTTACTTGCTTGGGTGCTTGCTTACTTGCTTGGGTGCTTGCTAGACTTGCAACAAAAGCATTCTCACGCCCAGTTGCTGCATTATTAGACTTTGAATGAAAAACTTAGCCTAGAGAGCTTTCGTGCTTTCATGCTTTTAGATACTTCACTTACTTATCCTTAATTTGGTTGATTAAGGGGGTGTCCAAGTATGTCCTAATCTTTGTCTAAGTGGTGTTTCTGTGTCTTAATAAAATTTTAGGGACCCTAAACTAGTGTTTGGTGGTGTTTCTATATCCGAACATCCGTTTAATTCTATCATTATTCTTCATTATCTACACTGGTTCAAGAGAGGGCTAAGCTAGTTTTCAGTTTACAAACCATGTGTTCTTGGTTTCTAGCTTTAGTTTTCATTCATTCCCTTAAAGATACATCATATTTATTATCATACCAAAGGTTTCTCTTTGGCCTGGTATGTCCATCTCACTTCTAGAATTCGTTTCCCGCTCCATTTCTAAACAAACTCCTAGTTTCGTTTCTAGTCCAGTGTAAACACAACCTATGAGCATGACTTCTTCAAGCATGACATTGGAAGAGACGTTTGAAGCTTTAATGAAGCAGAATGAATTGCTATCAAGGAAAATACAAGAGGATTCTCAAAGGAATCAAGAGACTCAAGCTGAAAATGAGTACTTGAGAAACCAGCTAGGTTCGGTTTTGAAGCAAAAGCAAAAACTGAATGAAGATACCATTCAATCCGAACCAAGAAGGCAAGAATATGTCTTTAGTCGTGAAGTTGATTCATCTAGTGATGAGGAACCAACCAAGTGCAAGACCTCAGACTCAAGCTAATTACAATGATTTCAAGGTAGAAGCTTGTGAATTGGAAGGTAAGCTTGATCCTGAAGAATTTGTTGATTTGATACATACTATTGAGAGGGTTTTTGAATATAAAGATGTTCCTAAACATAAAGGTCAAGTTAGTGGCCTTAAGATTGAGAAAATATGCATCTTCATGGTGGACCAACTTGTGTTCTAAACGGGTAAGGGACAGAAAAGCTAAGAACCGTACATGGGATAAAAATGAAGTCTAAGCTTAAGGCTCCTTTTCTTCCACCTACTTATGTCCAAGATTGTTATTCTCAGCTTCATAACCTTACTCAAGGCAGCATGAGTGTAGAAGAGTACACCCGTGAGTTTGAAAAGCTCTTAATCAAGTGTCACATTCAAGGACACAAAGAGCAAACCATAGTTAGATAGTTGGGAGGAGTTGATCCTAGGTCCTCTAATGTGGTTGAATTGCAAGATTATACGTCCTTTGATGATGTTTGTGTGGTAGCTGACAAGGTGGAGCAGCAAAAGAAGGCCAAATAGCCTCAAAAACCACAAAATACAGGGCCTTTCACACGGAACCAACCTTTTAACAAGTGGAGTTATAATCCTATTCCTAAGCCACAAAATCCATTCCCTTCCTTTCCACATAAGAACCCCAGCTCCACAAAAGAACCAAACACCTCAAAACAAACCAAATCGTAAGCCCAAGAGCAACAGAAGGTGCTCTAAATGTCAAGGACTTGGGCATATAGCTTTAGATTGTCCAAACAGAAAGGTGGTTACTCTAGCTGAATGGGCAGCCGTGAAGGAGAACTTTGAGGAGGAGGAAAATGAAGATGAAAGTGAACCAGAACTTGGGGAAATTTAAGAGGAACTCATGGAAGAGGCTGATGAAGGAGAACTCTTGGTTTTGAGGAGAGTTCTAAGCAACCAAAGGGGAGTTAAACATGAGCAAAGAGAGAACATCTTTAGTACCCGTTGTACTGTCCCAGGAAAGGTATGTTCTCTAATCATTGATGGGGGGGAGCTGTGCAAACATGGTTTCTCTTAGCATGATTGAGAAGCTAGGCTTGCAAACAATGACTCGTCCACACCCTTACAACATCCAATGGCTAAATCAAAGCAAGGGAATCTAAGTGAACTCTCGGTGTTTGATTTCTTTCTCCATTGGAAAGAACTATCAACATCAGTTATGGTGTGATGTTATACCTATGGATGCATGTCATATGCTTTTAGGGAGACCATGGCTATTTAACCGAAAGGTTATGCATAAGGGCTACCTAAATACTTACTCATTTACCAAGGATGGCAAGGTAGCAAGAAGATCACCCTAGCCCCTTTACCCCCATCCAAACTCCACAAAATTCAGCAACAAAATGAGCCTAAGCAAGCTGAGTTGCTACTAGTGAGCCCATGTTAAAGGCTTCCCAGCATGATTTTAAAGCCTTTAAGGGGTGGATATTAAGCATCCAAGAAGAACCAGAGAATCCACTACCCACTCACCCCATTGCTAAAGTAATCATTCAAAACTTCAATCACTTGTTTCCTGAGGGGATACCTACGGGTTTGCCTCCTGAAAGAGACATTCAACACCACATTGATCTTATTCTAGGTTCCATCCTACCAAAGAAGCCATCATACAGGATGAATCCTAAAGACACCATGGAGATTTAAAGACAAGTTGAAGAATTGAAGGCCAAAGGCTTGATCCGTAAGTCCTTAAGCCCGTGTGCCATTCCAGCTCTTTTGGTGCCTAAGAAGGATGGAGGAATGAGAATGTGTGTTGATATTAAGGCCATTAACAAAATCACAATCAAGTATAGGTACCTTATACCTAGAGTTCAAGACATGCTAGATGAGTTATATGGCTCCAAGGTGTTCTCCAAGATTGATCTTCGAAGTGGTTACTACCAAATCAAAATTGGAGAAGGTAACGAATGGAAGGTAGCTTTCAAGACTAAAGGAGGGCTTTATGAATGGTTGGTAATTCCTTTTTGTCTTTCAAATGCACCTAGTACTTTCATGAGGTTAATGAACGAAGTGTTCAGGCCATACATAGGAAAGCTTGTGGTAGTATACTTTGATGATATTTTCGTGTATTCTAAGAATAAGCATGAGCATCAAGATCACTTAACTAAAGTAATGCTTATTCTAGAACGCGAGAAGCTATTTTGTAACCTTAAGAAATGTGCTTTCTTTACTCCAGAAGTTACATTTCTTGGTTATATTATTACTGAAGGTGGTACTAAGGTAGATGAAAGCAAGGTGGAGGCTACTTGGGCTTGGCTAGTTCTAAAGAGTATCCATGATGTTCGAGCTTTCCATGGTTTAGCTTTGATGTACAGGAGGTTTATACGTGGTTTTAGCACTATTATAGCTCCTATGACTGAAGTTATCAAGGGTACAACCTTTATATGCACATCAAAAGCTCAATCTGCTTTTGAAGAGATCAAGACTAGACTTACTCAAGCACCTGTTTTATCCTTGTTGTGCTTTGGTAAGGTCATTGAAGTGGATTGTGATGCCTCAGGAGTTATCATAGGTGGTGTTCTTACTCAGGAAGGTAAACCTCTAGCCTTCTTCAGTGAGAAACTATGTGATTCAAGAAGAAAATACTCCACTTATGATAAGGAGTTCTATGCCATTGTGGGATATTTAGAGCATTAGAATCATTATCTTATTGTAAGTAAGTTTATCTTACATTCTGACCATGAAACTTTGAAGTATATTCAACGCCAACATAGGTTGAACTCACAGCATGCAAAGTGGGTTAAGTTTCTGCAATCATATCATTTCACAATCAAGCACAAATATGGAAAACTCAATCAAGGTGTAGATGCTCCATCTCAGAGGTACCTTTTGTTGTTTCATTTAGATGCTTCTGTACTTGGTTTTGAGCATGTAAAAGCTTTGAATAACAGGGATGAAGACTTTCGGGAGTTGTATGGTAATTATTCCAAGCACTCCAAAGGAGATTTTTTGCTCCAGGAAGGTTTTCTTTTCAAGGGTACATGGCTGTGTGTACTAAAGTTTAGCACAAGGGAGCTTCTAATTAGGGAGGTTCATGGAGGTTCCTTAGCTGGTCATTATGGAGAGAATAACACACTCACCATGCTAAGGGAGCACTACTACTGGCCAACCATGGAGAAGGATGCTCAAGACATTCTAAAGAGGTGTGGGACATATGAAGTGGCTAAAAGCCATTCCCTACCCCACGACCTATGCACACCTCTACGTATTCCCACATTACCTTCGATTGATGTAAGTATGGACTTCATTATTGGATTTCCTAAAACCAAAAGGAACAAGGATCTTTGTAATGGTAGATAGGTTTTCCAAGATGTCTCATTTTATCCATGCAACAAGACTAATGATGCTACACATATTGCTGAGTTGTATTTCAGGGAAGTGGCAAGATTACATGGTATTCCTAGGTCCATTGGTTCTGATTGGGATACCAAGTTTTTGAGTCATTTCTGGATTACATTGTGGAAGACGTTAGGCACTAAACTCAAGTATAGTACTACTTGTTGTCCAGAAACTGATGGGCAAACTGAGCTTACTAATCGAACCTTAGGAACACTTCTAAGGGCTTTGATTAAAGCTCATGCCAAGGCTTGGGATTTACTTTTACCCCATGCAGAGTTTGCTTATAATAGGGCCCCAAGCAAGGCTGCTGGTCTATCTCCATTCAAGGTGGTCTATGGGATTGATCCTCTTAGTCCACTTGATCATACACTACGGCTCCTAGACCAAAAGCCAATTGCAGATGTTGCTGCAAGGGTAGAAGAAATTCAGAAGATTCACGAGTTGGTAAGGAGCAGAATTAAGACGTCTAATGTATCATATCAAGCTCAAGCCAACAAGCATAAGAAGAAGGTGGTATTTTAACCTACAGACCTCGTATGGATTCAACTAAGAAAAGAGAGATTTCCAACCAAGAGGAAAACAAGCTAATGCCAAGAACTGATGGTCCATTTGAGGTACTTGAGCGTATAAATGACAATGCCTATAAGGTTGATTTTCTAGGTGACTATGGAGTTTCAGCCACATTCAATATAGCTGATTTGAGTGCTTACCAAGCCAATGATTACCATGCTGATTTGAGGATGAAATCTTCTCAACAAGGGGAGGATGATGGAGTCCCCACCAACCAAGATGAGGAACAAGGTCCAACAAGTCTATCAAGGTCCTTTGAAAACTCCAAAGTTCAAGCAATGGGTCAAATTATGGAGAAGAGCCAAACTGAAGCAATCGGGTTATTCAAGCAGAATCTGCCCGGTTTTATTCCTGTTATAACATAAGCTACATTGTGGCTTAAACATGATGTATACTTTCAGGTCCAAGCATTGAATTCCAATCATACACAAAGGAAGATGGGAGATCAAGGCATTTTGTTCAACTAGCCAATTTTGATCCGAAATTGCACGGTTAAATGTTTTAGTGGATTTTACCTGCTTAAACATGATTTAATCTTGATTTCTTTATGGGGGGGTTGTAAACACCCTAAGGCTTCCCCCCATGGCCTGAAATCCAAATCATGACCACTTTGGACAAGGTTAGTTCAACGTTGAGAACCGGGTTAAAAACTTGAGGTAAAGCTAAAGGGAATCAAGCTTACGATAAGGGAGAAGTAAAGGGGAAGCTACGGACTCACGGTTCTTCATGTGAATTCAAGGAACCCGTGACTGAAATGGAAGAATGGGATAGAGCTAATCTTGAGTTTTGGATACAGAAACAACACCAAAACCAAGTTTAGGGCCCCTAAACTTGATCAAGATATAGAAATCACCACTTAATCAAGATTAGGACTAAGCTTGATCACCACCTTAACCAGCGTAGCTAAGGATAAGCAGGTTTAGTATTTGATAAACGAAAGCACAAGTGCTCTCAAAGGGGTTTTTTTCATTCAAAGTCAGAGTGATTCAGCGAATGGCCATGACTCCCTTATGTTTAGAATCCAAGCAAGCACACTAGCAAGCAAACACCTAAGCTTTCCTTCCTCGGGAGGAAAGGTCTTAGTTTAAGCTAAACTTCACGGTTAGAGTTAACCGAGTACAAACCATACCTAAAACTAATCCAATTCATTCTTATCAATAAGGAAAGCTAATGTATCTACCGAGAGGGTCCAAGCTAAAACTCAATTCAAGAGCAAAAGCTTAAAACCAAAAGAGAATACAATCAAGGAGAACTCAAAGGAATGGTACGTAATATGCTGGTTGTGAGGCAGCAAACACATGATGTAGGGATGGAATTTAGAATCAAGGGATTCTAAACGAGAAAAGGAAATGAAACTTGATGTATCTTCAAGGGATTGAATGAAAACTCACACTAGAAAGCAAGAACACACGGTTTTGCAAACTGAAATCTAGCTAAGCTCACTTCAGGCCGTGAGATAATCAACGGTAGATGGATAGTCTAAACCTTTGTTTGGATACAGAAACACCACCAAACGAAAGTTTAGGGCCCCTAAACTTGATTAAGATAAAGAAACACCACTTAAACAAGTTTAAGACTACACTTGAACACCACCCTCACCGGCCTAGTTAAGGATAAGCAAGTTTAGTATTTGAGTGTGCAAAGGACGAAAGCAACAAATGCTCTCAACTGGTTTTTGATTCAAATTCAGGTTATGTTTTGCCTATGGCCGTGTGTTTCCCTTTAATATAGGCCTAGCAAGTACCCATCTAAGGTAGCATATACCCAAACCTTACCCTCCTACGGAGGAAAGGTATTAATTATGCTTAGTTTACACGGTTAGTGCTAACCGTGTACTAACCTAGTTTTAACTTAAATAAATTACATTCAAAACATTAAACAAAGCTGCCAAATGATGTTTACAACTCAATTAGACTATGCTCAAGGTTAATCATGCAGTTTACTAGGTTGAGAGCACATGGTTTAGTGGAAAAGTGCAATCCCATTTACGGGTATCCAATCACCTTCATGAGACAATATCTTTTGTAGCTTGCATGCCATTGGTTGTTCTTTTCAAGGTTTTCTTCTTCTACAGCTTGATCAGTGGTCTTCTAGACAGCTTGGGACGTGCGTCATTTAGCAATGGAGGCAGCAAACGCTTTGGAGAAGGAAAACTTAAACCGTGCACATAAACCGGGTCCATGGCAGATTCTGGATAGGTTTTGCAACCAACTTTAACCCTATTAAATGTGATGCACGCGTCCGAACCTCAAACACATCTAAACGAGGGCAAAAGAGCCTCAATTTGTTTTGCACTTGAAGGAGAAAGCTTAGATATAATTTTTGTATCTTTTGAGCTTACAAAAGATTAAAAGGGAAGAGAATGAGAGGTAGAAATCAAGATGTAAAGGATATGAACTTAACTCACCCAAATGAATCCACACATGCAGGGATAAGAACTTGACAAGTGGACTAGCAAGGGTGATTTGAATACCCACCTTAGTTTGCACACACTTGGCCAATCTTCTTAGTCTAACTAAGTTATAGAACCTAATCACCTTCTTAGTTGAATCAAGAAGACCTAGAGACCCACTTGAGGTTGCCGCACTCAAGATACAACACTAGAATTTCAAATGCAAATGAATTAGCAAGGGTGATTGAATACCCACCTTGGTTCATGCACTTGGGCAATCTTCTTGCTTTAAGTAAGAATTAATCACCTTCTTAGTTGAATGAATAAGACCTAGAGACTCACTTGAGGTTGCCACACTCAAGATACAATCCTAGGATTTTGAAAGAGAATAGAGAGAGTTTTTACAACTCAAGCTTTTGCATTCATTCAAGTGTTTTTTCTTTAAAACCTAAGGCCTCCCTTATCTAATGAGAGCCTTTATGAAGCTAAAACAAAGGGGAAACAAGGGGCCTTACATGTCCATAAAGCATGAAGAGTCCAAAAAGCAATGATAAAAGCTAAAAAGTGCTTTATGCTTTTGTCAGCAACTTTTCAATTTACAATTGTCAACTTCAAATAGCTATATAACCTAGGTTTCTTACTCAAATTGACTGAAACAGCCCTTGATGGAAAGGTCAGGAAGTCAGCTTTCATGTGGATCAAGTTGGCAAAAATATGGAGCTACCGTTTGGGAGATATAGGCCAAAAGGTACAGCATGTTCAGGTTGGGACACTTTCTACAGCATCTGGAAAATGGTTCCAATTGACTTATTACCGTTTATGCTCACATACGGCTCTGAAGCCGTCCTTCCCGTGGAAGTAGCTCTTCATACCCACTGGCTCACCACTTTTCAAGAAGCAGCAAACAACGCAGCACTACGAGAGGCTCTGGACCTCCTCCCCTCCATCTGCGGCGACTCTTTGCTCCGAGAGGCCCTCTATAAACTCCGAATAGCACGATTACACAATCGCACCGTCAGGATGTCACCTATCCACGTCACGGATTTGGTACTCCGGCGCACGGAGAGCGTTGCCCGTGCCACGGAGCACGACAAACTGACGGCCAATTGGGAAGGGCCCTATAAGGTCGTCTCGCAAATTCGCCCCGACACATTTCGGCTCGAAACCCTTCACGGTACCCCCCTTCCCAGGGCGTGGCATAGCAGCAATTTAAGGAAATATCACGTTTAAGTTGTAATTGCTCGCATATGTGCTCAATGAGAAATGAATATTCTTGCCATTTCCTTTGCATCTGAGGTCATGAGAACGGCTTCACGGCCGGATGGAACACTCTTAGTCCCTCTAGGGCCAAAAGGGCCCCGAGCATGGCCTTACGGCCGGTCTCTATGCTCGTAGTCCCTCTAGGGGGTAGGGGCCCCCGAGCACGACCTTACAGCCGGTCGCTACACTCTTACTCCCTCTAAGGGCTAAGCGCCCTTGAGCACGGCCTACGTGCCAGTCGCTACGCTCATCGTCCCTCTAGGGGCCAAGGGCCCACAAACATGGCCTTATAGTCGGTCGCTACGCTCCTAGTGCCTCTAGGGGCTAAGGGCCCCTGAGCACGGCCTACTTACCGGTCGCTACGCTCTTAGTCCCTTTAGGGGCTAAGGGCCCCCGAGCACGGCCTTACGGCCGGTCGTTACGCTCTTAGTCACTCTAGGGGCCAAGGGCCAACGAGCACGACCTACGTGTCGGTCGCTACGCTCTTAGTCCCTCTAGGGGCCAAGGGCCCATGACCATGACCTTACGGCCGGTCCCCTTCTCCTAGTCCCTCGAGGGGCTAAGGGCCCCCGAGCACGACCTACGTGCCGGTCGCTACGCTCTTAGTTCCTCTAGGGGGTAAGGGCCCCTGAGCACGACCTACGCGCCGGTCGCTACACTCTTAGTCCCTCTAGGGGCCAAGGGCCGACGAGCACGGCTTTACGGCCGGTCGCTACGCTCCTAGTCCCTCTAGGGGGTAAGGGCCCCTGAGCACGGCCTACGTGTCAGTCACTACGCTGTTAGTCCCTTTAAGGGCCAAGGGCCCCTGAGCACGGCCTTACGGCCGATCACTACGCTCTTAGTCCTTCTAGGGCCAAGGGCCTATGAGCACGACCTTAAAGCCAGCCGCTATGCACTTAGTCCTTCTAGGGGGTAGGGGCCCTTGAGCACGGCCTACGTGCCGGTCGCTATGCTCTTAGTCCCTCTAAGGGCCAAACGCCGACGAGCACCGCCTTACGGCCGATTGCTACGGTCTTAGTCCCTCTAGGGGGTAAGGGCCCCTGAGCACGGCCTACGTGTCATTCCCTACGCTTTTAGTCCCTTTAGGGGGTAAGGCCCCTAAGCACGGCCTACGTGCCGGTCGCTACGCTCTTAGTCCCTCGAGGGGCTAAGGGCCCCTGAGCACAGCGTACGTGCCGGTCGCTACGCTCTCAGTCCTTCTAGGGGTAAGGGCCCCCGAGCACGGCCTTACGACCGGTCGCTACGCTCTTAGTCCCTCTAGGAGCCAAGGGCCAACGAGCACGACCTTACGGCTGGTCGCTACGCTCTTAGTCTCTCTAGGTTGTAAGGGCCCCTGAGCACGACCTACGTGCCAGTCGCTACGCTCATAGTCCCTCTAGGGGGTAAGGGCAACCGAGCACAACCTACGTGTCGATCGCTACGCTCTTAGTCCCTCTAGGGGGTAAGGGCCTCTAAGCACGGCATACGTGCCGGTCGCTACGCTCTTATTCCCACTAGGGGCCAAGGTCCCATAAGCATGGCCTTACAGCCGGTCGCTACACTCTTAGTCCCTCTAGGGGGTAAGGGCCCCTGAGCACGGCCTACGTGTCGGTCACTACGCTCTTACCCCATCAAGGGCTAAGGGCCCCAGAGCACGGCCTTACGGCCGGTCGCTACGCTCTTAGTCACTCGACGGGGCTAAGGCCAACGACCACGGCCTTACAGCCGGTCGCTACACTCTTAGTCCCTCTAGGGGGTAAAGGCCCCTGAGCACGGCCTACGTGCCGGTCGCTACGCTCTTGGTCCCTCTAAGGGCTAAGGCCCCTGAGCACGGCATATGTGTCGGTCGATATGCTCTTAATCTCTCTAGGGGCCAAGGGCCAAGGAGCACGGCCTTACGGCCGGTCGCTACGCTCTTAGTCCCTCTAGGGGGTAAGGGCCCCTAAGCACGGCCTACGCGCCAGTCGCTACGCTCTTAGTCCCTCGAGGGGTTAAGGGCCCCCGAGCAAGACCTACGTGCCGGTCGCTACGCTCTTAGTCCCTCTAGGGGGTAAGGGCCCATGAGCATGGCTTTACGGCCGGTCGCTACGCTCTTAGTC